>CM057339.1:26349997-27068225 GCA_030015575.1 Agapanthus africanus | reverse complement strand
AGGTTGATATCCCCGTTGCCTAAGGCTTTCCACCTTCATAATCCGTGAGGGTTTCATGAAGATGTTTTTCCCTACGAGTCGAGACGAGTCGAGAAGTCTCGCAAGAACATTGTTTTCCCTACGAGTCGAGACGAATCGAGAAGTTCTCGTAAGAATGTCCTAACGTCACAGTTAATCTCTGCACTTTACGACAGAGGTCCGTTAGGGTCTGTGGTACTAGGGTTTTTGTCCGTCGTACCGTCGCGTTGGCTGATGCATTCCCCAATACGTAATTTTGCTGTTCGAGTAGCCTTGCGACTGTCGTGTCTCTGATTCCTTCGGGGTCTGGACAAGACGTCTTCAAGTAATCTCCCAGGTCATATTACCGTCTGAAGAGCAAGCGTTAGGGATTTCCATGCCGCTTTTACTTGAGATTAGGCTCAATTTGGGAGCCCCGATGAGTCATGACCACTCCGCGCTGGTGTGGGATGATCTCCGATAGTTTTTCATGTTTTATTTGAGTTGCCATCAAGACCGTGAAGCTAGGGATCTTCCTTTTCTTCGTTTGTTGACATTGTGTCTGCTATATTGCGACGAATGTCGTGGTTGTCTCTAGGTTGTTGGTGAACCGTCGAGGCTTGGAACCAGGGGACTTTGCCGTGGCTCCGTTTTGCTGACGTCGTATCTGCATCCTGCTGGAGTGAGTGGAACGCCGTTGTTGATCACTAGGCTGTAGATGTTGCCATTGAGACTGGGAACTAGGGACTTTGCCATGGGTCCGTTGTTTTGACCCTGGGGTCGGTTGTTGATGTCACGTCCGCATCCTGCTGGAGTGAGAAGGAACGCCGTTGTTGATCTCTAGGCTGTAGATGTTACCATCGAGACTTGGAACTAGGTACTTTGCCATGGCTCCGTTGTTTTGACCCTGGGGTCGGTTGTTGACATCACGTCCACATCCTGCTGGAGTGAGAAGGAACGCCGTTGTTGATTTCTAGGCTGTAGATGTTGCCATCAAGATCCGGCTCCCTTTCTGATGGAGCCTGGTAAGAAAATGTGGTTCCCTTTTCGTTGTGCCCATGGATTGTATACAGGGGTCGATGTGGACTCACCTGCAGGGCAAAAGTGTCATTTTCATTCATTTTCTATTTCTTTCTGCGACGCTCTATCACTTCAGCTTTTTATATCGCGAAAGTCGCGATTGCTCGATCATTTCGACTTTTTATCGCGGTGCCCAATCATTTCGGCTATTTTTCGTTTTGTTTTACTCGCTGTTTTTTATTGCGAGCTGCCCGAACATTTCGGCTGTTTTTATATGCATATATTTTTCTCGCTGATTTTTTTATTGCGAGTTGCCCCATCTGTAAGTCTACGGTAGCGCCCCGGCCATCAAACTGACGCCAAATGCGGAACAAAAAATTTTAACTGGCGCTATCGTATACTATAACCCGGATCTGCCATTATTGCTAAACTAACAAACTGTAAAGAGAGTAGAAAGGTTATACCGAACGATCCGAGTCCTTCGTTCTTTAACCATCATCCCACGTTCCGTTGCGGCTGCTCCGATCTCGTCGATCTCCGATCTGCTCGTCCAGGTGACACCACGTCAACGATTCTTTAAACAGGCTCCCGCCTCTGACTCGAGGCAACTCGGTCGTCAAGTTTGCTAAAAGAGACGACCAAGATTGATGTAGAGAATGAGTAGAATACTTTTTCTCACTTCGTCCAAAGCCGTGGACGAACGGTTAATGAAGTTGCCACTCGAATCGGACGATGGAATAAAAGAGGCTATGAAATTTCCATACACCACAAACTATCATCTTTTTAAAACAACAACCATTATTTTCAAGAGAAGGGGAGGGCCGGCCATCATATAGGAGGGGGGTGAGTGTAGGAGAGGGGGAGGTGACAACAAGAGAAAGCTTATCATAACAATGACTCACTAAGACAATATATGCAAAACAATGATTCACTAACCTAGTCATCCTAGCATTAATGAATCATTAAATGCACCCAATGAAACACCAACACCACTCAAACCTAGTCACCTCTTCTAGAAACTTCTAGAGCCTTCCACACCCATCTCAAGAAATGATAAATCCGTCTTTAACCGAATGTCAAAAGACGGGCGATAGAAAACTGGAAACTGGCAACTTCCAAAAGCGATCCCGAAACGAATTTCAGGATAACCCCGTAACTGTATAAAAATACCCGCATTTGTATTACGACCGAATACAAATGCTACTGAGACAAAGATATTATATCTACTCTGTATAATACTCGGATCCGGTTTAAACCAAAGCCCACCAGTATTATCTGCCCGAAAAATGACACGTGCGTAAACGCACGTGCATTTTCCGAACCCTGCCATAAAACCATACGGCCTCTACAACATTTCGCCCGAACTTGGGAAACTGTCTGTGGGGGACTCTAATGACTCGTCAGTACCCTGGCAGTGGGTTTAACCACAAACCGTCAGCGGCACTAGCTGTGCATAACGGCTGCCCATGGACTGACCTCAAGGGAGGCCGATGAGCGAACTCATCCGGAAACCCTACTGAGCCTAACAGTGACAATGTATATACAGTCCGGTCCGTTCGCCTATGAGTATCGCATATCTGCCTAGGGGGCTGGTAACGTCAGACCCCCAAAAGCAGTATAAGTCATGTCGGAGTGTAGCCCAAAAACACCCTGAGATACTACTGGAGTACCTACCAGTAAATCTCCTGCCACGGCCATGGGCTTTGTGTAATGGCTCTCTTAGACACAGTACGATCTCACCCCTAATACTGGGAGAGACGAATCCCCTGCCGATCCGCTCACGTGCCTCCATGTGGCTCGGGACTGTACCCAAAAACTACCTGTTTGCACGACTCCTTTGAGCCGTGGTAGGGTAGAAATCAAAGCACAGTGGGAACACACACGAGACAAATGACGACCTCAGGTCGATGAACTAACCTGTACACATGTCACCAGGGAACTGCTATCTGACGATAAGTATAATACCAACTAGCAGATTCCCGGCGAGTCCTGTCCGGTGTACTCATAACCCAATGAGCACCTGTATACATCTTAGGTGATCCAACTGACACCAGTGGCTTGTGAGACCGGCCACCGCTCCTCGTCGGGGTCTCGACTGTATACACTATTCTACTCCGGAGTATCGATGCCCTGTCTCGAAACTCCCACGACTAGGGACCACAATTAAGGATAAACTTATAAACCACCCAACTCTCACGTATATGATCGCCATCATACTGTTGGTAGTAAAGCAAGATCCTAAGGGCTCTATCAAAGTGTAACAGTGATCAGTCACCTGAAACTGTACACGACTGATAAAGGCAAACCAGATAGCATACTATCATCTCGAGTAAGACTGTCATACCGGTATAGGTCCTCCGCAATCATTGCAATCACGTGCCTGCGATCCAATAATTGACTTTGAGGGCACTATCTCCAACAATCTCCCACTTGCACTTAAGGCTAATTATTGCGATGTCGACTACTCACAGCCCGTGTGAAACCGAACATCCAACTCCTCTACTAATCAGTTTCACAAAGCCCGTTTGTAAAACTATTGTGTTCGAGAAATAGCCTCAGTGAGTGGATCCGCCTGGATGTTTCTTTCTACGTCTCTCTCAATCTCAAGTTCGCGGAGAAAGCCATCTCCCGAATTGAGTAATACCTGTCTTAGAATATGTCTGAATATCTGATGGGACCTAGTTCATAAATGAACTCCAAATCCAAACTTCTTAGACTGTATCGATCACTGAACCAAATCAGTGTCCTGCACCAAGCCTCCCACAGTATCCTCTTGGACCGCCTGTCCATAATATTGTCCCTCGTCAGAGGGAAAACTATAACTCTGACAATCTCTCTGTCATCCATGTCATCTTTGAAGCCTGGAATGATAACCGTCTCCCGAAGGAGGCTGCCGTCATCAAATCCGTAGAACATTCACTTATGTTCTAAAACTGCTTCCTTATGTTTATCCGGGATTGGATTAATACAAACTTATTGCATCTAGTGCAAAAACAACATCTGGTGTGGTACTTGACATCTCACGATTGACTCAATTGCCTAAGCAAGTGATCTGCCAATCATGCACACCCCTCTCCCCTTTAGTCTATAAGACACCTTTAGAGAGGGTGACTCCATCACCTGCAGGTACACTACCATGCCAAGAGTCAACCATTCTAAATACTATCAGAATACTGTCAAAGTACCCACATTGGGAAACTACCCAAATCTAGATCTAAAACCATAGATTTAGAAACCAGAATGTCAAATATTATATCCATATCATGTCTGGAGAAACAACTGTGTGACGACCACAGTACAACCGATCGTAGTATAGGAATTTTACCTCCTACTCTGTGTATGTCATCCAAAATACCATGACATCACACCCTACTACCTTCTTAACTGATCCATCCCCTATTCTGATGAAGTCAAACCCATGACTGTCACATCAAAACTAGATGATCTATCTCCGCTATAACTGCTCTAGTCTATAAATAGACATAAGCTACTTGCCCACTATGCTTCCGCTGCTCCCACTGACCACAACAACCCTCTGGCAGAATAATATATACATGCGCTTCTAAAGCTAGTTTAGAACGACGCTATACTTATCCTCCTGCCGGGTCTCATAGTCTGGAACAACAGTAGTGTCAAGTCTGGGTGGATAAGAACCTCCCTGTCACCGTCCTTGAGGCTACCGGAGTACCTCTTGGGTGTCTGAGGTTACCTACCATATCTGCGGAGTGGCTAATGGAATGTCAAACCTGATTGAATATATAGGTCCTATTAAATTTTTCGTAATCGTTTGCGTTTCTGGAATCACTTCCAGTTCTACCATACTCCCACTACCGTTTTCTGAAAAAATCCATTTTACTAAAACTGTGGCGAGTTAAGAACAATATCACTATTGATCTTCCAAATGGTAGAAAGTCAACCCTCGTCATAGTCAGGGTTAACCCATAAACAGCCATTACAGAAACGTGCCCTGAGTTATCCAGAATTTGGTTTTAAGCATAAGCCGGACAACTCCCCATACCTTAACATCGTTAAGATATGAACCATTCTATATCCAATATAGAAACTTTGGCACTTATTTAATCGGAACCAGATTCAAATCATGCAGCTGTCTCCAGTGCATATCAACTTAATAGAAAAAGGCTAATCAGCGTTACTCAACTTAGGAATCCATCCAATTATGAGTAACCTGAAAGAGAAACAAGTTTCTCAAAACAATTACTATCATCTGAATACCAATCACAAGAATCTACATCTTCGATCTCTTTGAAGAATCCCGATACTTGCGATACCTGGTTCTCTACTTTATTCTTATACCCACAACTTCTCAAAACTTAGACCTTGTATTTCTACGAAACACTTGTCTAAAAACTAGAGAAGTCATAAGTAAGCAGAACATAGTACGGGGACCTACCCCTTTGTCCTGATGGACACTTGGACAACATACATTACTCTGTATAAGTCCGCTGAGTTGAACAACTCAAAACCTATGCGTCGTAGGTGGAAAACTGTACCCAGGAGATTTCCTCAAATATCACCAATTACAACGAATTCCGATATAATGAGGATAATTACCTAATTCCCAATAACTTACTCCCACTCATCATCTGTAAAACCATACAGATATGAGAATGAAACCTGGTAAATACATACCCTGGAGTAAGTATCTAATCGGGAAAACAGTTTTGCTTTAACAAATGCACTGAAATATGAAAATGTTTCGTAGGGGTATCCTGATATTCCTAGTAATGCCTCTTCCATAATCCAATTCATGACTTGAACCGTATATTTTATTGTCATCTCTCAAATCCCTTTATTTGTCTTTAGTCATTACCTTTTGTACACCATCGTTTAGGCTAAATGGTTTTCTTCCTTCCCTACCGTTTGGCACCAGCCTATGGTTTGGAAGAAGACTATCCAGTAAGCATAATAGGTGTACCCTCCTAAACCAAGGAGTACTCGCAACTTGAGAGAAGGTGATGATAAAAGACAACTGAATAATACCTTATTCTTTTAAAGGTGAAATAGGAGTGGCGATGAAGTACGCGGTTTGGTCGTGAATGATAATAGTCGCAATTTACTTTGCCCTCTTTCTAATCCCTTTATTTTGTCTTTACATATTACCTTCTGTACACCCTACTTAGGCTAATTGGTTTTCTTCATTCCCTACCTTTCGGCACCTGCCTATGGTTTGGAATAAGACTATCCAATAAGCGTAATAGGTGTACTCTCCTAAACCAAGGAGCCCTCGCAACCTGAGAGAAGGTGATAATAAAAGACAACTGAATAAACCAATTCTATTTCTCCTGAACCTGGATCCATCCTCGAAGAAGTCCCTTCGAGTTCGTATATAACTATACGATGGATCTATCCAATAGAAGTGGATGTCCGTATTAATACAGGTGTTCTGAGAAATTCAAAGGGTAAAAGAAGGAGTGGCAATGACTTATGCAACTAAAACAATCCAAAAGCCAGTATTTTAAGAAGGTTCGGTTAACTTGGTCACTGAGTCATAGTCTAGGGTCGGTCAATGGTCGCTGTGAGAGAGAGAGAGAGAAAAGAAACACTCTGCGTGCACTCTAACCTAGATCAGAATGGTTATCACTTTATCTAATCAGGAAACCTCCCACTGTACTGTCAAATTCTCCTCCAAACCTAAAAGAAGAATCAATCGGGATCACCCGAAGAGTAAACCAACTCATCAGTGGGAATCGGGATCCAACTCTCATCGCATGATAACGTGACGGAATCCACTCACGTTATCACACTCCAGAAGGTATGCGCATACTTGGAAAGTTTCAGTTTCTTTAGAAACTCCCGATAAGATTTCTACCCCATGTTCTTATGACCTTGACGAAAGCCAACAAATCATAAGTCACATGTCAAGTTCTGCCCGTCATTATCTTGTTAATTCGAACCCATCCGTACATACCCTTGACGAAAGCCAACAAGGTAATATGACTGTCCCAAACCAACTCATCTATCTATGCAACAAATGAATACCCCAGCAGCTACCAAACACTATGCCTTGACGAAAGCCAACAAACATAGCTTGAATACTACTGACCATCCATAAGAAATGACGGAGGGCTACGGCTGGTTTTTGGCGAAAAACCTTTAACGTAATGAACTTGATCTCGTTGAAGGAACCTGATAGTTTTTTATAAAAATATAGTGGCGAAAACCTTTGCTAAAGAGGTCACTCCCGGTGAAGGGATCTCGGCTCTTTCTTCGTGGAATGAGGTGCAGGATATTCCAACTGAATACCACGATGCAAAGCAACTTGTAATCGACTATAGTGAAGTTATTACCCTGACGCAAACTTCTGCCCAAGGGGTCATTCCCGGTGAAGGGATATCGGCCCTTGCCTCGTCGAATGAGGTGCAGGATATTCCAACCGAATACCGCTTTGCAAAACAAAAGGAAATGCCTTTCTAATAACACTTTTTAAAATTGTTCCAACAACATCCAAACAGGTTTATTTTCCTTTGCATTGATCAAAATCAACGCAGTCCCATCAATTAATCATACCAGAAAAGAACGAAAATAAAATGTACGTATATGCCATCCGCATTCGTCACTGGGTCTCGTCATCACCCGTTAGGTTACTTAACTAACGACAGAGCGGGGACTGAACTAGCGCGGGTGCAAAACATATACAACATCTAATAGTATATATACCAATATACAATAATCGCTCCAGGCGTGATAATATGCAACATTACAGAAAAGTAATAAGCATCACAGAACAATACAGATAATCTGGGATCCCCGAGTTTCACAGAGCCGCTGCTGAAACCCGACGTTCCCCTGGTCGTGTGGATAGCCTGTGCAATGAAACCTAGACCCCTACGGGTGCGGCAAGTTACCCGCCAAAACCTGAAGCGAGGCAGCCCCTACAGCAAAGTGAATGGACCACCCTGCATTTCACGGAATCCGGTAGCTTGAGCACCCCATCTTGGGTCAACCTGTACCCCCTACGAGTGCGGCGAATAGTCTGCCAATTCCAGAGTGAGGCCCCTCTGCCTCTCAAAGCCATGAGATGCGGACCCGTTGCCCTCCAGAACCCAGCTATCCGTGCACTCCGTCGCGGGGTAAAACCTAGTACAGAAATGAAAAATATGTACAACGGGTACATCGATCTCAACCCGGTCATGCCCCAAAAGAATATTATACAACAGGAAGTGACGGCAGTCCACATGTTGGACGCTCGCCCCGCAATATCAAATGTACAAATAAATCCAAACTACACTACCATTGCACACTGCTATCCACCACGACAAATCCGCAACATCACAGCACAACACAGAACATCAACGCGAATGTCACATTCGCAAACCCGTTTAAAAGGACTATAGCAATCAGACGCGGTTTATCGATCAAATGATATTCACGGTCGGAGATATAATGTAAGTACTGTAAACTAACATGTTTAAATTTCGATCGACTAAAAAACACGAAGTGGGCCCCACGAACATCTGCTGTACAGTAACAAAATCTGGGCCAAAAACATATATCCCCAAAACCACAATTTCCAGTCAAGAAGTCACTGTGCAAATTTGGAGCAGTGATCCAATAGAATGGCCGTGGATGCGCGGTCAAACCCTAGGTTTGACCGCGATTCCGCGGCGCTCTTGAATGATCACGTGCCCAAATTTGTACCACGTGCTTAGAAAAGCCTGCTGAATTTTCTGTGATGTGCAAAAATAATTTTAGAACCCTTTTAAAATCGACAGAAACTCAGAACCTTGAAAATTGTAGTTTTTGATATTCGGTCCGATCGATATTTTAAACGCGTTAGTACAAGTTAGTAAAGCAAAATGGTGAGGCTCTGATACCACTGTAAGTCTACGGTAGAAAGAGGCTATGAAATTTCCATACACCACAAACTATCATCTTTTTAAAACAACAACCATTATTTTCAAGAGAAGGGGAGGGCCGGCCATCATATAGGAGGGGGGTGAGTGTAGGAGAGGGGGAGGTGACAACAAGAGAAAGCTTATCATAACAATGATTCACTAACCTAGTCATCCTAGCATTAATGAATCATTAAATGCACCCAATGAAACACCAACACCACTCAAACCTAGTCACCTCTTCTTGAAACTTCTAGAGCCTTCCACACTCATCTTAAGAAAAGATAAATCCGTTTTTAACCGAATGTCAAAAGACGGGCGATAGAAAACTGGAAACTGGCAACTTCCAAAAGCGATCCCGAAACGAATTTCAGGATAACCCCGTAACTGTATAAAAATACCCGCATTTGTATTACGACCGAATACAAATGCTACTGAGACAAAGATATTATATCTACTCTGTATAATACTCGGATCCGGTTTAAACCAAAGCCCACCAGTATTATCTGCCCGAAAAATGACACGTGCGTAAACGCACGTGCATTTTCCGAACCCTGCCATAAAACCATACGGCCTCTACAACATTTCGCCCGAACTTGGGAAACTGTTTGTGGGGGACTTTAATGACTCGTCAGTACCCTGGCAGTGGGTTTAACCACAAACCGTCAGCGGCACTAGCTGTGCATAATGGCTGCCCATGGACTGACCTCAAGGGAGGCCGATGAGCGAACTCATCCGGAAACCCTACTGAGCCTAACAGTGACAATGTATATACAGTCCGGTCCGTTCGTCTATGAGTATCGCATATCTGCCTAGGGGGCTGGTAACGTCAGACCCCCAAAAGCAGTATAAGTCGTGTCGGAGTGTAGCCCAAAAACACCCTGAGATACTACTGGAGTACCTACCAGTAAATCTCCTGCCACGGCCGTGGGCTTTGTGTAATGGCTCTCCTAGACACAGCACGATCTCACCCCCAATACTGGGAGAGACAAATCCCCTGCCCATCCGCTCACGTGCCTCCATGTGGCTCGGGACTGTACCCAAAAACTACCTGTTTGCACGACTCCTTTGAGCCGTGGTAGGGTAGAAATCAAAGCACAGTGGGAACACACACGAGACAAATGACGACCTCAGGTCGATGAACTAACCTGTACACATGTCACCGGGGAACTGCCATCTGACGATAAGTATAATACCAACTAGCAGATTCCCGGCGAGTCCTGTCCGGTGTACTCATAACCCAATGAGCACCTGTATACATCTTAGGTGATCCAACTGACACCAGTGGCTTGTGAGACCGGCCACCGCCCCTCGTCGGGGTCTCGACTGTATACACTAGTCTACTCCGGAGTATCGATGCCCTGTCTCGAAACTCCCACGACTAGGGACCACAATTAAGGATAAGCTTATAAACCACCCAACTCTCACGTATATGATAGCCATCATACTGTTGGTAGTAAAGCAAGATCCTAAGGGCTCTATCAAAGTGTAACAGTGATCAGTCACCTGAAAATGTACACGACTGATAAAGGCAAACCAGATAGCATACTATCATCTCGAGTAAGACTGTCATACCGGTATAGGTCCTCCGCAATCATTGCAATCACGTGCCTGCGATCCAATAATTGACTTTGAGGGTATGCTATCTGGTTTTAGTCATCGAGGTTTTCGTCAGCCAGTTCCATAGCAAGCTTGGCTAATGCATCAGCCTTACTATTTTCTGCACGCGGTATGCTTTCCAGGATGTAGGAGGAAATTTGAGTCAGCAATTGCTGCACTCTTTCGCCATATTTTACCAACTCTGGCTTGCACGTCTGTTAGTCGCCATTTACCTGGCTAACGACTAGCTGGGAGTCTCCATATATGAAGAGGTGTTCGATGCCCATGTCAACAATAATCTCAAGACCTGCTATCAAAGCTTCGTACTCAACCTTGTTGTTTGTTCTTGGCTCCGTCAATGAAAGGGCGGAATGCATTATCCCTCCTTGCGGAGTCACGAAGATAAGGCCTACCCCAGCTTTGATTATGGGGGTGTTGTGCTTTCGCTTCTTCATGGAAGATGCCCCATCGAAGTAAAGTTCCCATCGAGAGTCATTTTCTTCGTCCTTTGTGTCGAACGCATGTTCGCTCGGTAATTCGCAATTTAAGGGAGAGTTGGCAGGTATCGGATGTTCAGCTAGGAAGTCGACGATGGCCTGCCCTTTCACTGCCATGAGAGGTCGATAGATTATCGAGAATTCCATCAAGAGGAGGGTCCATTTGTCAAGCCTTCCCATTAGTATGGCTCTTGACATCAAATATTTGAGAGGATCCACCTTCGATATGAGATGGACCTCATGCGTCAAGGCATAATGTCGAAACTTCATTATCGCGAAGATCAGTGCCAGGCAATGCTTTTCGATGCGGAAGTAGTTGTTTTCTGTCCCTAGGAGAACTCGACTCAAATAGTAGAGAGCTTTCTCCTTTCCCTGATCGTTGTCCTGTGCCCATAGCGCGCCTAGAGAACCTTCAAGAGCTGTTGTGTATAGGATGAGGGGCTTTCCCTTGACCGGAGCGGTCAGTACCGGTGGGTTCTGCAGGTATTGCTTGATTTCGTCCAGTGCACTTTGGCATTTACGATCCCAAAAGAACGGGGTCCCCTTCTTCATTAAATGGCTGTAGGGGCGGCATTTGCCGGAGAGCTTAGCTATGAACCGTCGGATATACGCGAGCTTTCCTTGGAGAGACCGCAGTTGCTTGAGAGTTCTTGGCGTGGGCATTTCCATAATTGCCTTGATCTTTGATGGGTCTATTTCGATAGCTCGGTGTCGTACGATGAATCCTAGGAATTTGCCTGAGGAGACTCCAAACGCGCATTTCAGAGGGTTCATCTTCAGATTATATTTCCGAAGATGCTGGAACACCATTTTCAAATGCTCCCAGTGCTCCTCATATGATTTGCTTTTCACCACGATGTCGTCGATATAACATTCGACAATCTGGTGTATGAGGTCATCGAGGATCTTCGTCATGGCCCTCTGGTAGCTAGCGCCAGTGTTCTTTAAGCTGAAGGGCATCACCTTATAGTAGAATATGTCTAGCGGAGTCCGGAAGGCGGTGTGCTTTTGGTCTTCAGGATGCATCTTTATTTGATTATACACCGAAGATCCATCCATGAAGGAGAAGACCTCATGAGTGGACGTATTATCGATCATCAGCTCGGTAACAGGCACTGGAAAGTCATCCTTCGGACAAGCTTTCTTGAGATCCCGAAAGTCCACGCAGATGCGTACTGTTCCATTTTTCTTCATTAACGGAACGATGTTGGCGATCCAGTCAGGATATTGAACTTTTTGGATGAAGACAGAGTCAATTAGCTTCTTGACTTCGGCATTAATACTCATCTCAAGTTCGAGCCGCATTCTTCTTGGCGCCTGTTTGACTGGCTTGACGTCCGGTGATATCGCCAGTTTATGCACAGCTATTTTTGGATCTAGTCCCGGCATCTCGGAATAGTTCCATGGGAAGCAGTCTTTATACTGCATAAGCACGTCTTTTAGTGTAGCCACCTGCTCTTTAGACAGCAGCTCATTGACGAACGTTGGCCTCGGATATTTTGTCATCCCCAAGTCGATTTTCTTCAGATTGTCTGCTGTGGTGTGTATCCCATCTTCTAGCTCTTTTGGCGCCGGTGGAAATTCTGAGATCGCCTCGTCCTCATCTTCATTTGCGAAGTACTGGGAGAGGTCGTCCACATTCTCATGCTCTCCCTCCTTTGAGAATGTTATCGTGTGGCAGGTACGAGCTCGTTTCCAAGCTCGATGTTGATCTGGACTTACCCTCGCAGTGTAGGTTGCTTTTGGCTTATGCTTTCGTGGTGGGGCTACCCTTCAATTGTCGAACAGAGCAAACCTGCTTTGCTGATATTGGTTTTCGACCCAGTCTTTGAAGGTGAAGCAATCTTCAAGAGGATGTCCTATTGCTCGGTGGTAGGAGCAATAAGCCGGATGATGGACCTCGTTTATTTGCTCAGAGCGCCGAGTCTCCGGGAGCGTCATCATTTGATGCTTCATGATAAGGTTGATTATTTTCCTTGTCTTGTTTTGAGGGAAAGAGTATTCCCGACTCATCTTTCTCATAAAAGACGGATTCCAGCTGACTTTTCTCGATCGCGTGGCTTCTTGGATCCGCTTCGCTGTTTTTGAATGCCATTCCCATTCTTCACCTTGTTGTTGCCTTTGAGTCGGGCTTTTTCCTTGCCACGAGAGCGCACAGCGGGCTGAGAGTGAAAGGCATCGTAATCTTCTCTTTCCGTAGACTGCTGAATGAGACGTTGCATCCTGGCTTTCTCGTAAATGGCCATTTTGCGGCTGTGGTCATTCCGAACCTTTTGAGCCACTTCCCTTATTAGCTTGTCAATCTGTTCTTCGAATGACGGGCTTGGTATTCATACGGCGGGATTTCGCTCTGGTTCAATATCAACGCTATCTGGAAGAGCATCCCCTTCTCCGCCGGAGTCATTTATAACATGGAAGCCATGGAATAGCTCCCGTTTCTTGGACTGAACGTATCCAAGCCCGGTCGTCTCCATCCTCCCGTTGGGCATCTTTCGCTGAGTCCCAGGGACGTCCCAAATCTTGTTGTAGAACTGGGCTTGTCGAGCGGTTTGTTTAAAGGGTATGCCTTGGCATCTTAATAGCCTCTTCAATCCCTTTGCGTAGTATCTGGGCAGCCGGATTGGTTGAATCATGTCAAGCGCAAGATCGACACCAGGCCGACTTCTTTCTCCACTTTGGTCTCCGTGGATTGATAGAAGAGGATCGCCTTTTCATCTCTCCGTCTAGGAGGAACGTAGAAGGTCTGCAGCTCTTGCATGACGTATGTATCGAGCGCATCAAGTTTCCTGTAATGCTGCTGCGGAACCATGGTGATTTGTAAACTCTGATCAGCACCAATGAAGGTTTGTATTGATGGACGAACAGAGAATACTGCGTTGACCACGTCTTCAGAGTCGCTGCCGAAGACAAAATAGGGGTAGATGGTCCGGGTCTGTTGCATTGGGGCTGCCCCGAATAAACCATCTCTTCATCCTCCTCGGTATCACTCCCGAAGATCGGGATAGTAGCGACGAATTTTTGCTTATTTTCCGGCTTATGACATCTTTCCGTGTCTTCGAAGTCTGGTAGGAAGTACTTTACGTCTTCATATTATCGGACTTCATTTACGGAGAATGGATTTAGTTCTCCCGTCACGGTGTACTCGAGGCCGTCTTTGAAATACTCCATACACTGATTTTGTGTAGAAGGGATGATATTGTACTCGTGTAACCAAGGCCTGCTGAGCAAAGCGTTGTAGCAAGTCTTGGCGTCAATGACATGAAATTTGATGTCAGTGACGAGCAGCCCAAAGTGTAGCGTCAGTATTACAGACCCGAGCGTTCGTGATGACTGGGAGTCAAACCCGGAGATAGTAATTTTATCCCGAGCCAGGTGCTGAATGTTCATGCAAATCTCCTTCAACACTCTCACATTGAGAAGGTTGACGGAGGACCCGTTGTCAACCAGGATCTTCCCTATCTTGATGTCGTGGCCGTACCCGGTTACATATAACGGACGGTTGTGCTCGCATGTTCCGAGGAGGAGATCTTCATCGCCGAATGTAATGTCAGCTGTGTGAACTTCTTCCAGCTCATCCTTCATCTTTTCTTCTGCAAGGAAGGCTTGAAACTGATCGGGCTTTTTTAATGCCTTGATCAGAGAATCTCGTGACTCTTTAGACAGGAGAAGGGCATCCAAAATGCTCAATTGTGAAGGTATCTTCCTCAGGTGTTCCAGGACATTGTAATCCACATTGTTCTTCTTAGGCGGGTCCTTGGCTGTGAGCTTTTCGACGACACTATCATCGAGGGCAATCTCTTCAGGGACTTTTTCCTTCCCCTTGTCTCTCTTGCCCGAACCTTTGTTTGAGGGTCCGAGATTCTTTTCAGGCAATGTACGGTTACGCAGCTGAATGTTCTCACAGTTTTTCACCTCTTCTTCTTTTCCAGAGGTGGATTTCTTGAAGAGAGGGCCGAGGGCTATTTCTTCGTCAGAATCGCTCCCGAAGATAAGAACTTGAGATTTCCCTTTTGTCGAAATGGTATCAACCATATGACAATTATCGGCTGTTCCTTTACGCTCATATGTCGTTCTTCTCTGTTCCTGATGGGCTTTGCGCTTCATTCGCTTGAAGTGTTGTCAGTGGGCAACGTATCCCTGCAACCACTTCTTGAAGGAATTGCTCTCTTCGGTAGGGTGTATGACCCTCCGATGGTATAAGCAGTATTTCGGATGTACATTCACTTCGTCAAGGCATGTACTCCCGGGAGTATTTCTTTTGAAAGGTAGCAGCTTCATTCCCATTGTCAGAGCTTTGTCGAACCGTTTCCCCGTCTTAAACTTGCTTTTGTCTGCCGCGGGTATGCTTCGATCCAGTTGGAGTACTTTGTGACTCTTCCTTGCCACAGCTTCTTCATCCTGACGCCGACGCTTGGCCTTTTTGTATATGGCCGTTTCACGTTCTCGGTCGGCTTTGCTCTTTTGAAGGGCTTTGTTTAGCAGCCTGTCAATCAAGTCGTCTGATGGCTCCAGGGATTTTGACGCCGGTCCTGCCCCCAGCTTCTCTACGTTATTTTCCAACGCTGAGGGAGCTTCTTTGCCATTCACTGACGAATGAGAGATCATGCGGCAACTCGCCACATAATCCTCGGGTTCTTCTGACAATTTGTCTCCCTCGTCATTGTCACTGTTTCCATTCTCAACTATGCGGTTGAGAAACTCTTCTAGTGTGATTGGACTTCGCGCCTTCTGGTTGTATTCCTCCAGCGAGTCAATGAAGTTCTGCAGGTCCGTGCGCTTGTCGTCAAGCTGCACGGGCTTCTTGGCCTTCTTCTTTTTCTTCGAAGACTTTGAAGGCTTGACCAATGTGTTCTACCCATCATTACCATCTTTCGATGTTGAGCGCGGTTTAAGCATCCCCTCAATGATCTTGGGCTCTAACGGGCTTTTCCATTTGATCGCCGGACATGCTTGAAGATCTTTCAGCATTCTTTTAGTTTTAGCCGAAAGGACAACTTCCCACGGAGCTTCTTCTATAACTGAGCATGATGCCCCCGGCGTATCTACATTTTTAGGAGCGTGCTGCTGTGGCGGGTTCACCTTTCAATTTTCGGACAGCGCGAACTTGCCTTGTTGGTTCTGGTCTTCAACCCAGTTTTTCAAGACGTAGCAATTTTCGATTGGGTGACCCATTACTCCGTGGTAGGGGCAGTAGATGGGACTGTTGACGTCACCGGGCTGCAGTGGGCATCTTGGATCTAGCAGAGTGATGAGCCTGTTGCGCACTGCCAGTTCGAACAGTTTTCTCGTTTTATCCCGGGGAAATGAGTAAGGACGTCTCAACTTCACTTCGAGGGATCGGCGTGTGTTGCTCTGGCGAGCAATCGGTTTCGGGTCACTCGGTTGTTGTTGAGCGTTGGCAACGAAGGTCGCTTTCCCTTTGCCCTTTTCATTCCGGAGATCAGTTTTTGAAGAGGACAGCCTATGGCCTATCTTGTCCATTTGGGCCAGCTTGTCGATCAAAGCCTGGAAAGTGATCGGCTTGAAGAACATCATGAACTGGGATATAGTCGCCTGAGGATCAAGGGTCCCTACGAACATGCCCACGGTAGGAGCTTCTTCGATGCGTTGTTCGCATTTTGACCATAGGTTCCGCCACCAAATTGCGTATTGAACCCGGGTCTTTCCTGGCTTCACCCTGGCATTGATTAATGTCGTGATTGGGGTGCGCTCGCTTGCGCTTGTGAACCGCTGAGTGAATAGCAATTCCATCTCCGTGAATATTTTGACAGAATCATTTGGGATCTCGGAGTACCATTCAAATGCCGTCTCTGAAAAGCTGCCAACAAACTGGCGAAGTAGCAGTTTGTCGTCGCCTCCAGTATTAACGCACAAAGCTCTAAATTGAGCAACGTGCTGGTGTGGTAGGGAACAGTCCAGTGGTGGCTTGAGTCACCTGCTCCACTGGCAATGCAAAGATGGAGGCCGCTTGGGGCCCATAAGTCACTCCTCCATTTGGGGTGGAGCGAGAGTTGCTGTTGCAGGTGCAGTTGGAAGCCATCGATTTCTTTTCTCATCTGCATAGGAGCAAGATACTAAATCTAGTACCTCGAATCGAGGGGCAACCATAGCAAACCGCGATTTGTTCGTGAACACGACACATGAAGTGTGGAGTGGAAAGAGGAAATGGTCCCACCGGGCGCTCCAGAATCTGTTTACCGCCGAAAACAGAGACGAAACTGGGATGGTTCGTCTTGCCTGAATTTGGGGACAGATGCTATTTGGATTTATCCGTCCATCTCTCCGAAGATGCCAAGTGATTTATGGCACCGTGCATCGGAGGTTTGGACGGATGCGGCCGTTGTAGCAGAGTTCATCAGATTCCCCCTCGTTGGCAAGGGTTTTTTGATTGTGGGGACGCTCTTCCTGCAGGCGCAAGCCCCTGCAGTTAATTACGTTACCGAATCGCGGTAACTGCTCTAGAAGGTTACTTCGTATCGTGTGTGTTTGTTTTATTTTTGGTTGGTCGTGGATTGTATACGGAGACTAATTTATGTTTTCGCCCGTAGGGCGTGGATTAGTCCAAATCTATATATTCCTAGATTTGGGTTTGGGTTGGTTTAAGGATCGTCAATCTCGTTTGAGATTAGGATCAACTTAAATGTTTGTTGGGGATACGTTAGTCTAATTTTAGACTAAGATCTACTCAACAGGATTTTGGGATCATTCAGACAAAAAAAAAAGCATTTGGGCTCCATTGTTTTAGTTTAAGGGCGTTATGGTCCGTTGTTAGTTGAAGGACATTTTGGTCCATAGCTAGTTTAAGGACGTTGCAGTCCGTTGTTAATTTAAGGACGTTTCGGTCCATAGCTAGTTTAAGGACGTTGCGGTCTGTTAGGATGTGCTCATTGATTTGGGAGTGCACCAAAGAGTTGTTGGTTGTCGGGACCCTCCACCTCTCTGAAGACGTTGAAGAATTACAACGACATGTATCAGAGGTGTGGAGAGATGTACCCTTGAACCAAATTCAAGATTGATGGAAGAGATCATGGTGGACCATCTAAGACTCATTAGTCATTTTTGGGAGACTAAGATTAACTTAGGAGATGTGTGATGGATATCGTTCTGGTTAATTAGTTTAGGAAGTCATGAGCATAGATGTTCAGTCTATTTGGAGATCCAAGACGTTTTAATCTCAAGAAGACTTAGCCAATTTAGGGCTGAAGTTGGCTTCTTATAGTGTTAAACACTAATATATACCCGGTGCTCATGTGTTCTCACGTGAGTCTCTAAAGCAGTGTTAAACACTGAAATTTGGGGCACTCACGTGTGGCACGTGAGGCGCCTGAAAGTTGGCGCTGTACACTTGGGTCCAAATCCCCGTTTGTATATAAGTGTTAAACACTTAATTCTTGCGGCCATCACGTGTGGGCACGTGAGGCGCCCCAGAGTTGGGCACTGCTTCTTTTGGTTTATTCCCTCTTCTTTTTATAAGTGCTAAGCACTTAGTTCATAAAGTGCTCACGTGCGGACACGTGAGGTGCTCAAAATGTGAGCGTTGTCTTTGGATTTTTCCCCTTTTCCATTTAAGAAACTGTTTGGGGGTCACGTGAGAACATGCGATTCGATCTTAGTCATTCCTTTTTGTTCATCGAAGGTGCTCACGTAGGAACACATGACCAGTCTTTTCTTTTATATGCATAGATATTTTGATCTGAGTTTTTAGAATTTTAGGTCCCTTGTTTTATAAGAATTAGATTCATTTACAAGGTTAAACCCTATTTTATCAGAGAAATTAAATTCCTATATATTTTTGGAAGAATTAAATTCTTTGGACTTATTTCTTTCCCCTAAATTTTGAATCTGCATAACAGAATCTCCCCGATGAGAATTAAATTCTCAACTTGTGGGGAGATCTGCTTCTGCAGACCTCAACCAGAGGAAGAACTATGTTCTTGTATGAAGGGTTAAACCCTTAAAGAAGAGATAAGATAATCTCTGTACTTTTTTTCTTACCTAGAATTTTTGTTTAAGAAGGGGATCTTCTTCCTCTAGAGAATTGAATTCTTTTTTTTCTTTTTCTTTTGTTTTTCAAAGCTTATGGGGGGTCTCTCCTTCTCTCCTCGCTCTTATTTATACGAGAAGAACAAGAATCGATTTGTTAAGAGAATCTCTCATTAAGAGATTATGATTGATTCCATGATCTTTTAGATCAATCGGTGCATTTTATTCACCGTTGGATTTTTTAATCCAAAGGCTCTCTGTTTAACAGAGAAGATTTCTCATTTTTTAACCAAATTAGGAAATATTTTCCTAAGATAGAATTTTATTCTATCAGACGATCACCGTTGGATCTTTAATCCAAAGGTCTTTCGCTTAACAACAGAGGAGATGTTTCTGTTTTAATGAAGATCAGGAATGTATTTCTCATATATATAGAATTTAATTCTATCAGCTTGGAACGTGAATAGAAACACTCACGTGTAGCACGTGACCCCCACATAATTAAACTTGTTTGCTTATATTCAACAGCCTAAAAAGGGCATCACGTGTTAGCACGTAAGATTCTCTGGCCTGCTATTTGTTTTAATATGGAGCATATATACTTTGTATATAGATGCTCACGTGCTTACACATGAGGCTCAATTTCAGCCTGTCAAGCGCCTATAATCTTTGTATCTAGGCGCTCACGTGTGGGCACTTAAGGCTCCATTAGTGGGGAATTTTCCCCATTCCTTTTTTTCTCTTTATTTATAAGGGAACAGCGGACAAGACGGGCACTAGAATCCCGTGTCCAGCCGATCATGCACTAAGCGGGTTTAGTGCATGTAGCAGCGTGTATGAAAACGATTTTTAAAAGGTTTGTTGAAAAAAAAATTGGACTTAAGGCTTGACTCAACAAATCACAAACATGCACAATCAAACCCTAGAACTAGGGTCATCTAGGTTAAGTCACTAGACCGCTCCTAGACTTCCAAAGGACAAGTCGCAAGAGCAATCCTCTACCATCTCTTTATCGCTTTTGTGGCCAGGTAAGTGACAGGTAAGTGGGAGGTATCCACTATACGAATAACCGAAAATAGCGGGCCTAATTAAGTAACCACTTTCCTTAGTCACACTTGCCTGGACACCATAAGAGAGATGCAGATAAGCGATGATTATCCACGACCCTCCTCTGTCCTAATTGAGCACGACAGTCCTTAGAGACTTGGTCTAGATATTTTTTAATTAATGTAGGGTGAAAATATGCTCGTTTTGTGATTTGTGGGGCCTAGGAAGGGTGATGAAATCCCCACCTAATCTGGATTTGGTTTATTACCCCTTAATATCCGGTTAAGATATGCATAAACAAACCGATATCAAAACACGCAAAAAGATTTTTGTGCGGCGATATTTGCAAAGAATCCTGCAGGAAAAGATCAGATTATTGGATTTTAGAGGACAGAGAAAGATATTAGAGAATTATCTGAAAACTTTGGGGGCCCAAATTCGCCAAGGCGCCGCGGTTCCGCCGCAAATTCCTTGCTTCTGCCGCGGTTCCGTCGCAGCTTTGATGGTTTGTTAGTCAAAATTTCTACAGTGCTCTCCTCTGCTCCTCTGGGATACGATGAAAGTCTCTGAATCTCTTTTTCTTACTCCTGTTACTCCAGATTCCCTTTCAAAACTCGCACAATAATCGTTAAATACACAAGATGCGGTTTTGGTTCTCGTTTATAATATGTTTACTGGATTTTATAAGAAATCAACCCGAATAATAAGAAAAAAATTACAGCCGTTATCCCAGAAACGGCGCCATTTGATTGATCGTGCGAAAGAAGTGTTGTAAATAACCGCAATCAAGACGGTGTCGCCAGTAGCTATCCGCGATGAGTACGGGTCGTCCACAGAGAAACGTGAATCTTTTTCTTGCTTTAGACGAGTTGATGGAAGATGGGTGATTGGTTGTAGTTACGGATATACTACAGATGTAAGATTTATGAAGAGAAGGCTTGTAGGGTTCATAGGACTTCTTAGTAATGGATCAATAATTAAAAATGACTCCTTTTATCTTTTAATATTTTAAAACTAGATCGATAGTGATGAATGCAGATTAGGGTTCTTTTGGAAGAAACTAGAATTTCCCCACTCTTAACTCTTGTCCTTGTATTGATCTCTATTCATGTCTAGCCCTTAATAAAAAAAGTGTTGAACAGATCTCGAATCGTGGTCGTGACTAGCAATAGATTGGTAGCGCGCCCGAAAGGATGTTAGCATTTATTTTCTAAAATTTATAGACTTTAAAATGTATAAAAGAAATTAAATGATTTTATCATCCATTGATCTACCCTAGCTTATGAACCCTAGCAAACTAGGAATTACTCACTCATGGTTTGAGATAGAAGAAAAGATGAAGAAGAAAACATGATTAAGATGCAGAAATAAGATGCAGAAATTAAATGCAGAAAGTAAATGCGAAAAGAAATAAACTAAGATCTACCTTTATTAATCAACTATTTCATACATCTCTCCGTAGAAAGTAGATTACAAAGAACCTTAGTTTTTGCTCTCGCTCTCTCTCTTGTTGGAGGTAGATGACTACCGATGATCACCTGGATGCGTGGATCGCTTTGGATCTCTTGATCTCTTCGGTTTGATCCTTTTTGATGCGAAGCTCTCGGTCCTATTTATAGTCACAGAAACTAGAAATCCTAGATTTCATAGGTAAAGATATGCAGTCACGATCCAAGCCACCAAATATCTCATCCAACGGCCACAAAGCCGCCGCGGATCCATCGCATATATGCCTATTTGGTCGCCCAACCGCGGCTACATAGTAGCATCAGGATTTTGGATTTTTTGTCACTCTTATGTTGACATGTGGAGATTTCTTAGATGTCTATATTATGCAAATCTTACTCCGAGTCTCTACCGTTGCTAGATCTTATGATTTTCTTCAATATTTCGGCAGATTTGATTCCGACATCTCGGATCTCTTGGATTCCAGACCCGATCTAATATCTGCATAATATCTCAAGTCATATTGTTAGTAGTGTTTGGTATTTTTTTGAGATATTATCCTAACCATTTTATATGATTTAAATCTTTAAGAATATTAATTAGAAATATTTGATATGATATGCATATTTTAATTACTAATATTTTATATAAATATTATATGCATGTATTTGCCCTCATTATGTTAATTATAATGTAGAAACATATGATAATAAACTTTTTACACATAAACCCTCATATGTTCTATAATTACAATAAACACCTTTTAGAACTTAACAATAGTGGGGAAAGTAATAATTCAAATGTGCAATATTTCAAACTAATCAAGTACAGAAAGGAGTTTGCAAGCCTGAGCACAATTTAAAAGTTATACTTCTTTAAGAACAGTAAAAAACAACTTGTGGCTCATTGGTAAAGCCTTGCACTGC
Organism: Agapanthus africanus; assembly: GCA_030015575.1. Taxonomy (NCBI): domain Eukaryota; kingdom Viridiplantae; phylum Streptophyta; class Magnoliopsida; order Asparagales; family Amaryllidaceae; genus Agapanthus; species Agapanthus africanus. The sequence continues at coordinate 27,045,857 of CM057339.1, read as the reverse complement.
TATGACATAGCCCCTGTATTCGAATCCCATCAGCCACATATTATTTTTACTGATTTTTCTTTTAAACTTTTTGGAAGCCCAAAAGTTTACACGTGCAATACACGTAAAAATGAAAAGACAGAGAAATCTAACTTGTGTAAAATGTTGTATGAACTGAGTAGTACACGTGACTTCAATCCAACCCCTCAACCCCACCACGTGGCCGACGAGATCGGGCGTGGTACCGGCGCCGACGATCCAACCGTGGGCAATAGCGCCCGTGCCTTGCACACAAGACCTTTGGCCTACCCACATTACCCCTGCACTGTTTGTTTTCTCTGCAATTTAGCAGAATTCAATTTCACCTTTAATCCAATTTTAAATGTATTTTAATTCAATCTTTCAAATCCAAAATCCTAATTCCACACTATAAATACAACCTCATACCCTAGCCCCTCATCATTCTGAAAATTCTAGTCAAAAATATCAAAATTTTCTAAGTACAAATGGAGTTGAAGTGGAGTTAGCCCAAGAACGACTTCCGGCGAGGATCGACACAAGTTCCGGCGACCCCACGACGCCACAAAAGCTACCACCCTTTTCTTCTACCTCTCATCCCTCCTTCTAGCAAGTAAGTCCCACTCCTTCTTCTCTTTATACTTAAAAAAGTCTTTTTTTATAAAAACATGTCGGTAAGTGGATATTTGTTTCTAAAACCCTTGAAACTACATATTTTATTAAGCATTACTCATTCATATTCTATACCTTGAATTGTTAAACATGAAACTAATAATTAGAAACAACTGTCACCCTAAATCATCATGCTAGATAATTTTATTTTGAGTTTTACTTTTAAATACCATGAACTTTGTATTTACTTTATTTTATTACTTGGTTTAATCTTACCTTTAGAAAACATCACGGGGTAATGACCTACCCTTCAAAACACACATATTAACATAGCACGATTCACTTAGGAACCTATTTTTGTGGCGATTATAACTTTTCATTAAACTACCATGAACTATAAAACCCGGTTTTCTTTGAATTGTATTATTAAAAATTCTTTACGATTATACCTCTACAACCCATTTTGGAAAACCCGGTATTGGATGGTGCGGATTATCACACATACTCGAGCTAGTAGAGCGAGATGTAGACCTCCTCACGGAGCATTCGGTCTCTAAAGAATTTTAATACGATTTTTAAGAAAAACGTGATTTTCTATTTAATAATAAAAACTAATTTTTTAATAATTATGTAAATATTATCAAACCACATATTTTCAAGTTATAATAAAATTCCATATTTTTCTAAAAGTAAAAAGAATGACAAGTTTCACCAAAATACTATCGAGTATCAATATAAGACAAGTTTCACTAAAATACCATGAACTATTCAAGTTAAGTTAATATTCACTAAAATACTTCACATTCTTAAAATTCACAAATTATGAAAACCCTAAACAATATAAATAAATACTCGAGATTTATTTTGAAAGTAAATGTTCCCGCCAAAAATTTTGGCTCAAAACTTGCTGTCCACTTATAAAAATAAATGGAAACCTCCACGTGTTAAACACATGCACCCACATGCAAAGCATATAGGTACCGCTTCAGATAAGATTAAATATTTGAGCGCCTCACGTGTTTCCCACGTGAGCGCTAGCGCCAGCTTCTGTTAGGATTAAATCCTATAGTGGCGCCTCACGTGGAACACACGTGAGCGCCGGCGTGCAAAGCACGAGCGTGACTATTTATAAAGAATTAAATTCTTAGGCGGCGTCCATGTGCATAGCATGTGAGCGTCAACACCCAAATTAAAGAAAGTAGAATTAAATTCTACTCTCTGTTAAACAGAGCCGTTGGATCAAAGATCCAACGGAGATGATAAATTATCAAAAATGCAGAATTAAATTCTGTCGGGAGAAAACATCCCCTAAATTGGATCATAGAATAAAATTCTATTTTGGGATATATTCCCTCAATCTTTCTAAACAAGAAAGATTGCCTTCTGTAAAACAGAGAACCAGTGGATTAAAATTCCAACGGTGATTAAAAATCACCGCTTTCCAGAATAAATTCTGTATAAGGGAAAATATTTCCCCAATCATGTTGGAAACAGGAAAATAGGTTCTGTAAAACAGAACCCTTGGATCAAAGATCCAATGGTGGGTAAAAATTCATAAATCAATTGGAATCTCTTAATGAGAGATTTCTTTAAACTAATTAACAAATTGCCTCCACTATATAAAGGATTCAAGACTTCAAGTCTGATACAGAGGAACCCCCCATAAGCTTCTAAAAAAAAGAAAACTAAAGCAGAAAACCTCAGAAAGGAACAGAGAAGAAGATCTCCCTCCTCAAGAAACTCTAGGTAAATAAAAAAAAGGGATATCAAAACATCTCATTTACCTATTGAAGGGCTTAACCCTTTTAAAAGAACTTAGTTTTTTCTCTGGATCTGAGATCCACAAGAAAAGTCTCCCACAAGTTGAGAATTTAATTCTCATCGGGAAGAACTTGTTCTTGAGAATCAAAGATTCAGAAAAGAACTAGGAATCGAATTCCTCAAAACAAAGCATATAAGGAAAAAACCTAACGCCCAGCGCCTCACGTGTCCCTCATGTGGGCGCCACAGAAGAAAGGAGTGCTTAGCACTCATTGGGCAGCGCTTAGCACCCAGCGCCTCACGTGTCCCTCACGTGGGTGCCATAGAAGAAAGGAGTGCTTAGTACTCATTAGGCAGAGCCTAGCGCTTCACGTGTCCCTCACGTGAGCGCCAAATAAGAAAGGAGTGCTTAACACTCATTGGGCAGCGCCCAGCGCCTCACGTGTCCCTCACGTGGACGCCATAGAAGAAAAAAGTGCTTAGCATTCATTGGGCAGCGCCCAGCGCCTCACGTGTCCCTCACGTGGACGCCACCGAAGAAAAGAGTGCTTAGCATTCATTGGGCAGCGCACGGCGCCTAGCGCTTCACGCGCTCCACACGTGGACGCCATAAAGAGCGCCTAGCACTCCATATAAAGACAAAAGGAGTAAAGTGTTTTACACTTATTGGGTAATTCCCCATGACTAAAAGCTTCACATGATCATATGTAGGCGTCAGAACTTATATAAGTGCTCAGCACTGTTTGCATAAAAGGGGGACTGATTAAACAGAGCCCAAGCAAGTGCTTAGCACTTTTCAATAAAAAAAAAGACCACTGAGCAGATCAAGCCCAAAATTGGCTAGGCCCTCTGAGGAAAAAACCTTCTTGATTCAAATCTACCGAGCCCATATGCTCATGATTGCACAAACTAATCTCAGTCTCACATATGACTATCGATCTTTCAATTGATGATATCCCAAATGATATTCATCTTATATCTCCTAAGATAATTTTAGTCTCAAACATGACTAACGATTCCTAGGGTCATCATAACCCGTTTCCCTCAAATACGGGATTTGGTTTAAGGGTACATCTCTCCACACCTCTGATATACGTCGTTGTATTTCTTCAACGTCTTCAGAGAGGTGGCAGGTCCCAACAACCAACAATTCTTCAGCGCATTCCCAAACCGTCCAAAACAACATGCACGCCTCAAATCAGACCGCATCCCATACTGGGTGCATTCCATATCACCCGTGTTCATTCCGTCACACACTGGACCACTACGTCCTTAAACTGGAAAAGGACCAAAATGTCCTTAAACTAATATTCGCCTCCAAAACGGCGACAAGGGACCGAAATGTCCTTAAACTAATATTCGCCTCCAAAATGGCGATAAGGGGTCGAAATGTCCTTAAACTAATATTCGCCTCCAAAATGGCGATAATGGACCGAAACGTCCTTAAACTAAAACAATAGAGCCCAAATGCTCTTTTGTTGGATTTAAAATAAAAATGATCCTAAAACCTTGTTAAGTGGATCTTAGCCTCAAATTGGATTAACGTATCTTTAACAAAAACAAATCGAGCCCCAAATGCTCACATATATTTAAGTCGATCTTAATCTCAAAACAGATTAACGGTCCTTAAATAAAAACCCAAATCTAAAAATATACGGACTTGAACTAATCCACGCCCTACGGGCGACGATATAAATTTGTCTCCGTATACAATCCACGGGCAACTTAAACAAACAAAAAACACACACGACACGAAGTGAACTTTCGGAGCAGGAGAAAGTGGTTATCGCGATGCGATAACGTAATTAACTGCAGGGGCTCGCGCCTGCAGGGAAGAGCGTCCCCACAATCAAAAATCCCTTGCAAACGAAGGGAATTTGACGAAGTCTGCTACAACGGCCGCATCCGTCCAAACCTCCGATATACGGTGCCATAAATCAACTTGGCATCTTCGGAGAGGTGGACGGATAAATCTAAATAGCATCTGCCCCCAAATTCAAGCAGGACGATCCATCCCGGATTCGTCCCCGTTTTCGGCAGTGAACAGATTATGGAACGCCCGGTGGGACCTCTTCCTCTTTCTACTCCACACTTTGTGTGTCGTGTTCGCGAACAAAATCACGGTTTGCTATGGTTGCCTTTGGATTCGAGGTACTACGATTTGGTGTCTTGTTCCTGTCTAGGAAGAAGAAAGAAAAAAAGCCAATGGCTTCCAGCTGCACAAACTGCAACAGCAACTCCCGCTCCGCCCCAATTGGAGGAGTGACATACAGGCCTAATGCGGCCTCCATCTTTTCAATGCCGCTTGGGAAGGTGACTTAAGCCACCATTGGATTGTTCTTTGGGACCATGCTCCCGCCAGCAAGCTTCAGCGCCCCAGTGCCACCACAGGAAGCTCCCAAGAAGTCGGTCTTCGATCGACTTGCAACCACTATGGCCCCTTTTCACGGGTCGTCCAAGTCTGCCAACTCAGTCTTCAACAGGCTGAGCCGAAGCTCAAGCGGGCCCGCAAAGAGTCTCGTGATACCTAAAGGGGCTATCCCAAAACGGATAGTCCTCCCAACTCCTCCGGCAGGTGAAGTCGTCAAAAGCGCTTCCCTTACCAGAAAATCGGCCTTCGAAAGATTGACCGTTCCCTCTCAACGGACGTCAGTCTTCGACAGGCTGGCACCAACAGTAGTCCCTCATCGAAGCCGGGGGCATGACGGAGCCGCTTCCACAACTGAGGTGGTCCTTTCTGCAAGACACGCTCGACGTCGCCACTGGCGCCGGGTGAGAAGAGCTGGGGGCAACTCCCCATCTGGACTTGCTACACCAGCTCCAATAATGGAAGTTGACGCTGCTGTTCCAACCGGGAACAACTTCGATCTTCTTAGGAGAGTGCGAAAGAACTCTCCAACTGCGGTGCTGGAGAAATCTCCATTACCTGCTGAAAACACGACGCAGGAAAAACCGGAGCAGCCTCCTCAGCGGCTCTCTTCCCAAATCCACAGGGTCTGGCGGAAAGTCTAAGATTCTGTGATTAACAAGAACTATTCTCATCAACTGAAGAAAATGAAGGTTCGACAAGAGGAAGATCATCCCTCCGTCATACAGCGAGGGACTTCTTCCACACGGGTGCTTGTTACAATGGCTCCTTCAACTTCAACCTCCCACAAAAGGACGAGGCCGGAGAAAATTTCACTGCCTGCAGCAAATTCCAAAGGCGCTGGACCCAAACGCCCTAAGTCTGGGGGCATAATCGTACACACAGTTTACATGGCTTCCGGGAAAGACGAAAGCCGTGCTTTCATGGGTTGTCAACCGCAAACTCGGTCGTTAACAAAGGCTCATGAGTAACAACAAAAACTCCAGGAGATGCTGACGAAAATGGCAGCACTCACCGGACAGAAAGAAAGTCCAGAGTCAGCATCAGAACAGCGCCAGGAGCAGGAGACCGATACAGAGTTCCTGCGAAGGGTGCTTGAAAGAAAGGACAAGGAGGCCATAGAACAAGCTGCTAACATAAAGCAGATGGCGCTTTTATTTCAGGACATGGTTAGAATGATGATCCATCCAGTACCTCCAGCTGAAGATCCATCGATAATCATCGAGGACGACAGAGGGGAAATATCAAACTCTCTTCCGGCTCTATCAGTGGCCAGGGAGGAAACGATCTCCAAGGCTGCTCTTGATGATTATATTGCTCAACAAATACGTGCACATCAAGCTAGTGAAGCGGCTGGCCATACTGTCAGAACTGGGCGACCGTATCCAAGCTGGTATGATCAAATCAAGTACCCGTCGGGATATACGATCCCCAAGTTTCATGTGTACAAGGGGAAATGCAACCCACACCAGCACGTCGCGCAGTTCAGAACTCTATGCGGCAATACTGGAGGCAACGACAAACTGCGGCTTCGCCAATTTGTCGGTAGCATGTCGGAGATGGCACTTGAATGGTACTCGGAGCTCCCAAATGACTCCGTCAAAACAGTCAGAGAGATGGAACTGCTGTTCACACAGCGGTTCGCCAGCGCAAGCGAGCGCACCCTGATCACGACTTTAATCAACGCTAGGGTAAAGTCAGGAGAAACCTGGGTCCGGTACGCGATCCGGTGGCGGAACCTATGGTCGAAGTGCAAACAACGCATCGAAGAATCCCCTACCGTGGGTATGTTCATCGGGACCCTTGATCCTCAAACAACCGTCTCCCAGTTCATGACGTTCTTCAAGACGACCACCTTCTAGGCCCTGATCGACAAACTAACCCAAATAGACCAGATGGGCCACGGGCCTCCCTCCTCAAAAAATACTACGCATAACGGGTTATGACTTAGGTCAATGATAGATGATGACGCTTATGTCTGCTCGCTATCTTCATGAGTCAGAACCCTCAAAGTAGTATCCAAAAGATCCGTTCGCCTCGAAAATGGTAACAATGGACCGCTACGTCCTTAAACTAGCCATGGACCGAGATGTCCTTAAACTAAAACTTCGGACCGGAATGTCCTTAAACTAGCGTGCCGCCTCAAACAATACGATAATGGATCAAAATGTCCCTAAACTAGTGCGACGCCTCAAACATGGCGCATCACCCCAAATACGGCGATATCCATCCTTGAGATCTGCGTTGCAATCTTAGTCTCAACAGCAGAAGCCACTTCGCAAGTCCCACCAACAAACAGATGGGTCACGTGCAGCGAAATTACTTTCGAGAGTTCCACTGCTAAAAAAACAGTATGTCCGCAAGTGAAGTGGGCACGGATGAAAACCCGAAAGGGCGCCGTGAGTAAAAACAACAAGGCTACCGGCGAGTTTGTGAAAACCCGGAAGGGCACGATCTCATTTAAAAAAAACGGTATGTCCACAAGCAAAATGGGCACGGATGAAAACCCGAAAGGGCGTCGTAAGTAAAAACAGCAGGACTGCCGGCGAGTTTATGAAAACTCGAAAGGGTGCAAACTCGTAAAATAAAAAAAATTCATGTGCACTTGCAAGGACCTCTCAACCTTTTGAGGAGAAAATACCTGTGTGAGATCCTTACGACTCACAAAGGAGCAACACACTTAGGAATCCTCATGATTCCTAAGGAGAAACTACACTTGCGGGATCCTCATGACTCGTAAGGAGAATTCCCCTTATGAGACCCTCACGGCTCGTAAGATTCAAAAGCCTTAAGCTACAGGGATCTAAACCTGTTCTTAAGCCATCGCATCCCCCAAGTTGCCCTACAAGCAGTCCAATATTGACCCTTGTATACAATCCACGGGCACAAATAAATACTCCCTTACCAAGTTTTACCAATGGCGAGAAATATCTCATATGGACAACGACACTTGTAAGTCCTCTCGACTTATAAGGAGAAAACGCTCTTGTAAGATCCTTACGACTTGTAAGAGAAAATACCACTTAGGAGTCCTCATGACTTCTAGGGAAAAAATACACCTACGAGATCCTCACGACTCGTAGGAAGAAATAACTTTATGAGACCATTACGGCTCATAAATTCGTAAAGTGTTAGTCAACAGGATCCTAACCCTGTCTACTAAGCCATCTTTGTTCAAATCGACAAAGGCAAATGATGATTCGCTCCTGGAAATATTCCAGAGGTAGGGATGTTGATGCCTAAACAGGTGTCAAGCTCTAAATCCTTTCAAGGCAAATGATGATTCGCTCCTGGTAGTATACCAGTCGCAGCGATGCTGATGCCAAGATTGGTATAAGATCTCAAGTTCCATACCCGCAACAAAAAATCAGCGAGCAAAAAAATGCATATAAAATAGCCGAAATGATGGGGCAACTCGCAATAAAAATCAGTGAGCAAAAATATGAATATGAAATAGCCGAAATGTTTGGGCAACTCGCAATAAAAATCAGCGAGTAAAAATATAAAAATACCCGAAATGATTGGGCACCGCGATAAATAGCCGAAATGATTGGGCAATCGCGACTTTCGCGATATAAAAAGCTGAAAAGATAGAGCATCGCGGCAATAAAAATAAAATAAAGTTCCTTTGCCCTGCAGGTGGGTTTATACTAACCCCTGTATACAATCCATGGGCACAAATAAAAAGGGAACCATGTTTTCCCACCAGGATTTGTCAAAGGGAGAGTCAGATCTTGATGGCGACATCTACAACCTAGAGATCAGCCGGAAGTTCCTTCTCAGTGCAGACGCGACGTCAACAAAGACTCAAGGGTTTAAACAAAACGGAGTCATGCCAAATACCTAGCTCCAAGTCTTGACGGTTCACATACGACCTAAAGACTACCCCGGCGTTACTTTTCATTTCAGCAGGATGCAGACGCAACGTCAACAAAAGACCCCAGGTTCGAAACAAAACGGAGCCATGGCAAATTCCTAGATTCCATCAGGGTATAGATGCGATGCCAACAAAGGCTCCAAATAGCCAAACCAAAAAGGAGTGACGGCAAAATCCTAGCTCCAGCTCGACCTTCTTCTCGTTACAGACGCAATATCAACATAGGCTCCAAATAGCCAAATCAAAAAGGAGTGACGGCAAAATCCCAGCTCCATCTCGACATTCTTCTCGTTACAGCAGACGCAATGTCAACAACGACTCTAAATAGCCAAATCAAAAAGGAGTGACGGAAAAATCCCAGCTCCAGCTCGACATTCTTCTCGTTACAGTATATGCATTGTCAACGACGGCCCCAAATAGCCAAACCAAAAAGGAGTGACGGCAAAATCCCATCTCCAGCTCGACATTCTTCTCGTTACAGCAGACGCAATATCAACAAAGGCTCCAAATAGCTAAATCAAAAAGGAGCGACGGCAAAACCCAGCTCCAGCTCGGCATTCTTCTCGTTACAGCAGACGCAATGTCAACAAAGGCTCTAAATAACCAATCAAAAAGGAGTGACAACAAAATCCCAGCTCCTGCTCGACATTCTTCTCGTTACAGCAGACGCAGTGTCAACAAAGGCTCCAAACAGCCAAATCAAATTGAAGCGACGGCAAATTCCTAGCTTCAGGGTCTCGAAGGCAAGTCATATAAAGCCTAAGAGACTATCGGAGATCATCCCACCCCGGCGCAGAGTGGTTATTACTCATCGGGGCTCCAAACTGAGCCTAATCTCAAGTAAAAAGCGACATGGCAAATTCCTAACGCTTTCTCTTCCGACGGTCATATAGCCTAAGGAGATTACTTGAAGACGTATTGTCCAGCCCCCGAAGGGATCAGAGACACGACAGTCACGGAGCTACTCGAACAACAGCTTAAAGACTGCATATCGAGGAATACATCAGCCAACGTGACGGTACTACGAACTAAAACTCTAGTACCACAAAACCTAATGGACCTCTGTCGCAAAGAGCAGGGTTATCTATATTTCACGTTAGGATATACCTGCGAGAACTTCTCGACTCACCTCGACTCGTAGGGAAAAACATCTTCATGAGACTTTCACGGCTCATGAAGGTGAAAAGCCTTAGGTGACGGGGATATCATCCTGTTTCCTAAGCATTGTGGCCCTACTAGTAGGTCCAAACTGACTCTTGTATACTATCCACGGGCCACATTCTCCAAATTCGCATACCGACGAGGAAGAAGAACCACTTGCGAGTCCTCTCGACTCGTAAGGAGAAAATTCTTTTGTGAGATCCTTACGACTCTCAAGAGAAAAACGCACTTAAGAGCCCTCACGACTCCTAAGGAGAAAAGACACCTACGGGATCCTCACGACTCGTAGAGAGAAACACCTTTATGAGACCCTCACGGCTCATAAAGTTGAAAAGTCTTAGGCGACAGATCTAAAACCTATTTCTTAAGCCATCGCGGCCCTACATGTAGGTCCAAACTGACTCTTGTATACTATCCACGGGCCACATTCTCCAAAGTCGCATACCGACGAGGAGGAAAAACCACTTGCAAGTCCTCTCGACTCGTAAGGAGAAAATTTTCTTATGAGATCCTTACGACTCTCAAGAGAAAAACGCACTTAGGAGTCCTCACGACTCCTAAGGAGAAAAGACACCTACGAGATCCTCATGACTCGTAGGGAGAAACATCTTCATGAGACCCTCACGGCTCATAAAGTTGAAAAGCCTTAGGAGAAAGATCTAAAACCTGTTTCCTAAGCCATCACTGCCCTACAAGCAGGTCCAAACTGACTCTTGTATACTATCCATGGGACATATACTCCAAAGTCGCATACCGACGAGGAGGAAAAACCACTTGCGAGTCCTCTCGACTCGTAAGAAGAAAATTCTCTTGTGAGATCCTTATGACTCTCAAGAGAAAAACGCACTTAGGAGTCCTCACGACTCCTAAGGAGAAAAGACACCTATGAGATTCTCATGACTCACAGGGAGAAACATCTTCATGAGACCCTCATGGCTCATAAAGTTGAAAAGCCTTAGGCGACAGATCTAAAACCTGTTTCCTAAGCCACCGCTGCCCTACAAGCAAGTCTAAACTAACTCTTGTATACTATCCACGGGAAACATTCTCCAAAGTCGCATACCGATGAAGAAGAAAAACCACTTGCGAGTCCTCTCGACTCGTAAGGAGAAAATTCTCGAGTGAGATTTTTACGACTTACGGAGGCGATGAACACATAGGAATGCTCATGATTTCTAGGGAGAATACGCACTTATGAGATCCTCATGACTCATAGGGAGAAAAACCTTCTTGAGACCCTTACGACTCATGAAGATGAAAAAGCCTTAGGCTAAAAGGATCATAAACTTGTCTCCTAAGCCATCAATTCTATGGTCACGCATAACATTGCACTACTTCACCCACGTACATATCTACGTGGGCAAAGTAGTGGGGGGCATTTGTTTCGACCAAAAATTTTGGCTCAAAACTTGCTGTCCCTTTATAAAAATAAAGGGAAACCTCCAAGTGTTAAATACGAGCACCCACATGCAAAGCATGTAGGTACCGCTTCAGATGGGATTAAATCCTTGAGCGCCTCACGTGTTTCCCAAGTGAGCGCCAGCGCCAGCTTCTGTTAGGATTAAATCCTATAGTGACACCTCACGTGGAAGAAACGTGAGCGCCGGCGTGCAAAACACGAGCATGACTATTTATAAAAGAATTAAATTCTTAGACGACGTCCACGTGCATAGCACGTGAGCATCAGCGCCCAAATTAAAGAAAGTAGAATTAAATTCTACTCTCTGTTAAACAGAGCAGTTGGATCAAAGATCCAACAGAGATGATAAATCATCAAAAATGCAGAATTAAATTCTGTCGGGAGAAAACATCCCCCAAATTGGATCATAGAATAAAATTCTATTTTGGGATATATTCCCTCAATCTTTCTAAACAAGAAATATTGTCCTCTGTAAAACAAAGAACCGGTGGATTAAAATTCCAACGGTGATTAAAAATCACCGCTTTCCAGAATAAATTCTGTATAAGGGAAAATATTTTCCCAATCTTGTTAGAAAAAAGAAAATAGGTTCTGTAAAACAGAAACCCTTGGATCAAAGATCCAATGGTGGGTAAAAATCCCAAAATCGATTGGGTTCTCTTAATGAGAGATTTCTTTAAACTAATTAACAAATTGCCTCTACTACATAAAGGACCCAAGACTTCAAGTCTGATACAGAGGAACCCCCCATAAGCTTCTTAAAAAAAAAAAAGAAAACTAAAGCAGAAAACTTCAGAAAGAAACAGAGAAGAAGATCTCCCTCCTCAAGAAACTCTAGTTAAATAAAAAAAAGAGATCAAAACATCTCATTTACCTATTGAATGGTTTAACCCTTTTAAAAGAACTTAGTTCTTTCTCTGGATCAGAGATCCAAAAGACAAGTCTCCCAAAAGTTGAAAATTTAATTCTCATCGGGAAGAACTTGTTGTTGAGAATCAAAGATTCAGAAAAGATCTAATAATCGAATTCCTCAAAACAAAGCATATAAGGAAAAAACCTAGCGCCCAGCGCCTCACGTGGGAGCCACAGAAGAAAGGAGTGCTTAGCACTCATTGGGCAGTGCCCAGCGCCTTACGTGTCCATCACATGGGCGCCACAGAAGAAAGGAGTGTTTAGAACTCATTGGGCAGCGCCTAGCACCCAGCGCCTCACGTGGGCACCACAGAAGAAAGGAGTGCTTAGAATTCATTGGGCATTGCCCAGCGCCTCACCTGTCCCTCACGTGGGCGCCACAGAAGAAAAGAGTGTTTAGGATTCATTGGGCAGGGCCCATCGCCTAGCGCTTCACACGCTCCCTACGTGGACGCCATAAAGAGCGCCTAGCATTCCATATAAAGACAAAATGAGTAAAGTGTTTTACACTTATTGGGTAATTCCCCATGACTGAAAGCTTTACATGATCATATGTGGGCGTCAGAACTTATATAAGTGCTCAGCACTATTTGCATAAAAGGGGGACTGAATATACAGAGCCTAAGCAAGTGCTTAGCACTTTTCAATAAAAAAAGACCACTGAGCAGATCAAGCCCAAAATTGGCTTGGCCCTCTGAGGAAAGAACCTTCTTGATTTAAATCAACTGAGCCCATATGCTCATGATTGCCTAAACTAATCTCAGTCTCACATATGACTATCGATCTTTCAATTGATGATATCCCAAATGATATTCATCTTATATCTCCTAAGATAATTTTAGTCTCAAACATGACTAACGATTCCTAGGGTCACCATAACCCGTTTCCCTCAAATATGGGATTTGGTTTAAGGGTACATCTCTCCATACCTCTGATATACGTCGTTGTAATTCTTCAACTTCTTCAGAGAGGTGGTGGGTCCCAACAACCAACAATTCTTCAGTGCATTCCCAAACCGTCCAAACCGACATGCACACCTCAAAGCAGACCGCATCCCATACTGGGTGCATTCCATATCACCCCTTTTCATTCCATCACACACTGGACCACTACGTCCTTAAACTGGCAAGGGACCGAAATGTCCTTAAACTAATATTCGCCTTCAAAATGGCAACAAGGGACCGAAATGTCCTTAAACTAATATTCGCTTCCAAAATAGCGATAATGGTCCGAAACGTTCTTAAACTAAAATAATAGAACCCAAATGCTCTTTTATTGGATCTGAAATAAAAATGATCCTAAAACCTTGTTAAGTGGATCTTAGCCTCAAATTGGACTAACGTATCTTTAACAAAAACAAATCCAGTCCCAAATGCTCACATACATTTAAGTCGATCTTAATCTCAAAACAGATTAACGGTCCATAAATAAAAACCCAAATCTAAAAATATATGGATTTGGACTAATCCACGCCCTACGGGGATGACATAAATTAGTCTCCGTATACAATCCACGGGCAACCTAAACAAACAAAAAACACACACGATACTAAGTGAACTTCCAGAGCAGGAGAAAGTGGTTATCGCGAACTGCAGGGGCTTGCGCCTGTAGGAAAGAGCGTCCTCACAATAAAAAACCCTTCGCAAATGAGGGGGAATCTGATGAAGTCTGCTACAACGGCCGCATCCGTCCAAACCTCCGATATATGGTGCCATAAATCATCTTGGCATCTTCGGAGAGGTGGACGGATAAATCCAAATAGCATCTGCCCCCAAATTCAGGCAGGACGATCCATCCCGGTTTCATCCCGTTTTCAGCGGTGAACAGTAAATAAAATATTTTTCATAAAACCCCTCGAGTTATATAAAATTATATTAAGGACCTTAGTAAATATAGGTTTAAGCGGAATCAATTCTCTTGAGCCTCAGGGAGCCGGAAAAAGTGAGTGCTTGCCTATTTAAGGTAGAAAACTAAAACGGAGTTATCAATGGTAATTGTCTTGGAAAAAGACACAAATCCTGCCGTCCATGTACAGCAGTTACCGATAACTCCTAAACCTAATTCAGGATCAAAATTCTGTTTAAAGTTCCTGACTCAAGTCTGAGTCTAGGTCTAATCTGAATCCAACCCAAACATGAATCCAAATCTAACATAAATCCAACATGTATACTTGAATCTGAACCTGAATACCAGAACAATATTAACATGCAAACATGACTTTACTTGACCGAACCATGGCTATGACTTGACTTGACTACATGACTACTTGATACATCCTGAACCGTTTACATGAACAACTTATATCCATGGTCTCGACAAGTCTGATAACTACAATTTGTACAATATACATTACGGTGTTTTAACGGGGTATATTGGTACGGAATGTGTTAAAAGTGGCACGATGATGGACACTAAAAGACGTAGATAAATATCCATTGCTGTTGTCCCGTGGGTTTTGACGGGGCCTTGTACTACCGGGTTAACTTAGTCCACGGGAAAAGTTGAACTCCTCTCGTATTCACTGACATCTTCTGTACCAAGTTACAAACAACTACGTTAGTTTAACAAACATATACCTATATAAATTATCAGTTCTTTCCTATCTACTTGTTCTATTCTATTCTTTCTTTTGGGACTTACCGAGCGGTAGTTCGCTGACGACATTCCTGTTTCTTTCTTTCTTCGGAATGTTCGTCAGGAGGACCCGACTCTTAGGAGACCGAGCCCAGCCAGGAGGACTTGGATCAGTTCACAGAGGAGCCAGACTTCTAGACTACTTGTACTTATTTCCTTTTCATTCGTATGCCATTGTTTAGGCATTGCTTTTATCATTGTACATTTCTTTTCAAATCAGTTGTAATGTAAAGAAAGAATGTTAATAAAAGTTGTTATTTTACATCTCTTGTTATTCTTGTGTATTCATTTATATTGCTTATTTACGCTTAACGTGTTTATTTCTGAGTAAATACGTCGCGGCCCATCACGTCTACATCTCCGTATACTGGGAAGTGGGGCGTGACAATCCACCTGAGAGATACTACGGTTTTCTCATAGACGGTGGTAGTGAGTATTGCATCATGAAAGATGATGACCCAACTAATTTCGAGCAGGCCATCATAAGTGGAGACTCTGTGAAATGGATGGATGCTATGAGTTCTGAGATAGAATCCATGTACACCAACAAAGTATGGACTTTGGAGGATGCTCCTGAAGGGATAAAACCCATTGGGAGCAAATGGATCTTCAAGAAGAAGATCGGTGTAGATGGAAAGGTTGAGACTTACAAAGTTGGACTGCAGCAAAAGATTTTCGTCAACGACCAAGTATCGACTATGACGAGACATTTTCACCAGTAGCTATGCTTAAGTCCATCCGAATCCTGCTTACCATTGCTGCCTACCATGACTATGAAATCTGGCGGAAAATTTATTGTAAGACAATTTTTATAAGGAGGGTAGTATATAACGACTCTGAATTTATCGTACGAAATTTTTTCAATTTAATGTACAGAAAGGAGTTTGCAAGCCTAAGTATAATTTAAAAATTAATTTTTGTTTAAGAGCAGCAAAAAACAACTTGTAGCTCATTGGTAAAACCTTGCTCTGCTGTGACGTAGCCCCTGTGTTCGAACCCCATCAGACACGTTATATTTTTTCTGATTATTCTTTTAAACTTTTTGGAAGCTCAAAAGTTTACATGTGCAATGCACATAAAAATGAAAAGTCTGATGAAATAAACATGTGCAAAAGAGTATTTATACAGAGAGGGACACGTGTCTTCAATCCATCGGCTTTCCTTCACAAATTGACCGGCCAAACACCCTAAATAACCGGCACCGACGGTCCAACTGTGGGTAATAAACCCCGGGCTTTGCACACAAGTCCCTTGGCCTACCCCTAACTCCCCTGCACTGTTTGTTTACTTTGCAATCAAACAGAGACCCCTTAATTCCCCATTTATCACCTTTTTAATGCATTTTAATTCATCTTTTTAATTCCAAAACCCTAATTCCACACTATAAATACTACCCCATGCCCTAGCCCTTCCTCATTCTGAAAATTATAGCCAAATTCTCAAATTTTTCTAAGTAAAAGAAAAGTACAAGTGGAGTTAGCAAGAGATCAACTTCCGGCGAGGATCAAAGCAAGTTCCGGAGACCCCACGACGTCCCGAAAACAACCTTTCCTACTCCTACCTTCTCTTCATCTTTCTAGCTAGTAAGTCCCTCCCTATCCCTCTCTTTCTTCTTAAAAAGTTCTCTTTTTCAAAACATGTTGGTAAGTGGAGTTAATACCGACATTTTATTCTAAAGCCTAAAAAGTTCACTTTTTCTTATATATTTTTCATCCATATTCTTACACCATATTTGTAATCATATAACTAATGGTTAGAACAAACTTTCACTCAAAAATATCATGAAACATAACTTTAAATCAACTTTTACATTAAAATACCATGAACTTTGTATCTACCATATTTAATTGTTTTGCTTAATTATACCTTTAGAAAATATTCACGGGATAATGACCTACCCCTCACTAACACACATGGTTCTATAGCACGATTCTCTGTGAACCTATTTTTGTGGCGAATACAATATATTTCATTAAAATACCATCTATTATAAAAAAAACGGTTTTCTTTTGAATTGTATTTCAAAACCCTTTGCAAATATGCCTCTACAATCCTTTTTAAGGGATCCGCTATTGGATGGTGCGGATTATCGCACATCCTTGGGCTAGTAGAGTGAGATGCAGAGTTCCTCACGGAGCATTCAGTCTCGAAAGGTTTTTAATACGATTTTTAAGAAAAACGCAATTTTCTATTTAATAATAAAATTAATTTTTAATAATTATATAAGTATTATAAAATCCATATATTTTCAAAATATAATAATTTTATATTTTTTCAAAGGAAAGAATTACAAGTTTCATCAAAATACAATCAAGATACCAACGAAAGTCAAGGTTTACAGTAAAATACCATGAACTATTCAAGTTAAGGTAATTATCACTAAAATACCTCAAACCCTTAAAATTCATATCCATGAAAACCCTAAATAATATAAATAACTTCTCGAGATTATTTTGAAACTATATATTAAAAATATTTTCATAAAACACTGTTATGGACTTTAGTAAATATGGATTTAAGCGGGATCAATTCTCTTAAGCCTCAGGGAGCCGGAGAAAGTGAGTGCTTGCTTATTTAAGGTAGAAAACTTAACGATGTTATCAATGGTAATTGTCTTGGAAAAAGACACAAATCCTGTCGTCCATATGCAGCAGTTACCGATAACTCTCGAATCTAATTCAGGATCCAAATTAGTTCTAGGTGTCTGACTCAAGTCTGAGTCTAAATCAAATTCAAACATGAATCCAAACTCAAACCAGAATCCAATTCAAACATGAATCCAAAGCCTAACATGTATACTTGAATCTGAACCTGAATATCAAATCTGAATACAAGACTTGATTTGACCAAACCATGGCTATAACTTGGCATGACTACAAGCTTATATCCTGAACCTGATTACTTGAACAACTTGTATCCATGGTCTCGGCAAGCCATATAATCTATACAAAACATTATACGGGGTTAAAGGGGTAGATTGGTACGGAATGTATTAAAAGTTGCATGAGATGATCACTAAAAGACACCTACATGAACACCCGTGCCGTTGTCCCGTAGGTTTTGATGAGGCCTTGTACTACATGTTACTATAGTCCATGGAGAAAGATGGACTTCTCTCATATACACTAATACCTTCTGTACCAAGCTACAAACAACTATGTTAGAATAGCAATCTTATACCTGTACACCTTAACAGTTCAATTTTAAATACTTGCTATATTCCTGTCTTTCTTTTGGGACTTATCGAGCGCTAGTTCGCTGACGACATTCCTGTCTTTTCTTTCTTTGGAATGTTCGTCAGGAGGACCGGACTCTCTCGAGGTCGAGCCTAACCAGGAGGATGTGGACCAGTTCACCGAACAACTGGACTTCTAGCTTTTCCTTGTACTTACTTTTCATTTCATATGCCACTGTTTAGGCATTGCTTTATATCATTGTACTTTCTTTTTCAAAGCAGTGTATTGTAAAGATGAATGTTAATAAAATTTAATGTTTATATTATATCTCTTGTCAATTCTTGTGCATTTTAATATATATTGCTTATTTACGCTTAATGTATTTATTTCTGAGTAAATACGTCGCGTGCCTGCTACGTCTCCGTCTCCGTATACTGGAAAGCGGGGCGTGCCAGATGTCAAGACCGCTTTTCTATATGTGATTTAGAAGAGAGCGTGTATATGATATAACCAGAGGGCTTCGTAGACAGTGGGAGCAGCGGAAAAGTGTGCAAGCTGCTTAAATCAATTTACGGATTAAAGCAGGCGTCGCGGAGCTGAAACATCTGTTTTGATGTAGCAGTCAATGAGTTTGACTTCATTAAAAACTTAGATGAACCCTGTATATATAAAAAGGTAGTAGAGAATAAGGTCATTTTCTTCATATTGTACGTGGATGGCATACTCTTGATAGGAAATGATGTTCCCATGCTGCACTCGGTCAAACTCTTCCTATCACAAAAGTTCTCCATGAAAGACCTGGGTGATGCCGCCTATATTCTGGGGATAAAGATCTAAAAGGATATTGGGATTGTCCCAATCCAGGTATATAAACAGCATACTAAAGAGGTTTAGTATGGAAGATTCTAAGCATGGTAACTTACCCGCTTGCTCAGGAATCACCCTCTCCAAAGAGATGTCTCCCAAGGCTGATGAGGAGAGGGCTCGCATGAATATGATACCTTATGCCTCAGCATTCGGGTCTATCATGTACGCGATGTTCTGTACCAGACCAGATATAGCTTACGCACTCAATGTTGTAAGTAGGTATCAATCAGACCCAGGGGAGAAACACTGGATAGCTGTGAAGAACAATCTTAAGTACTTGTGAAGGACTAAAGAAATGTTCTTGGTGTATGGTAACAGAGAACTCCAAATGGAGTCCTTTACCGATTCGAGCTTCCAGAGTGACAAGGATAACAACAAGTTTGTCTCGGGTTTTATCTTGAACCTCAACGGAGGGGTGGTATATTGGAAGAGTTCCAGACATGATACCATTGCAGACTCGACGATGGAGGATAAATACATCGCTGCTAATGATGTTGCCAAAGGGGCTGTCTGGATGAAGAAGTTCATCACTGAACTTGGTGTGGTTCCATCCATTGTTAATCCAATACCTCTGTATTGTGATAACAATGGAGCTGTGGGTTTGGCCAAGGAACCCCGGTTCCCTCAGCGATCCAGACATATTCTGAGGCGGTATCACCTGATCCGAGAGATAGTTGATCGCCGCGAGATCGAGATCAGGAGAGTTGACACGAAAGACAACGCGGTAGATCCACTCACAAAGGCCCTTCCCCAGACATAGTTTGAGAGCCTTTTTAGGATGTTGGGTATGCGATACTACAACAACTGGCCTTAGTGCAAGTGGGGGATTGTTAGTGATATGTATGCCCTAGAGGCCATTATTGTATATTATAGTGGATTCTTAGACACACACACATAGAGGACATTCTTGCTCAATATGATAGTATGCTATCTGGTTTCTCTTTAGCTTAACATGTACATTTGTTCTAGTTTACTATTTCATTGATACATGTTGATAAATCCTTTAGGATGTTTGCTTGACTACCAGGAATATGATGTAGATCATACTAGTGGGGCCAGAGTAGTCCACAAGCACATACTTAAATGTTCCCAATTGAGGGAGTATCGAGATAGAGCATTGATATTCCAGAGTAGACTAGTATGTACGTTTCTTGACCCTGTATGGGGTGATGGTTGATCCCATAACCATTGGTGTTTGACACCAAAAATTGTATGCAGGTGCTCATTGGAGAATGAGTACACCGAATGGACTCGCCGAGAACTCCTATATGGTACCATATCTATCGTCAGATAGCAGTTCTCTTGTGACGCTTGTACAAGTTAGTCTGTAGACCCAAGATCGTCATAGTGTCTTGTGTGGTTCCCACTGTGGTTTGATTACCTCCCTACCACGGCTTTATTGAGTCGTGCAAACAGGTGGTAGTTAGGTACAGTCCCGAGTCACATGAAGGCAGTGAGCGATAGGAAAAGTTTCGTCTCTTCCGGTATTTGGAGTTGATATTGTGCTATGCACGATTGGTTATAACTGCAAGTATCTGGCCATGGATGATGCGATTTACTGATAAGTGTTATCAGTAGTTTCTCGATTGGTTATACGCCACACATCGGCATGACTTGTCGGGTTATTGGGGTCTGACGATATCACCCCTAGACCCGATATGCAACATATCAGACGAAGAGACCGGACTATGTGGTAAGTATTGCTTATAGGCTCTACAGGGAGTTTGGACAAGTTTACTTATTGATCTTCTATTCGTTCAAGTATGTATAGAGATATGTGCGAGAGCTTGATTAAATACGAATATATGATACCGTATCCTAATATAGCGTTATTTGATATAACCGGATTATTAAATCAAGTGTTGATTTAATAATTAAACATATATATATATATATATATATAAACTAATATTATGCTCACTTTAATTTTTCATTTCTTTATATATTATTTGTATGTGATATAAATAATATATATAAATTTGTCATGGTTGCTCATACACAAGAGTTGTGTATATGAGAATAACATGAGGTTAAAAGATAAGAGGATAATGACATCTTATTTGAATTTAAAAGAAGAAAGAATGAGTTATTAGTTAAGAACATGGTAGCAACCATGACTCGTTCTCTTTTCTATATAATTCATATAAGTTTTATCATTTGATCTTATCCAAACAATTCCAAACCATTCTCATCTTCATCTTCATCTTCTTCATCTCTTCTTTTGAATTATTATTCATTCAAGAAAAAAGAAAAAGAAAAGAAAGTTTAGTGAGAAAAAAATCCTACTTTATCAACCTAAACTAAACTAGAAAATTAGTTTAGATTTTTCTCTTCGCTAATAGTTTGATTAGTAAAGTGTGAGCTCGAGTCAGAGTATCCTCAAGGTGGATCATCTTTGACAAATAAGATATCGAGAAAGCTAGTTCATTTCTTCAAGTGGAGCTCAAGAAAGAGTTCAAGGGACTGCTACTTGGAGCTTTAGAAGCGAAGAACTTGGTTACAAAGGTTGTAGCTTCTTTATCACTTAGATAAACTCATTTTTCTTTCTTTTCTAACCTAAACCTTTAGTTTGATTCTAACTTGTAGACTTAGCCCTCTAGATTTTTTTAAATTGCATACCTGCTCTTATTAAAACCCTAGTAGACGTGCTAGGACATACTTTCAGTTACGACGCCTAGGTGACTCTCCATATCCAAGTTTTTTAATTCATAGACATATATGTATTTAAAAAACTCATAAAACAGCAGCCTTCCTTCATTTTTGAGGTGATTCACAATTCTACTGTCCATTTGATTTCTGATGAAGGCCTGGATCTCCTTCAGATGTTGTCCTCCGTCGATCTGTCGTGAGCGTCGATGATGGGTTGAGATTGGTGATGAAGTTTATCTCTTTGGACGTGTGGATCTCAATGGGTTGATTTTGAGGTGAAGCCGAGCTACCTGCAAAGAAGTCCCGGGGTGGTTGTACCACCATGGACCTTATGACAATCAAGTTAGCCGAGAAATTTGAGCAGAGTAGCGGCTTGTTGGATTGAAATTGCCTTACCTGAGTCATCTGAGAGAGGGGTTTTTATAGTGGTTGCTTGGAGCGAGCTGGCGCGAGATCTTCGCCGTCGGTTACGCCCCTGACGTTACGCCTGCGTGAATGACGGGATCCCCCCATTAATGATAAGATACACTCGTTAATGGGGTGATATGACGGCGTGGAACGTGGGATGTTGGGTGGCAGATATCTCGCTTCTGGCATGATACGTGGAGCCGTGGCGGAGGCGCTTGGGCTCTTCGTTCTTAGTTGCTCGGTAGAACCGGGGAGGCTTAGCTCGGCGGGTGGCTCGGAGCCGAGCGGGAGGCCGAGGAAGCTCGGTGCTGTGATAGCTCGGAGGCGAGCCGGGAGGGCTGAGGAAGCTCAGCGTGTAGGAGGGATCGGAGGTGAGCCGATGGTTATTTGTATGGCGAGCATAGGAGTGTTCTGGGAAGCCATCGAAGGTCGGGTCAACCCTCGAGGCGAAGGCCCGGGGAATGCCTTCAATGTATCGTGTTTGCTCCTGTCCCGTGAGCTCTGGGACATGTCATCTACCACGTGTCATGATCTAGGGAATTCCTACTTATGAGTATCATCATTAGCCCCCCACTCTTGTCCCGACCTATTTATGGGTCGGGTCGAGAGTGGTCTGATCCGTTTTCTGGGTGCAGCCTGTTGCCAAAAATCTATCGGCGTAGATTTCCGGGGCGACTCAGTATAGGGCAGTTGCGTCGTTCGGATTTATGAGCCTACATGGCGTATCCCGGGCGCTTGGATCTTCGCACCCATCTTTGATGACATCAGCGGATCAGGGAAAGGATCGTGCATTAAAGAGGGGGCGCTGATCCGTTCGCATGTCTGTTAAGGTGCAGGCCATGTGTCCGACGCGGATTGGGGGATGCGACAGGCTGTCACTGTCGCCTGCAGCTGAAGGGACGTCTCCAATGGTCGTTCGACACATGGGGCTTCGACGGCTGGCAGACGCGACGCTTTATTTTGACGGGAATTGATCAGAGCCGTCGGATGCTTCCCCTATAGTAGTATAAATAGGAAGGGTATCCCCCTAGGGTTAACACTTCCGCCATTATTTTCCTTCGTTGCGAGAGATTCCAGTTGTTGGAGTCTGTAGAAGTTGTTAGGGTCGAGTCGGGCGATGAGGTTCCAGTTGTTGGAGCCGAGTCCAGGGTGTTTTCTCCCGCCTCTTCGGCTTCCCCATATGCGTCGGGTTCCCCCATAGAGTTAGGGCTACCCGCACCGCTCGTTGCCAGGCGAGGGCAAGGGCCTCTAAAGTGCGCATCGGGAACGCTCACGATGCGCCATCCATCTTAAGAAACGTGGACGAGCTTACCGAGATTCGGGCTCGCTTCCACATTCCCCCTAGCTATTCGCTTCATTTAGCTAGGGAGGATGAAAGGGTGGATCAGGTGCAGGGTAAGGAGATTACCCTGTACTTGGATGCATTCTGGGCTGGAATGCACCTGCCCTTTCCACCCAAAGTATGTGGGGTATTTTATTGCTTCCAACTTACCCCAGCCAGTTAGTGCCGAACTCGTGGAGAATTCTCCTAGGGTTCCTGGTTCGGTTGAAACTTGACGACATCCCTTTCAGCCTGACCCTTCTTACTTCCTTCCTCTGTTACAAAAATCACCCTGGCACCCGCAAGGTTGAGTATATTTCTTTCAAAAAACGCAAGGGAGGGACGGCCGGGTCGGGAATAGTAGTCGTTCCTTCTTCCATTCACGAATGGAAGGAGAAGTTTGTATTCGTCGGGCCACCCGAAGGCGAGGATTGGCTTTTGCATAATACAGTGGCACAGGGCCGACTGCCCGAGGGTGAAGTAGTCGTCCTCTCCTAAGGCGAGGGCGGTGTCTATGTGGGAGCCGATCCAGCGGGCTGACGTCTTGCTTTCCGAGAAGGTCCTTAGCTGGGCCGGGCTCAGCCCCACGTGCTTCTTGGGTAAGTTAGGAGCTTGGGCGATCTATTTAGACTTGAATAATTTCCTTTTGCCCTTCTTGCATCACTAACATTTCTGTGTATTCTCCTTTTGCAGGACAAATGGACCGATCCAGGATCCTAGCTGCCATAGCCGCTACGTCCCAGAAGAAGGCCGGGGGCGTGAGCTTGTCCCGAGCTGGCCCGAGCTCGGCCCTGAGACCATCTCTACCGGCGAGGCCTTTCGCATCGCCCCGATCCCCTGATGACCACCGTGGGGGTAGCCAGAAGTACGCGCGAGACCCGGGCGAGGGAGGAGGAGGGAACCGAGGTCCCCCTTAAGAGGAAAAGGACGGTCTCCTGCGCGCCGTCGATTGAGATCCCTAAGGGGATTCCCATGCAGGAGGAGGATGTCTGCTTCGTGGTCCCCTCGGGGCTTTCCGTCGCTGACAGCTTGCTCGCGGACATGGAGCAGTCGGCCGGGGGTAAGATTCCCCGGGGAACCCTAATGGCCCAAGTGGCCACCATTGCTCAGGAGACAGTTCAGGTTGGTATCCGTTTAAGTATTATCTTAAGTGCCCTTTGTTGGTCTGAACACCTCTAAATCCATCTGCTGCTTTCCTTAGGTCCTCCAACATTGCACCCTTATCGTCAACATGGAATCCGAGGAGATTGCCTCGGCCATGAAGAAGGCGGGGGGATCATCTTCGGAGGCGGAGGATCTGCGCCTTCAGCTGCGGTAGAAGAAGGAGAAGACAGCCACCCTCGAAACCTGGTTGTCCGCCGGGGAGCTCATGATCTCCAAGAGCCAAGAGTCCCACCGACTTCTGAGCGAGTCCAACCGAGCCTTCGAGGTCAAGTTGGAGGAGTTGGGCAAGCGCTATGCCATAATGAAGAAAGCGAGGGACGCCAGCAAGAGGGAGACCGAGGCTCCGCTTGAGGCGGCGAAGATCGCCGAGCTCGCAAGTCGGTGAACATGTACAAGGCGTTAAACCAGTTCTACGCCGACATCGGCGAAGCCTCTGCCATCATTTAGCACGAAGCTCTTGATGTTGTTAAGGCGTTAATGCTGGAGTTTGCCGACGGTGAGCTCCGCGCCCGGGTCCCGCTTTCGGTGGACACGCCGCAAGCGGCTGGTGCCGAGGGAAGGGTGGTTATCGAAGTAGAAGCTCCGGCCCCTGAGGGCGGTGCCGAGCAAGTCGAGATCCGGGCAGAGCTTGCAGCCTGAGCTTTTTGTTTTTCTCAAATTTTGTAAGCCTCCGGGCACTTTTTGTAAGGCTGAGGAACCCAGAATACCTTGTAAAGACCTTCGCGCCAACCTTATAAAGACCTTCGGAACATGAATAAAACTGGGTTTATTTTCCTCTGCATGGCAATGTGTTTCTTGCGTGAGTACTTGAGCTTTTCGGTCTTTTCCTCGATTCAAGTGTTAGGCCATATGTCGATGACCGGCCTTTTAGATGACGATCGCGTGTCGAGTGTAAGTTAATTAATCGCCAAGTGCAGGAAGGTCGGTGCCCTCTCTCCCCCGGAGTCGAGGTGGCAATCGTTCATTCAGAATACATCGGAAGATCCCTCAATGTAGAAAGGTCGGTATCTGTCCATCCCTTAGAGTCGGACCGACGATCACGTCTCTTAGCGTGAGTTGAACATTAGACGAGTTAAAATTAGTCGGTGTTGGCTGATTCCCCCGTGATGTAGTTCCAAGACCTTCGTCTTGAGATGGTAGGAATTTATCACTTGGAGGTTAACCGAGCAGGGATCTACGCGGTTTCCCCTTAGTGGGGTTTCGACTTTTAGCGTCGGTGGGTAGGAAGTTGCCCGCTAAAGATTGACCGAGCAGGGAAGCTGCTCGGTGGCCTCTTGACGAGGGCTTCGATCCTTAGCGTAGATGGGTAGGAAGTTACCCGCTAAGGATTGACCGAGGAAGGAAGCTGCTCGGTAGCCTTTTGATGAGGGCTTCGATACTTGGCGTAGGTGGATAGGAAGTTACCTGCAAAGGATTGACCAAGCAGGGAAGCTTCTCGGTGGCCTCTTGATGAGGGCTTCGATCCTTAGCATAGGTGGGTAGGAAGTTACCCGCTAAGGATTGACCGAGCAGAGAAGTTGCTCGGTGGCCTCTTGACGAGAGCTTTAGATCCTTAGTGTAGGTGGGTAGGAAGTTACCCGATAAGGATTGACAGAGCAGGAAAGCTTCTTGGTGGCCTCTTGATGAGGGCTTTAGATCCTTAGCATCGATGGGTAGGGAACTACCCGCCAAGGATTGACCGAGCAGGGACGCTGCTCAATGGCCTCTTAATGAGGGCTTTAGATCCTTAGTGTTGGTGGGTAGGGAACTACCCGCCAGGGATTGACCGAGCAGGGAAGCTGCTCGGTGACCTATTGACGAGGGCTTCGATCCTTAGCGTAGGTGGATAGGAAGTTACCCGCTAAGGATTGACTGAGCAGGGGAGCCGCTCGGTGGCTTCTTGACGAGGGCTTTAGATCCTTGGCGTCGGTGGGTATGGAACTACCCGCCAGGGATTGACCAAGCAGGGAAGCTGCTCGGTGACCTCTTGACGAGGGATTCGATCCTTAGCGCAGATGGGTAGGAAATTACCCGCTAAGGATTGACCAAGCAGGAAAGTTGCTCAGTGGCCTCTTGATGAGGGCTTTAGATCCTTGATGTCGGTGGGTAGGGAACTACCCGCCAGGGATTGACCGAGCAGAGAAGCTGCTCGGTGGCCTCTTGACGAGAGCTTCGATCCTTAGCGTAGGTGGGTAGGAAGTTACTTGCTAAGGATTGACCGAGCAGGGAAGCTGCTCAGTGGCCTCTTGACGAGGGCTTTAGATCATTGGCGTCGGTAGGTAGGGAACTACCCGCCAAGGATTGACCGAGCAGGGAAGCTGCTCGGTGGCCTCTTGACGAGGGCTTTTTAGACTTCTCTTCGACTTCATGGGGCGTCATTCAATCTCCCTTGACCCGTAAAATCTGGAAGAGTGATCGTCGCAGACAACACATGGCAGAAATGCACAGGCAAGGCACGACGCTCCGTGATTCGCGTCGTTCCAACTTCCTTTGACAGCTTAAGGGCTCGTGAGGATTGGCATGGTCGCTACGTGGCACCTCTGTATTGGGAAATTTGAAAATATCCCGTGATTCGCATTGCTGCGTGTGCAAATTTCGGCCATTAGGGATTCTGTTGGGGCTATAAATAACGAAAGCATGTTGGTTTCTTTTAGCATTGTGTTTCTGAAAATGGCCAGATGTCCGTGTGTGCTCATCAGGGAGATCATTTCTCACGACGATGTGTATCTCTACAATCTCGACCGATCTGAACAGACGTACGAGGCGGTGATAGACCGCGTGGAGGGCCACTTCAGACGCCTTCTTCCCCGGCGATCACCACTCCTCTAAGTGCTTATTTATACGATCTGGAAGAGGTCCCTGTAGGGTTCCTAAGCACGACAGCAAAGTTTCGGGTGGCAACGTCCATGCCAAATTAAAATTTTTGTCATGCTAAAGAACTCTAACCTAGGATGTTTAACTAGAGAATCATACGAAACGATATGCAAACAACTTTACTTCTAAGTGATTAGGGATTACAACCTTTGTAGTCCGTTCCTTCATTTCATTAGCTCCAAGTAGTGGTCCCTTCGCTGCGATCAAAGAACTCCCGGACTCTTGAGAAGCTCCACAAGGTGAATGATGCATGCTTGCTTGTAGTTTTCGAAATCCAAGATGATCTACTTCAAGGAAACATGAACTCAAGCTATCTCTTCACTAATGTGGAACTAGTGAAGCTAACACCCTAAACTAGATGGCTAGTATAGAAAAGGATGATGAAGTAAGAATTTTGCTCACTTTGGATTTTATTTTCTCACATTATTTTATCAATTCATCACAAGCAAGAGAGCTAGAAAATGAGATGAAGAAGAAGATGATCAAGTGATGAATGAATAATTGAGATGAGGTTAGAAATGCAACCATGGTGAGTTTTGTCATACCTTAACCTTGTAGAGAATAAACCATGGCTAAGTGTAATGGTTAGGTTAACAAATATCTTAAGTAAAAACAAATCAAGTGGACTAAGTCAATGTTCTACAAGCTTCATGCAAGCTCCAAGCCATGAGAAAATCCAAATGATTTTTGATTACTTAATAATAAATATTAACCAACATTAAACCTAGCATGGTTTGAGTCTCATACACCCTTGTTGCATGTGTAACCTAGCATGTCACAATATTATATATCACATATATAATTTTGTGAAAAAAAGAAAACTATACAATAAACATATATCACATATATGTTAAATGTATAAGTGAGAAAAATAAATACTTAAGTGAGCATATATTAGTTAATGTAATTTAATATATCAAATATATAATTATACATTAAATCATTAAATCAATACTTGATTTAATAATCCGGCTATATTACATATAATCGACTAATATATTATGTATCATTTTATCGAATCAATACTTAATCCGATAACCTGCTATATCACATATAACCGGCCGATATCACATATCGCGAGAATATAATACGGTATCACATACACGTATTAATCTCGGTCCCGTACATATCACATATGTGCTCCTACTCCGTTTCGCCTAAGCCAGGAAACCTCTATGTATGACTCTAAAGACTCGTCAATACGCCGGCAGTAGGTGATGATCATATCAAACACCCACAAACCGCAAGCGGTCAGCTAAACGTAACGGCCACCCGGGTATTTAGCGATCAGAAGATCAACAAGCAAGCATGTCCATACTCCTGTGAATCCAATCAGTAACATTACCGTACAGTCCGGTCTCTTCGTCTGATATGTCGCATATCCAGTCTAAGGGTGGTATACGTCAGACCCCAGTAACCGATAAGTCGTGTCAATATGAGGCTCATACTGGGTCGAGAAAACTACTGATAATCTTACCAGTAGATCTCCATATCAGCCCTGGCCAGGGACTTCCAGTTATAGCCAATCGAGCACAGCGCAATATCAACCCTCAATACCGGGAGAGACGAAACCCCTCCTATCGCTCATTACCTCCATGTGATTCAGGGCTGCACCCAAAAGCCACCGTTTTGCACGTTCTCATGAACGTGGTAAGGTGGAAATCAAAGCACAGTAGGAATCACACAAGACTCTATGACGATCTCGGGTCTACAAACTAATCTGTACCAGTGTCACCAGAGAACTGCTATCTGACGATAGGTATAATACCAACTAGGAGTTCTCGGCGAGTCCGTTCCGTGTACCCAGTTTCCACTGAGCACCCGTATACCATCTTTGATGTCAAACACCAATGGATGTGGGATCTACCCATCGCCCATCATATAGGTCAAGAAGAGTATACGCTAGTCTACTCTGGAGTATCGATGCCCTGTCTCGATACACCCTCGACTAGGAACAATTATAGGATGTACTTGTGTACTACCCTGGCCCCACTAGTATGATCTCCATCATAGTCCTAGTAGTCAAGTACACATCCTAAGAGCTTTATCAACATGTGAGAGCAAGACAGTAATACAATACAAGTCAACATGTTAAGACAAAGAGCAACCAGATAGCATACTATCATATCGAGCAAGAAAGTCCTCTCTATATATATCCAAGAATCCACTATAATATATATCATATGTACAATAATGGCCTCTAGGGCATATACATAACTAACAATCTCCAACTTGCACTAAGGCCAGCTGTTGTAGTATCACATACCCAACATCCCGAAGAGTCTCTCAAATTGTATATGGGGCATGGCCTTCGTGAGTGGATCCGCGGTGTTGTCCTTCGTGTCAACTCTCCTGACCTCGATCTCCCGGCGATCAACTATCTCCCAGATCAGGTGATACCGCCTCAGAATATGCCTGGATCTCTTATGGGACCTGGGTTCCTTGGCCAAAGCCACAGCTCCATTGTTATCACAATAAAAATGTATTGGATGCTCGATGGACGGAACCACACTAAGTTCGTTTATGAATTTCTTCATCCAGACAGTCTCTTTGGCAGCATCGTTGGCAGCGATGTATTCAGCCTCCATCGTCGAGTCTGCCACGGCTTCCTGTTTGGAACTCTTTCAACAAACCGGCCCTCCATTGAGGGTAAAGATAAATCCCGAGTGCGACTTAGAGTCGTCCTTATCACTTTGGAAGCTCGAATCGGTAAAGGACTCCACTTGGAGTTCTCCATTACCATACACCAAGAACATCTCTTTGGTCCTTCTCAAGTACTTGAGAATGTTCTTCACAGCTGTCCCGTGACTCTCTCCTGGATCTGCTTGATACCTACTCACTACACTTAGTGAGTATGCTACATCGGGTCTGGTACATAGCATCGCGTACATGATAGAGCCTACTGCCGAAGCATAGGGTATCCCTTGCATGCGAGCTCTTTCCAAATCAGTCTTAGGAGACATCTCTTTAGAGAGAGTGAGTCCAGCGATCGTGGGTAAATTCCCACGCTTGGATTCTTTCATACTAAACCTCTTTAGTATGGTGTCAATGTACCTGGATTGGGACAATCCCAGTATCCGTTTGGATCTATCTCTATAGATCTTAATCCCCAAGATGCAGGAGGCATCATCTAGATCTTTCATTGAGAATCTTTGTGATAAGAAGAGCTTGACTGAGTGCAGCATAGGAACATCATTTCCTATCAAGAGTATGCCATCCACGTACAATACGAGGAAGACAACCATACTCTCTGCCACCTTCTTGTCTATACAAGGTTCATCTACGTTCTTGATGAAGTAAAACTCTTTGACTACCATATCAAAATAGATGTTCCAACTCCGTGATGCCTGCTTTAACCCGTAGATGGATTTAAGCAGCTTGCATACCTTCCCGCTGCTCCCACTGTCTACGAAGCGCTCTGGCTGAGTCATGTACACGCACTCTTCTAAATCACCATTTAGAAAGACGGTCTTAACATCCATTTGCCAGATTTCATAGTCATGGTATGCAGCAATGGCAAGTAAGATCCGGATGGACTTAAGCATAGCCACTGGAGAAAAGGTTTCATCATAGTCCACACCTGTTCGTTGATGAAAATCTTTTGCAACAAGTCTAGTTTTGAAAGTCTCAACTTTTCCATCTACACCAAGTTTCATCTTGAAGATCCATTTGCTCCCAATGGGTTTTACCCCTTCAGGAGCAACTTCCAAAGTCCATACTTTGTTGGTGTACATGGATTCCATCTTAAATCGCATTGCATCCAGCCATTTCACAGAGTCCCCACTCGTGATGGCCTGCTCGAAGCTAGTCGGGTCATCATCTTCCATGATGCAATCCTCGCTCCCACCATCAATGAGAAAACTGTAGTATCTCTCAGGTGGATGAGGAACCCTACTAGATTGGCGGAGAGGCTGAGGTTCGTCGGGAACCATCGAATCCTCTGGTTCCACTAAATCTTCAGTTGTAGTCTGTGTAGCTGGAACTTCTTCCAGTTCTACCTCTTTACCACTAATTTCCTTTGCAAGAAATTCCTTTTCTAAAAAAGTGGCATGTTGAGCAACAAACACCTTTTGTTCCTCACTGTGGTAGAAAAAATATCCATATGAATTCTTTGGATATCCCACAAACTTGCAAAGAATTGATCGTGACTCGAGTTTTTCCGGATTTTGCCTTTTGACATAGGCCGGACAACCCCATATCTTAACTCGTTTAAGATATGGTCTCTTCCCACTCCATATCTCATATGGTGTGGTAGGTACAGATTTAGATGGAACTTGATTCAATATGTATGCTGATGTCTCAACCGCATAACTCCAAAAAGAAATAGGCAACTCAGCGGTGCTCATCATAGAGCGCACCATATCTAATAGGGTGCGATTCCTCCGTTCCGATACACCGTTGTGCTGTGGTGTATACGGAAGAGTAAGCTGAGAGAGAATCCCATTCTCTTTTAGATAATCCAGGAACTCATTGCTCAAGTATTCTTCTCCTCGATCAGATCGAAAGATCTTAATACTTTTACCCGTTTGGTTCTCTACTTCGTGCTTATATTCTTTGAATTTCTCAAAAGTTTCAGACTTGTGTTTCAACAGGAACACATGTCCATATCTTGAGAGATCGTCAGTGAAAGTAATGAAGTACAAGGAACCATTCCTGGCATGTGTAGACATGGGACCACATACACCACTATGTATCAGTCCCAAGAGTTCCGTAACTCTTTCTCCATGTCCAGTAAACGGATTTTTGGTCATCTTGCCTTTGAGACATGACTGAAAAGTGTCATAAGATGAAAATTCGAACGGATTCAAATATCCATCCTTATGTAAGTTAGCTAGTCATGTCGCATTGATATGACCTAGTCTACAATACCACAAGAAGGATTCGTTCATTTCTGAACTCTTTCTCTTGTGTGTGTTTTGTACATTAAGAACTGTGGTTTGATTTAGAACGTATATGTCATTATTTAACGAGCCTGATCCAATCAACTTTTGATTCAGGAAGATGTTCATAACATTATCCTGTACTACAAAATTATATTCTTCTTTACATAATAAAGAAACTGATATAAGATTGCATATCAGGGTCGGTATGTAATAGCATTCTTTCAGAATCATTGTATTATCATTTGGTAACACAAGGTGATATTCGCCAACTGCTATGGCTGCAACATTTGCACCATTCCCTACTCTTACGGAATGACCACCCTCTCCCAGTTCTCTACCTTTCCTTAGCCCATGTAACATATTACATATGTGGGATCCCGATCCGGTATCTAATACCCAGGACGTAGAGTGAACTGAGAAACAATTCTCGATAACAAACACACCCGAAAAAGATGCATTAACATGCTTATTCTTTGTTTGGGCAGCATGGGAATCCGGATATGTCCCTATTCTCTGCTCAGTCTTATAACAATTATAAGAAAGAAAGGAACCAACGTTCCCCTGCTCAATATAACAAGCAGGTTCGGTCAATACATCCATATTATTATCTTGATTAAGGTCTGACATGGTCGCTACCTGGAGAGAGAGATGAAAACACTTTAGCGTACGCTCTTGCAAGATTAGATTGGTTATTTTCTTATCTAATCAGGATGGCTCCCACTGTTTTTATCAAATCTTCCTTCAAACCCTAAAAGGTAAGACTAGCCGGGATTGATTACACCTTACAAATTCGCCAATCTTTCAGCCAGGACAGTGTTGGTACTTCGAAGGAGGTTCCCCGTGCTTTCGCACGGGCCTAATTAAAATAAACCTCGTTTTCCCAGAGGTATAACCCCGTTAACACCTTTCTAGACACCTACTTAATTGGCTAATTGTGATGTGTAAAACTCTCCCAGGAGTAACTCATACTCGCAGTGGGTATCGGGATCCAACTATCTTATAGAAGGTATGCAATCTCATTGCAAATTTAAACACTTGAAATTCCCGATAATATCTTTTGCCCCTAGCAATCTATGACCTTGACAAGGTCAACAAACCATAATCGCAAGTCAAGTTCAACCCGTACATTTCATGATTGAATTAAACCCACCCGCATGACCCTTGACAAGGTCAACAAGGTCGTACGACTACCCTAATCCAATCGCATCTCATGCTTTAGCAGATAAACACTAATTAGCTACCGTACACTACGTCTTGACAAGGTCAACAAACGCAGCACGAATACCAAGTAGGACTTATCTGAAATGACGGAGGGCTACGACAGGTTTTTATGAAAACCTTTTGCGTAATGAACTTGATATTGTTGTAGAAACAAGTGATTTTGAAAAGGAGTGTTTTTGAGGTTTTTACTAGTTTCGCTAAAGAGGTCACTCCCGGTGAAGAGATCTCGGCTCTTTCCTTATCGAATAAGATGCAAGATATTTCACAAATACCACTATGCAAAGCAAGAACTATAGAAGCAATCAAAAACAAAACCGAGTGAGTCGTAGCATCTGCTAGTTTCGCTAAAGAGGTCACTCCCGGTGAAGGGATCTCGGCGCTTTCCTTATCGAATAAGGTGCTGGATATTCTACAAGGAATACCGCTATGCAAAGCAAAAACCAGAGCTACCCTTTTTGAAATTTTGATTCTACAACATCTTTTAGGTTTCTTTTCTTTCATTAATCTCATTAATGACGTCCCATCATTTATGCTTCCTAAGCATCACAGAAGAAACGAAAATACAACGTACACTTATGCCATCCGCATTCGCCATAGTGTCCCGTTATGCACCGTTAGGTTACTTAACTAACGGCATACCGGGGCGGGACTAGCGCGGGTGCAAAACATAAGCAACGTTTATTATATATCATATATACAATAATAAAGCATTCGTCTCACGCATATAAAATGATCACATCACAGAATATCAGCAGCAGAATATAACATATGAAATATTGGATATACTAGGACGTCCGTGTTTTATTTTGAGCCTGTATAAAACATGGATTCCACGGTCGCGATGAATAGCCAAACCCACATCCCTAGACCCCTATAAGAGCGGCAAGCAGCCCTACCAATTCTAGAGTTAGGAGACCCGGACTCGACTCCTCGAGTTGGTTTCCCACTGGACTCTAGAACCCGGTTACTTGTGCTCCCCTCCTTGGGTCTATCCTAATGCGGAAAAGTAAATGTCACGCCCCGCTTCCCAGTGTAAGGCGAAGTGGACGCGACGAGGCCCGCTACGTATATACTCAGTAGTACATACGCTAAGCGTAACTAAGCAATATAAAGTAAATCACAAGAGACGAATAATATAGAAATAACAGCAACTTTTATTAATAAC
Source organism: Agapanthus africanus (assembly GCA_030015575.1). Lineage (NCBI taxonomy): Eukaryota > Viridiplantae > Streptophyta > Magnoliopsida > Asparagales > Amaryllidaceae > Agapanthus > Agapanthus africanus. The sequence goes on along the minus strand of CM057339.1, from coordinate 27,011,408 downwards.
ATTCTTTGTACAATGCATGAAAAGAAAATACAACTGGAATGAAAAGCAATGCCTAAACAGTGGCATAACAGAAAATGAAATAAACTGGAAAGAATAAGGTACAGTATCTAGAGCTCTGGATCTTCCTGGAACTGCTCCAAATCTTCACCGGTGGGCTCGATCTCAGCTTGGTCCAACGCACCTGACGACATTCAAAGAAGAAAGAAATAGAATGTCGTCAGCGAACAGGTCGCTTGGTAAGTCCCAAAGATAAGGAAGAATGAGAATGACAGAGTAACAGTATTTTCTGAACTATTATAATGTTGAATATTATGGAACATTGTGTAACGATGTTGTTTGTAGCTTAGTACAGAAGGATGCCAGTATATACGAGGGGGATCTCTATATGCTAGAGATCAGGGCAAAAGGAAAGTACAAGGAACCGTTATGCCACGGTACAACAGCAATAGGATTCAGGTTAGGTGTCTTAATCTGACCACCTCGTGCCACCTTTAACACCTTCCGTACCAATCTACCTCTTAAACCCCGTAATGTTTTAACAGTATTGTAGTATTGGAATATGTAAGTTGGGTGACTGACCAAAACCATGATATCAGTAAACATGTTACAACTGTATAATCAGGTAAATATAATATCAGGATAATGGATGAATATCCATGGTTTGATTCAGTCAAAAGAATATATTGTTAACTGGATTCAGGGATTCATGTATTCAAGTTGTGTTGGAATATAAAAGAATATAGATTGACTTGAATCATATTCAAGTCAGAAATTAGTCAGACTCTAACCCGAGTCAGACTAAAAGAAAGATAAATTTGAAGTTCAATATTAGTTAGGGGCCTTATTGTAATTTGTAAAACTTGAGGGGGTTTTATGTAAAAAGTACTTTTGTATAGTTTTCAAAATACACCTCAAGTATTTATTATTCGTCTTTATTGTTATAATGAATGTGAATTTTATTTGTGCTATTCTAGTGAATATATCCTAATAAAAGTATTAATTGGTTTATCTGAAATTCATGGTATTTTAGTGTAACCTTTAATCTTGTAATTTTTTTAGAAAAAAGTGGAAACTTTATATTATGATAAAATAGGTGTTTAAATGATAAATATATATATATATTAACACATGAATAATTTTATATAAATATTTTATTTAGAAAAATCTCATTTTCCCTAAATATCGTATTTTGAACCTTTCGAGACCGAATGCTCCTTGCGGAGGTCTGAATCTCGCACTACTAGCCTGCGGGTGCACGATGAACCGTACTATCCCTAACAGGTTCCCCAAAAGTGGGTTGTAGCGGCACTTTGCGTAGGTTTTATAAACACTTCTCATTTAGGAAAAACGGTTTTATAAATAAAAGGTATTTATTTGCAAAAGTGTTTAGTTTTCCGTATTTTAGTTATTAGGGTTTCCTAAGCCAACTAGCATATTTCTAAGGTCTAAACGATGAGTCATTAGAAGCCTCAAATCGCCTCTTCAGCGTCAATTGCGGCCAGGTAAGTGCCAGATAAGTGGGAAGGAACCACAGTCGTGGGCCTAATTAAAAACCACTAGCCTTAAACACACTTGCCTAGTCACCACAAGACAGTTTAGATAAACGATCGATATCCATGACCAATCGTGCTTTCATTTTATTAAAAGATTTTATTTAGAAATGTTTACAACTTAAAACTTTCAATAAAGGTTATAAAGATTAGGGTATTTTAGTGAAAAGTCCTGTAATTTCGTATTCTGTGTTTTGATATTTATCAATTAGGGTTATATTGAGTGTGTGTAGAGGTAGGTCATTACCTCGTGACTTATTTTAAGTTTTGGTGAAGTTTAAAGGTAAAACATGACATGTTAAAGTTGAAGGTATTAACGCGCAAGAATACGGTATTCGAAAACGTTATCATTTTATGTGTGAAATTTCATTCAAATTGAGTTCTACAAGTTTAGTGATCAAAATAAACATATTTAGGAGTGAGGTAATAAATTAGAACAAGAAAAATAAACTTTATGGTATTTTTATGAAAAGAATACGATATTGTAAAGAAGCTATCATTTCATGTGAAAAAGTTTGTTTAAATGGATTTATGGGTGATTAATAGTCATCATACATAAGTTTGGGTATTATGTATTAGGCGACAAGTGGAAATTTATAGAAAAAACCGAATCGGAAATCGGTTTGTCCAATTTCCGTCGGGTTCCAAAAAGTCGTATTTTTACCTTAAAGAAAAGAGAGATAGAAGAAGGTGGGACTTGCGGGTTTGGACAAGCTAAGGGGGCTAGGGAAGGTGGTGGTGGTCGATGCGTCGAAAACGTTGCGAAGGTTCTGATCCGGTCGCCGGAATCCGTCGTCAATTTCGGCAGCGCTTCGCTTCTCGCTCTTCGTACCGAGTTCTCGGGAATTTGGGAGAGTAGACTTAGAGTGGTGAGGTGAAATGGTAGAGGGTAGGGGTCTTTATATAGGGCTAGGCTAGGGTTAGGGTTAGGATAAAAAATATTAAAAGAAAATATAAAAAACATTAAAAATTCATTAAAAATCATTAAACCTAGGAGTAAAAGGGATTTATTGGCCAAATCAAAACCGATCCAGGTATAATAAGTGTGCAAGAGGGTTGACCAAGTCAAGAGCCAACTTTTCTCAGTTGGTGACTCGGCCGTCCGGCCAAGTCCGGCCGGCGGCGCCGGACCGAGTCGGCCGAGTCGCCGGCCGGCGGCGCCGAGTCGGGCCGAGTCAAGGGTCCAATGGCCGGGGGTTTTCCTGAGGAACAACTTAGTATTTTTAATTTTTGTTGTCCAGTACATATTTTGGGAGTTATGGCCTTTTTACCGTTGACTTCCAAAAAAAAATAAAACAAAATAAATACAAAAATAATGTAGGGTATGGGATTTGAACTCCGGTGGCTTGGTTCAGCAGTGCAAGGTATTACCAATGAACTACAAGCTCCTTCTTGTAATTATTGTGGTTTTTAATTACTTAAACTGATAGCAGCAAGAATAAATACTCCAAGTATACATTAAATTTTAAAGTAAATTCTTGTACACTAAACATGGAGTTATTTTATTCTTGTAGCTTGTAATTAAAAACAAAAATAATTACCTAAATCTTGTGCTCAGGCTTAAATACCCATTTGTGGATTTTAAAAATATTTTGAAAAAAAATTGTATAGGAAAAAGTGTATATGAAAATTAGGGTTGTTACATTCTACCCTCCTTATAAAAATTTCGTCCTCGAAATTTGTAAAAGGAAAGTGTAACAATCCAAGAAAAGTTTGGTGCTGGTGTACTAACAATATGCGAAAAATAACAAGGTGGTGTAAGGGTTTTAGAAATCTGAATAATGTGTGAAGGAATGAAAGGATGCGAAGGTTTTGGTAAAATTGTAAAAGAGATGAGGGAATTTTGGATTAGAACAGATTCAAGGTATATGATTCAAAGAAATGATGGGATTCAAGGAACATGATTGTAAAGAATGTTTTAGTTGCTGGTTCTTGTGTTATATTGCTTAGGTTGTTCACGCAGACCAGAACTGCATGACAGGGATTCATACAGCTCAGACCTGCATAGGCCACCAACAAAACCTGTCACGCCCCGCTTCCCAGTGTACGGCGAAGTGGACGCGACGAGGCCCGCTATGTATATACTCAGTAGTACATACGCTAAGCGTAACTAAGCAATATAAAGTAAATCACAAGAGACGAATAATATAGAAATAACAGCAACTTTTATTAATAGCATTCTTTGTACAATGCATGAAAAGAAAATACAACTGGAATGAAAATCAATGCCTAAACAGTGGCATAACAGAAAATGAAATAAACTGGAAAGAACAAGGTACAGTATCTAGAGCTCTGGATCTCCCTGGAACTGCTCCAAATCTTCACCGGTGGGCTCGATCTCAGCTTGGTCCAACGCACCTGACGACATTCAAAGAAGAAAGAAATAGAATGTCGTCAGCGAACATGTCGCTCGGTAAGTCCCAAAGATAAGGAAGAATGAGAATGACAGAGTAACAGTATTTTCTGAACTATTATAATGTTGAATATTATGGAACATTGTGTAACGATGTTGTTTGTATCTTAGTACAGAAGGATGCCAGTGTATACGAGGGGGATCTCTAGATGCTAGAGATCAGGGCAAAAGGAAAGTACAAGGAACCGTTATGCCACGGTACAACAGCAATAGGATTCAGGTTAGGTGTCTTAATCTGACCACCTCGTGCCACCTTTAACACCTTCCGTACCAATCTACCCCTTAAACCCCGTAATGTTTTAACAGTATTGTAGAATTGGAATATGTAAGTTGGGTGACTGACCAAAATCATGATATCAGTAAACATGTTGCAACTGTATAATCAGGTAAATGGAATATCAGGATAATGGATGAATATCCATGGTTTGATTCAGTCAAAAGAATATATTGTTAACTGGATTCAGGGATTCATGTATTCAAGTTGTGTTGGAATATAAAAGAATATAGATTGACTTGAATCATATTCAAGTCAGAAATTAGTCAGACTCTAACCCGAGTCAGACTAAAAGAAAGATAAATTTGAAGTTCAATATTAGTTAGGGGCCTTATTGTAATTTGTAAAACTTGAGAGGGTTTTATGTAAAAAGTACTTTTGTATAGTTTTCAAAATACACCTCAAGTATTTATTATTCGTCTTTATTGTTATAATGAATGTGAATTTTATTTGTGCTATTCTAGTGAATATATCCTAATAAAAGTATTAATTGGTTTATCTGAAATTCATGGTATTTTAGTGTAACTTTTAATCTTGTAATTTTTTTAGAAAAAAGTGGAAACTTTATATTATGATAAAATAGGTGTTTAAATGATAAATATATATATATTAACACATGAATAATTTTATATAAATATTTTATTTAGAAAAATCTCATTTTCCCTAAATATCGTATTTTGAACCTTTCGAGACCGAATGCTCCTTGCGGAGGTCTGAATCTCGCACTACTAGCCTGCGGGTGCACGATAAACCGTACTATCCCTAACAGGTTCCCCAAAAGTGGGTTGTAGCGGCACTTTGCTTAGGTTTTATAAACACTTCTCATTTAGGAAAAACGGTTTTATAAATAAAAGGTATTTATTTGCAAAAGAGTTTAGTTTTCCGTATTTTAGTTATTAGGGTTTCCTAAGCCAACTAGCCATTTCTAAGGTCTAAACGATGAGTCATTAGAAGCCTCAAATCGCCTCTTCACCGTCAATTGCGGCCAGGTAAGTGCCAGGTAAGTGGGAAGGAACCACAGTCGTGGGCCTAATTAAAAACCACTAGCCTTAGACACACTTGCCTAGTCACCACAAGACAGTTTAGATAAACGATCGATGTTCATGACCAATCGTGATTTCATTTTATTAAAAGATTTTATTTAGAAATGTTTACAACTTAAAACTTTCAATAAAGGTTATAAAGATTAGGGTATTTTAGTAAAAAGTCCTGTAATTTCGTATTCTGTGTTTTGATATTTATCAATTAGGGTTATATTGAGTGTGTGTAGAGGTAGGTCATTACCTCGTGACTTATTTTAAGTTTTGGTGAAGTTTAAAGGTAAAACATGACATGTTAAAGTTGAAGGTATTAACGCGCAAGAATACGGTATTCGAAAACGTTATCATTTTATGTGTGAAATTTCATTCAAATTGAGTTCTACAAGTTTAGTGATCAAAATAAACATATTTAGGAGTGAGGTAATTAATTAGAACAAGAAAAATAAACTTTATGGTATTTTTATGAAAAGAATACGATATTGTAAAGAAGCTATCATTTCATGTGAAAAAGTTTGTTTAAATGGGTTTATGGGTGATTAATAGTCATCATACATAAGTTTGGGTATTATGTATTAGACGACAAGTGGAAATTTATAGAAAAAACCGAATCGGAAATCGGTTTGTCCAATTTCCGTCGGGTTCCAAAAAGTCGTATTTTTACCTTAAAGAAAAGAGAGATAGAAGAAGGTGGGACTTACGGGTTTGGACAAGCTAAGGGGGCTAGGGAAGGTGGTGGTGGTCGTTGCGTCGAAAACGTTGCGAAGGTTCTGATCCGGTCGCCGGAATCCGTCGTCAATTTCGGCAGCGCTTCGCTTCTCGCTCTTCGTACCGAGTTCTCAGGAATTTGGGAGAGTAGACTTAGAGTGGTGAGATGAAATGGTAGAGGGTAGGGGTCTTTATATAGGGCTAGGCTACGGTTAGGGTTAGGATAAAAAAATATTAAAAGAAAATATAAAAAACATTAAAAATTCATTAAAAATCATTAAACCTAGGAGTAAAAGGGATTTATTGGCCAAATAAAAACCGATCCAGATATAATAAGTGTGCAAGAGGGTTGACCAAGTCAACAGCCAACTTTTCTCAGTTGGTGACTCGGCCGTCCGGCCAAGTCCGGCCGGCGGTGCCGGACCGAGTCGGCCGAGTCGCCGGCCGGCGGCGCCGAGTCGGGCCGAGTCAAGGGTCCAATGGCCGGGGGTTTTCCTGAGGAACAACTTGGTATTTTTACTTTTTGTTGTCCAGTACATATTTTGGGAGTTATGGCCTTTTTACCGTTGACTTCCAAAAAAAATAAAACAAAATAAATACAAAAATAATGTGGGGCATGGGATTTGAACTCCGGTGGCTTGGTTTAGCAGTGCAAGGTATTACCAATGAGCTACAAGCTCCTTCTTGTAATTATTGTGGTTTTTAATTACTTAAACTGATAGCAGCAAGAATAAATACTCCAAGTATACATTAAATTTTAAAGTAAATTCTTGTACACTAAACATGGAGTTATTTTATTCTTGTAGCTTGTAATTAAAAACAAAAATAATTACCTAAATCTTGTGCTCAGGCTTAAATACCCATTTATGGATTTTAAAAATATTTTGAAAAAAATTTGTATAGGAAAAAGTGTATAGGAAAATTATGGTTGTTACAGTAAATAATATACAACAATGGTGACATCAACCTCAACCTGGAAGTGTCCCAATAAAAGAATATTACATACAATAAATTTTACATGAATAAAAATAAAAACTCTCATTTCACATAAAACCCCCGGCTATTCAAATCATGACGATCCAATACAGCAACACATAACATCACATGCCATCAACGTAAGTAAATATGCGTATCCCAATTTTCGTTGACATATAGCAAAGAAACCGACGATACACCACATATTACACTTACGGTCGCAGAAAAGAAAATGTCAAATTACAACATTTGGAATCCACAATCACTTTAGACATCATAAACCCGAAATATCACATACTTCTCATTTCATGCCTAACTATATGAATTCCACATATTGTATCACATTCCAGAAAAAAGCTAGACGATGTTAAACATTCCGATCGAATCAACAAACACCCAAAATTTCCCAAAAAATTCAACACTTGAGCGCAGTTTAAAAATACTCAGTACATGCCACAGTACCAATGAACCAGCCGTAGAAGGGTCAACCAATGCCTCACCTGTGGCGCCGCGGAACTACCGCAAACCCTAGGGTTTGGCGGCGGTTCTTACGGTCACATAATCGAGTTAGGGTTTCGTTCTTCTGGAGGGTCCACAGCATTACTTGCATGATTTTAGAATGTTCTTTAACTTGAAAAAAAATCCAACTCTTGGAAAATTTTCCGGCGAGGGTTAAAGTGGGCATTTGATATCTGTTCAGTTGATAAAACTGCACATTTAATATGACATTTTTTCTACTATTTCTATATAATAAAAGGTGTTTATTATAAATATGACACATATGAAAGTTTATCTGCTAAAATACTATTTTCATGTGTTTATATATTATAATTAACATTATGTAGGAAAAAGTAAGTATATAATATCCATGTAACATTTGGCCCATTTAAATATGCTTACCTTATTAAATACTTTTGACAAATTCTTAAAACTAAAATATCATGACAAATGGTTAAAAATAATATCTCAATAAAAATAAATTCTACTAACATCATTTATTGAGATAATTGTGCAGGAATTATATCATGACTAAAATCAAGGAAATCCGAGTTGGCAAGATCAAATCTTCCGAAAATATTCAAGTAAATTGAAGAAACTAATTCTGGCAGAAATGTAGAAAAGATTTTCAAAGTCTAGATACTCAAAAGATTACCAAGTGTTACAGATATGAAGCTACAAAAATTAGAGGCCATGATCTCACTAAAAGGGGGCGGATCCGCGGCTAAACCTATCCAATGGCCACGGTTCCGCCGCGGATTTGAGGAGTTGAGATATGGGATTTTGGTGGTTAGGATCCTAACAACTAGTTTCCATATTAGGAAACTAGGGTTCTGACTCTGTGACTATAAATAAGGACCAAGAGCCTCTTGGAAAAAGTATCAAGCTGAAGAGATCACGAAGTCCACGACAGGCTCACGCATCCAGGCTGATCATCAACTGTTCATCTACCTCCTTAGAAGAGATCGAGAAGCAAACTAGCATTTTATAATCATTTTCTAAGAGAACAAAGTGTAATTGATCTTGTTGATTAATAAAGATAGTTGTTTTCTTATTTTATTTCTTTGTAGTTTTTTAATATGATTTCCTTCTCTATCTTTTCTTTTCCCAACATGCACGAGTAATTCTTCTCTTATTAGGGTTCATAGGATTAGGGTAGATTAATGGATGATGAAGATCCTTAAACTCTTTTTACATCCTATAAAGTTTATAAACTTTATCAAAAGAATAGTTGACATCCTAATTGGGCGCGCTATCAATTCATTCATAATCACGACCACAATTAGAAATTAGATTAACAATTGCTTTGGTAAAGGCTAGATATGAACGGAGATCCATGTCGAGATAGGGGTTAAGAGTGGGAACCCTTTTCCCTCCAGAAACCCTAATCTATATGCATCACTGTCTGTCACGTCCCGTTTCCCGGTATACGGCGAAGGGGACGAGACTGGTCCGCTACGTATTTACTGTGAAGTAAATACGCTAAGCGTATCTAAGCAATATAAAAGAAAATACACAAGAGACAAGATATATAAACTGAACATCAACTTTATTTATTAACATTCTTTTGTACAATGCATGAAAAGTACATACAACTGAATAAAAGCAAAGCCTAAACAATGGCATAACAGAAAAGAAGAGTACTGAAATGGAAAATGTACAATGTACTAGAGCTCGGGGTCTTCACTGAACTGGTCCAAGTCTTCAGCACTGAGCTCGATCTCTGATGTGTCCAGATCACCTGACGACATTCAAAGAAGAAAGAAATAGAATGTCGTCAGCGAACAGGTCGCTCGGTAAGTCCCAAAGATAAGGAAGAATAGAATAGGCAGAATGAGAAGGTAGCTTTTAAAGTTGTATTATATTGTTATAATATTGTGTTAACGCTGTTGTTTGTGGCTTGGTACAGAAGGATGCCAGTGTATACGAGAGGGGTCTCAGTATGCTAGAGATCAGGGCAAACGGAATATAGAGTACAAGGCTCCGTTAGAAGGCCCGGAACAATGACAATTGGATTCATGTTAGGTGTCTTAAATCTTGCAGTCTCGTGCCACTTTTAACACCTTCCGTACCAGTCCACCCTTTAAACCCCGTAGTGTTTTGTTTGTATTGTTGTATTGTATTGTATAGTTGGATGATTGACCGAAACCATGATATCTGTAACGGATGTAACCGTAGAATCATGTAAATGGAATAACTGGAGAATCATGTAAACTGAATGATCATGTAAATGAAATGTATATCCATGGTTCGGTTCGGTCAAGTTGTAAATTGAATATCCGGAATAATGGATTCATGAATTCATGTGTTCATATTGAATTGGAATATTGTCGATTGTAGATTGTACTTGAATCATATTCAAGTCAGATTATAATCAGACTCAAACCCGAGTCAGACAGTTAGAAATGTAAATCGAAGTCCTATATTTACTAGGGTCCTTCGGGTAATTTATAAAACTTGAGGGGGTTTTATGTAAAAATACTTTTATATAGTTTTCAAGATACGTCCCAAGTATTTATTACTCGATTTTATAGTTGTAATGAGTGTAAATTTTATTTTGTGATATTTCTAGTGAAAATATCATATTTTCATAATAAATGATATTTATTTGAAATATTGATTTTCATGGTATTTTAGTGTAAAATGTATCTTGTGACATTTTTAGAAAAATAGAATATTTATAATACTAAAAATAGATATATTCATGTTACATATACATATAGTTATATGAAAAATAATTTTTGTATATATCTATAATATTCTAGAAATCTCGTTTTCTTAAGATGTCGTATTTTAAATCTTTCGAGACCGAATGCTCCTTGCGGAGGTCTGAATCTCGCACTACTAAGCTCGAGAACGTGTGATAATTCGCACCATCCTGAACGGATTCCCCAAATGGGTTGTAGCGGCGCTTTGCAAAGATTTGTTTAAATACCAGTCTTTAAAGAAAAACGGTTTTATTAAGTTATGGTATTTAAGTGAAAAAGGTCGTTTTTCTCGTATTCTATGTTCTAGACGGCTCCTAGTAAGCGACAAGTTGTGAGATACCTCAAATCGTCTCTTCACCGCCAATTGTGGCCAAGTAAGTACAAGTGAAGAAATGAGGGATCCGCTCACGAATCACCGTGAGACGGACCTTTTAAAGTTATCTTTCTCACTTGTCTAGCCTAGACACCACAAAGTCGGGTTTAGATAAACAACTGATGTCTACAACCTTACTATGTCCTAATGAATGCGACGGTCCTTAATTGACTGAGTCTAGATATTTTTTATTAGTTCCAAAAGTTATTTATTTATAAAGATGTATCAATACTAAATCTTTTAAAATTGGTTTTTATTAAGTAAAGGGTATTTAAATGAAATTGTTTGTTTTCCCGTATTCTAAGTTCTCGAGGTAGCGTGTTATGTTTGCATATGAGTGTGTAGGGAGATAGGTCATTACCTCGTGATCTACTTAAAGGTATAGCAATTTTAATGGAGTTAAAGGCATAATTGAAACAATGTGGCATTTAAGTAAAAATACGATAATTGGAAATAGCTATCATTTTATGAATTGAAACTTGATCGATTTGGTTGATTAGTGTTTAATAGTCAACATGAGAATGTTTAAGCACGATAGTATTAATGAGAAGTGGAGTTTTATAAGAAAACCGAATTGGAAATCGGAGTTGTTCCGATTCCGTCGGGTTTTGTAAATTCGTATTTTTAGAAAAGAAAAGAGAAGTTAGAAAGGGACTTACGGGTTTGAGAAAAACAAGAAGAGTGAAAGGGAAGTAGAGGAATCGCCGGTGTGTTACTTCGTCGCCAGGGTTCCTAGAACGATCACCGGAAGTTCGCCGTCGATTTCGTCGGAGCTTTGCCTTTCGCTCTTTTTCAAAGTACACAAGATTTCTTGAAATTTTGAGAGAGTGGGCTCAGAATTTTAGGATGAGAGGGTAGGGGGTAGGGGTGTATTTATACGGTTAGGCTAGGGTTAGGGTAGGTGTAGGGTTTTTAATTAAAAAAATGTAAAAATGTGTAAAAATCATTAAAAATTGAAGTAAATGGGTGTTAATGTGCTCTCTGGAACCGATCTCATAAATTGGAGTGTGCAGGGATGTTTAGAAGACCAAGGGGCTCATTTCCTCCGTTGATGACTCGGCCGTCCGGCCGAGTCCGGTCGGCGGCGCCGGCCCGAGTCGGCCGGTCCGCCAGCCGACTCGTCCGAGTCGGGCCGAGTCGATGGTCGGGAGGTGGGGGGCCTCGTGAGGTAGGCACTGGTGCTTTCAAATTTTCAGGTTCAGTAAGAATTTTGGGAGTTATTGTGTGTGGACTGTTGGGCTTCTATAAAATTTAAAACAAAATAAATATTAAAAATAATGTGGGGCAAGGGATTTGAACTCCGGTGGCTTGGTTCAGCAATGCAAGGTATTACCAATGAGTTACAAGCCCCTTCTTGTAATTATGGAGTTATTTAATTACTTAAAATGATAGCAGCAAGAGTAAATACTCCAAGTATACATTAAATTTAAAGTAATTTCTTGTACACTAAAAATGGAGTTATTAAATTCTTGTAACTTGTAATTAAAAACAAAATAATTACTTATATCTTGTGCTCAGGCTAAAATAGATTTTTGAAATTTTTTTGTAAAAACTTGTATAGGAAAATTAGGGTTGTTACACTGTCGATCTAGTTTTAAATCTATTAAAGAATAAAAAGAGTAATTTTTAATTAATCAGCCATGACTACTAAATCTTAATGAACCCTACAAGCCCCCTTTTAATCTAAACCTACATCCGTAGCTAATCTAGATCTATATTTTGCATCCGTGTTTAACTTAGATCTAGATCTTACAACCATTCTTCACAATTCTTTATTCTCCCATCCTAATCAACACACCTAAAGTAAGAATGAATGGTTCCACGTTTCCCTGAGGACGACCCGTACTCATCTCGGTCTAGCTACACGCGACACCGTTATTGATTGCGGTTAACTACAAACACACAAAATATAGATCAATCAAATGGCGCCGTTGCCGGGAATACGTGCATAATTTTTTTATTCTTACTATTTGTGTTGAATTCTTATTCGATCTATATCATAATTAAAACAAAACTGCAAATTGTATATTTAACGATTTGTGTGTGAATTTTGCAAGGAGATCTGGAGTCACAGACTTGAGGAAATAGAGAGCCAGAGACATTCATCAAGATCCAGAGGAGTACAGGAGGCCACGTAGCAAAATTCTCAAACCGATCTCTCTTCCTTGCGGCGGAACCGCGGCAAATAAGCCACATTCGCGGCGGAAGCACGGCTAAAGAGAGGAGTTAGGGTTCCAAACTTCTCTGGTAAATTTCTCAACTCTTTCTCTCTCTTCTGAAATCCAATAAAATATCTTTTCTGCGGGATTCTTTGCAAAATATTGCCGCTCAAAAATCTTTTTGCAAAGTTTTGTAATTGGTTTGTTTATTCATATTTTAATACGGATTTTTAAGGGGCAAAGACCAAATTCAGATTAGGTAGGGATTTTATCACCCTTCCTAGGCCCCACAAATCACAAAACGAGCATCTGCATCAACCCTACATTAATTTAAAAATATCTAGACAAGACTTTAAGGACTGTCGCGCTCAATAAGGACAGAGGAAGGTCGTGGGTAATTTATCACTTATCCACATTACTTTTTGTGGTGTCTAGGTAAGTGTGTCTAAGGTAAGTGGTTACTTAATTAGGCCCGCTATTTTCGGTGATTCGTATAGCGGATACCTCCTACTTACCTGGCCACAAGAGTGGTAAAGAGGTGGTAGAGGATTGATCATACGGCTTGTCCTTTGGAAGTCTAGGAGCGGTCTAGAGACTTGACCTAGGTAACCTTAGTTTGAGGGTTGTTTGTGCATTTTTGTGTGATTTGTCTAAGTCCGACACACTTTTTCAAAAACAAACCAATTTTTAAATAACACACATGCTGCCACTTGCGCTAAATCGCATAGTGCATGCTTGGCTGGACATGGGATTCTAGTGCCTGTCTTGTCCGCGTTCCTGCTATCGACTCCGAAGTCGGTGCTTCTTCATCTTCTTTTTTCCCACCACCCACCACATCGACCGAGATGGACGGTACTCCATCAAATTATAATACCACCCAGCCACCGTCCGTAGGTGAGCAGAATACACCGCGCATCTCTCTCCAAGAAAGATGTTATCCTATACGTGGTCTACTTCCTACTTGTCTATCTATTCCACCAGCCAACGGGGATAATTTTGAAATTAAACCCCACTACATCAATCTTTTACCAAAATATCACGGTCTTGAGTCTAAAGACGCATACGTCTTTATTACCAAATTTGAAAATGTATGCGCTATGATGGGTACTTCACAACTTTCTGTGGATGCTATGAGGTTACGTCTTCTCCCATTCACTTTGTGCGATATAGCTGAGAAGTGGCTTTATAACACAGCCGCACATTTGATTTCAAAGTGGGGAGAATTCATCACAGCTTTCCTAAAGAAATTCTACCATAATCATAAGACAGCTCGAGTCCGTAGCGAAATAAATCAATTTACCCAGCTTCTCAATGAAGCATTTTCGAAGTGTTTTGAACGTTTCAAGAATCTGTTAGTTCAATGTCCTCATCACGGAATCCCTAGATGGGATCTGTGCAGAATCGTATATGAGGGCATTAATTCTACAACAAAACAAATACTTGAATCCATGTGTCAAGGCACCTTCATGACTAAAGATGATGGTGAAGCCTGGAGATTTTTAGAAGATTTCGCTGAAAAAACTTTACAGTGGGAGAGTGTAAACCAACCATCGTCTAGGGGTGGTATTCATCAATCTAATGTTTCCATAGGAGTTAGAGCTGAAATGGCAGCAATGCAAAAGAAACTCGAAGCTATGGAACATAAATTTTTAGTAGCCTCCCTAAATCAGATGACACTCCCTAAAACTGTCTGTGGATGCTGTTCTGATCCATCACATTTTACGAAAGAATGTCCTTTGAATTCTCCGTTTCAAGGTCAAGAACATACCAATGCTGCTTTTCAACAAAGACCTAGAAACGATCCGTATTCTTCCACTTATAATCAGAATTGGAGGAATCACCATAACTTTGCTTGGAACCAACAACAAACTCAAAATATGGTTCCAAACCAAAATAACTTTCAAAGGGTCCCTCCACTACAACAGCAACCACTACAATTGAGTCAGCACCCCTATCAATCACAAAGCTTTCAAAATCCGGTCAACACTTATGCACCGTATAACAATTCTTTGCAATTGACCGGTACTGATAACTCCTCTTCACTCGAACAAACCATGAATTTGCTTCTGACAAAATTCATGCAAGTTTCGGCTGAGATAAAGTCTTCCGTCGATGACATAAAAAAGAACTCTGCCTTCTAAGGTGAGAGTATTAAATCGATGGAAGCACAAATTGCACAATTAAAAGCCGAAATGAGTGCTAGAGAGAGGGGGAAACTTCCAGCTCAACCCGTACCGAATCCTGGCTACTCACATCATATGAATGCTATTACCACATTGAGATCTGGAAGAGTGTTTGACAACCATGTCAGTGAAGAGATTGATACTAATAATGATGAATCAATTGATGATACCTCGGCTGAGACTTTTCCTTCCACTTCTACTTCTACTTCTGACCCCAGTTCGTCTACCCCACCATTTTCTTCCGAGCCTATTCTCCGTTTTCCCCAAGGCTCGAACCCTCAGCACACTTTTTCTAGTCCACCAAAGAAGATCCCCACTCCTATTCCGGGATCTTGCCTACCCACACCACCTTCTCCACTGTTGGACCCAGCTATTATTGCTAAAGCTCCTTATCCGAATCGGTTAAGGGGAAACAAACTGAGTCCGCAAATGGAGAAGATTATTGACATCTTTAAACAGGTTAACATCAATATCCCTCTCCTAGATGCTATACAACAAGTCCCGGCTTATGCGAAAATTCTCAAGGACTTGTGCACTAGGAAGAGGAAGACTCAAGTGCCAAAAAAGGTGTTCATGTCGAGTATTGTAAACACAGCTTTTCCCCAACAATTACCAAGGAAACGTAAGAACCCCGGCTGTCCTATAATTTCTATTTCTATTGGCGGTAAAAATATTAACCATGCTCTACTTGACCTTGGCACAAGTGTTAACCTGCTTCCTTACTCAGTTTTTGAGCAGTTAGGGATCGGGGAGTTAAAGCCCTCGAATACAACTCTCCAAATGGCCGACCGATCAATCACCAAACCTAGGGGTGAGCTTGAGGATGTGTTAATAAAAGTCGGGGAATTTGTATTCCCTGTGGATTTTATTGTTCTCGATACCCAGTCTGTAGCAAACCCACGGAACCAAATTCCGGTGATTCTCGGTCGACCCTTTTTGGCCACTTCCAATGCTGTAATCAACTGTCGTAATGGCTCTGTGACCCTATCCTTCGGGAAGATGTCAATAGAGCTTAACATTTACAAGTTGGAGAGTGTAACCTCCGAACCTTCTGCTCAAGCATGTTCTGTCGAATTAATGGATGTCGACAGTAGCGAATTTGATCAGCTTCATGATACTGATCTAGACACTTTTCATATGTTGTTGTTTGACCCAACCATGTATTATACACATACGGACTCTTCCATTGAGTTGTCCGGGTTAACATCTAACACTGATTATGAACCTTTCATGGAGTCTGACGATCACCCCGTTTTTTCTGATGAGATTATTCTTCAGGGTATCGATGAAAGCTTTGAGGAAATTTTCGCTGATGAACTCGCATTTTTAAAAGACACGGGTGTTGAGATGAATCAACTCCAAGATAAAGAAATTGAACCTCCATCCCTTCTTCTGGACAATCACGATAATGCGAGTAATCCATCACCACTATCACTGTGTCGTCTCTCCAAATTGAGACACAATCCTTTTCTTTTACACCACTTATCTCTTCCCCACTTCTTACTGGCTCCCTACAACATGTTCTTCCACCAACCGGTGTGTTTCACTGATAAAATTTTCGAATGGTTGTTGTTGACTTTTGGTCTTTGCAAAGCTTGGCATTGACCAGTAACTTTGACCCCCCCTCTTATGATTTTAAAAGCTTAATATTGTTTAACTCAAGTTTGAGGGAGGGGGGATATTTTGGCTCTTGAAAGAAAATGATTTTTACAAAATTGTGAGCCAAAAATAAGTTTGGGGAAGAATTTTACTTTCACTATTTCATATGACATTTTTCCTACTATTTCTATATAATAAAAGGTGTTTATTATAAATATGACACATATGAAGGTTTATCTACTAAAATACTATTTTCATGTGTTTATATATTATAATTAACATTATGTAGGAAAAAGTAAGCATATAATATCCATGTAACATTTGGCCCATTTAAATATGCTTACCTTATTAAATACTTTTGACCAATTCTTAAAACTAAAATATCATGACAAATGGTTAAAACTAATATCTCAATAAAAACAAATTCTACTAATATCATTTATTGAGATAATTGTGCAGGATATATATCATGACTAAAATCAAGGAAATCCGAGTTGGCAAGATCAAATCTTCCGAAGATATTCAAGTAAATTGAAGAAACTAATTCTGGCAGAAATGTAGAAAAGATTTTCAAAGTCTAGATACTCAAAAAATTACCAAGTGTTACAGATATGAAGCTACAAAAATTAGAGGCCATGATCTCACTAAAAGGGGGCGGATCCACGGCCAAACCTATGCAATGGCCGCGGTTCCGCCGCGGATTTGAGGAGTTGAGATATGGGATTTTGGTGGTTAGGATCCTAACAACTAGTTTCCATATTATGAAACTAGGTTCTGGCTCCGTGACTATAAATAAGGACCGAGAGCATCTTGGAAAAAGTATCAAGCTGAAGAGATCACGAAGTCCACGACAGGCTCACGCATCCAGGCTGATCATCAACTGTTCATCTACCTCCTTAGAAGAGATCGAGAAGCAAACTAGCATTTTGTAATCATTTTCTAAGGGAACAATGTGTAATTGATCTTGTTGATTAATAAAGGTAGTTGTTTTCTTATTTTATTTCTTTGTAGTTTTTTAATATTATTTCCCTCTCTATCTTTTTCTTTTCCCAACATGCGCGAGTAATTCTTCTCTTGTTAGGGTTCATAGGATTAGGGTAGATTAATGGATGATGAAGATCCTTAAACTCTTTTTACATCTTATAAAGTTTATAAACTTTATCAAAAGAATAGTTAACGTCCTAATTGGGCGCGCTATCAATTCATTGATAATCACGACCATAATTAGAGATTAGATTAACAATTGCTTTGGTAAAGGCTAGACATGAACGGAGATCCATGTCGAGATAGGGGTTAAGAGTGGGAACCCTTTTTCCTCCAGAAACCCTAATCTATATGCATCACTGTCAATCTAGTTTTAAATCTATTAAAGGATAAAAAGAGTAATCTTTAATTAATCAGCCATGACTACTAAATCTTAATGAACCCTACAAGCCCCCTTTTAATCTAAACCTACATCCGTAGCTAATCTAGATCTATATTTTGCATCCGTGTTTAACTTAGATCTAGATCCTGCAACCATTCATCACTATTCTTTATTCTCCCTTCCTAATCAACACACCTAAAGTAAGAATGAAAGGTTCCACGTTCCTTGAGGACGACCCGTACTCATCTCGGACTAGCTACACGCGACACCGTTATTGATTGCGGTTAACTACAAACACACAAAATATAGATCAATCAATATCCGATCGAATTTTTTAACACCGTCTAAAATAATCTGAAAACAAACTAGAATTACGAATACGAAACACTCCGAATTGCCTTTGTATAAATATAACATCACATGCAAATTTAGCAAAAACAAACAACACCTGAAATACCAAACCCCAGAGACTGGAACACAGAAAAAATTCGAAGCCAAAATTCCTAAATTGGGCCGAGGTGGCCGGTTTTTAACAGGTTGTGGCCGGCCATATTTCACCCAAATTGCTTCAATTTTCTTCTGTGTTCATGCTATATCTCATAGAACATTCTGCAGTTGTTTAAATAATTTTTTGACTTCTTACCAGGGTTTTAAATGGGGTGTTTCGGAGTTGTTTCAGTTTCGTAATCCTACACAATTCGTCTAATTCTCTAGTTAGGCTCTGATACCACTGTAGGGTTCCTAAGCACGACAGCAATGTTTCGGGTGGTATCGTCCATGCCAAATTAAAATTTTTGTCATGCTAAAGAACTCTAACTTAGGATGTTTAACTAGAGAATCATACGAAACGATATGCAAACAAGTTTACTTCTAAGTGATTAGGGATTACAACCTTTATAGTACGTTCCTTCACTTCATTAGCTCCAAGTAGTGGTCCCTTCGCTGCGATCAAAGAACTCCCAGACTCTTGAGAAGCTCCACAAGGTGAATGATGCTTGCTTGCTTGTAGTCTTCGAAATCCAAGATGATCTACTTCGAGAAAACACGAACTCAAGCTATCTCTTCACTAATGTGGAACTAGTGAAGCTAACACCCTAAACTAGATGGCTAGTATAGAAGAGGATGATGAAGTAGGAATTTTGCTCACTTTGGATTTTATTTTCTCACAATATTTTATCAATTCATCACAAGTAAGAGAGCTAGAAAATGAGATGAAGAAGAAGATAATCAAGTGATGAATGAATAATTGAGATGAGGTTAGAAATGCAACCATGGTGAGTTTTGTCAAACCTTAACCCTTGTAGAGAATAAACCATGGCTAAGTGTAATGGTTAGGTTAACAAATATCTTAAGTAAAAACAAATCAAGTGGACTAAGTCAATGTTCTACAAGCTTCATGCAAGCTCCAAGCCATGAGAAAATCCAAATGATTTTTAATTACTTAATAATAAATATTAACCAACATTAAACCTAGCATGGTTTGAGTCTCATACACCCTTGTTGCATGTGTAACCTAGCATGTCACAATATTGTATATCACATATATAATTTTGTGAACAAAAGAAAACTATACAATAAACATATATCACATATATGTTAAATGTATAAGTGAGAAAAATAAATACTTAAGTGAGCATATATTAATTAATGTAATTTAATATATCAAATATATAATTATACATTAAATCATTAAATCAATACTTGATTTAATAATCCGGCTATGTTACATATAACCGACTAATATATTATGTATCATTTTATCGAATCAACACTTGATCCGATAACCCGGCTATATCACATATAACCGGCCGATATCACATATCGCTGTTTACCCCAATCAGAGCAAAGCTCTGTTCAAATTTCGAGGCGGGAGATAAAGCAACGCTTCATCTTCCCCCAATCAGAGCAAAGCTCTGCTTTGAAAATTTAAAAATTTAATAAATAAAGTAACGCTTCAGATTATTTGCGCTGTGCAACACGCCACGTGTCAGGCGTAGATGCATCAGCGCAGCGCCCAAGGCAGCACACCCAATCAGAGCAAAGCTCTATTTAAAGAAAAATTAAATGAAGCAACGCTTCAGCTACGCAAGCACTGCGCTGCGCGACACGTGTCAGCGCAGATGCGCTTGCGCAGTTGCGCTGCGCTTTGCGCTGCGCGACACGTGTCAGCGCAGATGCGCTAGCGCAGTTGCGCTGCGCGACACGTGTCACGCGCTGGGGCATCTGCGCCAAACAGAATTAAAATTTCAAGAAATCTTTTCTGTTCTTGTTAAAACAAGAAGATTTTCTTCTGCAAAGCAGAAGCCCTTGGATCAAAGATCCAACGGTGGGGAAAATTCCCCAAATCACCCAGAGAAAAATCTCTTTAACTAATTTAATTAATTTATGGGCACTATAAAAAGGACCTCAGACCTCAATTAAAAGGGATCAACATTTTCTAAAAAAAGAGAGAGAGAAAGAGAACTCTGAAGAACTCCTCAAGAAAAAAAAAGGTAAAGACCTTCAAGAGAGGAAAGAAATCTCTTTTAATAAATCATTGATCTAAAAAACCAGATCAATGTTCTTCACATAATAAACAGTGCTTTGCACTTCTCATGAACCTCTGGTTCTTTAAAAGACAAGAAAACAACAAAATAAAAATGGTGCTTTGCACCTTTATGAACCTCTGGTTCTTGAAACAAAAAATTTTTATTTTTCTTTGATCTAATTTAGATCAAGAGATCAAATAGTGCTTTGCACTTCTGTTCTTGAATCTAAAAGATTCTTAGTGCTTTGCACTTGCAAACTGCGCTGTTGCGCTCTTAGGAGAGCGCCACGTGTCAGCATCTAAACAACTTGCGCTACGCGCTCTTGAAATAGAGCTTTGCTCTCTGGAATTGGCGCAACTCACCAGAGCGCGCCACATGTCAGCAGCGCAACAGCGCAGCGCACTAGCGCAGCACACTGCGCTGTTGCGCTTGCGCTCACCAGAGCATGACACGTGTCCTCACCACAAGCGCTTGCGCTCAGTGATTGGCGCAAAGCGCCTGACAAATGCAATGCATTTTAATGAAGGGCCAGGCCCAATTAAAAGACTAAACAGGTCTAATTAAATTGATGCTCTGCATCATTTATAAGTGGGCAAAGCCCAAACAAAATAATAAAAATGCTATGCAGATGCCTTGCAGAGCCCAAAATAAATTGATGCTTTGCATCTTTTATGGGCAGAGCCCAAACAAAAAAAATAGAAGTAATGCAATGCATTATTTAGGTGTGGGCAAGGCCCTAGCACAGGTCTAATAGACCAAAAATAAATAAGGGTGTTGAACATTTTCAACTAGACTTAGCCCAATTTTGGCCGTAAGTCCTCAAATTAAATTGATCGAGCACAGCTGTTCTCTTAAATTAATTTATATCCGGTTCGAGGGTACATCTCCGAACTCCTCTGACACCCATCGTTGTAATCCTTCAACGACGTCAGAGAGGTGACGGGTCCCGACGACCACACATCAATATGGACTGCGGGGTCCTTAAACTCGTGGACCGAAATGTCCTTAAACTAATGATGGACCGAAACGTTCTTAAACTAATGATGGACCACCACGTCCCTAAACTGGCGATGGACCACCACGTCCCTAAACTGGAACATGGACCACCACGTCCCAAAGTGGAACAATAGAGCCTCCAAATGCTCTTTTGCTGGATCTAAACGGTCCTGTTTAAGTTGATCTTAGCCCCAAATATGGCTAACGTATCCTTAAACATTCAAATGGGCTATAAAACTCCAAATCAACTTTGGTTCAAGGGTACATCTCTGAACTCCTCTGACACCTATCGTTATAATCCTTCAACGACGTTAAGAGGTGACGAGTCCCGATGGCCAGATATTAAATGGATTATCACGTTAAATTGATCTTAGTCTTAAACAGGACTATCGTATCCTTAACGAACGTTTAAGTTGATCTTAGCCGCAACGCGACTAATGCATCCTTAAACTAAAAACACCAAACCCAAATCTAAGTAAATACGGATTTGGACTAATCCACGTCCTACGGGCGACGGCATTACTCAGTCTCCGTATACAATCCACGGGCAACCACAAACAAAATAAACACCCACGACACGAAGTGAAATTCTGGAGAAGGAGAAAGTTGTTACCGCGATGCGGTAGCGTAATTAACTGCAGGGGCTTGCGCCTGCATGGAAGAGCGTCCCCACAATCAAAAACCCCTCAAGCGAGGGGGAATCTGACGAAGTCTGCTACATCGGCCGCATCCGTCTAAACCTCCGATACACGGTGCCATAAATCAACTTGGCATTTTCGGAGAGATGGATGGATAAGACCACATAGCATCTGCCCCGAATCTCAGGCACAGACGCCCTAACGTCTCGGCCGCCATTCGGAGGGGAACAGATTCTGGCACGCCCGGTGGGACCTTTTCCACTTTCCACTCCACACTTCGTGTGTCGTGTTCGCGAACGAATCGCGGTTTACTGTGGTTGCCTGTGGATTCAAGGTACTAAGATTTGGTGTCTTGCTCCGTGCAAAAAACAGAAGATCAATGGCTTCAAACTGCACTGCCTACAACTGCACCGCCCGCAGCGATAACTCTCGCTCCGTCATTGCTGGAGGAGTGACTTATGGGCCCCAAGCGGCCTCCCTTTTCAAAATACCGGTGGAGCAGGTGGCTCAAGCCACCACTGGACTATTTTTTGGGACCATGTTCCCACCAATGAGCTTCAACGCCCCAATGACATTGCAAGAAGCTCCAAAGAAGTCGGTCTTCGATCGACTTACCACTGCCGCGACCCCTCTCAACGGGTCGTCCAACTCCACTGCTTCAGTTTTTAACGGACTAGGCCAGAGCTCTAACAGGCTCATGAAGAAGCCTGCCATACCAGAAGGCGTTATCCCAAAGCGGATAGCCATTCCAACTCCCGTTCCTGGCAAAATCACCAAGGTTGCTTCCCATGTTCAGAAGTCCGCTTCTGACAAGTTGGCCGTCCCCGTTCAACAGACGTCGATCTTTAAAAAGCTGGTACCAGTATATTCTGACCAACACAGGGGGCATGAGGAGGTCACCCCTATAGCTGAAACAACTCCATCAGCACGACATGCCCGACGTCGCTACTGGCGCCGAGTGAGGAAGGCTGGGGGCAACTCCCCCTCTGGACTTACTCCTCCAACTCTAATGGTGGGGATCGATACTGCTGTTCCAACCAGAAACAGCTTTGAGTTGCTGAACTTGGTGCGCAGAAACTCTCCTACTGCGGTGCTAAAGCGAACTCCTTCATCTGTGAAGAATATTCCAGAGAAGAAGCTAGAGCAGCCCCCTCAACGGCTGTTCTCTAAAATTTACAAGGTCTGGCGACTGGTCCAGGAGTCTGTGATTAATGAAAACCATCTTCATCGACAGAGAAAGATGAAGGTTCGGCAGGGGAAGGATTACTCTGTGAAACCACAAAAAGCAAAAGCTACTTGGGTGCCCACTACAACGGCTCCCTTAACTCCAATCACTCAAAAAAGGAGGCCGCAAAAAGCCCATGTGTCTTCGGCAAATCGCAAAGACACCGAACACAAACGCCCCAAGTCTGGAGGCATGGTGGTGCACACTGTTTATATGGCTTCTGGAAAGGAGGAAAGCCGCACTTCTATGGGCCACCGACCGCTCACCCGATCCGTGACGAAAGCCCAGGAGCAACAACAAAACCTTCAGGAAATGATGACTACAATGGCTGCACTCACTGGGCCAAAAGAAAGCTCTGAAACGTTCTCAGATGAGTGATTGACAGATTTTCTGCGTGTTTAAGTTTAATTACCGCAATCAAGACGGTTTCGCTTTGCAGCTAGCCGGATGAGTACGGGTCGATCCACAGAGAGATGGGAGTCTTTTTCTTTGTATTTTAACGAGTTAAGTCCAATTGTGTTGAGGTTTGTTTGAGATTAGCTAATTATAAATGAATGATAAGAGAACTTGTTAAGGGTAGGATTTGGTTGGTTTGAGTTAGGAGGTCGCTCACTTAATTCATTTGCCACTTCTTAATATAGATGTTACGGTAATCGGCAACAACGGGGATTTGCACGACTAAAGAGAAAACTTGCGAGTATAAGCTAGGCTTTCCAACACTTCGTTTCCTCTTTTTGGTCCTTGTCCGTCCGTTCTTGGCTCTTAGTCGCAACCTCAAGTTGATTCAACCACAACCGGTCTCACTAGGGTATCACCGCTATTATAAAGAATAGGGTGCCGTAGGGAGCGGATTGTGGGTCAATTAACGGGAGTTCAAATCAAGATATTTGTCAAGGAGAAAAGTGAGGGAGATTTCCATCTTTCAAACTTTCCGTTTCCTACCCTAACAAGTGAGAAATTACTCACCCATTATAAAAGATAAATGAAATGAAACAAAGAAAGAGGGTAATAAGAATTGAGGTAGAAAATCACAACTAGCTATTTGGAACCTTACTTAGGCAAGGATCACACTAAGCATCATGGTTGTAAGGATAAAAGAAAATGGAAGATAATTAAAAACGAAAATTTAACAAATAACAACTTCTTTTAACAATTAAAATTACAAGCAACATAAGAAACAAAATTACAAATCATGCATATAGAAAAAGAACACTTCTTGCATTCTTCAACACTCAATAAAACCTCTCACAAGCTTTAATGGAGGAAGATGGAGGAAAATACTCTTTTATTAAAAGTGTAACACCCGAGCCCAATAATACTATTTCTGTTACTGGTTGAGTGTTTGGCATTGCTCATTTCATTTATCTTGCTTGTTTGGTTCTTATTGCATAATTTTAACCGGCTAAGTCATTCTGCATATAACAAATTTTAGCACCTAAAATAAAATTGAAAATATTCTTCTTGGCCTACTTGACACCCTTAGCCTCGTGGTAGCGTCCGTGCATTGTATTCTCGTCCCGTTCAGTGAAACGGGCGAGTTTGGATGGCTACGTGCACGTGCGTGTGTCCGTTTTGGGAGTATGCTTTTTAATCATAAAACATTTCATTTTAAAATTTGGAACCCGCCTAAAATCCTATTATTTGAATTTCGAATTTTTGGACCCAACCCGGGCGCAATTTGGAAATGTTTCATTTGGCGCCAAAATCCTAAATTTTAATATTATTAAAACCATCGCATATATTTTTCTAACTAACCTGATATCTTACTGTTCATTACCTATCTTTTAAATCTTTAAGTTAACCATATAATATTTTTACAATCTTTATATCCTTCTTAATTTATTCTCTCAGCCAATCGCAACCTCCCCTTTAACCCCGTGGGCCCCACTTTCTCTCTCTCTCTCTCCACTTTTTCCTCTCTCTCCCTCTCCCTCATATATTCTCTCGTACTTCTCTTTATCATTTTTCTCTTCTTGCTTCATGTCTCGTTTCTCATTTCTTTTAACTGTTCTTTTGTTGCCGGAATTCCGTCGTGCCGGTGACGTTTCTCGACGTTCCAGCGAGATACCCCGACCCGTGTGGTTCCTTTGTTCGTCGTTTGGGTTCATTCCGTGAACCGTGCGCCGTCGCGAGTTTTCCCCGCCGACGGTTAACGTTCCGTTTTCCCGATTCGCGACCCATCGAGGCAAGTTAATCTTGCTACATGCTATATACTTTTATAATCTTCATTTTATAATATTATACATTTGAAAATCTTATAGTTTACATATGAAATGTCGTTGAAAAATCGGATATGACAAATCTGAAATTTACTGTACACCTTATCTTATAAAATTCATTATAAATCATAGAAAAATCATTAGTATACGTTCTTTAGTTCGTTACGAAGCTAATTCAGAATACTATAACTCTATGAAATATTTACTTGCAAAATAAATTGTTTAAATAACGTAAAATGCAAATGAAAATGCCTTTAAACTGCTGTCCAGGGAAATTCCAGCAGCAAACTTTCAAGTTTGAATATTCATAACTTTTTGTAGGGATAACCTGAGATGCTTATACTTATAAAACCGAAAACCTTATTGAATTATCTTTGTTTTGGTATAATATACGTCTCTTTTGGAGAACGTTTGTTATTTTTAAGCTATTTTACAAATTAGAGTGACGCTGAATTTCTGAACGGAACCTTCTTGTGCATGGTTAATCAATACAGCTTTTATAGTTACTAATCGCTTTGAATATGCTATCCATATTAATATTATTATATAAATATTTATATCACATATTGCTTAGTTGTACATCCCACACTACCATTTTATAGTTTTATAACTCTTCGGATACCCGTTTGCATCCATCGCATTTAAGATAAATATAATTGCATCCATAGATCACATTACTACATAATAATGTGATATTAATACTCCATGTTTAATAAATTGCATCCTAATTAATATTGGAACTATAAATGTAACCCTAATCGATAACTGTGCATCCATATCCTTGAAATTATATCTATTTGCCTATCATATTACATGTTCCAGTTTATTGTTCTAATAGTACTCATGCTTGTTTATTTATACACATGTTTATGATAGTTTGATTATGAGCACCCACATGACATCTTGTGCTCCTGACATGACCTGTTACACTTCCTACTTGACATGATATGGTACGTACACTCTTGACATGACATGACACCTTTATACATTACCTGACCTGTTACCTGATCTCATGCCTAATGCCGATAAACCTGACCATTCCTGCTGTCTATCCAGACAGACGTACTCTTACCGGATTTTGTGTTGGCATTAGTCCTT
Organism: Agapanthus africanus; assembly: GCA_030015575.1. NCBI lineage: Eukaryota > Viridiplantae > Streptophyta > Magnoliopsida > Asparagales > Amaryllidaceae > Agapanthus > Agapanthus africanus. The sequence goes on along the minus strand of CM057339.1, from coordinate 26,984,861 downwards.
GACTACTGAATACCTGACCTCACATACATAGCTTGGGGGTATGGGGAAATCAAAGATGAACCTGACTTGTAACTCGACAGTTCACTACCGTTCGAGTGTACACATTCCTATTCTGTGCCTAACGGCATGTCTCGGTTTCAGCCGAGAATATTGTGGCCGTGATCCCGGGTATGTACGGGGTAATACCGAGTGTACACTTTCCCATTCTGTGCCTAACGGCATGTCTCGGCTGCCGCCGAGAATATTGTGGCCGTGGTCCCGGGTATGTACGGGATACTATTGGGTTACATCGACGATTCATCAATTGATTTCAAAGACTTTAGAGTAGAAAACTGATAGAACAGTTTAGTTACCCTTTGCACATTACCCTGCACTGTTGTTTCATAATATTGCTTATTTCATGTTCACACCTGCATTGCTTATTACCATGTTTATACTATATTATTTGGTTGACATGACGCGCTGACGTCTGGGTTTTGCATAGCCCAGATTCCTTACCTCTACCGACGACCGAGCAGGAGTACTTCAGCCAGCAGGCTGATTTGTGAGTTCTGTAGTGGTTAGTTCATTTATTGCATTTTACTTCCAGGTGTGATCCCGCATTACGGGACGTACCTTTCTATTATTGCATTGGATCATTTGCTTCCGCACTTATTGTTTATTGATTCTTGTTATTATGGACTTGGACATGTATTAGATTAGTTTATTATTTTGTTCTTGATATCTCTACAACCGTAATGTGACTGTGGATGGATATTTCCTACCCACAGGTAGCATGGTTGGCTATGTCACGTGCCCAATCTTGCGTACTCTGGGAAGCGGGGCGTGACATGGTTCTTTTGGTATCAGAGCCATAGGTTAATTGGGTTAATTCTTTGTAGTTGGGTATTGCACCCGATACACGAATCAGAATGCCCGTGATTAGGAAACATGTCCTGCCACCTTGACCGTTTTACCATTCTTGAATCACATTCTTCCGGATTATATCTTTTACGACGTGCAAACTTACTTTGCATTGTCAACTCGAAAACCTGATTTCTTGTTATCCCTAGGACTTGGGCGACTTGGGTGGAGTTAAGTAATTGCGGCTATGATACCGCGGCATAGCTACAATGCAGTACTCTATTTAAGTATCTTGGAGTTCTAGCCTTGATCCACATTCAGAATCTATCATCATGCTAATGTTGGGTGTTTTGAGTTCAGGATTATGACAGGTAAGAAGTTGAAGACTTACCAGAGGCGTGTGAACGAAGCCGCCATGCTTGGAGTGATAAGAGGAATGCTGGAAATCAAAGAGACAGACTAAGCTGATCCAGCAATAGCAGATTCGTTTCAGGAAGGTTTGCAGATCGTTCAGCAGTCTGTAAACAATGATGGAACTAGACCAGTCGAACGAGTAGGGACTGTAGCAGATTTCAGACTTTTGGGTCCGTCTATTTTCACTGGTCTGGAGGAGCCGTTGCCAGCCGAGCAGTGGCTAGTGACACGGAGAATTTGCTGATTGCGGCACAGATTCCAGAGGACAAAGGAGTTGATGTAGTGCGCATTCAACTAGTGGATTACGCCCGAAAGTGGTGGCTTGTGGAGGAGAACCGCTTGCCCCAGGCCAAGCAGTGGGCGGATTTCTCTAAGAGTTTACTGGAGAAGTCCTTCCGCGGACTGCGCGGAGGAAATGGAAGAGAAGTTCATCGGACTAAGGCAGAATGGAGCAACCGTGGACGTGCATGCAGCAGAATGGACGAGACTCAGTAGTCTTGCTGGACCTTTCGTGGCCAACAATGTAGACAGCAGTTGCGGTAAGGAAGCAGTTCTGTCGGGCCAGTCGAGTTTAGGGCTAGGCCGACAAACAGTGTTCTTGCAGCTATGGAAGTTGATAGTAATGAAGAGCCGGCAGTTGTTCGCGATTTTATGGACGTATTTGAAGATATATCGGGCTTACCGCCGAAGCGAGATGTGGAGTTCACGATTGACCTTATTCCTGGTGCAGCGCCAGTATCAAAATCTTATTATCCGATGGCACCGGTGGAATTGGGAGAAGTTAAGAAACAAGTTGGTGAATTACTCGAGAAGGGTTAGATTCGAAGTAGCAACTCACCTTGGGGAGCCTCAGTTCTTTTAGTAAAGGAGAAGGACGGCACGAGAAGGATGTGCATTGATTATCGAGAGTTGAACCGGGTGACTATTAAGAACAAGTACCCGATCCCTCGCATTGGAGAACTTGTTGAGCAGCTTAGTGGCGCGAGGGTATTCTCGAAACTGGATTTGCGATCAGGATATCATCAGGTCCGAGTGAAAGCAGAAGACATTTGCAAGACGGCGTTTCGGACTCGATATGGACATTTCGAGTATCTAGTGATGCCCTTCGGAGTGACTAATGCGCCGGCAATATTCATGGATTTGATGAACATGATCTTTTCACCATTCTTGGACCAGTTTATTGTGGTATTCATTGACGATATTCTGGTATACTCGAAGAGTCCGGAGGAGCCTGCTGAGCATTTAAGGATCGCACTGCAGACGCTGAGGCAAGAGAAGTTATTCGCGAAGATGAGTAAGTGCGAATTCTAGCTGGAAGAAGTGAAGTTTCTGGGGCATGTTGTGTCGGGCGATGGAATCGCCGTCGATCCCGAAAAGATTGCAGCAGTTCGAGATTGGCCTATTCCAAGGAATGTAGCTGAGATAAGAAGTTTCCTTGGATTAGCCGGATACTACAGGAGATTTGTGGAGAACTTCGCTCGTTTGGCAGAACCGTTGACCAAGCTTACGCGCAAGGAGGTACCTTTTGTATGGACGGATAAGTGTGCGTTGGCTTTTGAGACGTTGAAGCAGAAGTTGATAACCGCCCCTATCCTGACCGTACCAGACAATTCCGGAGGACTAGTGATTCATAGCGACGCATCTGGGAAAGGATTGGGATGTGTTTGGATGCAGCATGGGAAGGTTATAGCATACGCATCGAGACAGTTGAAGACCCATGAGAAGAATTATCCAACTCATGACTTGGGGCGTGCGGCTGTGATTTTCGCTTTGAAGATTTGGAGACACTACCTTTTGGGGGAAAGAGTCGAAGTTTTTACAGATCATAAGAGCTTGAAGTATGTGTTTACACAGAAGGAGCTTAACATGAGGCAGCGTAGATGGTTGGAGCTGATGGCTGACTACGATCTTGATCTTAAGTACCATCCGGAGAAGGTTAATGTTGTGCCGGATGCGCTTAGTCGGTTACCAGCAATTCAGGTGTTAACTACACAGGGGGAGATCATTGCAGATTTTCGAAGATTTGACTTGGAAGTTGTGCTACCATATTCTACGGGACAGTTGATGCAGTTGCAAGTACAGTTGTCCTTGGTTGAGAAGATTAAAGCGGCACAATCGCAGGATCCTAGACTGCAGAAGTTTCGAGAGCGGGTTGAGGCTGGACTACGAACAGATTTACTAGTCTACGAAGATGGTTCGTTGAGGTATGGTAGCCGTTTGTGTGTGCCAAAGGGGGATGTTCGTGAAGAGCTTATGAAGGAGGCACACAGTTCAGCTTATTCTATACATCCAGGAGGTACAAAGATGTACCGAGATATTCGACAGCATTTCTGGTGGGAAGGCATGAAACGGGAGATTGCTCGCTTCGTGGCTAAGTGCTTGGTATGTCAGCAAGTCAAGGCTGAACACCAAAGGGTTGCTAGTTTGTTGCAACCACTTCCGATTCCTCAGTGGAAGTGGGAACATATAACCATGGATTTCGTGACGGCTTTACCGCGAAGTCCAAATGGCAACAATGCAGTATGGGTGATTGTCGATCGATTGACCAAGGCAGCTCACTTTATTCCTTTCCAGGTTGGTCAATCAACGGAGACTTTGGCAGAGCGGTACATGCAGAAGATTGTAAGATTGCATGGCGTACCGGTGAGCATCGTGTCCGATCGGGACACTCGGTTCTTATCACACTTCTGGAGGAGTTTACAGGAAAGTTTGGGGACTCGATTGAAGTTTAGCACAGCTTATCATCCTCAAACTGATGGTCAGTCGGAGAGAACGATCCAAACTCTTGATGATATGTTGAGAGCATGCATGTTGGACTTCAAGGGTTCGTGGGAGGATCATCTACACTTGGTGGAGTTTTCTTACAACAACAGTTTTCAGGCAACTACCCAGATGGCTCCGTTTGAAGCTTTGTATGGTCGTAAATGTCGTTCACCTATTTGTTGGGATGATGTCGGTGAACGAAAATTGTTGGGACCAGATTTGGGGATGCAGACAGTTGAGAAGGTTAACACTATCAGAAATCATATGAAGGCAGCACAAGACAGACAGAAGAGTTGGGCTGACACATCGAGAAGACCTCTAGAATTCACCGTGGGTGATTTGGTGTTCTTGAAGATATCACCGACTAGAGGGGTGATTCATTTTGGAAGGCGAGGAAAGCTCAGTCCTCGGTTCGTTGGACCCTTGAGATCGTGGAGCGTGTTGGTGAGGTAGCATATCGTTTGGCGTTACCACAGTCCTTGGCAAATGTGCATGATATGTTTCACGTATCTCAACTCCGTAAGTATGTTCGAGATGAAACACACGTTTTGGATCATTCGGAGCTAACAGTACGAGAAGACTTGACTTTTGAGGAGCGACCAGTTGAAATCAAGGATCGAAGAGAAAATGTTCTTAAGAACAAGGTTATCCCCCTTGTGCTAGTCTCTTGGGGTAATCGATCGCATGGAGAATCCACTTGGGAGTGAGAAGACGAGATCCGGCAGAAGTTTCCTCACCTTTTCCTGTAGTTATCTATCTTGAATTCTTGGAATTTCGAGGACGAAATTCTTTTTGTAGTTGGGTATGATGTAACACCCGAGCCCAATAATACTATTTCTGTTACTGGTTGAGTGTTTGGCATTGCTCATTTCATTTATCTTGCTTGTTTGGTTCTTATTGCACAATTTTAACCGGCTAAGTCATTCTGCATATAACAAATTTTAGCACCTAAAATAAAATTGAAAATATTCTTCTTGGCCTACTTGACACCCTTAGCCTCGTGGTAGCGTCCGTGCATTGTATTCTCGTCCCGTTCAGTGAAACGGGCGAGTTTGGATGGCTACGTGCACGTGCGTGTGTCCGTTTTGGGAGTATGCTTTTTAATCATAAAACATTTCATTTTAAAATTTGGAACCCGCCTAAAATCCTATTATTTGAATTTCGAATTTTTGGACCCAACCCGGGCGCAATTTGGAAATGTTTCATTTGGCGCCAAAATCCTAAATTTTAATATTATTAAAACCATCGCATATATTTTTCTAACTAACCTGATATCTTACTGTTCATTACCTATCTTTTAAATCTTTAAGTTAACCATATAATATTTTTACAATCTTTATATCCTTCTTAATTTATTCTCTCAGCCAATCGCAACCTCCCCTTTAACCCCGTGGGCCCCACTTTCTCTCTCTCTCTCTCCACTTTTTCCTCTCTCTCCCTCTCCCTCATATATTCTCTCGTACTTCTCTTTATCATTTTTCTCTTCTTGCTTCATGTCTCGTTTCTCATTTCTTTTAACTGTTCTTTTGTTGCCGGAATTCCGTCGTGCCGGTGACGTTTCTCGACGTTCCAGCGAGATACCCCGACCCGTGTGGTTCCTTTGTTCGTCGTTTGGGTTCATTCCGTGAACCGTGCGCCGTCGCGAGTTTTCCCCGCCGACGGTTAACGTTCCGTTTTCCCGATTCGCGACCCATCGAGGCAAGTTAATCTTGCTACATGCTATATACTTTTATAATCTTCATTTTATAATATTATACATTTGAAAATCTTATAGTTTACATATGAAATGTCGTTGAAAAATCGGATATGACAAATCTGAAATTTACTGTACACCTTATCTTATAAAATTCATTATAAATCATAGAAAAATCATTAGTATACGTTCTTTAGTTCGTTACGAAGCTAATTCAGAATACTATAACTCTATGAAATATTTACTTGCAAAATAAATTGTTTAAATAACGTAAAATGCAAATGAAAATGCCTTTAAACTGCTGTCCAGGGAAATTCCAGCAGCAAACTTTCAAGTTTGAATATTCATAACTTTTTGTAGGGATAACCTGAGATGCTTATACTTATAAAACCGAAAACCTTATTGAATTATCTTTGTTTTGGTATAAGATACGTCTCTTTTGGAGAACGTTTGTTATTTTTAAGCTATTTTACAAATTAGAGTGACGCTGAATTTCTGAACGGAACCTTCTTGTGCATGGTTAATCAATACAGCTTTTATAGTTACTAATCGCTTTGAATATGCTATCCATATTAATATTATTATATAAATATTTATATCACATATTGCTTAGTTGTACATCCCACACTACCATTTTATAGTTTTATAACTCTTCGGATACCCGTTTGCATCCATCGCATTTAAGATAAATATAATTGCATCCATATATCACATTACTACATAATAATATGATATTAATACTCCATGTTTAATAAATTGCATCCTAATTAATATTGGAACTATAAATGTAACCCTAATCGATAACTGTGCATCCATATCCTTGAAATTATATCTATTTGCCTATCATATTACATGTTCCAGTTTATTGTTCTAATAGTACTCATGCTTGTTTATTTATACACATGTTTATGATAGTTTGATTATGAGCACCCACATGACATCTTGTGCTCCTGACATGACCTGTTACACTTCCTACTTGACATGATATGGTACCGTACACTCTTGACATGACATGACACCTTTATACATTACCTGACCTGTTACCTGATCTCATGCCTAATGCCGATAAACCTGACCATTCCTGCTGTCTATCCAGACAGACCTACTCTTACCGGATTTTGTGTTGGCATTAGTCCTTGACTACTGAATACCTGACCTCACATACATAGCTTGGGGGTATGGGGAAATCAAAGATGAACCTGACTTGTAACTCGACAGTTCACTACCGTTCGAGTGTACACATTCCTATTCTGTGCCTAACGGCATGTCTCGGTTTCAGCCGAGAATATTGTGGCCGTGATCCCGGGTATGTACGGGGTAATACCGAGTGTACACTTTCCCATTCTGTGCCTAACGGCATGTCTCGGCTGCCGCCGAGAATATTGTGGCCGTGGTCCCGGGTATGTACGGGATATTATTGGGTTACATCGACGATTCATCAATTGATTTCAAAGACTTTAGAGTAGAAAACTGATAGAACAGTTTAGTCACCCTTTGCACATTACCCTGCACTGTTGTTTCATAATATTGCTTATTTCATGTTCACACCTGCATTGCTTATTACCATGTTTATACTATATTATTTGGTTGACATGACGCGCTGACGTCTGGGTTTTGCATGGCCCAGATTCCTTACCTCTACCGACGACCGAGCAGGAGTACTTCAGCCAGCAGGCTGATTTGTGAGTTCTGTAGTGGTTAGTTCATTTATTGCATTTTACTTCCAGGTGTGATCCCGCATTACGGGACGTACCTTTCTATTATTGCATTGGATCATTTGCTTCCGCACTTATTGTTTATTGATTCTTGTTATTATGGACTTGGACATGTATTAGATTAGTTTATTATTTTGTTCTTGATATCTCTACAACCGTAATGTGACTGTGGATGGATATTTCCTATCCACAGGTAGCATGGTTGGCTATGTCACGTGCCCAATCTTGCGTACTCTGGGAAGCGGGGCGTGACAAAAAGTTAAACTAAACTTTATACAAAATTACACACAAAATTAAGCACCCCACTCTTGGCTCTGTTCTGGGCTATTTATAGGCATGGTTCTGAGATAATAAAAATAAAATATAAGCCTATATATAATTACAGGAACAACCCTAAAATTTCACCAGCTGAAGACACGTGGCAGCCGCGGATCCGCGGCCATAGTGGGGGTTTGGCCGCGGATCCGCGGTGGGTTGGTGGCCAAACCCACTTGGGTTTATTTGTCTGGTCTTGTGCTATTTTTTCCTGGTTCTTGAAAACTTTAAACTGCAATATTTTCTCCAGAGTATCTTCAGATTTTTGGTACAAGATTGCTTCATTTCTTTTCTTTTGACTTTTATCTCCCTTGACTTGATTTAGTCACAAATGACAACTAATTTCGTCTCATCTTCTGAACTGGTACTGAACGGATACTGGTCGGATACTGGAATCCGGCTTTTATCTGTTTGTGACAGATGTTCTGGATTTGGGTGTAACTGTGGAGATTTTGTCGGATTTGCATTCTTTTGGACTGGAAACCTGTAATCTGTAAACATGCAGCAAATACGGATAAAAAGCACCTACCTATATGCAATGTGATCAAGAATGGGCGGTACAAATATACAAAATTCTGTGATGAACAAATACCCCCAAACTTATCTTTTGCTCGTCCCGAGCAAAGCCATTTTATTCACAAAAGGTCCTAACCTCACTTTCGCAGGGAACGCGATTGCACTGAGCACGTGCAACAAGCCGTTAAACCTCTAGGTGTCCCTAGTAGGAGGAGTGTTGTCTCCTGAGGGTTTTCAGCGGATTACACCCACAAAATCCGATCAAATTGGCCGTCGACTCTAATCCTTTATTTCAGCATTCTAGTCAAAAACTCTATTATCGTAAACTTAGAAATCATTAACCCGTATTCTTCACACTTCCTTTTTTTTAACTTAAAATCCTATATGTCTAGCCAGTTTATAAAGCTTTCAGCATCTTCTGAGTTTTCCTTCTTAAGCGCAATCTCGAATCCGGAATTTTTATCCACTCTACTTAAAGAAATAAACCCTATTTTTCATTCCTTATCTCTCCTCCAAACTCTGATTATACACCCCTATGTGTGTGTAATTGTCACCCCTACACTTGGAAATTCAGTTCAAGCTATAATACCCTTGCCTTAATACCTAGTACTACTTCTTTTTATTAATGATGGACGGTTTTGCTCATACATCTTTCATGCGACTATTAATGCTTCTTGAGGCACTAACATCCGATTACTAAATGTGTGAACTTTAAAGCGTAAATAGCAGTTTCCAGGTCTTGTATTTTATTCTTTTTTTTCTTTATTTTTTTTTCAAGACCGGATATATTTTTCAATGGTGCTCTTTGGTGTTTAGCTTTAAATACCGTTTTTTCTTTCGCACTAGGATTTCAGGCAAGAGTATTTCTAGGTATCCCCTACTATTCCGAATTTCAAGGTGGTGTATGTGCGATTTGTAGGGTATATATTTTCAAAAATTTGGACTTAAGATTTAGAATTATTTTTCAGGATTACTCTTCGAATAGAGCTTCAATACTTTTCCCTCATCTTGACTTAGCCTGAGAACTAGACTCAAAATTTGCTTATTTCAAAATAAACCGCTGGGACGTATATTTTCTATAGTTATATTTCAAGGAAGGTTATTTTTAGGGTTTATAATTTTTAAGTTTAAGATCTAGTAGTTTCTAACTAGTCAACTGTCATATTGGACTTGAGTTAGAAACGGTCAATAAAAATATTTTTTCTTTTTAAAATTTTTGTTTTCATTTTCGAGATTTTTAATTTTTTTTATATTTTTCCTTTTCTATTTTTCTTTTATTTTTAATTTTGTTTTATTTTATTTTATTTTTTTTAAAGAAAATGCAATGCAGAGAATGCCATGCAGAATTTAAACATGCAAACTAGAAACAAATATTTACATAAAAGAAAAAAAAACGTTCAAATGCAATGCAAGGATAACTATTTACAACCCAATCCCTCCCCCAAACTTATTGATAGCAATGTCCTCACTGCCCTCTGCGTCGTCTCCTAGACGCTGCCTCACTCGTACCTGTCTCACTACTCTCTGCCCTAGGGCCCCTGGATCGTGATCTTGATCTTTCATCTCTTGCCAATAGGGTGGCCATTCCGTGTTCTAAGTTCGTTAAACGCTGATCAAAGTTTGTCATCATCCCAATCACTCTCTCTACCCTCCTATGTGTTCGTCGAATTAGGCGCACTTGCGCAGTAGGGGTGAGCTCTTCGTCGCTCCCTGGGGAGCTCGAGCTAGATGTCCTGGCCATCACATTCTCGGCCAGCTCGGTGCGCGACCATACATCGTGGAGTCGAGTATAGGATGTGGAAACACCCTCAAGAACGGGTAGAATGGGGTTCCCAGCATGCATGTGTAGGTCAAATTAGTCAACAGGGATGAAATGGCCACACAGTTGTGTCACCAACATTGGGCACGGAAAATTGGCAGAACTTTTGCCAGCACCAATCGACTGAAGTAACACAGTGCACATATCATAACTTGGATTTCTAGTCATTAACGTGTGCACAATGTGTAGTGAAGGTGTGAAAAACGTCGTATTGTGTGAACTGCCAAATATGTTATTTTGTGCCCATCGGCACACGGTCAACACATTCGCGTAAAGTGTACGCGCCTGAATCCCTTTTCTAGGCTCCCTATAACAATCATTTCCCATCAGCGGTGTGTAATCCTCAAATTGGAGGGGTTGGTCATGGGCGGGTATATGTGGTATCAATGTGACTTCATGAATGAAGTCCCTATCTATTCTAATTTCTTGATCGCCCCAAAATAAGCGAATAAACCCGTATTTTTCAAAACTACCCTCCTCCATGTTATCAAGGAAACGTTCAACTAGATCCGGAAGCGCGAATGCGTTTGGATGGTTATACAAGAGGTAATTCCATCCGCGTTTCCGGATCTCGTCGCCGAAATAGGTACCATACATGTTATGATCAAACACTTGTGAGAAATTTCGTTCAAATTGGAAATGTGGAGCCATGTTAAAAAATTAGGATTTCTACAGATCTGAAAAGAGAGGGGAAGAGATCAAACCTCCTCTGGAAAAATTCCAGAGGGCAAGTCGGCTAGGGTGCGGCGCTTCCGCGGCAGTAGGGGGTCCGGCGGCGGTTCAGCGGCGGCAGGAGCAGATCGGCGGCTGAAACTTTGTTGCGGCGCTAGGGTTTCTGTTTGGGGATTGTTTTGAGGCAGAATAAGGTCTGAAAGGGTTAGAGATGTATTTATAGGGGTTTTGGCTATTTGCACAAAAAAACCCTCTAAAAAGAATAATGAAAAGAATTATTTACAAAGAATATTCTATTATTATATATATATTTTTTTATTATTATTTTTTTTTTGAAAATTTTATTTTTTATTTGTTTTTTGTTGTTTATTTATTAGTGGAAATTTTCCAGGCACATAAGAAAAAACAAAAATGTATTTACATACCCCCAAACTTATTTGAAACAGTGTGTCCACTATTTTTGGCTGGATAATCGAAGTTCGGGTGTAGGGGGAGGAAGATTAGTCGATGTAAACCGGCTCCTGCAACAGCAAGAGCTCCTCTGATGGGTCTGCGGTGTGGAATGGTTTCAACCTGTGTCCGTTCACTTTGAATAGTGAACCGTCTATTGGATTTTCCAAATCCACAGCACCGTACGGATAAACTGTCCGTACCAAGAATGGTCCTTTCCAGCGAGATCTGAGCTTCCCGGGATGGAAATGTAATCTGGTGTCGTAAAGAAGTACCTGTTGACCAGGTGCGAATGTTTTGCGCAAAAGGTGTTTATCGTGAAACACCTTCGTTCAGTTCTTAATGACAACCGCGTTTTCGTAAGCCTCATCCCGAAGCTCGCTTAATTCGTTCAACTGCAGCTTCCGATGGCTGCCCGCATCTTCGAGAGACAAATTCAGCTCCTTTATCGCCCAAAATGCGCGATGCTCTATTTCCACAGGGAGGTGGCAAGCTTTTCCGTAAACAAGCCGATAGGGAGACATGCCAAGATTGGTCTTATAAGCGGTTCGAAATGCCCAAAGGGCATCAGTGAGTTTCAACGACCAATCCTTACGGTTCTTGGAAACCGTTTTCTTCAGTATCTGCTTGATTTGCCGATTTGAAACTTCGGCTTGCCCGCTTGTTTGGGGGTGGTAGGGGGTGGATAGCTTATGATTGATGGAATATTTCCGCATCAAGGCCTCGAAAGTCCTATTACAGAAGTGCGTTCCATTGTCACTAATGATCGCTCGGGGGTGTCCAAACCGGGAAAAGATGTTTTCTTTAAGGAACTTAACGACAACCTTGTTGTCGTTAGTTCGGCTTGGTACGGCCTCGACCCATTTAGAGACATAATCAACAGCCAAAAGAATGTACAGGTTCCCAAAAGAGCTGGGAAACGGCCCCATAAAATCAATCCCCCAAACATCAAAAATCTCCACAACCAAGATTGGTTGGAGTGGCATCTCGTTTCTCCTGGATATCCGGCCCAAGTGTTGGCACCGGGAGCAATTCTTGCAGTATTCATGAGCGTCTTTGAAGAGTTGTGGCCAGTAGAAACCACATTGCAAGATTTTCTCAGCTGTCTTTCTTGGGCCAAAATGCCCACCACATGCTTGATCGTGGCAAAATGACAGCACACTCTTGAATTCCTCCTCAGGGACACACCGACGAATAATCTGGTCGGGACAGTACTTGAACAGATAGGGTTCGTCCCAGTAAAAGTGTTTTACTTGGGATAAGAAGCGAAGTCTGTCCTGTCTTGACCATTCAGTCGGTAGTAGTCCTGTGGCCAAATAATTCACAATATCTGCGAACCAGGGTTCGCAAGATACTTTCAAGAGCTGTTCATCCGGGAAAACGTCGTTGATCGGAATTGGAAGCGTAGGCGAAGAAGGAAGTCGTGAGAGATGATCGGCAACTACGTTTTCACATCCTCGTTTGTCCTTAATGATAAGGTCAAATTCTTGAAGCAAGAGGATCCAACGTATTAGCCGAGATTTTGCATCTTTCTTCGCAAAAAGATGGCGTAGAGCAGAATGGTCTGTGTAGACAATGACTGGAGAGCCGATGAGGTAGGGCCTGAACTTTTCTAAAGCAAATACAACCGCCAAGAATTCCTTCTCAGTTGTTGTATAATTGAGTTGGGCGTCGTTCAGGGTTCGGCTCGCATAATAGATTACGTGCGGCATCTTGTTGATGTGTTGTCCAAGGACAGCACCAATGGCAAAGTCGGATGCATCGCACATAATCTCAAATGGGTGCGTCCAGTCAGGTGAAGAAAGAACGGGAGCAGAAGTGAGTGAGCTTTTCAATGACTCGAACGCAGTCATACAGCTCGAGTTGAAGTCGAATGTCGTGTCCTTGGCCAGCAAAAGAGTCAAGGGCCTAGCAATCTTGCTAAAGTCCTTGATGAACTGTCTATAGAAACCGGCATGGCCAAGGAAGGCTCGGATGTCTCTGACGCATCTGGGAGGAGGAAGATTGGAAATGACCTCAATCTTTGCTTTGTCAACCTCTATGCCATTTTGCGAGATGATATGTCCTAAAACAATACCTTCGCGCACCATAAAGTGGCACTTCTCCCAATTCAAAGTGAGGTTCTTGTCCTTACATCGGGTAAGGACAACGTCAAGATGTAACAAGCACTCATTGAAGGAATCGCCGAAGATGGAGAAATCGTCCATGAAGATCTCCAGAAATTTTTCCACCATGTCTAAAAAGATTCCCATCATACACCGCTGAAATGTAGCGGGTGCATTGCATAACCCAAAGGGCATGCGACGATATGCGAACGTGCCGAAAGGACAAGTGAATGTTGTCTTGTCCTAGTCTTTTTCGGCGATGGGAATTTGATTATAGCCGGAGTAGCCATCAAGAAAGCAGTAGTACTCGTGTCCGGCCAATCGTTCAAGCATTTGGTCAATGAAAGGTAGCGGAAAGTGGTCCTTCCGTGTCGCGGTGTTGAGTTTTCTGTAATCGATGCATACTCGCCACCCAGTTTGGGTGCGAGTAGGGATTAACTCGTTCGCCTCGTTGGTGATGACCGTTATACCTGATTTCTTGGGGACAACATGAATGGGGCTAACCCACTGGCTATCAGAGATAGGGTAAATGATACCACTATCCAGACATTTTACGATTTCCTTCTTCACAGCCTCTTTCATGACTGGATTGAGACGTCTTTGTGGATCCCGGGCTGGTTTGGTATCATCCATCAGATGAATATGATGTTCAACGATCAGGGGACTAATCCCCTTGATTTCCGCCATGGACCAGCCAAAAGCTTGCCTATTGTTATGCAAGACCGCAAGAAGGGCTTTCTCCTGCTCGGGAGCTAGAGAAGCCGAGATGATGACAGGGAGGGTCTCGTTTTCACCTAAGTAAGCATACTTAAGGTGAGACGGCAAAGGCTTGAGTTCGAGTGTTGGAGGTGAAACGATTGAAGGCAAGATCGGTGAAAAGGTCTCGAACTCAAAGGACTCCAGCAAAGGTTCAAAACGAGTGTAAGCGACCGAGTTGGATGGTTCAGGTAACTCATCCGGAAATTTGAAGGATTCAAACTCGGGTTGTGAGCAGCTAAGATCGTTCGAGAATGTGAAACACTCGTAGTCGTTGTCGGGAGCAGAAACAGCAGCAGGTTCGAAGAGGAACGCACTAGTGGCGTCAAGGTCATCGTGATCAAACAGAAACTCCTTGAATTCACACTCTTCTGGGGTGATCTCCTAGATCGAGCAGACGTCTAGTATATGAGCATTAGGTTCGGAGGGCTGATTCCCCAACCTAAAAATGTTGAGTTCAATCGTCATATTTCCAAAAGATAGGTTCATAGAACCATTGCGACAATTGATCACAGCATTTGAGGTTGCAAGGAATGGGCGACCGAGTATCACCGGAATTTGATTCCGGGGGTTAGCTACAGGCTGTGTGTCTAATACAATGAAGTCAACAGGGAATATGAAGTCCCCGACTTTGATTAACACATCCTCTAGCTCACCCCTAGGATGGGTGATCGATCGGTCGGCCATTTGGAGAGTGCAGTGCGTGGGTTTCAGCTCTCCTATGCCTAATTGCTCGTATACTGAGTACGGAAGCAGGTTAACACTGGCACCAAGATCTAATAGTGCGCGGTTGATGTTCTTATCCCCAATGGTAATAGAAATCGTAGGACAGCCAGGGTCCTTCCGTTTTTGTGGTAAAGATTGGGGAAGGGCATCACTCACAGCACTAGCCAAGAAAACTTTCTTGGGTACCTGGGACTTCCTCTTTTTCGTGCACAAGTCCTTTAAGATTTTCGCGTAGGACGGGACTTGTTGGAAAGCATCTAAAAGAGGAATGTTAATGTTAACCTGTTTAAATAACTCCAGAATCTTCTCCATTTGTGGATTTTGTTTAGTGGACTTCAACCGGTTTGGAAATGGAACGTTTTTAAAATTGGTTGAGTCCAATGCTGGAGGAGGAGATTGTGGATTTTGAACGGATCCCAGAACAGGTGTTTTCGTGGAGTGAGAAGTGGGTCCGTTCAGAGCAGAAGAAGAAGAAGAACCTTTTGAAGAATGGAGAATAGGCTTAGAAGACGAAGAAGAAGAAGAAGAAGAAGAAGAAGAAGCGGCCGGGGTGTCATCGTCGATCCGTGTGCCAATATTATTTTGCAGCATCCTTCCCGATCTCAACGTGGTCACGGCACTCACATTATGGTTCTGTTGTTCAAGAGCAACATGTACATTATGTGGGTGACCGGGATTTGGGAGTGGCTGGGACGGGAGCTTCCTCTTCTCTCGCTCGCTTAAGGCCGCATTCAGCTGTGCAATCTGGGCCTCGATGGTCTTGATGCTTTGCCCGTGAGCGGCAGTGTGTTGTACTAAGGACTGAAGGGAAGACTGGATGTTCGCGGTGGATTGTGTCGATTGTTTAACGAACGCCTCCAGACTTCGTTCGAGCGAGAAAACCTTATCGTTGTTGGACGGAACAAAGTTGTTTGGTGGAAAAGAATTGTTGGGTGCAAAGTTGTTCGTCTGATTTTGAAAAGGTTGGGGTTGGAAGGGCTGCTGAAATTGATGTTGAGTTTGTTGTTGCACTTGTTGTTGAGGCGGAGGGGGCCTTTGGAAATTGTTGCCTTGGAATTGATTCTGATTCTGATTCCAGGCGAAATTGGGGTGGTTCCTCCAACCGGGATTGTAGGTGGAAGAGTATGGATCATTCCTCGGTCTTTGCTGAAATGCAGCATTAACCTGATCCTGTCCTTGAGATGGTGAATTGTAAGGACACTCTTCGGATAAGTGAGAAGGATCGGAACAACAAGCGCAAAAGGTACGAAGAGGAAGAACAGGGGCAGGAGCAGGAGAAGAAAATTTGCCCTCTATCGCTTCAAGCTTTCTTGTTATTGCAGCCATTTCAGCTTTCATCGCAATAGAGACATCAAGTTAGTGAATTCCTACCCTAGACTGACCGGTAGAAGTGGATATGGAAGAAGAAGAAGTCGGTCTGGTGCTCTCCCATTGTAGCGTTTGCTCCGCAAGGTCGTCAAAGAATTGCCATGCTTCCTCGTCAGATTTAGATAGGAAGTGGCCCTGACAAATGGTTTCCAACAACTGCTTGGTTGCTGGGTTCAGGCCTTCGTATAGGGTTTGGCAAAGTTGCCATCTCTCGATACCATGGTGAGGACACTGAACAAGAAGGTCTTTGTACCGGTCAAAGCACTTCCAGAAGGGTTCAGAAGGAAGCTGGGAGAATTGGTTGATTTCATTTCGAATCCTTGCGGTTTTATGATTTGGATAGAACTTTTTGAGGAACGCTTTTACAAACTCGTCCCAACTGGTTATGGAGTGGGAAGCGGTGCTATACAGCCATTTTTCAGCAAGATCGCATAAAGTGAACGGAATGACCCGTAGACGTATAGCATCGTCCGACAGTTGGGTAGTTTTCATCACGGCACAAACATTTTGAAATTTATTGATGAAGATATAGGCATCTTCAGATTCAAGCCCATGAAATCGCGGAAGCATGTTGATGAAGTGGGGCTTAATTTCAAAGTTGTCCCCATTGGCCGGTGGAAGAGAAAGACAGGTGGGAAGTGCAGAGCGGGTGGGATAGAAACGATCCTGGAGCGCGATTCGCTGTGGCGCTACAACAGGTGGTGGTGGGTTATTGGTCTCCATAGGAGGTGGAGCCAATCCAGGGGTAGTCAAAGAGATGTTCGGATGAAATCCTGACATCGCGGAAGAAGAGGTTGGTGATGGTGAAGGTGAAGATGTATGAACAGAATTCCGGTCAACGTCAGAGTTGGCCGGCAAAGGAAGCGGTGAAAGAGGCGTGGATGGAGTTTCGACGTCTGAGTCGATCGCGTAGTCGGTAGCGACTAACGTAACGCGGACTAGGCGGGCGCTAGTGTCCCGAGTCCAAGCGGACATATACTAAACAAGTTTAGTATAGTCAAAGCGGAGAAGATGAGGGTAAGAAAACGTCAATGGAGAAAGGCGATGGGTGGTGGAGTGAAAAATGGAGTGTGGCGACAAAGGGCAAGTTTTTATAAAAGTTTTTGATTTTTTTCCTTTTTTTTTATTTTTAGAAAGAGCTTTACAGAAATATGTACGGACTTACGGCTTTAAGTAATCACAAACAAGATATGCACACTCATACCTAGATCTAAGGTCACCTAGGTCTGCTAGACAGCTCCTAACTGTTCCAGAGGGCTAGAAATAGAACCTCAAACCGCCTCTTCTCCGTCAATTACGGCTAGGTAAGTGCCAGGTAAGTGGGAGGTTGTCCAACGCTTTCGCGAAGTTCCTTAATTTAAGAACCACTTGCCTTCGACACACTTGCCTGGACACCGCAAAAGTCAGATAGGATAAACGGCCGATGCCTGTAACTAGTCCTCTGTCCTATTGAGCGCGAAGTCCTTAGGGCTGAGTCTAGTATTTTTTTAATTAACAATGGTCAATGCATATGCTTTTGTGATTTCTGGGGTCCTGGGAAGGGTGATGAAATCCCCACCCAATCTGAATTGGTTTCAAGCCCCTTAAAGTCCGTATTAATAAATGCAAAGCAGTAACAAATCAACTGCAAACAATTTTTATTTTTTTAGCGCGGCGCAGAGAATCCTGCACAAGAACGGTTTATTGGAAGGGGGAAAAGAATTTGCGCAAAGAATGCTGCAGAAAACACAGTTCAGTGGAGTTAAAAGGAGTTGAGAAGATGGTTGGGATACTCACAGAGGATTTTTGGGTTTCACCTTGATCCGCCGCGGTGTAGCCGCGAGATATGGGTCTAACTCCCCACAACTTTGGCACTGAACTTGAAGTTTTCCTTGTCCTGCATTCTTGCACAAAGAATAATAAGATGATTTTTTACAGTATATTTTTTTTTGTTTTTGGTTATAGTTATATTCACAAGTTAACCCGAAATTACACAAAGAAATAAACTACCGTCTCCCCGGCAACGGCGCCATTTGATTGACAGATTTTCTGCGTGTTTAAGTTTAATTACCGCAATCAGGACGGTTTCGCTTTGCAGCTAGCCGGATGAGTACGGGTCGATCCACAGAGAGATGGGAGTCTTTTTCTTTGTGTTTTAACGAGTTAAGTCCAATTGTGTTGAGGTTTGTTTGAGATTAGCTAATTATAAATGAATGATAAGAGAACTTGTTAAGAGTAGGATTTGGTTGGTTTGAGTTAGGAGGTCGCTCACTTAATTCATTTGCCACTTCTTAATATAGATGTTACGGTAATCGGCAACAACGGGGATTAGCACGACTAAAGAGAAAACTTGCGAGTATAAGCTAGGCTTTGCAACACTTCGTTTCCTCTTTTTGGTCCTTGTCCGTCCGTTCTTGGCTCTTAGTCGCAACCTCAAGTTGATTCAACCACAACCGGTCTCACTAGGGTATCACCGCTATTATAAAGAATAGGGTGCCGTAGGGAGCGGATTGTGGGTCAATTAACGGGAGTTCAAATCAAGATATTTGTCAAGGAGAAAAGTGAAGGAGATTTCCGTCTTTCAAACTTTCCGTTTCCTACTGTCACGACCCGAAAGTACGGAACATGACCGGCACTTAAACTACGAACGTCTCGAGGCGTACGAAATCTAAGTAAACCGAAAACCCAGAAATCCAAGTCAAGAAAAATAGTAGAGTGAAGGAAACCAATTTAAAATCAAGTAGTTTTAATAGCATAAGCCGAATTATGCGGTTTTAAAAACATCAAATATTTCCTGAAAATTTCGGCAGAGTCTCCTTTGTAAATACTGGCTCCCAAACGGGATACAACATGAATAGTATACGAAATCAATAAAAATGCATCCCCAAGCGGGAGCTAGCTCTTCGTCAATCGACGGTCACAACCACACAAGCAATATAATATACAGCGCCAATGGCGAGGATCAAAACTCAAAAGAAAACTCAAAACCACCAGAAATCCACAGAAATATAACGCGCAACTCTAAGGTCGAAAGAATAACATCACTGGTCTCTATCTCAAAATAAATACATGTTTGGTTGATGGAACTTCTAGATACAACAGAATAATGATATACAAGATATAATGATGGGTAAGATACAAATAACCCACCTACTAGCAAGCCACCCGGAAATGGAAATAGTGCCAGCAAAGCCGTAATGAAACATGTACGGCGAAACCTGCAAGAACTGTGGCACAACGGGGGTGAGTTGCCAACTCGTGAGTAGAAAAACATCTACGCACAGAAATCGCATAAATAACGCAATCATAGGTCAATGATCATAATATATCCTCAAAAATGTATAAAACATGCAGCCTATAACAATGGCTAGGGTAAATATCTAACCCGAGTGTAATCTCATGTGCCCGTGTCAGTGCCTCAGGTAGCAATATATCATATGGATGATGTATGAATGCATGAAACAGAATGCATGTACTGAATAAAACTGGTTTCATAAATCAGTGAGATTTCTGTATTTTAAAAGAAATGAGGTACCATATATGAAATCAGCATAAAACAGTGCCCAGCATCGACACAAAACAAGTGTCCAAATACCTCGATATCTCTGTGTCACAATCTATGTACCTCAAGTCTCAATCTCAATGTCTCAATCACAATATCTAGGGCGCCATCAGTCCAGACCGGCCCCTACCATCCATCTCAAAACCACGACGGTATCCTCCGGATATCCGACGCGTCGGGTAATATCACCGGTAGGTAGTGCTCCCCTGCCAGGCTCACATCGTCATCATCACGCGCTTCTTGCCCCGGGGTACCTTACCGGGTCCACCATGTACCCGAAACGGTTCATCCGTCTCCTCGAATCGGGTCTCGAAATCCATCAGCAAACTCATGGTGGAAGACTCATAAATCATGGGAAAACCGCACTTTTTATTTTAAAAAGAGAGAAATCAGTTCATATAAGTTTTTGCGGTTTTCCTCCAAATCCAGAAAATTTCATGGAAATCCGAATCCAAAACCTCAATAACACGTAAAATAGTGAATATATGCATGAGAATCCATAAATGCGGCATAACAATGAATAACAGTATGCATGAAGTAGCAGGTAATAACTACAATGTCTAAACTAACATATAAGGCAAGTACACTAATATCATGTCTAACTATTAGCTAACAGGCTATGTCAAGCAATAATATTTTCTAAGGTGTACGTGACATGGCAATTACCGATGAAGATGTGTGTGAGCCGGCAAGTAAGTGTATGTGGTACATACGCATCATCGGTAATGGTGTTGGTGTCCTAACAGCATGATATCAATAATGGAATATGCAGCAAAATAAGTATGCGAGACAGAGCGAACAACAATAATGTGCGGGAGCTGAATACTAGACACAACGATAACTAATCAGTATTAATCTAATATAAGTCCTACAAATGGTGCCTTTTGAAATAACACGAATCATGGGGTTTTGAAAATAGGGGCTACGGTGTTTTTATGAAAAGATACGTCTTTTGAAATATCCGTAAGATCCCTTGGGCTGTCTTTTAAAATACCCACGATTCGTTAGTTTTGAAATAGGTAAGAATCGAATCTAATCTAACAACTAAACTAAACTAAAGGGCTAAGCTAACAAGCTGGACTACAGGTAAGGAAACCGCCTAACATCTGAGTCGATACATATACCTACCTGTATATGTATAGTCGGTGATCCCGCCTCAATAATATCATAGCCGATACCCTATCTATAATCAGGCATCCCAAGTCAAGAGTGCGGATCAAACATCAATATAGCTCGTACGTAAATCCGTCGTACGGCATCCCAAATCTGGGTACGGGTCAATATCACATTCATCATACTATTCACCTGGTATCCTCTTTATCAATTACCATGATCGGGGTACTGATCTACGTCTAGTACCATACTGATACCGCCTACGTATGCATGGACGTGTGTGAAACACTACGTCAAGGACCCGCTACAACGTCATGTCGTATCTAAGATACGAACCCTGCTATATCACCGGTCTCACGGCCTCAAATCAAATCTCATCGACTCAGCTCAATCCCAAGTATCATCCTCAAATCCGTATGTGAACACATAGTCCCATACCCATGTGAACCCATAACTATAAAGAATCCCATGAGCACATATCAATAGGAATGTATGCAAGTATGTATGTGTGTATGTGTAGTGCAACACTACCCTAGGGTTCGCAACACTAAAGTAATCCAACACACCAATATCCATCCTAAGTATCGTTATTAATCCCAAATAACATATAATAATTGTTGGTGTGTATACGCATCCGTATACACCACCACAGACTGCGGGGGTGCTATACGCCATCCACCCGACTTCTCCCCGTAGATATAAATCTACTCACCTGGTCCTCGCTAGCCGGTGCCGACGTCGCCACGCGCTTGCTTGTCGTCTCGAAGTCCACATGGGGGTACCTACATATCATAACGCACCATATCGCATTAAAACTAAATTCGAAATCGAAACGGCATACGAAAATCAAATCGGCACGCGTATCACGCATAGGTCCAAACCTATCGCCTACGCATGCAAGAATAGTCAAACCAACCCTCGATATCGATGTACAAACGTCAAACCATCGAGAAAAATCCAATCACGCTCATTTGCACATTCATGAACACTAATTTTAATATAAACTAGGTTAAAACTCACAAAAACCCCAATTTTACTTAAAAAGTCATTTTTCCGAAAATCTAGCAAGCACAATTCGCCGTTTTTGTACAAAACAGGATGTTTAAATGAATGTAGCGGCCAATATATTTATTAAATATCTTAAATAAGTCATATAAATAATTCCCGGAATTTAATCTCATTAAATTCCAAAAACCCTAATATTCTAGTTTACAAAATACCTAAAATTTAACAATTTCAAAGCAAAAATGCACAAACTACAATCTAACTTAGATTTGCATGATCTAAAGTATTAAACCAAACTTAATAAAGTTAATGAAGTCATGAAAAACCTAAACACATTTTTAATCCCAAGTATTTAACAAATTTCAACAACCTAGTAAGCAAATTAGCAAATTAACACAATTTTTAAACTAACCATTAGCACAAGCTACTAATCTTGTATTAACATGACAATAAAAAAAGCCTAAATATAACACACAACCATACACCAATTTTATAAAACCCTAACTTGCATTCAAATTTATAACTTGAATTCCAAAACTTGCAACTTAAGCCTAATTAACACTTAAGTAGTTTAGCTTTAAGAAATTAGTAACAAATTAAGCAAAAATGTTTTAGAATTATACCCAAAAACATTTGAAGATCCACAAGCATCCATGGCCTCCCAAAATGCTCTCTTTTCATAAAGATCCATGCTATACGGGCTAAGCTAAAATGGGTAGGAGTCGGATTTGGGTTTTGGGATTTTTTTTTGATGGATTTGAGGCAATTTTTGATGAAGTTTGAAGAGAAAAGAGAAGAGAAATGGGGGGGGCTGTTGCTGCTGTAGGAGGGGGGTCGGCTGGAATGTGAGTGGGAGAGGAGAGAGAGGGAGGTAGAGAAAGTGGGGGGAGAAGTCAAAGTCAATTCAAGGTCAAAGGTCCACCTAATTTCTCCATTTTCTTTTCTTTTCTTTCATTTCTTTCCTTTGAAATTCAAGTGGGGAAAAAAAATGGGGGCTGCTGAATTCTTCAAGGGGAGAAGTAAATGGGAGTGTGTGGATGTGGGTACGGGTGTGGGGTGACGAAAAATGATAAATATAATACCCCAAACATCCATTTACGCTAAAAAAAGCCTTTTTTTCTTCAATAATTTCTAAACCGTTTTGGCAAATGATTTCGTTCCAAAAACCACATGATAAAATTTTATTTAATGTTTTATGATGCACAAAATTTGTTTCAACTCATTCCAATTTGTAATTTTCCCTAATTAAATGTATTAGTGACGGCTTAAAATAATAATAAAATAATATTTTTTTTCAGAAAATTTGAAATTTCACCAGCGGCTCAATAAACACCAAATAATAGCAATTACATAGCTAGAATATGTATATTTAACTTTTATAATAAGATATTTGTATTTTGACTTTTTACAGAAAACCCCCTTATTTTACCGATTTTTCGAAATTTTACCGAAACGATTTTCAAAACGTTACACCTACCCTAACAAGTGAGAAATTACTCACCCATTATAAAAGATAAATGAAATGAAACAAAGAAAGAGGGTAATAAGAATTGAGGTAGAAAATCACAACTAGCTATTTGGAACCTTACTTAGGCAAGGATCACACTAAGCATCATGGTTGTAAGGATAAAAGAAAATGGAAGATAATTAAAAACGAAAATTTAACAAATAACAACAACTACTTTTAACAATTGAAATTACAAGCAATATAAGAAACAAAATTACAAATCATGCATATAGAAAAAGAACACTTCTTGCATTCTTCAACACTCAATAAAACCTCTCACAAGCTTTAATGGAGGAAGATGGAGGAAAATACTCTTTTATTAAAAGTTAAACTAAACTTAATACAAAATTACACACAAAATTAAGCACCCCACTCTTGGCTCTGTTCTGGGCTATTTATAGGCATGGTTCTGAGATAATAAAAATAAAATATAAGCCCATATACAATTACAGGAACAACCCTAAAATTTCACCAGCTGAAGACACGTGGCAGCCGCGGATCCGCGGCCATAGTGGGGGTTTGGCCGCGGATCCGCGGTGGGTTGGTGGCCAAACCCACTTGGGTTTATTTGTCTGGTCTTGTGCTATTTTTTCCTGGTTCTTGAAAACTTTAAACTGCAATATTTTCTCCAGAGTATCTTCAGATTTTTGGTACAAGATTGCTTCATTTCTTTTCTTTTGACTTTTATCTCCCTTGACTTGATTTAGTCACAAATGACAACTAATTTCGTCTCATCTTCTGAACTGGTACTGAACGGATACTGGTCGGATACTGGAATCCGGCTTTTATCTGTTTGTGACAGATGTTCTGGATTTGGGTGTAACTGTGGAGATTTTGTCGGATTTGCATTCTTTTGGACTGGAAACCTGTAATCTGTAAACATGCAGCAAATACGGATAAAAAGCACCTACCTGTATGCAATGTGATCAAGAATGGGCAGTACAAATATACAAATTCTGTGATGAACAATGAGCGTCAAGAACAAGAAACTGACGCTGAGTTTCTTCGCCGGATATTAGAAAAAAAGGATAAAGAGGCTGCGGAACAAGCAGCCAGCATAAAGAAAATGGCCCTCCTCTTCCAAGATATGGTAGGGATGATGTCACAGCCGGACCCTCCAGCTGAAGACCCTCCAATCATTGTTGAAGATGATGGAGGGGAAACATCTGATCCTCCTCCGGCTCTTTCAGCAGCCAAGGAAGAAACCATTTCCAAGGCCGCGCTTGACGACTATATAGCTCAGCAAATACGAGCTCATCAGGCGAGTGAAGCGGCTGGGCAAACTGTTAGAACGGGACGACCCTATCCAAGCTGGTATGACCAAATCAGTTACCCGCCGGGATACACGATCCCTAAATTCCACGTATATAAAGGGACAGGAAATCCACATCAACATGTCGCTCAATTCAGGGCCTTATGCGGCAACACTGGAGGCAATGACAAATTGTTGCTTCGCCAATTCGTCGGCAGCTTAGCAGAAACAGCATTTGAATGATATTCGGAGCTACCTAACGACTCTGTCAAAACATTTGCGGAGATGGAGCTGCTGTTTACACAAAGATTCGCGAGTGCTAGTGAACGCACCCCGATAACAGCACTGATAAATGCCAGGATAAGGCCAAGCGAAACGTGGGTCCAATACGCAACACGATGACGGAACCTATGGTCGAAATGCGAACAACGCATAGAAGAGGCACCTGTGGTAGGCATGTTTGTGGGCACTCTCGATCCGCAGGCGACCATCTCACAATTCATGATGTTCTTCAGGCCGACCACCTTCCAGGCCTTGATTGACAAATTAGCCCAAATGGACCAGATGGGCCATAGACCGTCTCCTCCAAAATCAGATTCCCGAGATGAGAAAGGAAAAGGGAAAGCGATCGTCGTCGCCAATGCTCAACAACAGTCGAGCAACTCAAAGCCGGTCGTTCGCCAAAACAACGTGCTTCCACGCCCATCCCTCGAAGAGAGGCTAGGACGTCCTTATTCGTTTCCTCAGAATAAAACGAGAAGACTGTTTGAGCTGGCAGTGCGTAACAGACTCATCAATCTGCCGAGTCCAAAGCGTTTGTCGCAGCCAGGCGATCTTAATAATCCCAATTATTGCCCTTACCACCAAACGGTAAGTCACCCGATTGAGGATTGTTTCGTCTTTAAGGGATGGATCGAGGATCAATACCTGCAAGGCAAGTTCGCGCTGTCTGAAAGCTGGAAGGTAAACCCACCATAGCCGCACTCTCCAAAGAAGACGGACACGCCGGGGGCAGCTTGTTCTTTAGTCAAGGATGAAAACAATGGAGAAAACTCATCGGATGAATCCGAAGACTACGTAGCGACTTGTCATATGATTTCTCATTCACTGACGGATGATAAAGAGGCTCCTTGCGCTGAGAAACCAATGGCGAATCCTGAGCCGGAGATTCTACAGCCATCAGACGAGTTGATCGATGTCTTCCTAAGTGAAATTCGTCTGAAAGCAAAAGCCAATCAAGAGCGTGAAATGGCCATACTAGAAAGAACCAAGGTATTCCCGTCAAATCAAAAGCCATACACTGCGGGTAAAAACAAATTCAAGACGAGGAAACGGTTCGCCAAAGCTCTATCAGTAGGAATGAAGCTACCGCCCTCTGAAGAAAATTCTCTCTCTGAGGTAAAGATGCACCCTAACTTCTGTTTATATCATCAGAAGATCATACATCCTACCGAAGACTGCGAGTCCTTTAACTGTTGGTGGCAAGGGTATGTCGCTCAAAAGCAACACTTCGACAGGACAAAGTGTGAAGCTTGTGGACATCGGAAAAATGCGATATATGAGTGCAAAGGAGCCGCCGCAAACTGTCATATAGCCGACTTCAAGGGATCACAAATTATCACCTTTGGAAGTGACTCTGACGAAGAAGCTATCCCCAACTTTTCCCTCGGGGAATCTATTTCGAAAATAAAGGAATTGAGAAGCTGCGAGAACGTTCAGCCATGTAATCGCACGCTATTCAAAAAAAATCTCGGCCCCGTAAACAAGGGACCGAACAAAAAGAATAAAGGAAAAGGAAAAACGGCCCTCGTCGCCAGCGCTCAACAACAATCAGGTGACCCTAGACCGGTTGCTTGCCAAAGCAACAAGCGGCAACCCCTCCAGGAAAAGTTGAAACGTCCTTACTCGTTTCCGCAAGATAAAACAAGGGGACTGTTCGAGCTGGCAGTGTGCGACAGACTCATCAATCTGCCGGGTCCAAAACGTCCGTTGCGGCCAGGCGATGTTACTAATCCTAATTATTGCCCTTACCACCAAACAGTAGGTCATCTGATCGAGGATTGCTACGTCTTCAAGAACTGGGTTGAAGACTAATACCAATAGGGCAAGTTCGCGTTGTCCGAAAATTGGAAGGTGAACCCGCCACAACCGCATGCTCCGAGAAAGATGGGTACGCCGGGGGCATCATGCTCGGTCATAGAGAAAGACCCGGAGACCGAAAAGTCAATAAACTGGATGTTCGTCTCAAATACGGCGACGACGGACCGAAACGTCCTTAAACTAACAACGGACCGAGATGTCCTTAAACTAATGATGGACCGCAATGTCCTAAAACTTGCAAATGACCGAAATGTCTTTAAACTACTACCGCAGCATCCTTAGGCTGACGAGATAAAAAAAATAAAAAAATATATATATAAAGAATAAAAAAAAAGAAATAAAAAAAAAGTAAAAAATGGTATGTCCATAAGCAAAACGGGCACGGATTAAAACCCGAAAGGGCTTCGTGAGTAAAAACAGCAGGACTACCGGCGAGTGTTCGTGAAAATCCGAAAGAGCGCGACCTCGTAAATAAAAAAAATAAAAAAAAAGAGAAAGAGACGGTATGTCCATAAGCGAAACGGGCACGGATGAAAACCCGAAAGGGCTCCGTGAGTAAAAACAGCAGGGCTACCGGCGAGTGTTCGTGAAAACCCGAAAGGGCACAACCTCGTTAAAAGACACTTATAAGGTCTCCTCGACCTTGTAAGAAGAAACCGCCCGCGTGAGATCCTTACGACTCATAAAGGGAGCAGCACATTTAGGGATCCCCACGATTCCTAAGGAGAAAATACACTTGCGAAATCCTCACGACTCGTAAGGAGAACTCTCTTATGGGACCCTCACGGCTCATAAGATTTGAAAGTCTTAAGTTACAGAGACCTAAACCTGTGCTTAAGCAACCCCCACAACTTTCGTTATGGCCCTACAAGTGGTCCAATACTGGCTCTTGTATACAATCCACGGGCGTGAATAAACATTTCCCTAACAAAGTCTCATCCGTGACTAGGGATATGCTCGTACAGCAAACAACACTTGTAAGTCCTCTCGATTTACAAGGAGAAAACCCTCTTGTAGGATCCTTACGACTTACCGAGGAACATACACTTAGGAATCCTTATGACTCCTAAGGAGAAAATACACCTACAAGATCCTCACGAGTTGTAGGGAGAAATACCTTTGTGAAACCCTTACGGCTCATGAAGTCAAAAGCCTTAGTCAACAGGACCTTAACCCTGTTCGCTAAGCCACCTTTGTTCGACATCGATGGAGGCAGATGATGATTCGCTCCTGGCAATATCCCAGTTGTAGCGATACTGATGCCTAAATCGGTATCGAATTCCAAGTCCTTTCATGGCAGATGATGATTCGCTCCTGTCAATATCCCAGTTGTAGCGATACTGATGCCTAAATCGGTATCAAATTCCAAGTCCTTTCATGGCGGATGATGATTCGCTCCTGGCAATATTCCGGTTGTAGCGATGCTGATGCTGAGATTGGCACCAGATTCCAAGTTCTACGCTCGCGATAAAAATCAGCGAGCTGAAAATGCATGTTAAATAGCCGAAATGATGGGGCAACTCGCAATAAAAAAACAGCGAGTAAATATATATATATATATATATAACCGAAATGATTAGGCAACTCGCAATAAAAAACAGCGAGTAAAAATAAAATAAACAGTCGAAATGATTGGGCAACTCGCAATAAAAAGCAGCGAGTAAAAACAAAATAAACAGCCGAAATGATTGGGCAACTCGCAATAAAAAGCAGCGAGTAAAAACAAAATAAACAGCCGAAATGATTGGGCAACTCGCAATAAAAAGCAGCGAGTAAAAACAAAATAAACAGCCGAAACGATTGGGCACATGAAATAGCCGAAATGATTGGGCAACTCGCAATAAAAAACAGCGAGTAAAAATAAAATAAATAGCCAAAATGATTAGGCAACTCGCAATAAAAAGCAGCGAGTAAAAAGAAAAAATAGCCGAAATGATTGGGCACCACGAAAAATAGCCGAAATGATTGGGCAATCGCGATTTTCGGGATATAAAAAGCTGAAATGATAGAGCATCGCGGAAAGAATAAAAAAAAATGAAAAAATGAAACTTTTTGCCCTACAGCTGAAATCACATCGATCCCTGTATACAATCCAGGGGCACAGATAAAGAGGGAACCATACCTTCCCAACAGGCTCCATCAGAAAGCGAAGCCAAATCTCGACGGTTCATAGACAACCTAGAGACAATCTCGACATTTGTCGCAATATTACAGACACGATGTCAAAAAAATGAAGCAAATAAAGATCCTGAGCTTCAGGGTCTCGACGTCAACATCGACAACTTAGAGATCACCAACGGCGTTTCTCCTCACTCCAACTAGATGCAGACATGATGTCAACAACCGACCTCAGAATCGCAACGAAACGGAACCATGGCAAAGTCTCTAGTTCCAAATCTCAATGGCCACATCTGCAGCCTGGAGACCAACAACGGTGTGCCTCCTTATTCCAGCAGGACATAGATATTACACCATCAAGCGGAGCGATGGCAAAATCCCAGCTTCACCTCAGCATTCGTCTCGATACAGTAGACGCAATGTCAACAGCAGCGTTCCTCCGCAGTCCAGCTGGAGGCAGATGCAACGTCAACAAAAGATCTCACGGTCGAAACAAAGCGGAGTAACGGCAAAATCCCAACTCCACCTTAGCATTCGTCTCGTTACAGCAGACGCAATGTCAACAACGGCATTCCTTCGCAGTCCAGCAGGGTGTACATGCAAAAGACCCCATGGTCGAAACCAAGCGGAGTGACGACAAAATCCCAGCTCCACCTCAGCATTCGTTTCAATACACCAGACACAGTGTGAGCAAATGAAGCGAAGGCCAAATTCCTAGCTTCAAGGTCTTAACGGCAAGTCATATAAAGCCTGAAAGACCACCGAAGATCATCTCATATGGAGTGGTCACCTCCTCGACGTTCGTTTCGATACAGCAGACGAGTTGTCACCCCAGCGTTCTTCCTCCAGCAGGGATTCGGACGTGACAAAGCAAACGAAGCGAAGGCCACATTCCTAGCTTCAACGTCTTTACGGTAACTCACATAAAACCGAAAAGACAATCGGAGATCATCTCGCACCAGCACAGAGTGGTCACCACCTTGACGTTCGTCTCGATACAGCAGATGAAATGTCAACCCCAGCATTCTTCCTCCAACAGGATTTGGACACACCAAAGCAAACGAAGCGAAGGCCGCATTCCTAGCTTCGACGTCTTGACGGTAAATCATATAAAACCGGAAAGACAATCGGAGATCATCTCGCACCAGCACAGAATGGTCACCACCTCGACATCCATCTCAATACAGCAGACGAGATGTCACCCCAACGTTCGTCTCGACACAGCAGACGCAACGTCATCAAACAAACGGAGCCACGACAAAATCCCTAGTTCCCACCGCAACATTCGTCTCGATACAGTAGACGCAATGCCAGCAAACGAAGCAAAGGCTAAATTCCTAGCTTCAGGGTCTTGACGGCAACTCATATAAAGCCCGAAAGACTATCGGAGATCATCCCCACACCAGCGCGGAGTGGTTATGACTCATCGGGGCTCACCAAAATAAGCCTAACCTCAAGTAAAAAGCGACATGGCAAATTCCTAACGCTTGCTCTTCCGACGGTCAAACTGCCAAGGAGGATTGCTTGAAGACGTCTTGTCCAGCCCCCGAAGGGATCAGAGACACGGCAGTCGCAGGGCTACTCGAACAGCACGATTGCCTATCGAGGACTATATCATCTTATGCGACGGTACGATGGCCAAAACCCTAAGTACCACCAACCTTAACGGGCTTCTGTCGTAAAGAGCAGAGGTTAAATCGGACGTTAAGATGTTCTTGCGAGAAACGCTCGATTCGTCTCGACTTGCGAAAAAAATTGTTGAGGCGGGTCGACTCGTGAGATAAAGCCTTAGGCAATGGGCATAAAAGAAGCCTGTTTCCTAAGCACTGAGACCCTGCAAGTTGGCCCAAAACGGTCTCTTGCATACCATCCACGGGTCTCACTCTCCAACATCGAACTTCGACAAGGAGGGAAACAACTGCTTACAAGTCCTCTCGACTCGTAAGAGGGAAAAATTCTCTTGTAGGATCCTTACGACTTACAAGAGAAAACCACATTTAGGAATCCTCACGATTCCTAAGGAGAAAAACCCACCTACGAGATCCTCTCGAGCCGTAGGGAGAAAAGTCTCTATGAGACCCTCACGGCTCATAGAGTTGAAAATTCTTAGGCAGCAGATCTGAACCTGCGGCCTAAGCCCTCGCTATCTCGTGAAAAAATTAAGAAGCTTACTCTATTACCTGCTAATTGTGACGACATGCTGAGAAAGAGGAAAAGATACAGAAAGAACATCCGATTTACATTTGATCAGGCGTTCGAGACGCATTCATTTATGCGTGGGCAGGAGACTCAGGACGAGAAATAAGACAAGCTGAAATAAAAAAAAGGAGGGTTTCCATTCATATTGCTAAAAATTCTTACAATCACAAGAGCAATGAATAAGAAACATTATTCAAATTATTACAACGGTATAACCTCATATCCGGGGCACGGATTGAGGAATTCAAAAGTAAGGCCATCCAGAGTTCTTCTGGCCTTTCTAATTATTCTTATGCGCAGCCTCTCGCGCTCTTCTGTGTCAAGATCCTCGGCAAGCCCCCCCGGCCTTCAATAAGCAGCAACTATCGTCGTTTGCTGGAAAATTTGGTGTAGGATGTCAATGAGGCTGTCCCGCCGTTTCTTCGAGATCAGCCCCGTCAGGTACACTGAATGCACCTTGTCCTCGGCATCATCCAGCGCATTGAGCGGCAGGGCCTCGTGAAGACCCGGAAGTGCTCTCCATATTGCTCCCAGCACGACTTTCAAAAGAGCCGAACGACGGGGTAGCAGCCAACCACCGCTTGCGTTCAGACGACCCATGACCTCTGCACATTGAGCGTCTGTAAACTCCTGGTTTTGTTGACGACCCTGTGCGCGGATATCGTCGTAGGTGATGAACTCGTGCAAACTGTATAGATGCACCGCCATTATGCCTGGAGGAAATACCACAAGAAGATTAGCGATAGAAGAAAAATAATATACATAGAGGGCTAAATTCCTAGAGAGCAAAGCTCTATTCAGGGATTAAAACCCATGAACGAAAGCTAGTGAAACCCCAATGGGGATCTCTTTAGATCAGAAGATCTGTGAGAGCAAAGCTCTTTGACTGAGATTAATTTAAATTAATTCGATTTACATTAATTTTACCTAAAAGTTTCTAACTTTGAAAATGAGTAAAGCTCTGCTAATGAAACTCCAATGGGGATCTCTTTAGATCAAAAGATCTGTGAGAGCAAAGCTCTTTGACTGAGATTAATTTAAATTAATTCGATTTACATTAATTTTACCTAAAGTTTCCAACTTTGAAAATGAGCAAAGCTCTGCTAGTGAAACCCCAATGGGGATCTCTTTAGATCAAAAGATCTATGAGAGCAAAGCTCTGCTGGTTAAAATTAATTAAAATTAATTTAATCAAAGAATCAATTTTACCTAAAGTTTTTCTAAAAACTTTGGAAAGGAGAGCAAAGCTCTGGAGTTCTTAAAGGCCAGAGCAAAGCTCTAAAGTTTTTTGAAAATAAAAATCTGAAAGATGATAAGCATCTATGGGGGACCAAAGGTCCTATTTATAGGCATCAAGTGCCTCTTCGACTTCCGAAAGTTGTCACGGCGGTTGGAATTCTGCCACCGTTGCGCTCACGTTTGGGGCCACGTAAGCGCAACGGTGGGGGGGCATTTGTTTACCCCAATGAGAGCAAAGCTCTATTCAAATTTCGAAGCGGGAGATAAAGCAACGCTTCATCTTCCCCCAATCAGAGTAAAGCTCTGCTTTGAAAATTTAAAAATTTAATAAATGAAGCAACGCTTCAGATTATTTGCGCTGTGCAACACGCCACGTGTCAGGTGCAGATGCATCAGCGCAGCGCCCAAGGCAGCACACCCAATCAGAGCAAAACTCTATTTAAAGAAAAATTAAATGAAGCAACGCTTCAGCTACGCAAGCACTGCGCTGCGCGACACGTGTCAGCGCAGATGCGCTAGCGCAGTTGCGCTGCGCTGTGCGCTGCGCGACACGCGCAGCGCAGATGCGCTAGCGCAGATGCGCTGCGCGACACGCGTCAGCGCAGTTGCGCTGCGCTGTGCGCTGCGCTGTGCGCTGCGCGACACGTGTCACGCGCTGGGGCATCTGCGCCAAACAGAATTAAAATTTCAAGAAATCTTTTCTGTTCTTGTTAAAACAAGAAGATTTTCTTCTGCAAAGCAGAAGCCCTTGGATCAAAGATCCAACGGTGGGGAAAATTCCCCAAATCACCCAGAGAAAAATCTCTTTAACAAATTTAATTAATTTATGGGCACTATAAAAAGGACCCCAGACCTCAATTAAAAGGGATCAACATTTTCTAAAAAAAGAGAGAGAGAAAGAGAACTCTGAAGAACTCCTCAAGAAAAAAAAAGGTAAAGACCTTCAAGAGAGGAAAGAAATCTCTTTTAATAAATCATTGATCTAAAAAACCAGATCAATGTTCTTCACATAATAAACAGTGGTTTGCACTTCTCATGAACCTCTGGTTCTTTAAAAGACAAGAAAACAACAAAATAAAAATGGTGCTTTGCACCTTTATGAACCTCTGGTTCTTGAAACAAAAAAATTTTATTTTTCTTTGATCTAATTTAGATCAAGAGATCAAATAGTGCTTTGCACTTCTGTTCTTGAATCTAAAAGATTCTTAGTGCTTTGCACTTGCAAACTGCGCTGTTGCGCTCTTGGGAGAGCGCCACGTGTCAGCATCTAAACAACTTGCGCTACGCGCTCTTGAAATAGAGCTTTGCTCTCTGGAATTGGCGCAACTCACCAGAGCGCGCCACGTGTCAGCAGCGCAACAGCGCAGCGCACTAGCGCAGCGCACTGCGCTGTTGCGCTTGCGCTCACCAGAGCATGACACGTGTCCTCACCACAAGCGCTTGCGCTCAGTGATTGGCGCAAAGCGCCTGACAAATGCAATGCATTTTAATGAAGGGCCAGGCCCAATTAAAAGACTAAACAGGCCTAATTAAATTGATGCTCTGCATCATTTATAAGTGGGCAAAGCCCAAACAAAATAATTAAAATGCTATGCAGATGCCTTGCAGAGCCCAAAATAAATTGATGCTCTGCATCCATTATGGGCAGAGCCCAAACAAAAAAATAGAAGTATTGCAATGCATTATTTAGGTGTGGGCAAGGCCCTAGCACAGGTCTAATAGACCAAAAATAAATAAGGGTGTTGAACATTTTCAACAGGACTTAGCCCAATTTTGGCCGTAAGTCCTCAAATTAAATTGACTGAGCACAGCTGTTCTCTTAAATTAATTTATATCCGGTTCGAGGGTACATCTCCGAACTCCTCTGACAACCATCGTTGTAATCCTTCAACGACGTCAGAGAGGTGACGGGTCCCGACGACCACACATCAATATGGACTGCGGGGTCCTTAAACTCGTGGACCGAAATGTCCTTAAACTAATGATGGACCGAAACGTCCTTAAACTAATGATGGACCACCACGTCCCTAAACTGGCGATGGACCACCACGTCCCTAAACTGGAACATGGACCACCACGTCCCTAAAGTGGAACAACAGAGCCTCCAAATGCTCTTTTGCCGGATCTAAACGGTCCTGTTTAAGTTGATCTTAACCCCAAATACGGCTAACGTATCCTTAAACATTCAAATGGACTATAAAACTCCAAATCAATTTTGGTTCAAGGGTACATCTCTGAACTCCTCTGACACCTATCGTTATAATCCTTCAACGACGTTAGAGAGGTGACGAGTCCCGATGGCCAGATATTAAATGGATTATCACGTTAAGTTGATCTTAGTCTTAAACAGGACTATCGTATCCTTAACGAACGTTTAAGTTGATCTTAGCCGCAACGCGACTAATGCATCCTTAAACTAAAAACACCAAACCCAAATCTAAGTAAATACGGATTTGGACTAATCCACGTCCTACGGGCGACGGCATTACTCAGTCTCCGTATACAATCCACGGGCAACCACAAACAAAATAAACACCCACGACACGAAGTGAAATTCTGGAGAAGGAGAAAGTTGTTACCGCGATGCGGTAGCGTAATTAACTGCAGGGGCTTGCGCCTGCAGGGAAGAGCATCCCCACAATCAAAAACCCCTCAAGCGAGGGGGAATCTGACGAAGTCTTCTACATCGGCCGCATCCATCTAAACCTCCGATACACGGTGCCATAAATCAACTTGGCATCTTCGGAGAGATGGACGGATAAGACCACATAGCATCTGCCCCGAATCTCAGGCACAGACGCCCTAACGTCTCGGCCGCCATTCAGAGGGGAACAATCGCGAGAATAGAATATGGTATCATATACACGTATTAATCTCAGTCCCGCACATATCACATATGTGCTTCTACTCCGTTTCGCCTGAGCCAGGAAACCTTTGTGTATGACTCTAAAGACTCGTCAATACGCTGGCAGTAGGTGATGATCATATCAAACACCCACAAGCCGCAAGCGGTCAGCTAAACGTAACGGCCACCCGGGTATTGAGCGATCAGAAGATCAACAAGCAAGCATGTCCATACTCCTGCGAATCCAATCAGTAACACTACCGTACAGTCCGGTCTCTTCATCTGATATGTCGCATATCCAGTCTAAGGGTGGTATACGTCAGACCCCAGTAACCGATAAGTCGTGTCGATGTGAGGCTCATAACGGGTCGAGAAAACTACTGATAACACTTATCAGTAGATCTCCATATCAGCCATGGCCAGGGACTTCCAGTTATAGCCAATCGAGCACAGCGCAACATCAACCCCCAATACCGGGAGAGACGAAACCCCTCCTATCGCTCATTGCCTCCATGTGATTCGGGGCTGCACCCAAAAGCCACCGTTTTGCATGTTCTCATGAACGTAGTAAGGTGGAAATCAAAGCACAGTGGGAATCACACAAGACTCTATAACGACCTCGGGTCTACAGACTAACCTGTACCAGTGTCACCAGAGAACTATTATCTGACGATAGGTATAATACCAACTAGGAGTTCTCGGCAAGTCCGTTCAGTGTACCCAGTCTCCTCTGAGCACCCGTATACCATCTTTGATATCAAACACCAATGGATGTGTGATCTATCCATCGCCCATCATATGGGTCAAGAAGCGTATACGCTAGTCTACTCTGGAGTATCGATGCCCTATCTCGATACACCCTCAACTAGGAACAATTATAGGATCTACTTGTGTACTACCCTGGCCCTAATAGTATGATCTCTGTTAGTAGTCAAGTACACATCCTAAGGGCTTTATCAACATGTGAGAGCAAGACAGTAACACAATACAAGTCAACATGTTAAGACAAAGAGCAACCGGATAGCATACTATCATATCGAGCAAGAAAGTCCTCTTTATATATATCCAAGCGTCCACTATAATATACATCATATGTACAATAATGGCCTCTAGGGCATATACATAACTAACAGTCCCTAGGTCTATACAACGCCTTGTCTTCGCAGTTGAGGGATGAGGCGATCGAGAAGTTGCACCCGCTTTACCATCTCGGCCTGATCTCGAAGAGCAGGCAGGACCGATCAGCGGGCCTTCTTCTGGAGTGTTTCCAGAAGAGGCTGATCGTTGATTTTTGTCCGACGGGTGGCGCTTCTGAGGTAGCCGAGGAGGCTAGGGCTCGGCTGGCGGAGATTTCGTCGGAGTACCATCAACAATGCTTTCTCAATCCCCGGCCTCCTTTGCTGTAATTTTTGTAAGGCTGAGGAGCCTATAATACCTCTTAATGAATAAAATTCTTCTTTTCTGATGTGTTTTGTCTTCTCTTATCCCTTAGCATTTTTTTTACATATTTTCTCAAAACGAATCTAGGGATCTCGGAACCGAGGAAGAAGAAAATATATTGAAGAAGTCTCTTCTAATTCAGGAGACTTAAGAAAAATTACATAGCTTTGAAAAGAAGAAAATACGTTCATTTGTATAGTTTGAGTTTTCAGCGTTGTAGGACCGAAGAAACTTGCGTCCCCTGGCGTCTTGTAAGCGATAGGCTCCACCGGGCAATACTTCGGAGATGAGGAAAGGGTCGTCCCAATTCGAGGAGAACTTGTGCAGTTTGCCCTGATTTACGAATTCGTTTCTCCTTAAGACCAAATATCCCGTCTTGAAGGCGCGATGCTTAACTCGTGCGTTGTAGTAGCGAGCAGTTTGTTGTTGGTAAGCGGCCGCTTTGATCTGTGCTCGGTCCCGCTTCTCTAGCAAGATGTCCAAATTGGTCCGGAGCGCTGAGGTATTGGCTTCGTCATCGAAGTATTCGACTCTCTAACTGGGCAGTCCGATCTCCTCTGGGACCATTGCCTCGGTACCGTAGCAGAAGCTGAAGGGGGTCTCTCCCATGGGCGTTTTATTCGATGTGCGTAAGGACCATAGTACCCACGGTAGTTCCTCAACCCAGCTACCCTGCCTTCCTTCCAAACGAACTTGAAGACCTCGGATAACTTCTCGGTTAGCAACATCGGCTTGTCCGTTGCATTGAGGATGCGCGACCGCGGCAAACTTCATTAGTATGTGGTATTCGTTGCAGAACTCTCTGACTTTGTCGTTTTCTAAATTCTTCCCGTGGTCGGTAATGATGCACCTTGGGATCCCGAATCGAGAGATTACGTTGTTATGCAAGAACTTTATGGTAGTGGCGGCGGCCGGTTTTCTGATGGGGACAACCTCAATCCACTTCGTGAAATAGTCTACCGCGACGAGGATGTACTTGTGTCCACCCGTACCAGTGGGGAGTTGGCCCACCATATCCATCCCCCACTGGGCAAACGGCCAAGGGGGGTGAGGGCCATTAGCTCGGTAGCCGGAAGACGGGGTATGCTGCCGTGGAGTTGGCAGCTTTTGCA
This sequence comes from Agapanthus africanus, assembly GCA_030015575.1. NCBI lineage: Eukaryota > Viridiplantae > Streptophyta > Magnoliopsida > Asparagales > Amaryllidaceae > Agapanthus > Agapanthus africanus. The sequence goes on along the minus strand of CM057339.1, from coordinate 26,947,235 downwards.
CCTTCTGACGAGCTTCTGAGCGTCTTAGTGTACCATTGGACAATAATATCCTTGGATCAGCGTCTTCTGGACCAAGGTATAGGCCCCTTGATGCACTCCATCGACCCCTTCGTGTATCTCACAAAGGACGTAGTCGGCTTCGTGAGGGTCAACGCACCGGAGCAGAGGCTGTGTGTATGACTTCTTGTAAAGGTTTCTATTGCTCCAGATGAAATGGCGAGCTTTGGATCGAAGGCGGCGTGCTTCCCCTCGGTCTTCCGAAAGTGTACCATCCTTCAGGAACTCCACGAAGGGCTTCCTCCAATCCTGGCCTTCCTCCTGAGCAGTGTATACTTGAAGCGTTACCTCTCTGTCTTCCACGCTGGGCCGTGGCAAGACTTCGAAGAGGATATTCCTCTTATTGTTGGCAATATAGGAAGAGGCAAGTTTGCTCAGGGCGTCGGCTTGGGCGTTCAGGTGCCTAGGAATCTTTTCGACTTGGACTTCATCAAAATTTTCCGTAGTATTTTTACCTCGGCCAAGTACTTCACCATGAGCGGCTCTCGGTTCTTGAATCACCCGGTCACTTGGCCGACGACTAGGGCGGAGTCGCTGTGAATCCGGATCGTCTTCAGCCCCACCCCAGAAGCGATTCGCAACCCGGCTAGCAAGGCCTCGTATTCTGCGGCGTTGTTTGACGATCTGAACCCGAGCTTCAAAGAGTATTCTATCTCTGCCTCGTTCGGGCCTCGAATGATAAGGCCGGCACCGCTCCCTTCCTCGATAGAGGATCTATCCACGTAGAGGACCCAATCGGGGATGGAGTCAGGTATTTCCTTGACCGAGGGTCGGGACCTAGGGGCATGTGCCGATGTTGCTTCCTTGGTGGGGATAGTGCACTCGACAACGAAGTCTGCCAGGACTTGTGCTTTGATGGATTGCCTGGGGCGGTGGTTGATGTCGAATTGGGATAACTCCCATCTCCATTTCTCTAGATGGCCAGAAGACTCAGGGGAGGCGGGGATAGTCCCTATAGGTCGCTCGGTGAGGAAGATGATGGTGTGTGCCTGGAAGTAGTGTCGTAGCTTCCTTGAGGCGACGATAAGCGCCAAGACTATCTTTTCTATGGCCGGGTACCTTGTTTCCGCGTCTTTGAGAACATGGCTCACGTAGTAGACCGGCTTCTGTACTCCTTCGACTTCTCGGACGAGCACCGAGCCAGCAGCATGATCGGAGACCGCAAGGTACAATAATAGCTTGTCTCCTTCGATTGGTCGGGTGAGCAGTGGGGGAGTTGACAGATGCGCTTTGAACTGCTCGAAAGCGTTTTGACATTCTTCCGACCATTCGAACTTTGGGATCTTTCTCAGGGCTTTGAAGAATGGGATGCGCTTTTCTCCCGATCTCGACATGAAGCGACTCAGAGCGGCCACTCTCCCCGTGAGTCGCATGATCTCAACGTTGCTCTTTGGTGTGACCATGTTGAGAATGGCGCTGATCTTTTCCGGGTTAGCTTCGATTCCTCGGTGGGTAACCATGAACCCGAGGAATTTCCCGCTAGTGACTCCGAACGCGCACTTGGCTGGATTCGGCTTCATTTTGTACTTTCGGGGGATGTCGAATGTCTCGCCATGATCTTTGGTGTGCTCGTCCGATGATGTTGATTTCACGAGCATGTCGTCGACATAAACCTCCATGTTCTTCCCGATCCGCGGTTTGAACATTTTGCTAACTAGGCGCTGATATGTAGCCCCATCATTTTTTAGGCTGAAGGGCATCACTTTGTAGCAGTATACCCCCCAGTCCGTGTTGAACACGGTAAGTTCTTCATCTGCCGGGTTCATACGGATCTGGTTGTAGCCGGAGAAGGCGTCCATGAAGCTGAGCAATTCGTGGCCAGCCGAGCTGTCTACTAGCTGTTCTATCTGAGGGAGGGGATATGTAATAACCCTAAACTTTCTGTACAAATTTTTTCCAAAATACAGAAAGGAATACCTAAGCCTGAGCACAAGTTATAAATTAAATTTGCTTTTGAACAGCAAGAAAACACTTGTAGCTCATTGGTAAAGCCTTTCATTGTTGTGACAAAGCCCCTGTGTTCGAATCCCATCAGCCACATATTATTTTTATTGTATTTTTCTTTTAATCTTTTAGAAGCCCAAAGGTTTACACGTACACTACACGTAAAATGAAAAGTCACAACAAAATCTAACATGTGCATTGAGGTATATGAGACGACTAGGACACGTGGCAAGAATCCAAGACCCAACCAAGCTAAGATGGCCGGCGAGATTGGCAATGAGGCCGACGCCGCCGGGCCCCCCCATTGCAAAATCTCCCAAAATTTTACTCTAACACCCCTTCGCCTACCTCACTACCCCCATGCTGTTTGATTTCTCTGCACATTTCCAGAGAATTAAAAATGGGTATTAATCCACATTTCAATGCACATTTTAATTCTCAAATTCATTACCCTAAACCTTAATTTTCCATATAAATACCACACTACTTTTCATCTCTACTCATTCAGAATTCCATTACAAAAACTCTCTAAAATTTCCATGTCCTAAGTTGTACAAGTGGAGTTAGCAAAGGTCGAAGTTCCGGCGACGTTTCGGGAAGATTCCGGCGACGAAACGACTCCCCGACGATTCCGATAGCTTCCCTATCTCTTCTCTTGTTTTTCAACCTGTAAGTCCCCACTCCCATTCTCTATCTTTATTCTAAAACAATCTATTTTCAAAACTCGTCGGAAGCGGAGTTATTCCGACTTCCGATTCGTTTTTCTTTAAAAAATTTATTTTTCTTAAACAATAAAATACCATATTCCCTCATAATGATCAACAAACATAAATAAAGACATTAGAACAAGTTTCATCTCAAAATAATAAGTATTGAAATTTCTATTTCACTTTTACAGTAAAATAGCATCATATTTACATACGGCTTTTATTTAATGTTTTACACTAATAACTTTAGAAAACTCACGAGGTAATGACCTATCTCATCACAATACACATTTTTGACATAGCACGATAACTCTTGGAACATTAGTTATGGGATAATACGAGTTACCATTAAATACCTTAAACATTCAAAAACCGTTTTCTTTAAAAAGTGTGTTACTTAATTCCTTACAAATACGTCTCTACAACCCATTTTGGAGAACCCCGATCAGGATGGTGTGGGTTATCGCATATCCTTGGGCCTAATAGAGAGAGATGCAGACCTCCGCAAGGAGCATTCGATCTCGATGGAATTTTTAATGCAATTTTAAAAAAAATGTGATTTCTATTTAATAAATAAATTCTATTTTTTATAAATATTCGATATATATAAATATTATCAAAATATATACTTTAAATATATTATATATATATTCCATGTTTTCCAAATCAAAGGAATCACAAATTTCATGAAACTACCTTTACAATTCAATACCATTTCAAGTTTACACTAAAATACAATATACAATGAAAACTAGGTTATATTCACTAGAATATTTCACTTTATAAAAAATTACAATTATGGAAACCCTAAAGACGTTAATTAAATACTTGAGGTGTATTTTGAAAATATATCAAAACTATTTTTCATAAAACCCCCTCAAGTTATATTAATTTACAATAAGGACCCTAGTAAACATAGGTTTAAGCAGGACCAGTTCTCTTGAGCCTCAGCGCGCCGGAAAATATGGGTGCTTGCCTATCTAAGGTAGAAAACCTAAAAACGGTGTTATCAATACGGTAATTGTCTTGGAAAAAGACACAATTCCTGCCGTCCATGTGCAGCAGTTACCGATAACTCCAAAACAATCAGGACTTCAATTCTGTTTAAAAGTCTGACTCAGTTAGAGTCACGATCAAATCTGATTATAATCTATCTTGAATTCAATTCAAGTATAACTACAATACAGCATGAATCCATGAATGCCAGAATACAATCTATAACAACATGACCATGACCGGACCGAACCATGGATATACTCTGATTACATGGCTATCCATTTATATCCATTATGTTTACATGATATCATGGTTTCGGCAAGTCTTCCATTTACTACAAGACAATACAATACAATCAGTACAATCAATACAATCAATATAATAAACATTACGGAGTTTATAAAGGGGCAGACTAGTACGAAACATTTTAAAGGTGGCACGAGGTGGTCACTAAAAGACGTAATTACATCCATGCCGTTGTTCCGTGGTATTATCGACGGAGCTTTGTACTACGGGTTTCCAAATTCCACGGTGTAAGTTGGACTCCTCTCATATACACTGGCATATTCTATACCAAGCTACAACAACTACGTTAGTATAATAAATATAATATTATCTACTTCACCTGTTCCATTCTCTGTTTATTCTTCTCCTTCTTTCTTTGGGACTTACCGAGCGATTGTTCGCTGACAACATTCCTATTTCTCTTCTTCTTTGGAATGTTGTCAGGAGGACCCAACTCTAAGTAGTTTGAGACCAGGCAGGAGCACTTGGATCAGTTCACAGAAGACCCTTAGCATTGACTTTACTTGTACTCATTTTATTTTCAGTTCATACCATTGTTTAGGCATTGCATTCCAGACTTGTATTTATATTTCCAGTTGTATTGTAAAGGAATGTTGAATAAATAAAAGTTGTTGTTCATTTATGTCTCTTGTGTACATTTTACTTTATATTGCTTAGATATGTTTAGCGTGTTTACTTCTGAGTAAATACGTCGAGTGACCCGTCACGTCTCCTTACCGTATACCGGAAAACGGGGCGTGACAGGTTTTGTTGGTGGCCCATGCAGGTCAGTGCTGCATGGAACCCTACCATGCAGGTCAGTTCTGCATGGACATGCAGGTCAATTCTGCATGAAGTCCTAAGCAATATAACATAAGAATCAGCAACTAAAAACATTCTTTACATTTCATATTCCTTGAATCTTACAATTTCATATACTTTGAATCTATCCTAACCTTATTTTTCTTTCAAAGTTATGGATTCTCCAAACAATACTAGCACCAACTTCAACCACACACCACCAATTCTACCGCTTACGCCTACCGTTGCTGCTCCGATCAATGAGCAAACGGTACTGCTTGAGGCAATCCGAAGACTCCTGAAAGGACAGCAGCAGTAGACTGCTATATTACTGAACCGTCCAGAAGCGGAAGCGCCCGGAGTAAAAAAATTCCAGGCATTGCACCCAAAGCAATTTTTGGGAAAGAGAGCCCTCTGGAAGTGGAAGAATGGGCTCAGAGTATCGAGGATGATCTGGCAGCAGTACAAGTTCCAGAGATCGCTTGGGTACGAGTTGCAAAGATGCAACTCACCGACAACGCTCGAGTTTGGTGGAAGGCAGAAGAAAGCCGTCTTGACCAACCGATCGAATGGAAAACCTTTCACGACATGTTCGACGCGAAGTGCTTTCCAGAGACTGCCCGATTTGACATGGAACAACAATTCATCCATCTACAACAGGGTTCGATGTTGACCAAATCTGTGGATGAGTATGATATTGAGTTTACCATGCTCAGTAGGTAAGATATGTCTCAATATTCGGTTTTCTAATATCACATACTACACAACTAACACAAGACCGCAAAAGGTTCGCGGCACACTTGATTCCGACTGCTGAGATCAGGTTTAGACGATTTCAGCAAGGGTTAGATCCGAAGATCCAAGCTGCCTTAGCTACAGGGGATTTCCCAACCCACGAACTGGCCCTGAAAGCTGCCCGTCGATATGAGGCAGTAGTGAAGAAGAAGGGTAGACCTTAATCTGCCGGAGTGAAGCGCCCTGCCACTCAGATGGCAAGAGGAGCCTCTTCAAGGCCAACTTTTGAACTCAGGAGACCGGAAGAAACAAATAATCGGCCAAGTCCAGATTTTTGCTTCTACTGCAAGAAGGATGGACACATGTGGAAGGACTGTAGACGCTCAAAATGCCTGTGCTTAGTTTGTGGCGCATCCAATCATGGAATTGGAACATGTCCTTATAGGCGCAACGCAGTTCCAACTCACAACACTTATCCGCAGCGACCAGCTATCCAGGCTCCTGCACCTCGTCTTGCTCTTCCAGCTCCACCTCCACGTGGACCTCCTGCACAGCCTAATCACCAATTCCATTAGGCACTGAGGAACATGCCTCGAGGGCAGAGAAACATGCCCCAAGGACAGAGAAATGTGCCTCCAGCTAGGAGGAATGTACCCCGGCGTCAGGCTTTCACATTAGCGGTCGTAGAAGCCGAGACTGTAGACCAAGCTAACCCTGGTATTTTCCCTCACATCTTTTTCAATCTTACCAAAACTTTTGCATTCTTTCGTTCTTCCAAATATTTTCATGCACTATCAATAGTTCTAACATTATCACTATCACCAAATTGTTTTGAATCTGTTACACTTTCCTTCTACAAATTTTGAGGACGAAATTTTTATAAGGAGGGTAGAATGTAACAACCCTAAACTTTCTGTTCAAATTTTTTCCAAATTACAGAAAGGAACGCCTAAGCCTGAGCACAAGTTATAAATTAAATTTGCTTTTGAACAGCAAGAAAACACTTGTAGCTCATTGGTAAAGCCTTGCATTGCTGTGACATAGCCCCTGTGTTCGAATCCCATCGGCCACATATTATTTTTATTGTATTTTTCTTTTAATCTTTTAGAACCCCAAAGGTTTACACGTGCACTACAGTAAAATGAAAAATCAAACATGTGTACTGAGGTATATGAGACGACTAGGACACGTGGCAAGAATCCAAGACCCAACCAAGCCAAGATGGCCGACGAGATTGGCAATGGGGCCGGCGCCGTCAGGCCCCCCCGTTGCAAAAGCTCCCAAAATTTCACCCAAGCACCCTTTCGCCTACCCCGCTATCCCCGTGCTGTTTGATTTCTCTGCACATTTCTAGAGAATTAAAAATGCGTATTAATCCATATTTTAATGCACATTTTAATTCTCAAATTCATTACCCTAAACCCAAATTTTCCGTATAAATACCACACTATTTTTCACCCCTCCTCATTCAGAATTCCATTACAAAAACTCTCTAAAATTTCTAAGTCCTAAGTCATTCAAGTGGAGTCAGCAAAGGTCGAAGTTCCGGCGACGTTTCGGGAAGATTCCGGCGACGAAACGACTCCCCGATGATTCTGATAGCTTCCCTATCTCTTCTCTTGTTTTTCAACCTGTAAATCCCCACTCCCCTTCTCCATATTTATTTTAAAACAATCTATTTTCAAAACTCGTCGGAAGCGGAGTTATTCTGACTTCCGATTTGTTTTTTTTTAAAACTCCATTTTTCTTAAAATACCATATTCCCTCATAATGATCAACAAACATAAATAAAGGCATTAGAATAAGTTTCATCTCAAAATAATAAGTATTGAAATTTTTATTTCACTTTTACAGTAAAATAGCATCATGTTTACATATGGCTTTTATTTAATGTTTTACCCTAATACTTTTAGAAAACTCACGAGATAATGACCTACATCATCACAACACACATTTTTGACATAGCAGGATAACTCTTGGGACATTAGTTATGGGATAATACGAGTTTACAATTAAATACCTTAAACATTCAAAAACCGTTTTCTTTAAAAAGTGTGTTAATTCCTTGCAAATACGCCTCTACAATCCATTTTGGGGAACCCCGATCGGGATGGTGCGGGTTATCGCACATCCTCGGGCTTAGCAGAGCGAGATGCAGACCTCCGCAAGGAGCATTCGATCTCGATGGAATTTTTAATGCAATTTTCAAGAAAAATGTGATTTCTATTTAATAAATAAATTCTATTTTTTATAAATATTATATATATAAATATTATCAAAATATCTATTTTAAATATATTATATATATATATTCCATATTTTCCAAATCAAAGGAATCATAAATTTCATGAAACCACCTTTACAATTCCTTTACATTCCAAGTTTATACTAAAATATCATACACAATGAAAACTAGGTTATATTCACTATAATATTTCACTTTATAAAAAATTACAATTATGGAAACCCTAAAGACGATAATTAAATACTTGAGGTGTATTTTAAAAATATATCAAAACTATTTTTCATAAAAAAAACCCTCAAGTTATATTAATTTACAATAAGGACCCTAGTAAACATAGGTTTAAGCGGGACCAGTTCTTTTGAGCCCCAGGGAGACGGAGAATATGGGTGCTTGCCTATCTAAGGTAGACAACCTAAAAACGGTGTTATCAATACGGTAACTGTCTTGAAAAAAGACACAAATCCTGTCGTCCATGTGCAGCAGTTACCGATAACTCCAAAATAATCAGGACTTCAATTCTGTTTAAAAGTCTGACTCGGTTAGAGTCACGATCAAATCTGATTATAATCTATCTTGAATTCAATTCAAGTATAAATACAATACAACATGAATCCATGAATGCCAGAATACAATCTATAACAACATGAACATGACCGAACTGAACCATGGATATACTCTGATTACATGACTATCCATTTATATCCATTATGTTTACATGATATCATGATTTCGGCAAGTCTTCCATTTACTACAAAACAATACAATACAATCAGTACAATAAATATAATCAATACAATAAACATTATGGGGTTTATAAAAGGGCAAACTGGTACAGAAAATGTTAAAGGTGGCACGAGGTGGTCACTAAAAGACGTAATTACATCCATGCCGTTGTTCCGTGGTATTATCTACGGAGCTTTGTACTACGGGTTACCAAATTCCACAGTGTTAGTTGGACTCCTCTCGTATATACTGGCATATTCTGTACCAAGCTATAACAACTACGTTAGTATAACAAATATAACATTATCTACTTCACCTGTTCTATTCTCTGTTTATTCTTCTCCTTCTTTCTTTGGGACTTACCGAGCGATTGTTCGCTTACAATATTTCTATTTCTCTTCTTCTTTGGAATGTTGTCAGGAGGACCCGACTCTGAGGAGTTCGAGACCAGCTAGGAGCACTTGGATCAGTTCACAGAAGACCCTGAGCATTGACTTTACTTGTACTCATTTTATTTTCAGTTCATGCCATTGTTTAGGCATTGCATTCCAGACTTGTATTTATATTTCCAGTTGTATTGTAAAGGAATATTGAATAAATAAAAGTTTTTGTTCATTTATGTCTCTTGTGTATATTTTACTTTATATTGTTTAGATACGCTTAGCGTGTTTACTTCTGAGTAAATACGTCCGTGACCCGTCGCGTCTCATTACCGTACACCGAGAAACGGGGCGTGACGGGATAGCTGTCTTTCGAGCAGGACTTGTTCACGTCTGTGAAGTCGACGCACATGCGCCACTTCTCGTTCGCATTTTTAACCATGACTACATTCGCCAGCCAATCCGAATAGTCAACATTTCGAATGAAGTTGGCTGCGAGCAATCTATCGACCTCGTCCTCCATCGCCTTTTGCTTGATCGGCGCGAAACTTCGCTTCTTCTGTCTGACGGGTCGGGCCTTCGGGTCGACCCCAAGCTTGTGCGAGATTAATCTAGGGTCGATACCGGGCATGTCAGCAGGCGCCCAGGCGAACAAGTCCGAGTTCCCTCGGAGAAAGCGGATCAAGTCTTCACACCGGGCTCCTGTTAAAAGGGATCCGATCTAGACGGTTCATCCCTCATTCCCTTCGACGAGGGGGGCTTCTGTTAGCGCTTCCACCGGGGCTCCTCGGATTTCTTTCTGTTCATCACGAGTGTCTAAGGACCCATGGAAATCGTTTGCGTATTCGAGTGTCATGCCCCGCTTCCCAGTGTACGGGGAGGGGACGTGGCGAGGCCCGCTACGTATTTACTCAGAAGTAAACACGCTAAGCGTATCTAAGCAATATAAAGTAAAATATACACAATAGACATGAATATAAACGAATAGCAACTTTATTTATTAAACATTCTTTTACAGGTACAACTGGAAATGTAAATACAATGACGGAATGCAATGCCTAAACAATGGCATGAACTGAAATGAAATGTATGTACAAGTAAAGTCTAATGGCTGTGCTGCTCAGTGGTCTGCTGTGAACTGCTCCAAGTGCTCTTGGCTAATCTCGAACTCCTCAGAGTCGGGTCCTCCTGACAACATTCAAAAGAAGAAGAAAATGAATGTCATCAGCGAATAATTGCTCGGTAAGTCCCAAAGAAAGAAGGAGAAGAATAGACAGAAAAGAGAGTATATCTAGTATAATGTTTGATTGCTATGTTAACGTAGTATTTGTAGCTTGGTACAGAATATGCCAGTGTATACGAGAGGAGTCCAACCTACACCGTGGACTTTGGTAACCCGTAGTACAAGGATCCGTCGATAATACCACGGAACAACGGCATGGATGTAATTACGTCTTTTAGTGACCACTTCGTGCCACTTTTAACATGTTCCATACCAGTCTACCCCTTTATAAACCCCATAATGTTTATTGTATTGATTGTACTGTATTGTCTTGTAGTAAATAGAAGACTTTCTGAAACCATGATATCGGTAAACGGGATGGATATAAATGGATAGTCGTGTAATCAGAGTATATCCATGGTTTGGTTCAGTCTTGTTCATGTTGTATAGATTGTATTCTAACATTCATGGATTCATGTTGTATTGCAATTATACTTGAATTGAATTCAAGTCAGATTATAATCAGATTTGACCATGACTCGAACTGAGTCAGACTTTTAAACAGAATTGAAATCCTGATTGTTTTGGAGTTATCGGTAACTGCTGCACATGGACGGCATGATTTGTGTCTTTTTCCAAGACAATCACCGTGTTGATAACACCGTGGTTAGGTTGTCTACCTTAGATAGACAAGCACCCACATTATCCGACTCTCTGAGGCTCAAGAGAACTGGTCCCGCTTAAACCTATATTTACTAGGGTCCTTATTGTAAATTAGTATAACTTGAGGAGGTTTTATGTAAAATAGTTTTGATATAATTTCAAAATACACCTTAAGTATTTAATTATCGTCTTTAGGGTTTTCATAGATGTATATTTTATAAAAGTGAAATTTTCTAATAAGTAGAACCTAGTTTTCATTGTGTATGGTATTTTAATGAAATATTGGAATTTGTATTGAATTGTAATGGTAGTTTCATGAAATTGTGATTTCTTTGATTTAGAAAACATGGAATATTTCTAATATATTTTAAAATAAATATTTTGATAATAGTTATAAATATTTATATATTTAATAAAATAATTTTTATTTATAGAAATCTCATTTTCTTAAAAATTGTATCAAAAATTTCATCAAGATTGAATACTCCTTGCGGAGGTCTGCATCTCGCTCTACTAGGCTCGAGAATGTGTGATAACCCGTATCATCCCGATCGGGGTTCCCCAAAATGGGTTGTAGAGGCGCAATTGCAAGGAATTTAATTAACACACATTTTAAAGAAAACGGTTTTGAATGTTCAAGGTATTTATTCGTAATCTCGTATTTTCCCATAAACTAGATTCGTAAAATTCATCGTGCTATGTCAAAAATGTGTGTTGTGTTGAAGTAGGCCATTACCTCGTGAATTATCTAAAGGTAATACGGTTAAATTGAACAATTATAAGTTGTATGTAACATAATAGTATTTTACTGTAAAAGTGAAATAGAAATTACAACATGAATTATTTTGAGATAAAACTTGTTCTAATGTGTTTATTTATGTTTGTTAAACATTATGAGAGAATATGGTATTTTATTATTTAAGAAAAATGGAGTTTTTAAAGAAAAACGAATCGGAAGACGGAATAACTCCGCTTCCAACGAGTTTTGAAAAAGAGAAGTTTTAAAGTAGAGATGGAGGAGGGGAATGGGAACGTACTAGTTATAAAGAAAGAGGGGAGAAGGAAGAAGCTTTCGAAACCGTCGGGGCGTCGTTTCGTCGCCGGATTCTCCTCGAAACGTCGTCGGAACTTCGCATCTTTGCTAACTCCACTTGCACAACTTGGGACTTGGAATTTTTAGAGAGTTTTTGTAATGAAATTCTGAATGAGGAGAGGTGAAATGTGATGTGGTATTTATAGGGAAATTAGGGTTTAGGGTAATGAATTTGAGAATTAAAATGTACATTAAAATTTGGTTTAATACTACTTTTTAATTCTCTGTTTATTTTTAATAAAAGCAAATAGTATAGGGGTTAAGGGGGGAGGCCAAGGGGTGTAGGGTTAAAAATTGGGGAGCATCCCATGCGGGGGGACCGGCGGTGCCAGTCTCAAGCTTCATCTCGCCGGTCCAAATCCGGTGAGGGAGCTTGGGATTTTCGCCACGTGTCCCCGTCTGTTGGTATATCTCAGTGCATGTGTTTGTTTAATCTGTGACTTTTCATTTTACGTGTAGTGCACGTGTAAACCTTTGGGCTTCTAAAAGATTAAAGATAAATCAATTAAAAAAATATATGGCTGATGGGATTCAAATACAGAGGCTACGTCACAGCAGTGTAAGGCTTTACCAATGAGCTACAAGTGCTTTTTTGTTGTTCAAAAGCAATTCAAATTTATAACTTATGCTCAGGCTTAGGTATTCCTTTCTGTATTTTGAAAAAATTATGTACAAAAAGTTTAGGGTTGTTACATCGAGGTCGTCGCTCTGCTCTCCGGTGGTGGATGTCGCGGTGAAGAAAATCTTGGCGATTCGCTGGTTCCCGTATGCCCGGCTTATCCCCTCTTGATCTAATGGAAATTTGATCGCAAGGTGGTAGGTCGAGATTTGAGCCCGGAGGGCATTTAATGTCGGGCGTCCCAGGAGGATGTTGTAGGATAAAGGGATCCTAGCGACGATGAATTCCACCGGTACGGTCCTCGTATGGCCCGCCTCCCCAATGTTGAGGAGGAGAGTGACCACTCTTCGGCCGGGATAGAGTGGTTGGTAAACCCTGATAGGACGTGGGAGGTTGGCCGTAGATCGGACGGCCCTAGCCTCATACGCTAGAAGCAGTTATAGAAAAGGATATCTGCCGAGCTGCCGGAATCAACCAATATCCTCTGAACCTCGTAACGGTGGACTCGTGCCGTAATCATGAGAGGGTCATTGTGAGGCAAGGATATATCGTAGAGGTCTTCATTAGTGAAGATGATGGGCTCGATGACCCTGTATTTCTTCTGGGGCGGGTCGCTTGTTCCCTCGACGGGTAGGAGGCAGTGGGTCTCGCCGGCTCTACAGGCAGACCCTGAGGAAACGACCATGATTTGGCCGATCGTTAATTCGTTGGGAGGGGGCTGGTTCTCGTGCTCCCTGTCAGCCTGTCGCTTTTCCCGCAGGCACTTCGCCAGGTGGCCAGACCGGATCAACTCCTCGATGTAGTCGCGGAGTTGTTTACAGTTCTCGGTCGGGTGGTCCTGCGACCTATGGAAGGCGCATTACGGGCCCCGGGTTCATTTAGCCGCTCTATGGGTGACCAGCGGGAGCTTGAAGAATCGCTCGCCCTTCGCCTCTTCTAACAGCTCGGTCCGGGAGATGTTGAAAGGAGTATACTCCTGGAACTTTGGGGTGTATGGTTTTGGCTGGTCGACCTTCTTCTTCTCTTCTCTGACCCTCTTCTTTTGGTCGGCTTGGTCGCCTCGGGGCAGGTTAGCGTTCACCTCAGACTCGAGTTGGATCTCTCGCTCGGTCCAAGCTTTTACCTCGGCCATAGTCTTAAGTTGCGCTAATGCAAAAGAGCGGAGCCACTCTTTATGCCTAAGACCTGATCTTAGGGCGGTGATGACAGTTTCGTCCCGGTGCTCGGGAACCTAGAGAAGAGAGTGACGTATCCCTTAAAGGATTCTTTGTCTCCGCTCTTTATAGTGAAGAGGTAATCGACAATCCGCTTCTGTCGTCTGTTTCCGACGAAGTGACCGAGGAACTGGGCGGCCAGCTCATCAAAGGTAGAGATGGAGCATGGTGTGAGTCCTCGGAACCAGTCCCGTCCAGCCCGGATGAGGGTGGCGGGAAATGCTCGGTATTGGGCAGCGTCGGAGTTATCCTGGAAGCTCATGCCCTCCGTAAATGCGTCCAGATGGTCCTTTGGTTCGGATTTCCCGTCGAAGAGGGCCATCTTAGGCGGCTTGTTCCTGAACGAGACGTGTACGGTGAGCAACTCCTCGCTGAAGGGCTTCGTAAGTGAGTCGGCAGCGTACCTGCCCCCTTCACTAGATGGATGACCCTCCCGATGTATACCCTCGACTTTCTTCTCGAGGGCGTCGAGGCGGTCGTGATACCTTGAGGATTCGGCGCAGTCAAAGCGGTGGCCCTTCCCGCTTGTGGTTTGCGCCAGGCTGCGACTCCGATTCCGTTCTATCAAATTCCTTAGGTCCCCTGGCGAGGTCCTTCTTGAGTCTTCACGGCGAGTGCCGTTCGTGCGATCCCGTCGAGGGAGAGGGTGTCGGTCATGCCTAGGAGCATGCGAGCTGACCGATACCTCCCCGGGAGGGACAGGAACACGACGGGCCTTAGGGCGATGGGCTCTTTCGCGAGAATGCTCCGTAGAGCCGTGTGGCGCCTAGCGGGCCATTGAATCGGTCGCTGCGGGAGAGCCGCGGTCGCCGGAATGAGCACGGCGTTGTTCGGTGGTGCCAGCGTGGGCTGTGTCATCCGCCCCTCTACGGAGGTCGTGATCCCTGGGAGGGGGAACGGCGACCTGGGTGGTTGGGCCCGCCGTTTGGACACGAACAAGGGCGTCCACTATGGACACGAGCCTGTCGATCCTGGCCGAGAGGGCGTGGATGGCGTTCGGAGGGGGAGTAGATCCGTCCGCGCCTCCGTTGTGGGGAAGGCGGCGGCTTGTGCTAGGATCGTCACGGTTTTCACTCGCCATGAAGTCGACAGCGGAAGGTCAACTTTCGATGGGTGGAAAAAATCCGTTTTCCACAGACGGCGCCAACTGATGGAGGATTGGATCTCCTTCAGATGTTGTCCTCCATCGATCTGTCACGACCGTCGATGATGGGTTGAGATTGGTGTTGAAAGTTGTTTCATTGGATGTGTGGATCTCAATGGGTTGATTTTGAGGTGAAGCCGAGCTACCTGCAAAGAAGTCCCGGGGTGGTTGTACTATCGTGGACTCTCCGACGATCAAGTTAGCCAAGGAATTTGAGCAGAGTAGCGGCTTGTTGGATTGAAATTGCCTTACCTGAGTCGTCTGAGAGAGGGGTTTTTATAGTGGTTGCTTGGAGCGAGCTGGCATGAGATCTTCGCCGTCGGTTACGCCCCTGACGTTACGCCTGCGTGAATGACGGAATCCCCCCATTAATGACGAGATACGCTCGTTAATGGGGGGATACGACGGCGTGGAACGCGGGATGTTGGGTGGCGGATATCTCGCTTCTGGCGTGATACGCGGAGCCGTGGCGGCGGTGCTTGGGCTCTGCGTTCTTGATTGCTCGGTAGTGTTGGAGATAGTGCCGTTAAAGTCAATTATTGGATCGCAGGTACATGATTGCAATGATTGAGGCAGGACCTATACCGATATGACAGTCTTACTCGAGATAATAGTATGCTATCTGGTTTGTATTTATCATCGTATACATGCTTTAGTTCACTATTGCATGATGATAGAGCCCATAGGATTCTTGCTTGACTACCAGCAGTATGATGGCGATCGTATACGTGGGAGCTGGGGGTCTGTAAGCACATCCTTAAAGTGTCCCTAGTCATGGGAGTTTCGAGACAGGGCATCGATACTCCAGAGTAGATTAGTGTATACAGTCGAGACCCCGACGAGGGGCAATGGCCGGTCTCACAAGCCATTGGTGTCAGTTAGTTCACCTAAGATGTATACAGGTGCTCATTGGGTTATGAGTACACCGGACAGGACTCGCCGGGAACATGCTAGTTGGTATTATACATATCATCAGATAGTGGTTCCCTGGTAACATGTGAACAGGTTAGTTCATCGACCTGAGGTCGTCATTTGTCTCATGTGAGTTCCCACTGTGCTTAGATTACTATCCTACCACGCTCAAAGGAGTTGTGCAAACAGTTTTAGTTAGGTACAGTTCCGAGCCACATTGGAGGCAAGTGAGCGGATCGGCATGGGATTCGTCTCTCCCGGTATTGGGGGTGAGATCGCGCTGTGTCTAGGAGAGCCATTACACAAAGCTCTCGGCCGAGGCAGGAGATTTACTGGTAGGTACTCCAGTCGTATCTCAGGGTGTTCTGGGCCACTCTCTGACACGACTTATACCGCTAATGGGGGTCTGACGTTACCAGCCCTTAGGCCCGATATGCGATACTCATAGACGAACGGACCGGACTGTATGTATATTGTCACTGTTAGGCTCAGTAGGGTTTAGGGATGAGTTCGCTCGTCGGCTTTCCTTCCAATCAATACATAGGCAAACCGTTACGTACAGCTTGTACCTCTGGCGTGCTAGGGGTTATACCCAGTGCCAGTGTGTTGATGAGTCATTAGAGTCCCCCACAGACACTTCCCAAGTTCGGGCGAAACGTTGTAGAGGCCGTATGGATTTATGGCAGGGTTCGGAAAATGCACGTGCGTTTTCGCACGTGTCATTTTTCGGACAGATAATACTGGTAGGCTTTGGTTTAAGCCGGAACCCAGTATTATACTGTATAGATATAATATCTTTGTCTCAGTTGTATTTGTATTCGATCGTAATACAAATGCGGTTATGTTT
Organism: Agapanthus africanus; assembly: GCA_030015575.1. Classification (NCBI taxonomy): domain Eukaryota; kingdom Viridiplantae; phylum Streptophyta; class Magnoliopsida; order Asparagales; family Amaryllidaceae; genus Agapanthus; species Agapanthus africanus. The sequence continues at coordinate 26,930,648 of CM057339.1, read as the reverse complement.
ATACTGTTACGGGGTTATCCTGAAATTCGTTTCAGGATCACTTTTGGAAGTTGCTAGTTTCCAGTTTTCTATCAGCCGTATTTGACATTTGGTTAAATGCGGATTTATCTTTTCTTCTTGAGGTGAGTCGTGTTTCTAGAAGGTTCTAGAATGATAACTAGGATGGTGACTAGGCTTCATGACTCATTAGTGCATTTAATGATTCAATTAATGCATGATGACTAGGTTAGAAGGTTCAATGTATGCATTGATTATGTTCATACTATGTGTCTTGTGACTCATTCTCTTCTTTAATCTTAAGGTCACCCTTTTAGCTCCTACCCTCACCTCCCTCCCTCTACATATATGGCCAGCCCCCTCCCCTTGAGAGCATGATTGATTTGGGAAAAAGAAAGGGTTGTTAAAAATGAGAAGAAAGATTTAGTCCATATATATTTTCATAGCTCATTTCATATCGATCCAAAAGGCAACTTCATTAACCGTTCGTCCATAGCCTTGGACGTAACGAGAAAAAGTGTTCTACTCATTCTCTACTTCATCTTGGTCGTCTCTTTTAGCAAACTTGACGACCGAGTTGCCTCGGTTCAGAGGTGAGAGCCCGTTTAAAGATCCGTCGACGTGGAGCCACCTGGACGAGAAGACTGGAGATTCAGGAGATCGGAGCAGCCGCAACAAAGCATGGGATGATGGTTGAAGACCGAAGGACTCGGATCGTTCGGTATAACAATTCTACCCACTTTGTATTTTGTTAGTTTAGCTTTAATGGCAGATCCGGGTTATAGTATGCGATAGCGCCAGTTGTAAAAAGATTTTGTTCCGTATTTGGCGTCTGTTAGACGGCCGGGGCGCTACCGTGGACTTACAGTGGTATCAGAGCCTCACCATTAAGCTATACTAACTTGTGCTAACACGTTTAAAATATAGATCGAACCGAATTTCGAAAATCACATTTTTCAGCACCTGAGTTTCTGTCGATTTTTTAAAGGGCCTAAAAATAATTTTACATATTACAGAAAGCGGTGCAGGGTTTTCTAAGCAAACAGCAAAAAGTTGGTCACGTGATCCTACAGTTCCACCGCGGATCCGTGGTCAAACCTAGGGTTTGACCGCGCATCCGCGGCAAGATTGTAGGAACGGTGATCCAAATTTTTGCAGTAGCTTATCTACTGGAAATTGTGGTTTTTAGTAATATTTGTTTGGGCCCAGATTTTGTTACTGTACAGCAGATGTACGTGGGGCCCACTTCGGGAAATTTAGTCGATCGAAATTTTAAACTTGTTAGTATGTAGTATTTACATTATATCTTCGACCGGGAATGTCATTCGATCGGTAAACAGCGTCTGATTGCTATAGTTCTTTTAGAAGGGTTTGCGAACGTGACATTCACGTTGATGTTCTGTGTTGTGCTGTGATGTTGCGGATATGTCGTGGTGGATAGCAGGGTGCAATGATAGTGCAGTTTGAATTTATTTGTACATTTGATATTGCGGGGCGAGCGTCCAACATGTGGACTGCCGTCACTGCCTGTTTGTATAATATTCTTTTGGGACACGATCGGGTCGAGGTCGATGTACCTGTTGTACATATTTTATTTCTGTACTAGGTTTATCCCGTGAAGGAGTGCACGGATAGCCGGGTTCTGGAGGGCAACGGGTCCGTATCTCATGGCTTTGAGAGGCAGAGGGGCCTCACTCTAGAATTGGCAGATTATTCGCTGCACTCGTAGGGGGTACAGGTTGACCCAAGGAGGGGTGCTCAATTTACCGAATTCCGTGAAGTGCCGGGTGTTCCATTCACTATACTGTGGGGGACTACCTCGCTTCAGGTTTTGGCGGGTAACTTGCCGCACCCGTAGGGGTCTAGGTTTCATTGCACAGGCTATCCACACGACCAGTGGAACGTCAGGTTTCAGCAGCGGCTCTGTGAAACCCGGGGATCCCAGTTTATCTGTATTGTTCTGTGATACTTATTACTTTTCTGTAATGTTGCATATTATCACGCCTGGAGCGATTATTGTATATTGGTATATATACTATTAGATGTTGTATATATTTTACACGCGCGCTAGTCCGGCCCCCGCTCTGTCGTTAGTTAAGTAACCTAACGGGTGATGACGGGACCTAGTGGCGAATGCGGATGGCATATACGTACATTTTATTTTCGTTCTTTTCTGGTGTGATTGATTGATGGGACTGCGTTAATTCTTATCAATGCAAGATAAAACAAACATATATTTGATGTTGTTGGAACAAAATTAAAAAGGTGTTATTACAAAGATGTTTCCTTTTGTTTTGAATAGTGATATTCAGTTGGAATATCCTGCACCTCATTCGACGAGGCAAGGGCCGAGATCCCTTCACCGGGAGTGACCCCTTGGGCAGAAGTTTGCGTCAAGGTAATAACTTCATTATAGTCGATAACAAGTTGCTTTGCATCGTGGTATTCAGTTGGAATATCCTGCACCTCATTCCATGAGGAAAGAACCGAGATCCCATCACCGGGAGTGACCTCTTTAGCAAAACATTTTCGTCACTATATTTTATAAAAAGCTATCAGGTTTCTTCAACGAGATCAAGTTCATTACGTTAAAGGTTTTTCGCAAAAAACCAGCCGTAGCCCTCCGTCATTTCTTATGGATAGTCAGTAGTATTCAAGCTATGCATTTGACCAACGCCAGGGCATAGTGTTTGGTAGCTGCTGGGGTATTCATCTGTTGTATAGATAGATGAGTTGGTTTGGGACAGTCGTTCTGCCATTTTGGCCAACGTCAAGGGCATGTGCGGGTGGGTTCAAATTGACCTGGACAATGACAGGCAAAACTTAACATGTGACTTATGATATTTTGACCAACGCCAAGGTCATAAGAGCATGGGGCAAAAATCATATCGGGAGTTTCAAACATAAAGCAAACTTGCCAGGCATGCGCATACCTTCTGGAGTGTGATAACTTGAGTGGCTTCCATCAAGTTATCATGCGATGATAGTTGGATCCCGATTCTCACTGATGAGTTGTTCGGGTGATCCCGACTAATTCTTCTTTCAGATTTAGAGGAGAATTTGAAATTACAGTGGGAGGTTTCCTGATTAGATAAATTGATAACCATTCTGATCTAGGTTAGAGTGCGCGCAGAGTGTTTCTTTTCTCTCTCTCTTTGGCAGCGACCTTTGACCGACCCTAAACTATGACTCAGTGACCAAAATTGACCGAACCTTCTTAAAATACTGGCTTTTGGATTATCTAAAGTTGCATAAGTCATTGTCGCTCCTTCTTTTACCCTTTGTATTTCTCATAACACCCCGTATTACTACGGACATCCACTTCCATTGGATAGATCCATCGTATGGTTATATACGAACTCGGAGGGACTTCTTCGAGGATGGATCCAGGTTCAGGAGAAATAGAATTAGTTTATCCAGTTGTCTTTTATTATCACCTTCTCTCAGATTGCGAGAGCTCCTTGGTTTAGGAGAGTACACCTATTACGCTTATTGGATAGTCTTATTCCAAACCATAGGCTGGTGCCGAAAGGTAGGGAATGAAGAAAACCAATTAGCCTAAGTAGGGTGTACAGAAGGTAATAGCTAAAGACAAAATAAAAGGATTAGAAAGAGGGCAAAGTAAATTGCGACTGTTATCATTCACGACCAAACCACGTACTTCATCGCCACTCCAATTTTCACCTTTGCTTTTTCCCCGGTTCGGGAGAAATAGAATAAGGTATTATTCTGTTGTCTTTTATCATCACATTCTCTCAAGTTGCGAGTACTCCTAGGATTAGGAGAATACACCCATTATGCTTACTGGATAGTCTTCTTCCAAACCATAGGCTGGTGCCGAACGGTAGGGAAGGAAGAAAACCACTTAGCATAAAGGGGTGTACAGAAGGAAATGAATAAAGACAAATAAAGGGATTTGGAGAGATGGCAAAGAAATATACGGTTAAAGTCATGAATTGGATTATGGAAGAGGCATTACTAGGAATACCAGGAAACCCCTACGAAACATTTTCATGTTTCAGTTTCACTGTGCATTGTTAATTGTAAACCGATTTCCCGATTACATACTTACTCCAGGGTATGTTTTTACCAGGTTTCATTCTCATATCTGTATGGTTTTACAGATGATGAGTGGGAGTAAGTTATTGGGAATTAGGTGATCATTCTCATTATATCGGAATTCGTTGTAATTGGTGATATTTGAGGAAATCGCCTGGGTACAGTTTTCAACCTGCGATGCACAGGTTTAGAGTTATTCAACTCAGCGGACTTATACAGAGTATTGTATGTTGTCCAGTGTCCATCAGGACAAAAGGGTAGGTCCTCATACTATGTTCTGTTTACTTATGACTTCTCTAGTTTTTAGATAAGTGTTTCGTAAAATACAATGTCTAAGTTTTGAGAAGTTGTGGGTATAAGAATAAAGTAGAGAACCAGGTGTCGCAAGTATCGAAGATGTAGATTCTTGTGATTGGTATTCAGTTGATAGTAGCGGTTTTGAGAAACTTGTTTCTCTTTCAGGTTACTCATAATTGGATGGATTCCTAAGTTGAGTAATACTGATAAACCTCTCTCCATTAAGTTGATATGCATTGGAGACAGCTGCATGATTTGAATCTGGTTCCAATTAAATTAGTGCATCTATTTCTATATTGTATATATAATGGTTCATATCTTAAACGATGTTAAGATACGGGGAGTTGTCCAGCTTATGCTTAAAACTAGACACTGGATAACTCAAAGCATGTTTCTGTAATGGCTGTTTGTGGGTTGACCCTGGCCTTTAACGAGGGTTGACATTTCTACCATCTGGAAGATCAATAGTGATATTGTTCTTGACTCGCCACGGTTTTATTAAAATGGACTTTTTCGGAAAACAGTAGTGGGAGTATGGTAGAACTGGAAATGATTCCAGAACCGCAAACGATTACGGAAAATTTAATAGGACCTATATATTCAATTAGGTTTGATATTCCACTAGCCACTCCGCAGATATGGTGGGTAACTTCAGACACCCGAGAGGTACTCCGGTAGCCTCAAGGACGGTGACAGGGAGGTTCTTGTTAACCCAGACTTGACACTACTGTTGTTCCAGACTATGAGACCCGGCAGAAGGATAAAGTATAGCGTCGTTCTAAACTAGCTTTAGAAGTATACGTATATATTATTCTGCCAGAGGGTTGTCATAGTCAGTGGGAGCAGCGGAAGCATAGTAGACAAGTAGCTTATGTCTATTTATAGGCTTGAGCAGATATAGCGGAGATAAGATCATCTATTTTTGATGTGACAGTCATGGGTTTGATTTCATCAGATTAGGGGATGGATCTGTTAAGAAAGTAGTAGGGTATGATGTCCTGGTATTTGGATGACATACACAGAGTAGGAAGTAAAATTCCTATACTACGATCGGTTGTATTTTGGTCGTCACACAGTTGTTTCTCCAGACAGGACATGGATATAATATCAGACATTCTGGTTTCTAGATCTATGGTTTTAGATCTGGATTTGGGTAGTTTCCCAATGTGGGTATTGTGACAGTATTCTAATAGTTTTTAGAATAGATGACTCCTGGCATGGTGGTGTACCTGCAGGTGATGGAGTCACCCTCTCTAAAGGTGTCTTACAGACTAAAGGAGAGAGGGATGTGCATGGTTGGCAGATCACTTGCTTAGGCAATTGAGTCGATCATAAGATGTCAAGTACCACACCAGATGATGTTTTTGCACTAGATGCGATAAGTTAATATTAATCCAATCCTGGAGAAACATAAGGAAGCAGTTTTAGAACATAAGTGAATGTTCTACGGATTTGATGACGGCAGCCTCCTTCGGGAGACGGTTATCATTCCAGGCTTCAAAGGTGATATGGATGACAGAGTGATTATCAGAGTTATAGTTTTCCCTCTGACGAGGGACAGTATTATGGACAAGTGGTCCAAGAGGATACTGTGGGAGGCATGGTGCTGGATACTGATTAGGTTCAGTTATCAATACAGTCTAAGAAGTTTGGATTTGGAGTTCATTTATGAACTAGGTCCCATCAGATATTCAGACATATTCTAAGACAGGTATTACTCGATTCGGGAGATGGATTTCTCCGCGAATTTGAGATTTAGAGAGATATAGAAAGGAACATCAGGGCGGATCCACTCACTGAGGCTATTTCTCGAACACAAGAGTTTTACAAACTAGCTTTGTGAAACTGATTAGTAGAGAAGTTGGGTGTTCGGTATCACACGGGCTGTGAGTATGCGACATCGCAATAATTAGCCTTAAGTGCAAGTGGGAGATTGTTAGAGATAGTGCCCTCAAAGTCAATTATTGGATCGCAGGTACGTGATTGCAATGATTGAGGCATGACCTATACCGATATGACAGTCTTGCTCGAGATGATAGTATGCTATCTGGTTTGTATTTATCATCGTATACATGCTTTAGTTCACTATTGCATGATGATAGAGCCCATAGGATTCTTGCTTGACTACCAGCAGTATGATGGCGATCATATACGTGGGAGCTGGGGGTCTGTAAGCACATCCTTAAAGTGTCCCTAGTCATGGGAGTTTCGAGACAGGGCATCGATACTCCAGAGTAGATTAGTGTATACAGTCGAGACCCCGACGAGGGGCAATGGCCGGTCTCACAAGCCATTGGTGTCAGTTAGTTCACCTAAGATGTATACAGGTGCTCATTGGGTTATGAGTACACCGGACAGGACTCGCCGGGAACATGCTAGTTGGTATTATACATATCATCAGATAGTGGTTCCCTGGTAACATGTGAACAGGTTAGTTCATCGACCTGAGGTCGTCATTTGTCTCATGTGAGTTCCCACTGTGCTTAGATTACTATCCTACCATGCTCAAAGGAGTTGTGCAAACAGTTTTAGTTAGGTACAGTTCCGAGCCATATTGGAGGCAAGTGAGCGGATCGGCATGGGATTCGTCTCTCCCGGTATTGGGGGTGAGATCGCGCTGTGTCTAGGAGAGCCATTACACAAAGCTCTCGGCCGAGGCAGGAGATTTACTGGTAGGTACTCCAGTAGTATCTCAGGGTGTTCTGGGCCACTCTCTGACACGACTTATACCGCTAATGGGGGTCTGACGTTACCAGCCCTTAGGCCCGATATGCGATACTCATAGACGAACGGACCGGACTGTATGTATATTGTCACTGTTAGGCTCAGTAGGGTTTAGGGATGAGTTCGCTCGTCGGCTTTCCTTCCAATCAATACATAGGCAAACCGTTACGTACAGCTTGTACCTCTGACGTGCTAGGGGTTATACCCAGTGCCAGTGTGTTGATGAGTCATTAGAGTTCCCCACAGACACTTTCCCAAGTTTGGGCGAAACGTTTTAGAGGTCGTATGGGTTTATAGCAGGGTTCGGAAAATGCACGTGCGTTTTCGCACGTATCATTTTTCGGGCAGATAATACTGGTAGGCTTTGGTTTATGCCGGAACCCAGTATTATACTGTGTAGATATAATATCTTTGTCTCAATTGCATTTGTATTCGGTCGTAATACAAATACGGGTCTGTATATACTGTTACGGGGTTATCCTGAAATTCGTTTCAGGATCACTTTTGGAAGTTACCAGTTTCCAGTTTTCTATCAGCCGTATTTGACATTTGGTTAAATGCGGATTTATCTTTTCTTCTTGAGGTGAGTCGTGTTTCTAGAAGGTTCTAGAATGATGACTAGGATGGTGACTAGGCTTTATGACTCATTAGTGTATTTAATGATTCAATTAACGCATGATGACTAGGTTAGAAGGTTTAATGTATGCATTGATTATGTTCATACTATGTGTCTTGTGACTCATTCTCTTCTTTAATCTTAAGGTCACCTTCCTAGGTCCTACCCTCACCTCCCTCCCTCTACATATATGACCGGCCCCCTCCCCTTGAGAGCATGATTGATTTGGGAAAAAGAAAGGGTTGTTAAAAATGAGAAGAAAGATTTAGTCCATATATATTTTCATAGCTCATTTCATATCGATCTAAAAGGCAACTTCATTAACCGTTCGTCCATAACCTTGGACGTAACGAGACAAAGTGTTCTACTCATTCTCTACTTCATCTTGGTCGTCTCTTTTAGCAAACCTGACGACCGAGTTGCCTCGGTTCAGAGGCGGGAGCCCGTTTAAAGATCCGTCGACGTGGTGCCACCTGGACGAGAAGACTGGAGATTCAGGAGATCGGAGCAGCCGCAACAAAGTATGGGATGATGGTTGAAGACCGAAGGACTCGGATCGTTCGGTATAACAATTCTACCCACTTTGTATTTTGTTAGTTTAGCTTTAATGGCAGATCCGGATTATAGTACGCGATAGCGCCAGTTGTAAAAAGTTTTTGTTTCGCATTTGGCGTCTGTTAGACGGCCGGAGCGCTACCGTGGACTTACAGGCAGAACCGGGGAGGTTTAGCTCGGCGGATGGCTCGGAGGCGAACCGATGGTTATTTGTAAGGCGAGCATAGGAGTGTTCTGGGAGGCCATCGAAGGTCGGGTCAACCTTCGGGGCGAAAGCCCGGGGAATATCTTCAATGTATCGTGTTTGTTTCTGTCCCGTAAGCCCGGAACACGTTGTCTACCACATGTCATGATCTGAAGAATTCCCACTTATGAGTATCATCAATTTCTATTCTTGAATATCTACTAGGCAAACACTAAATACTCACCGTATCCTTTGGTGGTTGTAAAATGCTTTTCAAAGACAACTGCTTTCCAACCCCTTACTTTTATGCGTGTCTTCAAGATATGAAGCGAAAAGACGCATAGCAAAAAGCTTTAGGTGTTTATCCAGAGAAATCGACAAAGTGCACGGCGATTTTGGATTTTTTTCCTGAATTAACCCTAATTTAAAAAATAATTCCGAAATTAATACCGGTTCAAAAATAATTCCAAGAATAAACCTCCGTATATCCACGGAGGATTGGCCCTGGCACTATCAGTTGTGTGGAAGAGGCAAACGCTATTGCCAATAGCGTTTGCTTCTTCCACATAATTGATCGTGCCAGGGCCAATTCTACGTGGATGTATGGTGGTCTATTCTCGGAATTATTTTTCTACCAGTATTATTTTTGAAATTATTTTTAAAATTAGTCTACTTTGGGGAAAAAATCGCAATTTTCTGAAGAATAGCTTTGATGACAGCTATAAGGGTAAATTACATTAAAATACCCTCAGCTATCATGGTTTTGCACTAAAATACCTTTAAATTTTTATTAGGGTAAAATTTCTTCAGGTATAGTTTTGAGGGATTTTTCACTAAAATATCCTGAAAAGTAGATCTTAAGGTATTTTGCTGTAATAAAAGAACTTTGAGGGCGTTTTATTAAAATTCAAGACAGTATTTTGGTGTAATTTACCCTAGATCTTTTATATATAAAAAACACCTATATAGAATCTCGAGTGCTCAACCTCCCCCTTCCTTCGAACTCCAAAGCTCAAAAAACATCCATGGAGCCCTTGGCCATGGAGTCGATCACCACGCGCCTCTCCGCCATCGACGACCTCTACTTCCCTCGCTCCGCCGCCTCCGACACCGTATCCTCCGCCTCACGCAAGCACCACCTCCTCTCCCTCCTCTCCCGCGACCCCCCCTCTTCCTCGAGCGCTACGGGCCCCACCTCACCCCCACCGAGCTCTCCCCCTTCGATACCCTAGACCCCAACTCCTACTCCCTCAATTTCCGCCTCTCCCGCCTCAAGTCGGCCCAAAACCCTAACACTAGGTCCCGATCCGTGACGGTGAAGAACCGGAGGAGGGCGTACCTGGAGAGGCTGGTGGACAAGGGGGATTATTTCTCCGAGGAGGCGATGAGGGACAGGGAGTGGTACCTGCACTACGAGATCGTGGGGAGGTTACAGGATCCGATGGGGCGCGTGATGTCAAGGCCTGGGGAGCCATGGTCGGAGACGCTGATGAGGAGGTGTGAGGAGAAGGGGATCAATGACAAGATTAGAGGGGAGCAGATTAGGAGAGGGGTCGATAGGAGAGAGTGGGTTGGGGGTGGAGACGAGGAGGAGGAAAAAGAAGAAACAATGGAGGAAGTTGAGAGCGAGGAGGAGGAGGAAGGAGAGATGGAGAGAGATCGATCCAGATCCCCGGAGGTGTGCAAGTTTATTTTTTTTAAATGTGATTTTGATGATTGGTCGTGTTCTTGACTGTTGATGGTGATATTGTTGCAAAATTTAATTCTTTTGGTCATAGGAATGTAGATTATTATCTTTGATCAGTTATCTATATTTAGTTGAACATGGTCCATTATAGCAAATCTATCCTCTCTCTCTCTCTTGCTCATACCTATAGAATATAGATGTTTAAAAAAAATGAGAACTTCGAAGGCTACTTATCAGCGGCGGACCCAGGAATCTTAGTCAATAGGGGCACACCTCACACAGTAATTACAATTAAGAATTCCAACTTGATTATATATAAAGACCATCATACTATTTGAAAAGTGGGCATCGGAATTTTAAGCTAAGCATAGTCATTAAAATTAAAATACTGATTACAGTCGATAACATTTTTTGAAACTTCATATCTTTTACCAGTTTCATGGTAGTTTTAAATCAATCGAGATAGTGTCAATGTACAATTTGGAATTCAGTTTTTTTATGCGAAATGACTTTTCGTAGGTGATAAAGAAAGACGGAGTTGGGAATCGAGTTATCAGTCTAGAGAGGCGGAAGGACGAAGTAGGGATTTGAGATTGGAAGTTTAAAAATATAAGAGATGGTGAGTAATGAAAGTGAAGAGATGAGTACAATCATTTTATTAGCTAACAGATAAAACAAAATAATTTAGTGTAAAATATTAATCGTAATAAACTAGAAAATTACTGATATGAAGGACTTAAGGAATAGATGGGTTGGTTAATTTTAAAATAGAAGTGGGTTTCTAATTTAAAGAGGATATGGATCCTGTGGTTAATGGATGGGGCTAAGGGTTCCTAACCGGGATACTGTAACTTAAGATTGTCATTTAGCCAAGGGGTTTTGACGTTGATATATACCTACTATTCTTTTTCATGGTTCAGTGGGGGCACATGCCCCCACACCTTTGCACTTGGGTCCGTCGCCGCTGCTTATTAATTGCCTTTCTTAAAATGAAAAGTCCCCTGACAAGGTATGGTTTATTACATATGTAACATGTCGAATGGCTTTCTGGGATAGTAGAGAAGGATACGAGCAAAGGAGGAAGGGGTTGGGTGGAGGTTAAGAGTGGGGTGAGGAGAGTGACATGGAGGATGGAGATGGAGAGAGATCGATGAAGGTATATGAGTTTGGATTTTTGGAGCTTAGTATGCGATTTGATAATTGGTAGTGTTATTGGTAGTCTGGTAGATAATTATCTCTATTTTGCTTTAATATGTGAAAAAAGTATGGTGCTTTACTGCTTTTGTATGTTTACTAGTAATAACTATATATACTTAGTCGAGCATAATTCTTGATAAATCTACTTATCTACCATCCTTGAAGAACTATTAGAATTCTGGAAGGCTACATGTTTAAAAAATGAATAATCCATCATCAATAAGGTTAAATAACACTCTAAGATTTTTGAGAAGACTAGAAGGGAGTAATCAAGGAGAGGTTGATGGAGAGAGTGCTTTGGGGTGGGAGATGAGGGTGAAAAGGAGAGATGGGTGAAGTGGAGAGTGAGAAGGATGAAGAGAATAGAGTTCAATCGAGAACCTAAAAAAAAGATATGAGTTAGTGGACTTGAGTTTTGGTTTTGCTCTTGGTCATAAAGAATGGTGCAAGTGTGTTAAAATTGTTTACACTTCACAAATGTATTGTAGGTTTGGAGAGTTTGAACATGAATCTTGATAACAAATTTGTCGTATTTGTTTACTATTCTAGATTTTTGTTGGAGCGAACACGATTTAATTTAAAAAACAAGTAATACAAACACATAGGAGGAAAACAAATTTCCATTTAAAAGTTCCATACTTTTGTTTATGCTATGGAGACAAATACGGACATAAGCACTTGAGTTGCATGTGTTGCATTTCGTTTGGATCCCGATCATATCGGGGACTGAATCGGTAAGTTCATAAGCACATGGATCAACACAGAGCATTCACAAAGTCTGCTTTATTGGAAATCTAGAGTTACCTATTTGAGTGAGAAAGCATGAGAATTTGCTCAATAGGGCCATCCAACTACATTATCTTGCAAACAAGTTGGCGGAGAACGGTCCTAGGGTAGCAAAGGTTGTGCGTGATGACAATGATTGTTTTTACAAGATCAGCTTTTGCAGCACTCTCGGTGATTAAAAAGCGGCATAAAGAAGCGGTATTGCCAAAGGGCCTGGCCGTATTGACATCACTTTAGCTGCATTTTGAGTTAATTTTGTTATTTTCTTAAGCTTATTTGTTGAACATTAACTTTAATTTGATTGTTAACTATTTTGGGGTTTTTTACTTGTAGATGCAGTCTAAATATTTTCAAAGGTATTAACAATTAAATACAAGTTGGCAACGAGGAAAATTTTGCCAATTATTCAAAGATCCAAATTTTTTTAATTAAATAATAAATTAATAGTGTAACCCAAATCTCCATTCAATTTTAAGTCCAAAAAAAGGAAAAAAGCAAAAAAGAAAACGTCGTTAAAAGCTCGATGCTCGAAAGAGTGGTTGAAACTCGAAGGCGGTGGTGGTGTGGATGAAACTCAAACTTAAAGATGAGTTAGAAGTTGAAAATTGAAGGCGAAGACAAGATCGGAGTTTGAAGTTGAGAAGTGGAAATCCTGGATCGAGATCGAAGTGGAGAACTTCGAAGTCGGTGGCGATCGTTAGCCCTCATAGCCCTCAAAATTAGCTGTAGTTCTTGAAGTCGGCGGTGGAAGACACTAATGGTGGCCCTCAACATTTAGAAATGCTAAAACAAAATAATTTATTAAATATTACACTCCAATTAAGAAATAAAGAGAGTATACTTTTAAGAACACAAGGGTAAGCATAATTCCTAACGAAGTAGTCTAATGCCGTGTGGTGCAGCAGTTTTACGTGTCTAGACGATCGCCTTTTAAAACTTTGAGCACTCTGATGTAGTGTCAAATGAGGAGTAAAGCTCTCAAAGCAATAACCTTTCTGCAACCAACCTGAGTTTATTAGTTGTGAGATTATTTTTGCCAAAGGATTAAACCGTCCCAAGTTTCAGGACACCTAGATGAATATAAGCAGTAACCGTTGATCTATAAGAGATTTGGTAGAATTAGGACTTTGGAGTTTCATCTTTTTGTAGGTTGAAGGAATTGACTAGAACTTGAGTTGGACTATTCTTTCCTTTCTCCAACCAGCACATCGTCTTTTAAGAGATTTGTTGTAAAATTGAGAGGTATTGTGTATATATGTAACCATAAGTTTTCCCTTTTAATTTATCATTCTTACCAACTATATCATTTTTATGTTCAGAGAAATCTTTATATATGTTATTGCAAATTCTATCAAAAACTGGTTAAGTTTTCCATTGAGTTAATTCGTATGTTTTAATTTAATTTATTTGCTCTTGAACAAGATATTTAAGGAGACAATCATTAACAAAGCAGAATGGAAACAGCGAATTCGTGTAGCCTAATCCAAAATTTTAGGATAAAGGCTTGTTGTTGTTGAACAAGAGTTGATGCTGAAAAATTAATAGTAAATTTCTCCATTGCTCTTTTGGATTTTAACACATTTCAAGCAACCATTGTTATGTATTTTATAAGGTAAGGGTAACTTTAGGTCCGAATCCTCTCCAATATCTTTCTTACACGATCTAGTGCCCTTAACTAATAGATGGTATTCATAGTAATGGCAGTTGAAGAGGATATTAATCTCTCTCTCTTTCTCTCTCTATATATATATATATATGAGAATAATGGAGGAAAGATGCCATAGGAGGGAATTTCCTCCCATGGCGTCGAAAAAATACACCCTCCCTCATTTTTTCCGACGACGGCACCCATCATCTTCGTCTTTATCATCTAAATGTAGGTACACTAAATTTCATGTGATTCTACAACTTTTCACCGTTGATTTAGCAATGTAAAAAGTTATGTTGTCGGTAAACCGTTAATTTTGAACCCACTAAATTAACGGGGAAAAAGTAATAGAATCACAAGAAATTTGGTGTACCCACATCTTAGATGATAACGATGAAGATGGGTGCCGATCGATGGAAAAAATGAGGGAGCGTGTATTTTTTCGACGCCATAGGGGGAAATTCCCTCATATGGCATCTTTTCTCCATTATTCTCTATATATATATGAAAGTCAAAATTTGAGTAAATATGAATCTCTTACCAAATTAGGCCTCTCAAAGTTAGCATGTGACGAACATGCTTACATGTGCCAGTGCCTGGGGACAGAGCCAAACATTTGGTGTTGGGGGACAAAAATTAAATATACTAATCAACGGTCTAACTCGCTCGAGATTTTGTTAAGAAATACGCATCAATTTTTGATGATTTTCCCATATTAATCTAGGTTAAAAGTAGGTAAATAAGTTTAATGAATAGATGATAATTAAGAAAGGGTTATTTTTTGAGATTTTCATAAACTAATAAATATATTGTTCAATAACCTTTTGAGTTTATCATTTTTACCGACCATGATTGATTTAGGCATTCAAATTTAATTTGAGATTGAACTTATATATTGATAACAAAACATGAGAGTTGATATTTAATAAACTCTTAAAAATTGTTCAATGATGGGAAAGACTTCAAGAATTGATTCCGATCTCTTCTTTCCTACGTCAATTGGCCTTCTTGATCGCCACACAGTCGCATTATTGATAAAAATTCAAGTCCGAATAAAAAGTTCCTAATAAAATTTATGATAATTGTGTGCTAGAGATCTTGCATTTTTTTTGGATGCCTAAAAGCAGATTTTGATCTCTTCGATTGACAGAGAAAGAAAAAAGATATAAAAAAAACCAGAGAGAAAGGTAGATTTGAATAGTTAAGATTGATTTTGGTATAAGTGATTTTTTGATCTCATACAAGTGATATCAGAGATCATATTTAGTTTAGGATTCGGTTTAAAATTTATTGTCAAACCATGTAGCATAAAATATTTGATAGTTGCTAAATTATCAATGTAAGATTTGATTGAGTGGATAAAACTAATTAATCGAAGGTTGTTGTAATTGTACTACATATACGCATGTACCATAGTTATATGTATTGTGGGGCAAAGCACATAGGATCCACTAAAATTATAGGTGGGTAAAAAATCTTTAGGGTGGCAACTGACTTGCTCCAAAGCAAGGAATAGTTCCGTCCCTGTCAGTGCCACTACTCAATCGTTAATGCCTTGAGTGGTGACTGCTACTCAACCAATCAAGCAAGTTCGTCTTCAATGTTTTCATCATTCAAATAAACATGGGATTATTTTGAGGTGGACTAAACAAAACAATAAGGATATTGGCAAAAGAGGGTGAAATAGATATTGTTTGAAGATACATATGTAATTTAATTAGAATTATCTTTAGTTGCTTAGATAATTATTGGTTATTCCCACATAATATATGAAGATTTGGGATGGGAGTCCAGAAAAGAAACTTTATCTTGATTAAAAAATGGTCACCTCTAATGTGTACTTGTTAGGTTAGATGCATTCATGTGCTTGTCAAATACTTGGATTTGGTGGTGATCAATATGTTGTTTTTGGATGCATCTCTTGTACGAGTCTTGAAAAAGGGTCTAGAAGACAGAAAAAATGAGATTGTTGTCAGAAAGAATGACATTTGTCTGTTGCTTCTGTTTCGACGGGTAATGGTAGTATTTAAGAAGATAGTCAGGGGCGGATCATGAATTTTCATCAACGAGGGCACCAAAGTGTGCAAGGTTCCGTTAAAAAATCATACTAAATATTTTATAAATATCCTTAAATAATTTTTAAAAAAGTTTTAAATTAATTTAGTTACAAATATAAAAGAAACATTTTCTTAAAGAAAATTAGATTAAATTTGTAACTACTTAAATACAATTGTAGATAGTGGGAATTGAATTCAAGATCGTTTGTTGGGAAATAAAATATATTGCCACTTGGTCTAAATCCTTCTTGTACTTTACTTATACTACAAACATATATAATAGATGCCTGAAAATACCTAATACTCGTAATAGCATATATATTAGTTGTTACTTTCCAAATTTTCAAATGGGGGCAAGCGCCTCCTCTGTTTTCTTAATGGATCCACCTTTGAAGATAGTGCATATGACAAGTGGGTCTAGCGTGAAGTTTTGCATTGCAAAATTTTAACGGGTCTATAAAAACTTGCATGAATGTAATAAGAAGATAGTGCATATGACAAGTGGGTCTAGCGTGAAGTTTTGCATTGCAAAATTTTAACGGGTCTATAAAAACTTGCATGAATGTAATAAGAAATAAATCGTCTGAAAAGATCAAGTTTTTAGTTGTCCTTATCTTAAGGCACTAGATATCATTTGCAATGATGTGGATTGGGGATTTAAAATCAGAAGCATTAAAATTTGTAATTTGATGATGCCAAAACTATTAAAATATGATCAACACTAATTTGCTCTGCTTGCACATTAATGCCTAAGTTAATGTTGGCAATGATTATGTCATCATATTGTTTTAAAATAGAATCTATTTTTAGTCGTGTTTATGTCATCATATTGTTTTAAAATAGAATTCATCGCTGAAGTTAATTGGTAAGACTATGATTGGGCTTATTCCTATGTTACTTTCTTAAACTTGCATTTGTTTCGATTTGTAGTAGTATCACAAATTTATAGGTCATGCATGATAGCAAGGCATAAGCCCTAGATGGGGTATTCAAGGATGTTATATGCAATAAACCCTAATAATAATAATATTTTCAAAGAAGATTTAAACATGTTTGCAAGAAATAAGATTAAAAGAAGCACAAGACACTCAAAGAAATTAATTTCTTCTCAAAATAAGAAATACAAATTATCATCTAATCCCTTTCTTTCTCTAAGCCAATAAAAAACATTTCTATCTCATCACTAAACTTTAGAAGAATATTTATATAGTTCAAAATCTTACCAAACACAAAATTACCAAAACTACCATAACCAAAGCAACCATACATATATGGATCCAAAACAAATACCAAACCCAACCCAAATCTGAAAGCCAATAAATACAAAATCAAAGGAAAAAAAACCCAACAATCTTCACCTTGTCTTGAATTTTGCAAACCTTCACCACATATCACTATCTATCATTTTAAAACAAAACCACATAACTTTTTCATCAAGACATCCATACGGCTTATCGCCACAAAACTGAATGTGGCTTCACCACTCCAACACTACCAAGGAGATCAGCTCCACTTGCCACAACACTCCCTACAAGCCGCTACAACCCACACACCATCTGTCCACGCAACACAACCCATGCACCATGTGTCCATGTAACCCAACCAACACCCTGATAGTTCTACCTTGAATTGAGCATCTAGAACCCCGCAAGTCCAACTCTCCTAAAGAGATCCGGTTCTTTCTAAGATTTGTTACATGCTTGACCTCAGTAATCGTCCATACAACTTCATCAAACAAGCACGTACGAATCGATCTGATCCCAACAATTCTACTCTCAGCACCATTTGTCATTTTGACCACGTTTGTCACACGTCTGAGAAGTGTCAAACCGCTTCTATTTGAGCACATATGAAATGGGCACCGAAATCTGGCATCCATTCTAACTTGCCCTCATCATAAGATGTTGCCAATAAAACCTCATACTCATCGAACAACATGGTCAATGAGGATGTGCCTTCATTCTTCTTCTCCCGCCTCTCCTTTTCTCCTTCAACTTAGGATAAAACCTCCATATACATCCCACCTTATTATAATTTCAGCATAAAGGTGGTTTGCGATCCCTCGGCTGATAACGCCCCTTGTGCTCAAAACTCTCATGCCCTCTTAACAAATCGATCCCGACCACTATTAGTGGTAACGAGCATTGCTATCTTTTGACAATCCATTGCTGCAATTCTTCCTTTGAGACTCATTAATCAACAAAGTATAGATAACCTCATCAATGCGTAAAGTATCCTTTCCAAACATGAGAGTAGTCACAATGTGATCAAACGATGAAGGCAATGATGCTAACAGGACCAATGCCATGTCCGTCTTGTCGATCTTAACATACAAGGAAGATAACTCAGTCACAAGCATGTTAAACTCATCTATATGCAATTCGAGATTTGTTCCCTCCAACTTGAGACCATATAACTTTTTTTTTAAAAAGCAGTTGATATGTTAAAGATTAAAAATTGTACATGCTTTCCAATTTATCTCAAACCGTTGTTGGATCTGTTAATCCAATGACCACACGAAGAGTGTGATTTACTGAATTCATTGAATCCAATCGATTTACTGATAACTTACCTCTCGTGCAGGAGCATGGAGATCAAGAATCCAACGGCCAAATCCTTCCGCATACCTTCAAGCCATCAATATCTGCAGAGGAGATGCTGGATCAACTCGATCAATTCACTCACATTATGCAACAGAAATTTCTCGCAGGAGAAGACAACGAGCATTTGGAAATAGACGACGATGAGAGACTCGACGATCGCTGGTTCAAAGAGGCCAGCCAAGATGCCGAGGAGAAGTATTTCGATGAAGATTAAGAAATGAAAAAAAGGCCTTTCTTTTGCCCCTCAATGCATGTAGTTTATAGTTTGGAAGCATCTGCTTCGGCTTGTATAATTATTTTCTTGTGGCGATCTTTGTACATAAGATGGTTTCAAAAACTTTATATGTTATTTTCCGCAATACGACTAAATGAGCATATCTCGTGTTAGAACTTTCACCTTCGGATGCACATTTACATGTTCGATTCCTGTCTCATATTGTATTAATGACATTCCTCAGCTGCATTACCTTTTTTTTTTGTATATTTTTGCTGCAGTTCACAGTTCCGTGTTTTTAAATCCAGTGTTTTCTATTTGCAATTGAAGATGCAGTATTTATTGCATGTGACATGAATCCTGCAAGCGAGTACCCAAAGCCATTGTTCGACTTGCATTTCTCAGCATGATTTGCAAATCCAAAATATGTCCCGTTTTTGTGAAATCTGTTACCATTTCATATTAGGCTAAATTTCAAAATGAAATACCTTCCACTATCATTGTTTTCCACTACGCTGCCTTGATTTTCTTTCTGAAATACATAAACTGCCAAAAAGTTTAGTTTAACCAAATAAGATTTTTTTATTAAAAAAACTAAAATACCTAAATATAGCATTTTTAAGGTAACTTACTGTGATTTTTAAAAAAATAGGGTGGTGTAATAAAATACAAGAAGCATTAAAGATATTTTGGTGAAATTTATCCTCTGTAATCTCTAGTATTCTATGTAGAAAACCAGGTCACATTTGATTCAAATTGAATATTCAAAAAAAAAGTTCTTAATTCTAAGATGCCATGTCATCACGTTCTTTTGATGAGATACAGAGATAGTCATTCGGAATCAATTACTTTAAACAATCCAAAAAAAAGCTTTAATTCAATCAACTATAATATTTTTACACTTTAATTTATATGGAGGAGATTTATATCTTTCCTTAAAAAGAAGGTATCATTTAATTTTGAAATTGATTAGCGACGTGTCTTCTTATTTTTTTTAAAGAAATAAAATAAAAAACACCATTGATTTATGTGTATTGCACGTAATTAAATGTTGCGGGCTTATTATTTTACAATTGTGATACACGTAATTAAATTGCCATGCCATTATTATTTTACAAATGCGATGCACGTGGTTAAATTAATAAAAAAAATTATCGTAAATCTCTACTGTTATACGTGCAACGCACATGCCAAAAACGCTAATCTCTACTCTTGTAATGCAAATGGGAGGGTACCATGTGGCATTCTCACGTTTATTTGGAATTAATAATTAATTCTTAGATGATCCACATCATCTGAATTTTGCACGTGTGAAATACGTTAGAAACAAAGTAATATTAAACATCTAAGATTTATAAAGATTTGCATGTGTGGCACGCGTTGATGCATATTAGTATTAAACAACCAAGATTTAAAAAAAAATTAATACTTTTAGTTAAGATAATAGATAGTTAAAAAAAAATTAGTTAAAAATAGATAAAATATTTACATCAAATCTTGAAATAATAAAGGGGTAAAAACATTACATATGCTTTTAATATGAGAATAATGGAGGAAAGATGCCATAGTAGGGAATTTACTCCTATGGCGTCGAAAAAATACACCCTCCCTCAATTTTTCCGACGATCGGCATCCGCCATCTTCATCGTTATCATTTAAGATGTGGGTACACCAAATTTCATGTGATTTTACAACCTTTTCACCGTTGATTTAACAATGTAAAAAGTTCTATTGTCGGTAAACCGTTAATTTTGAACCCACTAAATCAACGGTGAAAAAGTTGTAGAATCACATAAAATTTGGTGTACCCACATCTTAGATAATAACGATGAAGATGGTGGGTGCCGATCTCGGAAAAAATGAAGGAGTGTGTATTTTTTCGACGCCATAGGAGTAAATTCCCTCCTATGGCCTCTTTCCTCCATTAACCTCTTTTAATATATATGTAGTTCAAAATACACATATGTGCATACCATGTGTAAAATACTGATAGAAAGTAATTATAGATCATGCGGCTCAATATGATGTTATGCTATATGTAGTTTAAAATAATAATTTAAATATAAAAGATTAATTCCGTTTTAAAAGGTCACTATTTTTTATCCAGTTCTACTCAACATATGTATTCTAAACTTAGGGGGTGTAAATATACCAAATCCGACCCGATTTTTATTGTATATGAGCCTTGACTTTGCTCTAATTTCTCTCAATCCTCTCCTTCCAATTTTCCTTCTTCTTTCTTCTCGCTTTAGGGCTAGGGTTTGCCTAAGATGCTGATGCATCGGAATCTGTCAACAGGTATTTATTTCGTGCCAGATGATATAAAGCGGTTCTAATATTCTTGAGAAGAAAATTGATTAAAAAATCCTCAAAATTTGGTTATTTTTGTTAGGATTTGTTATATGATATAGATTATGCATAATTTTTCCAATTCTCTTAAGATGTACCGATTTCATGTTAGAATGGTAAAAAGTAGTTTCATTTCCTCAAATTTGGTTGGGTTTTATAGTCACCAATAAGTTGGGGTTTTATAGCAAATTTGCAGTTTTAATACTCTAGAAACTTGAAAGAAATGTGGGTGTCAAATCTTTGATTCATTCATGCCAAAGTGAACATAAACATTATTATATGATGTGTGCATGCTAAACTAGGTGCTCTCCAACCTCAATTGAAAATTTTTGCATGCTACAACTTTACGTTTTCCGCACATATTGTTTGGCTACAAAATATTAGGGTAAAATTTATAATTTACCATTAAATTTTCAGGACTTTGGAGATGTGGCCATTAAACTTTAAAAATGTCAAGAAGCCTCTTTGAACTCGTGATCTAGTCTGCAAAATTTTAGTTTTGTGAACATTTAAGGCATCAGTGGACTAAAATATCCTAGAATGACCTTGCCCGGGGACTAAATGGCTCAAGATGAAACCAAATGTGGCATTTTTTATTGAAACGTTGCAAATTTTTGACAAAAATACCCTTTAAAG
This sequence comes from Agapanthus africanus, assembly GCA_030015575.1. Taxonomy (NCBI): domain Eukaryota; kingdom Viridiplantae; phylum Streptophyta; class Magnoliopsida; order Asparagales; family Amaryllidaceae; genus Agapanthus; species Agapanthus africanus. The sequence continues at coordinate 26,909,039 of CM057339.1, read as the reverse complement.
AGGATTCATGTCGTTTTTAAAGTTCACTGGCGATATCTCAAAAACCGTTCAAATTCAATGGTGCTTTCTGCGGATGGTTTGTACATGTTTTTTTTAACAGTTGAAATGTTCAAAAAAATATCAACAAACCATAAGCATAAAACACTATTGAATTTTAACTGTTTTTGACATGAAGCTCTATTAAAGTTTCTAGATATTATGTTGGCAGTTTGTATATATTGGTTTGGGTGTATTCGTGGGAGAAAAATAGTCCCACATCATATAAAGATAAGAAAGTCCAAGAATATATATTAGTTTACCATTCCAAAGGTCTAATCTTTGACTAAGTGAGTCAGAAATCAAGCAACCTCGATTTTAGTGGGCTTGTAATATATGTTGGTTAAAATTTTCGTTCTTTTTTTCACTTTTGGATTCGAAGGTTGCCTGAAGATCAATTTTTGGCAGTTTGCGGTTTTTTCGACAATCACAAAAAATCTGGCTTCTTAGGTGTATAAAAGAAGTCCTGCTCTTCAATGCCTATATAGATCTCCATCTCAACGTCAGAGGCTTTGTTGTATTTCGGGGTTGATTGCCTAGTGGAGGCGATATATATCATCTTTAGAAAATTGTATCATACACGTCTCAAAGACTTTTTATTATGTCTTATCCTAATAATTTATCTAACATTTTATAAATAGCATATTTCATCTAAATAACAGATAAATATCTATGTTGCAAAATATGACACTTTAATAGATGGGGTTTTGGCTTTTAGCATTTTGCCATCTATTCATTCTAAAGAAACACATTATGAAGAACAGGTAGGTAGCAAAGGGCAAAACAAAACTCCAGTGCCGCATTTTAAAATATAGATATTTATCTACTAGCACGGTGAAACAATGATTATTTATGTGCCAATTTAGCCTAAAATTTACTCAAAATAGAGTATTAGATATACATGCAGATGATGTAATATCCACCCATAAGTGACCTCAAAACTTGACTCCCTTCTGAAAATAAACATCATGGGATGGTGCCTTGAAGAAGAGCCCACTGCTGACGCATATCCTATTCATGAACACCCCCTCAAACTTTCCTAATTTTACACGATGCCCCCTTTTCCCCATCTTTCATCTTCTCTCCCAAATCCCCATCCATTCCATTAAAAAAAAAAAAACCTCAAACTTTCTCAAAACCCTAGCTTTCCCTCTACTTCCCCCAAATCGAGTCGATCCCTCCCAAATTCGAATCTAGGGGGAAATATACCCTAATATTTCGATTGAGATGTATAAAGGTCGAGGAACGAGCGGTTCGAGTGATCGGAGGCGGGTCGACGAAGCCCTAGACAAGCATCTCGAGAGATCGTCGCCGTCGACCTCGAGAGGAGTGAATGGGAAGGAGAAGGATCGTCCGTCCACGTCGGCTGGGAAGCAGCCCGATCATCGATCCGCCGCCGCCCTTCCCAAGAACGACGGTTTGATTCTTCTTCTTGATTTTCTTGTGTGAATTGCTTTTGGAATTTGATTAGATTGGTTTGATGAGCGGAAAGATGCGAGCTTGATTACTCGATGAGGCTGTGATAGTTTGAACATTGAATCATTTCGATAGCATGCATTCGAGCTATGGGCATTGTCGGATTTGGAATTTTAGGGGGAAAATTACTAGCCGAATGTGACGGTTGAGTAATTGTTATCCTTAATTATAACATTATTAAGAATCGAGGGGCTTGGACTAGCCCATGGGGGAGACATTTCTCATTTATGAGGAGATGGCTAATTTATTCCAACCTATTATCTCAACAAAAAAAATTTATTAAGAACCTGATGATAATAAACTGTCAAACTAAATTTTTTAAATCAAGCATATGATCGCGCTGCGAATTTTGTAATTAAGGTGGGATTGGTGAATCAGAAATTGAGTTAACATGAAGGGAAATGGATAGCAGCAGCAGATTATTCTTCTCGATACTTTTTGTATGGTATACCTCTGCATACCTAAAGTAATCTAATCTGTGCTGTGAAACTTTTTCATACTTTGATGGCTGGATCTCTTGCTATTATGTTTAAACTGGCATGTACCCTGCGCTAGCGCAGGGTGCCCTTATATTGTTTAATTCATATTTTACACATGCATAATATATATTTTTAAATTATACGTAATTTAACTTTTTTTGTATTTAATATCCATGAGAAAAATAATTATACAATAGCCTTTTTAAAACTCAATTCTCTATTTGCTGTCTACTATCTTAATCGATGTCTCATGACTGTGGCGACTTTCAAACTGTAGCAATTCACAACTGTCGCAATTTTCTTAATTTTGTATAATATTAAGTTTTCATGTTTACTTTCTCATTATATCTGGCCACATTTACCTTTAAATTTTAAAGATGAAGAGTTGAATCACCCGATAGATCATTTTTCCTATATATGTCCATCAAACAAATTAAGTTTATGAATGCCAGTAGTTCCAATTAATCTTGTATGTGCACCTTTGATAGAACAAACTTATTTAAGTTACATTTACTTGCATCTCATTAGTTCAAAAATTACGTAGAATATGTTCAGTCCAATTCAAATAGGATTATGTCGGATGTGCCGGTGATGTTGCCGCCGCCGCCACTGTTCTTATTATATTTTAGATTGCATGATGTAGGAACTCTAAATTCACATAATCTTTAAGTAGAAATGTAAATGAACCTCAACATCAATTCAATTCTTCATTATTGACCTATTGAATAAAACACATCTATATCATTTTTTTAATTTTCTTCTACGCAACCTTCAATCACGTTGTTTGCACTTATGTCAAACTTTCATATTTAAGACCTATTATTCAAACATTCATCAACATATATTGTTGTAGAGCCATCATTTCTTTCTAAATCATTAAGATGGGTCTTTTCCGAGTCAATCTTGGAAAATGGAGCCGCGTAATCACTCAAGACATTACAAACGATAAATAAGGAGGTAATATGAGACACAAGTAAAATTCTTGTTGTATGTTAGATGTTCGTAGAACCGCCAAGCCAGGTGTGAAATGCATATGGTACAAAACTATACATGGTTCTGTCTCATTGTATCCTTCAATGGTTTTTAATTGTGTTTTCTTTCTTAAATTTCAAACACACTTCAAACTTGTCATGTACAGTTTATATTTATTTTTTGTATAAATTTTTGTTCAACTTAACTCTAGGATAAAGTTGTTTGGGAGCGCATTGCGATGGTAAAGTTACATTCTATAATGAATTAGCTCGTTTTTTTGGTCATCTTCTTACTTAGTTAGAGACAAAAATATCATAATTATTTTGACGATCCTCTTCCTCTTAAACGTTTTAATTGATATATATATTGTATGAAGTGAACTAATAAGATTTATTATATTGCTTTGATCAAATAAAAATTAGTTTAAGGTAAACTAATTTGAGATGATGCACAAAGCTGATTCTTAATTAGAGAAATAACTCCTGATCTATAAAATAATTGTTGCTAGTTATTTTATCTAAGATAACCATAGATGGGATGCATCGGTTTCAAAATGAAGCTATTTTGATAAAATTCCAAAGCACTGCCTAAGATGGCCGGTGGCTCATGCTTTAGGAGCAATCGCATGAAGGTTTAGACATAGTTGGAAATAACTGAGTTCATTTGGGCATTTCAACAAACACTCTTGGTGCATTGTGAAGAAACTGACTCTCATCAAATCCTGAATACATCGTTGGACTAAAACTTGAACATAGTTGGAAATAAATGAGTTCATTTGGACATTTCAACAAACACTCTTGGTGCATTGTGAAGAAACCGACTCATCCAATCCTGAATACACCATTAGATCAAAACTTGAATTCTTCGTTAGCATCGGCTTTTCTGGCTCTCGACTCCCAGAGATCGTCTTAAACCCATGTTTCCTGATGTCGAGCCTGGAGAATATTGCAATTGGTCCGAAATGGCTGCGAAGGTTGCTTCTTTGCCGGACTTTAGATGCCTTTTACACCAAAAAATAAATTAATAACTGTTATTTAAATTTTAAAATTTGATTTTGTCTCATAGGAGTTTGGTAGATAATTTAACGCTCAGTGGTGTTTTGTGACATTGAGCCCTTATATAGGCTGCTTATTAAGGCAGAACCCTAGCGCCTTCTTTCTTTACAAACCCTAACCTTCGTTCTCTAATTTTCAAGGACGTCTAAGATCTTACTTCTCAAGCAATCAGCGGTGGCAATCGGTGTAGGGCGTCTCGAATCGGTCTAGGAACGTCCTAACTCTTTAAGGGATCTGACCAATTCCTTAAAGGATTTGCTTCGACACTGAAGCTAGGGATGCTGAAGTGTTTGAAGAAATCAGAGTGTTGGTCTGATAATATCCTTGATAGTCTCCTATGCAAGTTGCTGAATATTGTGGCAAAGGCTGGGCTTTTATTTTCTTTCAGCTATTATGTTTAGTTCAACTATGACAAGTTCGTCCTGAAGAAGGCCGTTACGATTGAGGGGTAGCTCTAAGCAGTTTTTGGTTGGTGTCAATCCTAACGGTCTTCTTAATGACGAACTTGTCATAGTTAAACTGAACATAATAGCTGAAAGGAAATAAAAGCCATGGCGTTACCCCAATGTTCAACAACTTGCATAAGGGACCATCAAGGATACCAACAGACTAACGCTCTGATTTCTCCAAACACTTCAGCGTCTCAGTTTCAGCATCGAAGCAGATCCTTTAAGGAGTTGGCCAGATCACTTAAAGAGTTTAGATGTCCTTGGGCCGATTTGAGACGCTCTATGCCGATTGATGTCGCCAATTACTTGAGAAGCGAGATCTTAGACATTTTTTATGCTTAGAGAACGAAGGTTAGGAATTGTAAAAGGAGGCGCGGGGGTTTTGCCTTAATGAGAGCTTATATAGAGACTCAATGTCACAGAACACCACCGAGTGTTGAATCATCTTCTGACCTTCTTTGGGTTAAAATCAAAATTTAAATAATCCCAATTATTAATTTATTTTTTGATGAAAATGCATCTAAAGTCCGGCAAAGAAGCAACCTTCGCAACCATTTTGGACTAATTGCAATATTCTCCAGGCTTGACATCAGGAAACGTAGGTTTAAGGCGACGATCTTTAGGAGTTGAGAGCCAAAAAAGCAGATGCTATTCAAGTTTCGAGCCAACGGTGTATTCAGGATTGGATGAAAGGAGCGGCGACAATGACTTGACGACTATTGCGATTTGGGTACCATTGAAACCACAGGATTGTTTAAATACCTTATATTGGCATGGAAGCTAATCCCCCGGATTATTTGAAGTTTTTTTAGTGGAAAGTAGGGCTAGGTGCCACTGTTCTCTAATTAGAGAAATAAGTGAGTGCTTTGCCTTAACCTTTGTATTTTTTTGTGAAGTTGATTAAGTTTTGTTCTTGGAACAAATATGGCTTTATTATATGGAATATGTTATCTCTCTCATGGCTATATTTATGCCCTAGAGTGGAATATAATTCCATATGAAGAATATATCACCTTTCCCTTTTCTTGCGGGCTTCTTCATAATCTGTGAGAATTTAGGATGCCAACTGGTTATCTAGTATAATGACAAGTTGCTTTCTTATCATAGTTTTCTGAACTAGGAATTTACGTTTATTTAGAGAGGCCGGCAACTGGTCTTGTAATTTTGTTAAAAGCCAACCTCATTTGGATGGAAAAGGCTTAAAATGATGATGTCGACGACGCCTATGATTAACAAAGATGGCTTTATTACCGCCAGTTGCCATTGAAAATTATGTTGATTGGTTTGAATCTATTAAATTATTAAGTTGCATTAGAATATGGATAGTCATGATGTTAAGTTCCTACTGATTTGTTAGGTTCCTACTGATTTGGACTATCTTGGTGTGTGTTCTTGATATTAGTCTGTCATTAAATATGAATATCAGTCGATGTTTTCTTACTGCCTATTAATTATGAAGATGCACTCTTTCATAGAATTATTAGTTATTAAGCCTAAATTTTGTGTTACTTGGGTTCATATATTGTGAATAGATACAAGGCAGAGAGTTAACAATCGGTGAAAGAGCCCTTTTGGTCCTTGCAGTTGGGCGGGATTCTAGAATTACAAGCATTTGGTACATGAGCCGTTGAAATGTTTATGTACGAAATGTATAGTATTTAGAGCCAAGGTTATGGAAAGATGAACGAAGAGGTGAGGTGGAGATTCAGCTGTAAAAAGCGATAACCCTTTTTTAAATATAAAAATATAATACATATATATAATTATATATAAATTATTAGATATCAATGAAAATAAAAATAGTACCCCAATAACATATGTTCTAACTAAAACACGGAACAATACTATGTTGAACCATGTTAAATGTGATTCTATCTATGAAATTATGAACCGAGTCTATAAATAAAATGAACTTATGAATCTTAAGATATGTGACTGATTAGGCAACAACTAGCAAGGCACCAACATGAATCAACCATGCAATTGATGAATCAATCAACTCAAATGTTTACATTCTGAAACAGTAAGTGATAGGTACCAGTCAATGTTGTATGGACACGGATATGATACGGCAACATGACAAAATCCCAAAACCTAGGATACAGGGACACAACTATATAGATAATCTTATAAAAATAAATAAGATATCAAATTATTATTACACCATTAATGAGGAAAAATCAACAAGTCTAACATGTTATACGCTAATAACATACTAAAAATATGTTTATACGTTTATGACATGTATAGAACACATACTATACGTATATGGCATCTATACAACGCGTCTGATACGCGTTGTGCAAGTGTCTTGCGAGTGTTGGTGTCTGATACGTGTCGGACACGGATACGACAACCCGTTGGAAGTGTCATGCAACCTAGGTATCGGCCCTTATTTACAAGGTAAAAGGTTGGAAAATGAAAGAGAAGTTAACTTATACCAAAAAGAGGGAAAATCCACCACCGAAGCCCCCTTATTGGAAAAGCCTTGTTGAAGTCTCCCCATGTAAGAAAAGAGTAGTCGTGATGGAGACGAGGCCAAAGCGTTGATTTCGCCTCTCTGGAGGCACTATGACAAATGATTGATTGGCGGTAAAAATCAGGTCTGGGGCAATAGAACCTCTCATGTGCTCAAGTTGGGTCAGGTATATGGTATAATGGTTTCAACTTAAACTCAATACATTTGGCTCTTATTTTGTTTGTAAAACAGGTCTAAAAACCTGGTTTACCAACCAACTTCATAGTTCACACCAAACAGCTTCAAACTCGCACCGACCACTTTGACCGCTTTATCGTCGCTTTCTCCACTTTGAAACCCCAAAAATACTCTCATTGCTTAAGACCTCCGAGTTCATCAAAATAAGCGGCAAAGGTCTCAAAACGCCTAAGCAGATGCTTCATATGGTTTTTACAACAATGCTTAGAGCTTTTTTAAAAGATGAAATATTTACGAGAATTTATTTAGTTGGTATTTTGTTTTGAAGCTTGTATAGAGTCTTAATATAATATGTTCAAAACTATAATCATGTAGTCCAATATAATACAGGCGGAACTGTTTATGTGATTTAGGAGAAAGGTTGAAGGCCTTAGAATTTCCAGGACTCTGATCTTTCACCCACCCCCACCTTGGCTGGTTCTTCCCTGTTCTACACTTACAATTCATTATTTATGTACCATATTGCTTGATATTCTATATACCTGTTCTTTTTTTTGTTCAGAAATTTCGTTTTGTCTAGATGCCTAATTGATATTAAACACGTGGTTAGGTGTTTTTATTGGCATTGATGTTTTTTTAAATACCTTCCCTTAATTATTTCCAAATTTGGCCTAGAATTTCTATACCATGTTTTTTGATATACTCTCCTTGTTCTTTGCAGTAGAAGAATCCGAAACAGATAGTGAAGAATCTGATGTTAGTGGTTCTGATGGCGAGGACACATCATGGATTTCATGGTTCTGTAACCTAAGAGGAAATGAGTTCTTTTGTGAAGTTGATGATGATTACATACAGGATGATTTTAATCTTTGTGGCTTAAGCAGTCAAGTTCCTTACTATGATTATGCTCTTGATCTGATTTTGGATGTCGAATCTTCTCATGGTAAGCTTTGCATTTACACATACTATGCATTTCAAGAATTTGTTGAATGCTTGCTTTACATATCTATCCTCAACTGCTAAAGTTATTTCCTATGCTGTTAGGAGCTGATATTTCTAAGTTCTGAATGACATTATTATCTTTTGATCCTTGAACCTACTTTTGAAGGAGCAGGTCACCAATTCTAGTCATCTTTCTTTTCTTGTTTGGCATAAGTCCATCAGCAAGAACTTACAACTATCTTGCTTGTATCAGCATTCATATCAATACAGCAATATAGTAGCTAAAACCATACCACTCAGATTTCTCTCTCTGTAACGTGGCTTTCATTTCTCTCTTTTAGTTTCTGGTTCCTTTTAGTGTTGCCTGTTCCTACATGTAAGCCCGAAGCCTCCATGAATTTCCTAATATTTTCAATATCTGATTATTGCCTTTCTACTCAAGGCATAAGCCCAGCATTGACGTAAAGGACACGATCTTGTTCTAAGGTTAAATCTAGAATCATTGATCACATCTTATTGTTGGAGGAGCTACATGCACGTTATTAATGATTGAATAATGCAGCCTAGGCCAGGCCTGACCCAACTCAATTAAGGTGTAGAAATCGGTCAATCCTGCCAACATCCTTTCAGGCCTAAAACTCGTAGGCTTAGTTCGCCAATTGTCACTCTGAGAAATGATTTCTGTAATTTGCTCATATATAATTAGTCACGACTCGTAGTTCAAATGTTATATATTGGTTTACTCAATTGCATTTGCACTACATAACCCTCCTGATTGTGAATATATCTTACGGAGTTACATACGTCTATCTCATGACTGTATGGGTTAGGAATACCTGAATGGATTTTTTTATTAAAAAAAAAGAGCTTGATTCATATCACACAGCTTCATTTGTTAAGCTTTAAAATGTTGCTATTTAGCTGTGTCAGTTGCTCCTAATTCTGTTCTTCTATCCTTGTCCCTAACACATCTTTGGTATTCATGTTCTTACTGTGCAACATCTGTTTTTTTATCACTTATGTGGAGTTGTTCCAGGTTTACTTTAACCTTTGTAAATTCATCTACAATCTCTCGACATTAAAAAAGAAAAACTACACTTCATGCACTGAAAATACAATCTCTCATCTTTTAAAAGCTAACTTTTTGTTTGTCTAACCTTTCGTTGATGAATGAATGTACATAATGTAATGCAGTTTCTTCAAAGTTCAGCCTATAGAACTCACATTTTGTTTCTGCGATCATTTAATTCACTTTACATTGGGCATTGCTGAAACGATCTTGGCTTTACAATTGCACAGGTGACATGTTTACTGAGGAACAAAATGAGTTGGTGGAATCAGCAGCAGAAATGCTATATGGTCTGATTCATGTCAGATACATATTAACTAGTAAAGGGATGGCTGCAATGGTAATGTTTTCAATTAGCTAATATTTTTCCTTCATAGCTGTACTTTTTGATTAAAGAAATAACAAGAGGAAAATTTTGCAGCTAGACAAGTTCAAAAACTATGACTTTGGAAGATGCCCCAGAGTTTATTGCTGCGGGCAGCCTTGTCTTCCAGTTGGGCAATCTGACATTCCTCGTTCGAGTACTGTGAAAATCTATTGTCCCAAATGCGAAGATATATATTACCCGAGGTCCAAGTACCAAGGCAGTATCCTTTTCATTGAAGCAGCTTTGTTGTTGATCTTACTATGCATTATTAATTCAGCATATGAAGTATAGTTCAACCTTAGCTATAGTATTGACCTTGAGAATTTCAAGCATCTTATATATGAGAAATACACGCGTGTCATCTAGTAGCCAATCTTATATATAAAAATATATACATGTTCACTAGGGAATCCAGATACCATATGTCGTTCATGTAGAGAATACTTCATAAACCATTTGTTTATAGCATTCAGAAAGGAAAAGCAACCTTAAAAACTTAAATTTTATATGCACTTGTTAGCTATGCATGTTGTGGTTACTGAAAGAATTTGTTAGGTGTTCCCGCACATGGCTGTTTGCAACTGCAAAAAATGCACTGTAGGCCCTCAACATTCTGAGATTATTCTCTAAAGGTTGATTTGGGTTGCGGTTTGAAAATAATTCCAAGTCTTTTTGTTTTTCGGATAGTGGCACACCAAATAAAGACCAAATGTTTTGTACAATTTTTTTTAAAAATCTTTTGGTTTTACCAGAATATGGACAGCTATCAATCACTAAGATACAATAGTAGCCTTATTTACACCAGCCCAAAGTTTATGCTCCCTCACCCGACTCATCTAAAATTATATGATCATCTAATATGGGTTATTGATGCCATTTGCTTGTATTTTAAAGGTCTCAATTAGATGCCCTACATTGTTGGTTGATTTTTCTAATAATGTGCTCTGACAACTAGTTTTGGTGATTGAGTTTCATGATCACTTGGTTATATGATTACTTCAATAGCATCGTAAGGTTGCCTGGTTGTCTTTTTACGAGTTGTTTTTCTTGACTACACCTAGATCTTGATGGGGCTTACTTTGGCACAACATTCTCGCACCTATTTCTGATGACATATCCGCATCTAAAGCCGCAGCGGCCGTCACAGCGGTACATCCCAAGAGTATTCGGGTTCAAGATTCACAAGCCGTAGATCCAGAATTTGATTGCATCATCTTCAGTTCTTGTTGAAAGAAAAATTTGTCGCAAAGACACACCCTGCAACATCTCGTTTTCACCACCACCGGTCATAGTCCAGGGAAATTGAATCAAATCATTCGTCGTCAAGCCACTATTTAATTTTTGTTTTAGTTGTGAACCCTAGAGGTTGCTCAGGTCTGTTGTTGCGAAGAGTTATTCTGAAACGTGGGACAAGTATTTGGTTAGCGTTGTTTGGTTAGTATTGTTGTTCAAATGACTTTTCAGGTATCATGTGTTCTAAATGGTAGTTCTTATACCATTACACTTTGTTTGAAGGACTTTCTTCCTCTGTTGTTATATTCTATGCCATAGTGTTTGCTGCTTCTCTCTAGCCTTGTATTGAGTACCAATCGCTTTTGTTTCCCTGGCTTTATTTTCCTCTGAAACTTTATGAAGCTATCATATGGCTGCTTGTTAAACTGTAACTTGTTGAGCATCATGTTTGGCCATTTTTAAATATCTGGTGTTAACGTTCTTTGGCATGCTGAACATGTTAACTTCCTATCTTCCAAGACAGCAGTTAATACCCCTTAACGGTTGCAGCTCTCGTCCATTCTAACTTAGGTGTTGCTACTCCGCTTTTTCCTGCCATTGCTTCTTCTTGCTGTTGCTACTCCAACTGGAACTTTCTGAACAAATAAAAGCACAAACTTGTATGAAACTCGTATCTTTAGTTAATGCCTTGGGATCTCATTTGAGTTTTTCGACAGGCTTGCAACATCTAGACAACTTCAAAGATGCATCATTGTCACCATGAAAAGCTTTGGATAAATGGAGTTGATGGAAAGGATTAGCTTTGGAGATAGTGAGGAAAGTTTGGTTGACGGGGAAGGGGTAATAATGGAAAAACCTATCATAAACTAACCTAAATTAGCCCTAGCCCAAGCATGAACGGTTAACACAAGGTTTTATTTGATTAACCAAGAAGTTTTAGTTGTATTTAAAAATAGGATGTTTTAGGATTGTATTTAGAATTAGCCAAGTAGCAGCCATGAAAAACTCTATCATAACCTAACACAGGTTCTATTTGATTAACTAAGAAGTTTTTGGACCGTTGGTAAGAAATACAATATTTTATGATTGTATTAGGAAATAGCCAAGTTCTAAAAGTCCAATATAGGGAGAAAAAAACCCTATAAATAATTCGTAAATATGCTTAACAATCAAAATGATTGCAGCTAACAATTGCAACATAACGGCATAACAACAGATATGCCAAAATGACTGCGGCTAACAATTGCAATATAATGACAGCAAAGGTATACAAAATAAAGTAGCATCCAATTCATTCAATTTCAAGTTTTGCAAAAACCAAACAGCATCCATAACACGGCAGAAACTACATAAGGTACCAAAATTGTTGGAAATCCCATTACAGATTTTAGCCAAGGCAACAAGCTAAACAAAGGATAGAACGTCTATCGAGTAAATCTAACTCTCAGTCTGCTCCCTCAGCCTCCTGATTGTGCTCCGAACCGTCACAGCGCTTGCAGTGCTGAAAAACAAAATAAATAGAAATTAAACTTATACAACTTGGCTTAGATCAACAGTTAAAAGTTGGATAAAGAAATTTGGAATAATAAAGTCTAATATGTTCTTATAGATTGACCTGCTCTTATTTCATCAATAAAAAAAGTTCTTACTGATTGATGTTCCAGTGCAAGAAATGACCGACAATGAAAACATAAATTTGCACGACAATGAAGAAAATAGTAACATAAGTCACAGACCTATAGATATGTCGTGAAGTTTTCATGGATTCTATTTTAAGAAGGTGGTAATAAATTAATTGCTTTAGAAGCACTGAGAATTATGGTCGCATAAATTGATAAATATTCAAGGGCAACAAGGACAGCAAAAAGTTCGAAATAAAGGGTATTATGTCGCCAACTCCAAAAGTTCGAAATAAAGGGTTGTGTTGGAAAACATTTAAAAGGCATTAAACTGACAAGGAAATGCAGTTAATTTCATGCATGATTGAAAAAAAGAATCATACTTCAGAGTGTAGGCACCACCGGCTTTGACTTTGCCACAATCCTTGCAGCCCCAAATCCCAACAGCTTTCCTTTTCACTGCATACTGAATCAAAAAGCAAAAGCTTCAGCATTGATAAGAGTTATTGATAGTAAGTTATACTTGCTTCTAATTTTGATTTAAAAAGCACCTTGCCACAAAATTCACAGAAGTACTTTGCATGTTGGCTGACTTCCATCTTCTTAATTTGCTTCCTTAAACTTGCACCATATCGGGTTCCTGTATTTTAAACAATTTTTCAGAACCCACATAACTTCCAAGAACAAGGGCAATATATCTTTTTTAAGTTCAACATGAGCTATACAGAGAAAATATGACTCACCGTATTTTCCAACGATTCCAGCCTTTTTGGTGCGCTTAGTCTGGATTCACAATGCAGTGAGTAAGAGATCAAGTGGCTAAAATTTGCTAGACATTTCCGAAAAAATTGCGATGACTTGTTGTATGTTTGTTACTGAGACATTTAACTAAGCATCACAGGAAACTATATGTGCAATATAGCTAGCATATGGAAAAAAAACAAGCCAAAGATAAAGCTAAAGGCAATCCAAGATTCAAAGTTTCCGGTAAAATTTTCTTCTTTGTCTATTATTTCGATTAAAGTGTTGGTTGTTTAGAACTTTTAAGAAAATAATGAAAATACTTAGCATTGTACCATGAAGTCTTAAAAACGAGCTGTTTGTTACTGGTAGCTATTAAACCAGAGACATAGGGGTTAGTACCAAACACATCAATATGAAAGTTATGATTCCAAAAACAAATCAGGAACTGATTTAGAAGCCTAAAATGAAAATTTAGCAATCAAGGATAATATAAAGCATTCATTAAAAACACCAAATCCCGTTCTTATTAAGTATATTATTGATGTTCTAAACTATTTACTAATAACTTTCACAACATACAGATAATTGAAGGATAAAAAATATCTGAAAATCATTACAGATGTATAAAATCTCAAAGAGGTTGAGTCGTTTTCTAGTTGAGCCAAAAACATATCGTGCACTTCGAAGTTGACACCAAATTTACTACAAATTAGTCTCTTAAATTTCTATAAGTTACAGAGATACTGAGCTATATGCAAGTCATATAAAATACACCATCAAACAAAATATGCTGGATAGATAGAAATGGTTATAAGTGAATCATAAAATAAAGATCAAACCTTTGCCATGGAATAATGACCAACATCGAGTTCTGATCAAATATGCATGTTATGATATTATATTGACGTGAAAATTTTATAAAGCACCATCGAGCTTTTAGGGTTTTTGCGATAGATCCATGGAAATTGAAAAATGCGATAACTCCCCCTTGAATTGGCAAGGTTGTATGAAAATGATGGTTTCATCGACTCGTTTAAGACACGAGCTGATGGAATGACCCCATAATGACCTTGTTCGTGGAGTAAATAGCCCCAAAGTGAACTGAATATGACATTTTTAGTTGAAAATACAAATAAAGTTTGCCCTTACATATAAAAAAACTTGAACGTTTGGTGTTGCTTTATGAAATTAGCCCTTATATTGACATATAAAAAATTGTTGGAAAAAAAATTGGTTTGCTATGATCTCATTATAGGATAAGGCAAGTAACACGTATAATGCATTTTCATTTCATTGCAATCATTCTAAATCACCCAGCATTTTTCTATTCATTTGAACTATTGCAAAAATCCCATGAAAATTACGACATCAAAATGGTAACTTTAGCTCTCCTATGATCTTTGAATCCCAAATCTCGAACCCAGGACGCACAAACTCATACAACACCACCACCGAATTTGTTGTCGCCCAATTAGCCAATAACCCAAATTCGTTAATGAATCACATGATGAGTTATAAACCCTAAAACATCATTGAGAGATCGTACCATATTTGCGGCGTCGAGGGAGAGCTGCTAGAAACCCTAGATGAAGCAGAAAAGGTGGCTCTATTATGCTCTCAAATCGATTGAAACCCTAGCACTAGGTTTTATATGCCAAAGCTTTGATCTGCTGAGTTATATGAACCGTCTATTGGCGTGATAGAAGATTGGACGGTTGAGATTGTTTGAGTGGGTAAATAATTTGGTAAATTACGTAAAAATCCATTTAAGTTTTTCGATTTTACACCATTGAATTGTAAATTTTGCAATAAGCATCCATAAAACCTTAAACGGCAAAAAAATTTATTAAAAATGTCATATGACGCCATTCAAAATTTGCATTAAGCACGTTCTGGTATTAGTATTTTTGTAAAGTCTAATGGTGTTTTTCTGACAAACTCAAAAGTTGGAAAGTGTTTCTATGTAATCTAGCCTGGTAGTATTATGTTGAGCATCTTCGGTTTTATGATCACAAATAAGATTAGTTGAAAAAAATAATATGGTTAATGGTGTGAAATGAGAAAATTTTCGAATGGAGCCCGAACACAAAGTGCGGCGTGTTTTTTTTGTTTTATTAGAAAACAACCCTCATTTTTTCTAATCACTATTATAGCAAAATCGATCAAAACAAATCGGGCAAAAACAAACATGCCTTGGTGAATATTCAAGAGAAAATTCACATAAATGGGACGAAGAAATATGAACCACCATAAGATAAATTAGATCAGGAACACCTTTTTTTACCTATAAACTATTAGTTTTCTTGGATGCGACTCCTTTGGAAATCAAATTGGCAACCTCTCAGTTTGGAAAGGATATTTTTACTGTAGGAGGTATGCCATCGGGGATGTGTGTGAGTGTGTGTTTCTTGATACCATAAACATGAGCATAAAGAATGACAAAAGCTCACCTGGTTGTTTCTTGAAATGTCTGAAACAAAAATTTGTTTAATGCTGTTAACCTTAAACATAAAATGTTGACGAACACGTTGTTCATCATAAATTATTGCATTAAATATCATCCATTCCTTTCCCGTTTATATATAAATAAGTGTTAACCCTTGAGTGCTACCAAAGTACAAAAAACATATCTAGAAGCTGAAGAGATGGATTTTGAGCTAAAATCATCGTATTTGAGTTCGATCGTCAAATACATGATACAGCCTCTGCTGCAAAGTTACAAATGACACGGCAAGATTTTTCAGGGTTGAAAAAAGATCATCTACATAACAACAAAGGAACCCAGGCAAAAGACGAGACCAATTGGTTGCAAGTCGACCGCGCTTCCGCGGTCGAGACAGTTCATCTGAATCGCGGTTCCGCGGTTGAAGCGCAACTGATTGGGCTCGAATTTGGGCCCATGTTTCGTCATCAAACAGTTACTCCCACAAAACTTCTAGATTCTCAGTAGCAAATCTATAAAAAGAGCAGATTTGTAGGGATCAAGGAGCTTTTAATTTTTCTCTGTTATAATTTCGAATTTTAATTGTAATTTTTATTTTAAGGATAGCATTCTTCCTCCTTTCTTGCCAGCTTCCTCATAGCTATCAATGAAGGTTGGATCTTAAGTTAGTTGACTTTCTCTTTGCCGCTTCAAAAATCCTTAAAAATTGTAATTAGATTAAAGATCAAGACTTGAATTGAAGGTAAAATTGACGAGCATTGGTGTTCTTTCCTCTTTTCTCTCTTTTGCATTTTAATACCTTGTGCTTTTGTGATGATCACTTTCTTGTTTTCTTATTGTTTCTTTGTGATGATGATTATGATGAATTATGAGTAGTTATTTGTTGAGGAAATGAGGGGAGTAAATGGTGATTAGGTGATCCAATTCACACTCTCTCTTGATCATGTAATTGTGATGAAACTCTATCTTGATTGTTTTAATTGATTTCAAGTAGACACATCTTCCTCTCTAGTTCTTGCCGAGAGTGAAGAGCTTAGATGATTATGCGATTTATGTAGAAATTAATTAATTTTAATCAAGATAGAGGTTAGATCGAGTCTCGGGAATGTTGTTAAGGGGTTCTAAAATGATGCATCCGAATGAGAAAACGGCTATGCCTCCTCAACGGACAATTCCACCGAAGTCCCTTAACATCATCCTCAAGTATTGGTTTAGCATCATCCATCTCAATTAGGGTTTGATTCTAGACGTCTAATTTGACATTCCATGCTCCATCACCCATTGTGGTGTATATTTGATGGTTTGTACTTATAACGTTTAGATCAATGCTAGATTGAGTTTTACTTCACCGAATGCAAGGGATCGACCATTTGATAGATCATGCTCCACCACCTACATGTGAGTGTTTGATGATTTGTACTCTTGAAGATCGTTTGTTTTTCTTCAAGAAATACAAGAGAGGGAGAGTTGAGAAGATTAACTAGAGATCTTTCACTTAATTCGTTGTCTTAGTAAATCCCTTCCTCTTTGCATTCTCATATCTTCTAAAAAACATTCACAAGCATCTTTCAAAACCGAACTCCTCATAACTCGCATTGAAAACATGATTTTCATCCTCGATCTCCGTTGGAACGACTTGTGATTAACCTCACAAAATGAATTTGCTAATTGCAAAATACACTATACCACAACACTATTCCAATTCCTCTAACATCTTTTGCATATTATTTTATAGTGTGATTGTGGACCGTGATACCGGATTTAAGTAGAGAGAAACATTCTAGCGCCGTTGCCAGGGATAGAGGCTCTTGAAACGTGTTATCAATTTTTGTTATTTTTCTTTCTCAAAATTTTTTGTGAATAGTAAACTTTTTGAAAAACTCAAAAAAAATATAATTTTTTATTATTTTTGATGAATTCAGTGGCCGTGCAGTGAATAAATCGAGTTAGGATGCTGCTAAAATTTTTCAGGGATCTTTAAGGAACTCTTTATAAGGAGTAGGTTACAGTGCCAAAGACAGAGGTGAATTGCCCTTCGATCCACCGCGGTTCAGCGGTCAACTCAGTACATCTTCACCGTGTTTCCGACGGTCGACTCAATACATTTGGGCCTCTCTCCTTTAGCTACAATAAAATCGTATTTTGTGCAGAATTCTTTGCTCACAAAGCCGCCGCAAAAAAATTCAAATGGTGTGATTATTTTGGAATGTTTTAGATTTTAAAAGTGTGTGCATTCATTTTAACACGGATTAACTAAGGGGCATGGCCAAATCAAGATTAGGAAGGGAGTTTGTTACCCTTCCTGAACCCCAAAAATCACAACCTAGCATCAAGCATCACCTCGAATTAATAAAAAATATATAGTCTCGACTCTAAGGACCGTCGCACTCAATAAGGACAAGATAAGTTTGAAAGTAATCTATTTCTCATCCTAACTGTTCTTGAGGTGTCTTAGGCAAGTGTTATCGAGTACGAAAGTCTCACTAAGTAAGATTGTTCTATAATTAAGGAACTTGGCGAAAACCTTGGAAAACCTCTCTCCATTTGCTTGCATTTACTTGGCCAAGAGATAGCGTAGAGAGCTGTAGAGGATCGATCTTTCAAATTGTCTCTTGGAAATCTAGTAGTGGATCTAGAGATTGACCTAGGCGACCCTAAAAGATAGGTGATTGGTTGTTTTCTTTCTCCTTGATTGGTTGAGTCTTTCATCCATTCATTCTTGCACCACTTTTGAGTTCATACTTTTTAGTCACACTACACTCGCTTCATTTCATTTTATTCCACATTCATACACTATCTTTACATTTCTTTACCTTTATATTTACCTTACACTATCTCGATTAGTGTATGCGAACGTGAGTTAGGGACCCAAAATCCCATTTAGTCCGAATTCCTCGTTCTTTTTGACTCTTCTACCGATTCCGAAATCGGTATTTCTGATGTTCTACCTTACCTACTATTCTTTTTTCCGATCTTACGATGGCCGACACACTGTTCCCCTCCGAACGGAGGCCGAGACTCGGGCGTCTCGCCTGAGATTCGGGGCAGATACTAATTGGTGCTATCCGTCCACCTCTCCGAAGATGCCAAGTTGATTTATGGCACCATGTATCGAAGGTTTGAACGGATGCGTCCAATGTAGCAGACTTCGTCAGATTCCCCCTCGCTTGAGGGTTTTTTTTTATTGTGGGGACGCTATTCCCTACAGGCGCAAGCCCCTACAGTTAATTACGCTACCGCATTGCGGTAACAACTTTCTCCTTCTCCAGATGGTCACTTCGTGTCGTGTGTGTTTGTTTTGTGTTTTGTTGCCCGTGGATTGTATACGGAGACTGAGTTATGTCGTCGCCCGTAGGGCGTGGACTAGTCCAAATCCGTATTATCTTAGATTTGGGTTTGGGGGTTTGGGGTTTAAGGATACGTTAGCCTCATTTGAGCCTAAGATCGACTTAAACGTTTGTTAAGGATACGTTAGTCTAGTTTTTAGACTAAGATCGAATTAACGGGATCGTTTAGATCCGACAAGAGAGCAGTAAAAGGGGGCTCTGTTGTTTAGTTTAGTGACGTCGCGGTCGGTAGGTAGTTTAAGGACATTGCGGTCCAGGTTAAGGACGTCATAGTCCATGGGTTTAAGGACCCCACAGTCCGTTGTTAGTTTTAAGACATCTCGGTCAAGGTTAAGGACGACATAGTCCATGGGTTTAAGGACCCCACAGTCCGTTGTTAGTTTTAAGACATCTCGGTCAAGGTTAAGGACCTCATAGTCCATGGGTTTAAGGACCCCACAGTCCGTTGTTAGTTTTAAGACATCTCGGTCAAGGTTAAGGACCTCATAGTCCATGGGTTTAAGGACCCCACAGTCCGTATCAATGTGTGGTCATCAGGACCCGTCACCTCTTTGAAGACGTTGAGGGATTACAACGCCAAGTATCAAAGGAGTGAAGAGATGTACCCTTGAACCATGGTGGATTAAATAGTCTTCGGCCCGATTTGGGATCAAGACCAATTAATTATGTTATGAGTCCATTAGCCCAGTTAAGTCTGAATTGAGGCCTTATGGCCATCTTGGGCTAAGTCCAATCATGTTTGGAATATTGGTTTCCTGTTGGCCCATTGAAGGAGAGGCTTTGCCTTTAGAACTTAGCCAATTGGGCTGAAGCCTAGTGTTAAACACTAAAGACCAATCAGTGTTGAACACTGGGAATGAGATTGACAAGTTAGTGTTTAACACTAAAAGATAGTTGGTGTTAAACACCATCAACAAGGCTTTCAAATTAGTGTTAAACACTAAAACAAATCAGTGTTAAACACTGGCAACAAAGATCTCAAATTAGTGTTAAACACTAAGGTAATCAGTGTTGAACACTGGTGACAGAGATTTTAATTTAGTGTTGAACACTAAGAAAATTAAAATTAAACAGAGGTTTAATTTAATGTTAACACTAAGCAATTCAGTGTTAAACACTGCAAATGAAGTTCTTCAATTATTGTTGAACACTGAGGTAAATCAATGTTGAACACTGGATTCAGAGATTCCAACTTAGTGTTAAACACTAAAACAAGAGGGGTCACGTGGTAGCACGTGAGAGCGCCCTCTCTCTCTTTATTTGTTCTGCCGAGAGTATTGAGTACTTTGGAGCATCACGTGCCATCACGTGATGGGCATTTAAATGCATGTATGTTAAAGCCTCTGCCAAGGGTCACGTGGGTCACGTGAGGCACTGCCTCAAAGAGCCTTTTCTGTAGATCTTTTTTTTGGGGGTCACGTGGTAACACGTGACCCTGCCTCTATGTATGTTTTTTTAGAAGATCTGTCAATCCCTCTCAGGAATTAAATTCCTCGTAGGGTTGAACCCTAACAATAATTTTAGAGGAATTAAATTCCTATTTCCATTTGAAGATTTATATTCTGGGATAGAGTTGAACTCTGGATTTTCTGTAGGAATTAAATTCCTCATATATGCGAAGAACTGAATTCTATCATAGAGTTAAACCCTAATAAAAGTTTTAAGGAATTAAACTCCCACTCTCTGTTAAAGAATTATTCTGGGGAATGAGATTCCGTCATAGGGTGAAACCCTAATCTCTTCTTTCTTAAGGGAATTAAATTCCTGTTATTTTAACAGAACTAAGTTCTTAATTAGGGTTAAACCCTGGATCTGTTTATTCTGAAGGAATTAAATTCCCATAATATAGGGTCAAACCCTAATTCTATTTTGAAGGAATTAAATTCCTATAGTTCTGTGAGAATTAAATTCTCAAGCTTCCATTCCCTCTCTATGCTTTGGATCTGCATGGCAGGATCTCAACCCATTGAGAATTAAATTCTCAACTCAAGGGGAGATGTGCACTTTACAGATCCTCTACCAAAGAGAGAACTATGTTCTTCTGTTTTATATCAGAGTTAAACTCTGTTGAGAATTAAATTCTCCTTTCGTTTCAAAAAGCCTTCCCTTTCTTACCTAGGGTTTTCTTTTGCAGAAGATCCAAATTTCTCCAAAGTATCAAGGCCCTCCTCTTTTTTTATGTCGATCCATCTCTGCATATATCTTTCTGTGTGTCTCTTGGCTCCTATTTATAGGAGAAGCAGCCGAATCAATTAGTTTTGGTGAATCTTTCATTGAGAGATTTAATTTGTATTCACCATTCGTTTTGGACCTTTGGATTATTATGTGAATTTTAATCACCATTGGATTTTAAATCTAGAGATTCTCCTTTGTTATTTCGGTTAGATTTTAAGGGGAAATCTTTCCAAGTTCAGGCTTTTTCCATAGATAGGTGATATTTAAGAATCTTTAAATCTTTAATTTTATCGGTTCCTTTGGAAAGATTTGAGAGGCCTTTTCTTAGAATTTAATTCTGTTAACAGATAGGCTTTGAAAGCCGGTCACATGTGGCCACGTGACCCTTGGTCACGTGTGGGCACGTGACCTTCTTGGAACGAGACCTCTTCTTCCTTTTTGCGCTCTGCCTTCTAGCTGCCGCTTAGCCGTCACGTGCCACCATGTGACCCCTGGTCACGTGTGAGCACGTGACCCTCGCCTGGCGCCTTTTTCTTGATTTAATCAGGGAATTGAGTCTGCTGCTTTTGAGTGTCACGTGCCAACACGTGACCCTGGTCACGTGGGAGCACGTGACCCTTTCTGAAGCCCTTTTCTTTGATGTAGTTCAGGGAACCGGTTTGCCTTTGAAGCCGCTTTTAAATGTCACGTGCCAACACGTGACCTAGGTCACGTGGGAGCACGTGACCCTTTCTGAAGCCCTTTTCTTTGATGTACACGGGAAGCTGAATCTGCCTTGCCGATGCTTTTAAATGTCACGTGCCAACACGTGACTGCTGGTCACGTGCTAGCACGTGATGCCTCCTTCGTAACCTTTCCTGATTTTAAATCAGGAAACAAATGCCCCCACAGCGTTGTTCTCACGTGTTTGCACGTGAGTGCAACGCTGTCACTTTTTGTGACCGTTGGATTCCTCTAGGGATTTGGGGAGATGAAACGTTTCCATCACCTCCTATAAATATTGGGGTCATTTCAGAGACGCCTCCACTTTGCTCATCTTCTTCCTTGCAAACTTTTTTCTGAGAATTTAATTCTCTTCTTCCATAGCTTAGTTCTCTGCCTTGAAACAATTTTTAGAGTTTAACTCTATTCGAAAAGAACTCTTTTCCTCAGGTAATGTCCTTGAACGAACGATGAACTTTCACATTCCTCTGGATTTTAAATCCAAAACAAGGGTTTTTACCTTTTATTAACAAAGAACCCATTTTTCTTCGAGTTTCTTAACCAAAATACGAAACCATTTTAACCTCCAACAGTAGATTTCTTAGGGTTCATATGATGATCCATGGAGTTTAACTCTGTTCACAGAAAAGGCTTTTTGGGGAATTTAATTCCCTTTTCTTAATAAGGAATTTAATTCCTGTGAAGAACTCAATTTCTTCCCATGGAGGCTCCTTAGGGTCTCCTTACCCTAGGTTGTCATTCTGTAATTAATGAAACAGAAACTTTGTAATGATGTCTTCTGTGGGAATTTAATTCCTTTGATCCTGTTGGATCCGTTGTAGAGCCCGAGACAGATTTGTCTTCTAGGGGGAATGTATAGGGTTACTTGAAACCTATTCTTTATTTAATGAGGATATTCCCTCTGTTTTATTATAACTGCTTGGTCTCATTATTAATAAGCCGTCATCTTGATTTTGTGGGGCCCATGTGTTTTGTAGCCAATGGTCCCAGAAAAATCTACTGTTGCTTTCTTTAACTAGTCTTCATGTTCGTGCATGGATATATATATATATCGCTGACTTTGCTTTTAACGGTCTTCTTTTATTGGATTTCAGGTGCGATGGCTTCTGTTCCATGCTTTCCATTTTCTCGCTCGGAGGCTGCTTTTCCTCAGTCACCATCTGATGAGGAAGCGATGGCAATGATCCGGGCACATGACCCGAATTGCACCAACCTACTTCAATAGGGATCTTGGTATAGTCATATTATTCAGGGTCGCCGGAGTTTCCTTTGCGCGGTACCGACAGAGCCCACTTTCCCATTCTCACCGATGGACCCTCCGAGAACGGTTTTTGCTGTGGAAATGCCCAACTGGACTCCAACGGGGAGGCTCGAGCCTTCGACGACCGGTATTCCGAACCATCCGATCCCGGCCATAGATATCTTGGGGCGGCGTATTTGCCAAGGTGAGGCCCACCCGTGGGGGCAAATTTATAAGATAGGGCTCACTCCTCGACACCCTACGGGCTACCTTCTCTGGGCTCGCTACATCCTTTCTGCCCATCGTGCGCGGCTGCAGAAAGTCGGGCTTTATCAGGCAATATACGCGTCACTCTTCCATTATAAGTCCCCGCATGTCTGGTGGGTCAAGGCGTTTTTGAACCAATGGAATCTTCCCACCAACACTTTCATTCTAGGAGATCGCGAGGTCTCGATCTCTCTGGCAGAATTTTATGACATTTCGGGGTTGCCAATCAGGGGTAGTCTATATGAGGAGTTGCTGCCTTCTGACGAGTACATTTTTGAACCCGAGCCCGCCCCAATTGATGGCCTGTCTGCTGAGAATGCCGTTCGCCACAAGCGTCCCAGTTTAATCAAGGCGCTAGGTATCTTCGACCGATTATTCACCGAATCCGAAGAGCAGGGTGTTACTTTCAAGAGCTTCATTGCTCGTTTCCTTCGCGAGGACACCTTATCGAAGACAGCCCCGAAGTTTGCAAACATCAAAGACCCCTTTGGGTTTGGCCCGAAGAAACTGCTGACTAATGAATCGGATCTGCCGCAATACTACATTCCCATCGCCGACGTCTTTCGAATCCATCGCAGCTCTCGGCATGGATGAGGAGACGTTCTTCGTGGGGTTTGTTAGCGTCTGGCTCAGTTGGTTCGTTATCCCCATGCATCGCCGCTTCATGAGAGCCTCGGTTATCTACCCGGCTCATCGTATTGCTGAGGGGACGCGATTGGCTATCGGCATCCCGGCGCTGGCGCATCTTTATCATGGGTTGGGCACCGCAGCTAATACCTCTACTCCCGGCGTGGATGTAGTGAACTTTTCGCTTCATTATTTCACGTCTTGGATCGAAATGCACGTGTTGGGGGCTTTTGCCATGCATCAGAGGCCCTCATTTTACGATGCTTACCCCTTCCCAAGACTTATGCGATTAGTGGATGCTTCTGCCGCCGACCCGACCCAATTTGGGGCTATTCGGATGCTGATTTCTCCTTACGCTGCCGCTGGCGGGCTGGTTTTTAATGATCGGGTCTTGTCTACTCCCTCAGGTCCGGTTCAGCAACTCTGGGACCAGTCGAAAGACAACGCACCTTCTTTGAAGCCCCGGGAGGCCGCGCACTTGTATACAATTAGACCGGGCTACTTGGTGTTTCGCCAGGACAGTGCAGCTCTTTTCATGCGGTACAACCCGCATCGATTCGCCCGACAGCTTGGATACGACCAGGGCGTTCCCTTTGAGGCTTTCATCGTTGCGCCGGTCCCTTCACTTGACGCCGTTCGCGATGCCGCACATCATTTCGTGAGGTTGAACACCGGCTCCAATTTTATGATCCCTGAAGCTGAGCATACGCCCCGGTGCGTGGGGGCGTTTACGGGATGGTATCTCCATCGGGTGAACCCGATTATTCTTGAGGAAAGAAGGGTGCTTCTTGGTCATGATGCCCCTCCTCAGGCTTTGGGAGCTAAGCTGCGACCGAGGGCTCCGGTCCGCTTCCCTCTGAGGGAGATTGGCACCACGCTCATTCCGGGGGAGTCAGGGGTATACCTTACTCCAACAGCTGGTATGCCCCTGGGTTCCCGATCGCGGGGTAGACAGGCCCCAGTAGTAGCACCACCGCTGGTGTCAGTACCGCCCCCTGTGGCGTCGACAATGGCGGTGTCATCCTCGGTTGTGGCACCGAGCGAGACTAATAGGGATGAGGGTGTCGAGGGCGATGTGGGTCGGTGCCGCCCTAAGGCTTCGCGGGGAAGGAAGCGGTCATCCTCGGCGACCGTCTCTGGGTCTAAGCGGCGGAGGAAAGCGGCCACCAATCTACTCGATTCTTTGGCTGAGTCTGAGCCTATCCTTGAAGACGAATCATTAGCCCTGCAAGAGTCAGACGTTGGACTTCTCTTCTCGAGTTCGGCCGATGAGGAGGCCGCACAGTTGGCTGAGGCCATACGGCGTTCCAAAGACGTGTCTCATAACGCCAAGGTTCCGAAGAAGTCCTATCCCGCTGTAATTTTTTACGAAGATCCTTTGTGGATTCGGCGGCGGTTTATCGGTCCTTTGGAGGAATGGGGGGAAAGGGCTCTGAAGCAGGCCGCTTCAGAGGACGCAGCGGACGCACTTTCTTTATGGACCAGCGGCCATGAGTCTACCCTTGAACCCCGGCGAGCCCACCTCCTTGAGAAGGAGCAGCGGCTTGAAGAAGCCATATTGAGGGCTTCTTTGCGTATCGGTACGTTATAGTTCTTTTGTAGTTCTTCCGACTATTTATGCCCGTGCATATGTATCCTTATTCTTATTTGAATCGTGCAGAATCTTCGACGCTGGGGGAGCTCCCTACGGGCCCATTAACGCTAAAGCCCGCCGAGATTCTCGATGAAGCCTTGCTTGATGTGGAGGGGGCTGATGAGGCTGCTCCTCTCATGGTAGAGCCTCCAGCGGCGGTTCTTGATCAGGGAGTGCTTGCCCCTTTGGGGGAGGCTCCTTTGGAGGTCGCCGCCCCAATGATTCTTACTGAGGGCGGCCCAGAGGCTGGAAGAGAGATAGTCGGGACTACTCTTCCTTTGTTGGAGCCTGAGGTCACGGCGGAGGCCGTTGAAGCTGCTATCCCCCCGGCTCATAATGGGAAGAGCGTTGAAGGTAACCCTCTGCGTTTTAAATTAGCAACCCTTCCATAGTCTAAACTCTTTTATCTTTCCCAGAATTGCGCGGTTTGGCGGCCACTATCGCTGATCTGTCGCCTCGACAGTCATTTCAGCGTTTATTGGAGATGGCAGCTCCGCAGGCGATCTCCCCTCAGCGTATTGTCCTTTCCTCCGGGCAAGGTTAGTGTCATTCGCCATTTTTTCTTTTACCATAGCATTGTTACTATTTTGCAAAATGACGTTGATGTCTCTTATAGTTTTGGAAGCTGACGATGAGGTCGAGGTTGTTGAAGGGCCAGGAGAACCTTCAGCTCCTACTTGTATGACTGTCGGTGAGTGACATTTTATTATAATCCCGTTCGTTCTGTGCTTAAGAATTTTATTAACATCTGTCAAATTTGAACAGCCCTGCCAGTCTCCATGGCGTTGGAATCGCGCATCATGATGCCGCCCGGCCCTTATGCTTTGCGGGCTTCAGAACGCCTGGCCCAATTGAGCCTTGTCTCCCTATCATCTTTCGTCGAGGAGCTCCGTGCTGGTAGCGCGACCACAGCCGAAGCGTTTGCCGCTGAAGCTAACGGCTCTCTTCCTTTTCTTGCCACCTATCATAGTGAGGAGGTGGTGCGGGTCTGGGTGGAGTTCTGTAGGAAGATGGAGGCTTGTTTGCACGCCCTTGAATGTTCTCGCCTTTCCTCGGAAGCCGTGGCTGCAAAAGCGGAGTTGCGGGGTCTGATAGCACGATGCGCGGCCAACATGACGTCATGCGAGAAGAGGCTTGGCCGCAAATTCTCGGAGAGGGAGTTAGCTTCTAAGGCGCTGAGCGAGCTTCAGGCCAGCCTCACAGCCAAAGCCAACAAAGCATACGAACTCTGGCGGGTGCTTCAGGAATCCATAAAAGAGGTGGTGGCTCTCGATAAAGCTGCCACGTTCACTCGTGAGAGGGTCGAGGCTCATAAAGCCACCGAGAAAGAACTCGAAGCTCGGCTTGCTTCGTATCAGGCTCAGCAAGCTCAGGCGGAGGCTCGTCTTCTTGAGATCTTGCGTCATGAAGCCGTGGCTCAGCAACAAAACGATGAGCTGGTAAAATTACTACACCGCCCGCCGGCTTGAGGACTTGTATTTTTTTTCCTTTTTTTTGTATATACTCATGAATGAGAGTATCTTCTTTTCGTTTCTTTGTATCCATTTTAATTTATGAATAAAAAATACATTTTTCTTCTCAATGACGTGTCTCTTTTCATTGAATGCGTTTGCGGACGATTTATCTTGATCTCCTTGCAGGACAGCGATGGCTTAGGATTCATGGTTAAGATCTGCTTCCTAAGACTTTTGCATTTTATGAGCCACGAGGGTCTCATAAAGAGTTTTTTTTTCATGGGTCGAGAGGATCCCATAGGCGTAAGTCCTTCTTAAGAATCGTGAGGATTCTTAAGCGGGTTTTCCCTTGAGAGTCGTAAGGATCTCACAAGAGAGTTTTCTTCCTTACAGGTCGTGAGGGCCTACAAGTGCTGGATGTAGTCACCCTTGTCCGTGTTTCACGGAGTCAGGGGTTTCTCAAGGCATCGTAGTTTAAAGACGTCGCGGTCAAGGTTAAGGACCTCATAGTCCGTGGATTTAAGGACTCCACAGTCCGATATTAGTTTTAAGACATCACGGTCAAGGTTAAGGACCTCATAGTCCGTGGATTTAGGGACTCCACAGTCCGATGTTAGTTTTAAGACATCACGGTCAAGGTTAAGGACCTTATAGTCCGTGGATTTAGGGACTCCACAGTCCGATGTTAGGTTGCAGGGACCCGTCACCTCTTTGAAGACGTTGAGGAATTACAACGCCAGGTATCAAAGGAGTGAAGAGATGTACCCTTAAACCAAGGCAGAATCCGTAGGGAATCGAGGTGGTTGATTGTTAGTTTTAAGACATTACGGTCGAGGTTAAGGACATCATAGTCCGTGGATTTTAAGGACTCCACAGTCCGGTGTTTGCTCTGGATGCTTCACACGGGTTTACTGCCGTGCTTGGCGAGGACCAGGCTCCGCTCTGGATGCTTCACACGGGTTCACTGCCGTGCTCTGCGAGGACCAGGATCTGCTCTGGACGTTTTCCACGGGGTCAAAGAGTGACGTTATCCGCGTTCCACGTAACCAGGAATTTTGCACTAGATGCTTCACACGGGTTCACTGCCGTGCTCGGCGAGGACTAGGCTCCGCTCTGGATGCTTCACACGGGTTCACCGCCGTGCTCTGCGAGGACCAGGATCCGCTCTGTACGTTTTCCACGGGGTCAAAGAGTGACGTTATCCGTGTTCCACGTAACCAGGAATTTTGCACTAGATGCTTCACACGGGTTCACTGCCGTGCTCGGCGAGGACTAGGCTCCGCTCTGGATGCTTCACACGGGTTCACTGCCGTGCTCCACGAGGACCAGGATCCGCTCTGGACGTTTTCCACGGGGTCAAAGAGTGACGTTATCCGCGTTCCACGTAACCAGGAATTTTGCACTAGATGCTTCACACGGGTTCACTGCCGTGCTCGGCGAGGACTAGGCTCCGCTCTGGATGCTTCACACGGGTTCACTGCCGTGCTCTGCGAGGACCAGGATCCGCTCTGGACATTTTCCACGGGGTCAAAGAGTGACGTTATCCGCGTTCCACGTAACCAGGAATTTTGCACTAGATGCTTCACACGGGTTCACTGCCGTGCTCGGCGAGGACTAGGCTTCGCTCTGGATGCTTCACACGGGTTCACTGCTGTGCTCAGCGAGGACCAGGATCCGCTCTGGACGTTTTCCACAGGGTCAAAGAGTGACGTTATCCGTATTCCACGTAACCAGAAATTTTGCACTAGATGCTTCACACGGGTTCACTGCCGTGCTTGGCGAGGACTAGGCTCCGCTCTGGATGCTTCACACGGGTTCACTGCCGTGCTCCGCGAGGACCAGGATCCACTCTGGACGTTTTCCACGGGGTCAAAGAGTGACGTTATCCGCGTTCCACGTAACCAGGAATTTTGCTGATTGTATCCGCATTTCACAGGATGGAGGTTTGACTATTGGCGATATGTATACCACCGAGCCATAGAACTGGGAGTTGCCGCTGTTCCGCTTAGCTTAGAGTTGTGTCCGTTGTTACGAGACGAGTGTTGAAACGATCTCCAGGTCTCCTTTGGCCCGTCGAGACTTGGCTTCTTCTTCTGATGAAACCTGGGGGAGAAGTATGATCCCTTTTTTGTTTACGCCCTTGGATTGTGTACAGGGTGTGATGGAACATCACCTGTAGGGCATAAATTGAAACTTTTTTTTTTAATTTCTTTTTCCGCGATGCTCTATCATTTCAGCTTTTATATCGCGGAGGTCGCGATTGCCCTATCATTTCAGCTATTTTTCGCGGTGCCCAATCATTTCGGCTATTTATTTCATTTTCACTCGCTGTTTTTTTTTATTATTGCGAGTTGCCCCATCATTTCAGCTATTTTGTGTGCATACATTTTTGCCTGCTGCTTTTTATTGCAGGTTGCCCCATCATTTCGGCTATCCCGTATGCACGTGCGGCCTACTGGCTTTTCGCCATAAACCTGAGATTAGACACAGATTTCGGCATCAGCACCGCTACAACTGGGATATGGCCAGGAGCAAATCATCATCTGCCTCTGTCGATGTTGAACAAAGGTGGCTTAGTAAACAGGGTTAAGGGTCCTGTCGACCAAGGCTTTTGACTTCATGAGCCGTAAGGGTCTCACAAAGGTATTTCTCCCTACAAGTCGTGAGGATCTTGCAGGTGTATTTTCTCCTTAAGGATTGTGAGGATTCCTAAGTGTATGTTCCTCTGTAAGTCGTAAGGATCCTACAGGAGGGTTTTCTCCTTATAAGTCGAGAGGAATTATAAGGGTTGTTCACCATATGGGCATGTCCCTAGTCACGGGTGTGACTTTGCTGGGGAAATGTTTATTCGCGCCCGTGGATTGTATACAAGGGTCAGTATTGAGCCACTTGTAGGGCAGCATCGAAGGTTGTGGGGGATTTGCTTAAGAACAGGTTTAGGTTTCTGTAACTTAAGACTTTCAAACCTCATGAGCCGTGAGGGTCCCATAAGAGAATTCTCCTTACGAGTCGTAAGGATCTCGCAAGTGTATTTTCTCCTTAGGAATCGTGAGGATCCCTAAGTGTGTTGCTCCTTTATGAGTCGTAAGGATCTCACGCGGGTGGTTTCTCCTTACAAGGTCGAGAGGACCCTGTAAGTGTCTTTTAACGAGGTTGCGCCCTTTCAGGTTTTCACAAACACTCGCCGGTAGTCCTGCTGTTTTTACTCACGGAGCCCTTTCGGGTTTTCATCCGTGCCCTTTTTGCTTGTGGACATACCGTTTTTTTTTTATTCTTTTTCTCTTTCTTTTTTTTACAAGGTCGCGCCCTTTCGGGTTTTCACGAACACTCGCCTGTAGCCCTGCTGTTTTTACTCACGGAGCCCTTTCGGGTTTTCATCCGTGCCCATTTTGCTTATGGACATACCGTTTTTTTTAAATTATTATTTATTATTTTTTCTTTCTCTCTCTTTTTTTTTTATCTCGTCATCCTAAGGATGCTGTGGTAGTAGTTTTAGGGACGTTTCGGTCCGTCGTTAGTTTAAGGACGTTTCGGTCCGTCGATAGTTTAAGGACGTTTCGGTCCGTCGTTAGTTTAAGGACGTTTCGGTCCGTTATTAGTTTAAGGACATTTCGGTCCGTCGAGGAAAGGGCCAGCTACTACTTATAGAGCTTTGAGCTTTAGGAAGATAGCGAGCGGACATAGTCGTCGTCATCTATCATTGACCTGGGCTGTGGCTCATTAAGCGTGGTATTTCTTTAGGAAGCGGCCGTTTATTGGCCTGAAAGGCCTTTCACCATGCATGTCCATGAGTAGGTAGGCTCCACCCTGGTAGACCTTATCTATGATGTACGGGCCTTCATAGTTTGGCTCGAATTTTCCCCGCTTGACGCGGTTGGGGATCATAGGTCTTTTGACCACTAGTACGAGTTCGCCTTGGCGGAATGTCCTCGGTCGGGTCAATCTTTCGTATGAGCGCGTCATCTTTGCTTTATAAGATTCTAGATTTTGTTGCGCTATGAGCCGTGTTTCTTCAAGAGCATCAAGCTCCTCGAGCCGGAGGCTAGCATTTTCTTCGTTCGTCAGTTCGTAGTGGACTGCCATCCGTAGAGAGGGTAGCTCTATTTCGAGGGGGAGTACCGCTTCCGTACCGAATACCAGTGCGTACGGCGTTGTGTTCGTGGCCGTCTTGAACGTAGTTCGATAGGCCCAAAGGGCCTCTTGCAGCCTCTCGTGCCAGTCTTTCTTATTTCGGGACACCGTCTTTTTCATGATTTTTGTCAAGGTCTTATTGAAGGCCTCGGCTAGACCATTAGCTCGCGGATTGTAAACTGAGGAATATCTCCAGTCTATATTATGATGCTGCGCGAAGCGGCTAATTTTATGGCTTCTGTAGGTTGGCCCGTTATCGGAGATAATCCGCCGTGGAGTTCCAAACCGATAGATGACGTGCGTCTTGAAGAAGTGGAGGATATTCTCCGTCTTCACTTCCCTCAGCGGTACTGCTTCTGCCCATTTGGAGAAGTAATCAGTTGTCGCCAGGATGAAACGATGTCCCCGGGACGATGCTGGTTCGATGGGGCCGACTATGTCAGTCCCCCACATTTCGAATGGCCAGCTAGCCACCGTCGGATGTAGTGGATTCGGATGCTGGTGGATGAAATCCCCATGGATTTGACACGAGTGGCACTGCTTCACATATTCGAGGCAGTCCTGGATCATCGTGGGCCAGTAGTAACCCATCTGTTTAATTTTTAACTTCATCTTTGGGCCTGCTTGATGAGAACCACAGATTCCGTCATGAACCTCTTGAACGACTCTTTCTGCTTCGTCAGGTCCTAAACATCTCAGCCACAGAGAATCAAACGACCTCTTATACAGAGTATTATTGACGAAAACGAAAGATAGAGCTCGTTTCATGAGCTGATGTCTTGAGGACGCTTCTTCGGGCATTCGGTGGGACTTAAAGTAGTCTATGAAGACTTCCCTCCAGTCCTCAGCCTTCTCACGGTCTTTTATTTGTAGGGTCGTCTGCTCAGTCGCTCCTTTTTCTTCGTATGATTCCGGAGATATTTCTGCTAGGGCAAGCACTCGATGGCTTTGTACCATGATTTTAACGACATCAAGGTTCTCGTTAGCAAATTCTTTAGCGAGCTTTGCTAACGCATCCGCTTTGCTATTTTCCGCGCGTGGTATGCTTTCCAAAGTATAGGAAGGAATTTGGGTCAACAGTTGTTGCACCTTTTCGCCGTACTTCACCAACTCCGGTTTGCACGTTTGGTAGTCACCATTTACTTGACTAATGACCAATTGAGAATCCCCGTATATAAGGAGGTCTTCAATTCCCATGTCGATGGCGATCTCGAGGCCTGCTATCAGAGCTTCGTATTCGGCTTCATTGTTTGTCCTCGGCTCTGTTAAGGAGAAGGCGAAGCGCATTATCCCTCCTTGTGGAGTTACGAAGATGAGGCCTACCCCTGATTTGATCATTGGGATACCCTGTTTGCGCTTCTTTACGGAAGACGCTCCATCGAAATAGAGTTCCCATCGGGTACTACCGCCGCCGATCGCATCGAATGCATGCTCGTCCGGCAGATCGCAGTTCAGAGGAGAACCGGCAGGTACTGGATGCTCAGCAAGGAAGTCGGCAATGGCCTGGCCTTTCACTGCCTTAAGAGGTTGATACGTTATCGAGAACTCCATCAGGAGTAGAGCCCATTTAGCGAGTCGACCCGTCAATATAGCCTTTGACATCAAATATTTAAGAGGGTCCACCTTCGAAATGAGACGGACTTCGTGCGCCAACGCATAGTGCCTGAGCTTTGTTATCGCGAAGATCAACGCCAAGCAGTGTTTTTCAATGGGAGAGTAGTTGCTTTCTGCCCCGAGCAGAACTCGACTTAAGTAGTAGAGTGCTCTCTCCTTTCCTTGATCATTCTCTTGTGCCCATAATGCGCCTAAGGAACCTTCGAGGGCGGTCGTATAAAGAATGAGGGGTTTTCCCTTGACCGGCGCAGCCAACACCGGAGGGTTCTGCAAGTACTGCTTGATCTCGTCTAGTGCGCCTTGGCATTTGTGATCCCAAACGAATGGAGTTCCCTTCTTCATCAAGTGGCTGTAAGGACGGCACTTGCCTGAAAGATTGGCGATGAATCGCCGGATGTATGCGAGCTTCCCTTGGAGAGACCGCAACTGTTTGAGGGTTCTTGGCGGAGGCATTTCCATGATCGCCTTGATCTTAGATGGATCCACTTCGATACCTCGGTGTCGGATGATGAATCCCAGGAATTTACCCGAGGAGACTCCAAACGCGCATTTGAGGGGATTCATCTTCAAATTATATTGCCGAAGGCGTTAAAATATAGTCTCCAGATGCTTTAAATGCTCTTCGTATGACATGCTCTTTACTACAAGGTCATCGATATAGCACTCGACGATGTCATGTATGAGGTCGTCGAAGATCTTTGTCATGGCCCTTTGATAGGTAGCGCCGGCGTTCTTTAGACCAAAGGGCATAACCCTGTAGCAGAATATACCTAAAGGGGTCCGGAAAGCGGTGTGCTTCTGGTCTTCGGGATGCATTTTTATCTGATTGTACCCTGATGAACCGTCCATAAAGGAGAAAAACTCGTGAGTGGACGTGTTATCTATCATTAGCTCGGTTACCGGTACTGGGAAATCGTCCTTCGGACAGGCTTTATTGAGATCCCTGAAATCCACGCATATGCGTACCGTCCCATTTTTCTTCATTACCGGGACGATATTGGCGATCCAGTCGGGATATTGGACTTCTTGGATAAATCCAGAATCGATCAGCTTCTTAACTTCGGCGTTGATGCTCATTTCAAGCTCGAGTCGCATCCTTCTCGGCGCCTGCTTGACTGGCTTGATATCTGGGGATATTGCTAATTTATGCATAGCAATCTCCGGATCTAATCCTGGCATCTCGGAATAGTTCCACGCGAAGCAGTCTTTATGCTGTAGAAGCACGTTCTTTAACGCGGCCACCCTTTCTTCAGATAGCAGCTCGCTGACGAATGTCGGTCGCGGATCATCTGCCGATCCCAGCTCAATCTTCTTGAGGTTATCTGCTGTAGTATGTATGCCATCTTCCAGTTCTTTCGGAGCTGGCGGAAATTCTGAGATCACCTCATCATTGCTGTTCTCAAAGCACCAGGGAAGGTCATTCATGTTCTCGGGCTCTTCTTTTAATATCGTAATCGTGTAACAGGTGCGAATCCGCTTCTAGGACTGAGGTGGATCTGGTCCCGCTTTTGCGGCTTTGGGTTCGTGCTTTTGTGGCGGCGTTACCCTCCAGCCGTTGGATAAAGCGAATCTGCCCTGTTGGTACTGGTCCTCGATCCAGTTCTTGAAGGTGAAGCAGTCTTCGGTAGGATATCCTATGGCTCGGTGATAAGAGCAATAGCTCAGATGAGAAGCCTTGTTAGCTCGCTTAGGATGCTTAGACTCTGGAAGCGCGATCATTTGATGTTTTATAGCGAGCTCGAGTAACTTCTCCGTCTTGTCTCGAGGGAAGGAATACGCTCGACTCATCTTCTTCATGAGGGACAAATCCGGACCGCGCAATGCCCGCTCACGTGACTCTCTAATCCTGCGTCGTTGTTATCGGTTCCTCTTTCCGCTTCTTGATTTATTTCTGCCTCTGCGTTGGGCCTTTCGGACAACGGGTTGACAGGGATGAGCATCTTTGTCTTTTACGGCCTGTTGAAACAGACGTTGCGTCCTGGCCTTCTCGTAGATGGCCATCTCGCGGTTGTGGTTTTCCCGAGCTTTTTGACCCGCTTTCCTGATAAACTTGTCCATTCGTTCTTCAAACGACGGACTCGGCACTTCGATCGCGGGATCTGGTTTTGATGAGGGGTTGGCATTTCCCGATAGGACGTCCTCTTCTTCATCAAAGGTATATATGGCGTAGTTACTGTGGGCCCGTTCCCGTTTTCCGGTTCTCGCGTATCCAAGCCTAAGTGTTTTCATTTTCCTGTTGGGCAATTTGCGTTAGGTCCCAGGGATATCCCAAATCCTGTTATAGAATCGAGCTTGTCGAACAGTCTGTTTTAAGGGTACCCCTTGGCGTTCAATAGCCTCTTTAGTCCATTTGTGTAGTATCTGGGCAAACGGATGGGTTGGAGCCTGTCGAGTGTAGCATCCGCGCCATGCCAGATCTCTTTCTCTACTTTCGACTCTGAGGATCGGTAGAATAGGATTACCTTCTCACCCCTTTGCCTGTGAGGGACGTAAAATGTTTGCAGGTCCTGCACATTGTGAGCTTGAAGTGCGTCAAGATCCTTGTAGTGTTTCTGCGGAACCATGGTGATTTGCAAACTTTGATCATCGCCAGGGGATGCTTGTATTGACGGCCGACTGGAGAACACGGTATTAACCTCATCTTCCGAGTCACTTCCGAAGACCAACATGGGGGCGGACGTCCCCGGGTTGTTGCGTTGAGACGGCCCAGCATAAACTATCTTTTCTTCTCCTTCGGTATCGCTCCCGAAAATAGGGATGGCGGCGGCGGCTTTGTTCTCCGGCTTGCGACACCTTTCTGTATCCTCGAAATCTGGCAAAAAGTACTTCGCATCTTCGTATTTGCGGACTTCGTTCATGGAAAATGGGTTCAGCTCACCTGTTACGGTATACTCGAAACCATCCTTAAAGTACTTCATACACTGATGTTGTGTAGAAGAGATGATGTTGTACTCGTGTAACCAAGGGCGACCGAGCAAGGCGTTGTAGCAGGTCTTGGCGTCAATGACATGGAACTTGATGTCTGTGACGAGTAGTCCAAAGCGTAATGTTAGTATTACGGATCCGAGAGTCCGTGACGATTGGGAGTCGAAACCGGAGATGGTAATTTTGTCACGAGCGAGGTGTTGCACACTCATGCAGATTTCCTTTAACACCCGAACGTTAAGGAGATTGACGGAGGATCCATTATCCACTAGGATCTTGCCTATCTTGATATCATGGCAGTATCCAGAGACATATAGGGGACGGTTGTGGTCGCACGTCCCGAGAAGGAGGTCTTCGTCACCGAAAGTGATGTCGGCCGTATGCACTTCCTCCAGTTCATCCTTCATCCTTTCCGCGGCAAGGAAGGCTTGGAATTGCTCAGGTTCTTGTAACGCCTTGATTAATGAATCTCACGCTTCTTTTGATAATAGGAGGGCATCGAGAATGCTAAGTTGAGAAGGTAGCTTCCTTAGGTGCGCTAGGATGTTGTAGTCCACCTTACCCTTCCTGGGAGGGTCCTTGGTAGTCAGCTCTTTCATAACTTGGTCATCTAAAGTGATATCCTCAGTGACCTTTTCCTTTCCCTTATCTTTTCTATTTGCGGGCCCGAGATTCTTTTCCGGGAGCGTACGATTGCGCAGCTGAATGTTTTCGCAGGCCTCCGATTCCTCCTCTTTCCCTAAAACGGATTCTTTAAAGAGAGGGCCCAGAACCATTTCTTCATCAGAGTCGCTCCCAAAGGTGAGAACTTGTGACCCTCCGGCGTTAACCACGTAACAGTTGCCAGTGGTTCTGTTGTGCCCTTCGGCAGTACTTCTTCGTTTCCGACGAGTCTTGCGTTTCATGCGCTTAAAATGTTGCCGATGAGCAACATATCCCTGCCACCATATCCTAAAAGCGTCGCACTCCTACGTAGGGTGCCTCTCCGTCCCATTGAGCGTGTTTTCTTCTGAGGGTGGTAGCTTCATTCCTATCGACATGGCTTTGGCAAACCTTTTCCTCGTCTTGAATATCTTCTTGTCTGCCTCGGATGCCTTTCAATCTGGCGGGAGTACTTCAACTCTTTCGTTTAGTCGCCTGCGTTCGGCTCCTTCCGATGCGGCCATCTCACGCTCCTGATCTGCTTTACTCTTTAGACGAATCTCGTCTAGAAAGGCGTCGATCATTTCATCTGTTGGCCACACAAGTCCTGGCTCAGGGTGTGCCCTCAGTTTCTCGGTGCCAGGAGTTTTCTCATCTTCCGAGTGGGAAATCACATGACAACTCACCACATATCCCTCGGATTCATCCGATGAGCTCTCTTCCTCATCTTCCTTCTGAAAGACGTGGTTGAGGAACTCTTGCAGTGTGACGGGAGTCCGTGCCTTTTGATTGTACTCCTCCAGCGCGTCAATCTGTTTCTGCAAATCCGTGCGCTTGTCTCCAGGCTTCACGGGCTTTTTGGATTTCCTCTTCTTTTTCTTCGAAGATTTTGACGGTTGGGTGTAAGTACTTGGGCCATCACCACGAATCTTTATAGTTGGGCGCGGCTTCAACATCCCTTCGATGATTTGAGGTTCAAGCGGGTTCTTCCATTCAACCGCTGGGCACGCATGAAGGTCACTCAGCATCCTTTTGGTTTTAGCTGATAGCACGATTTCCCATGGAGCTTCTTCAATAAAGGAACAAGTCGCCCCCGGTGCGTCTATCTTCTTAGGAGTATGCGGCTGTGGCGGGTTCACCTTCCACTTTTCGGACAGTGCAAACTTTCCCTGGAGGTATTGATCTTCAATCTATCCTTTGAAAACGAAGCAATCCTCAATCGGATGGCTTACCGTTTGATGGTAAGGGCAATAGTTGGGGTTATTCACCTCAGTGGGTTGTGGCGGTCGCCTTGGATTTGGCAAGTTTATAAGTCTATTGCGTACTGCCAGCTCGAATAACCGTTTCGTCTTGTCCCGTGGGAACGAGTAGGGACGCTTCATCTTCTCATTATAATACCGCCGTCTTTCTTCCAACTGATCCGCCAGCTTTGAGGCACTGGGTTGCTGCTGAGCATTCGCGACGAAGGTGGCCTTTCCCTTACCCTTGTCATTCCGAGGTTCTGGCTTCGGGGGAGGTGGTCTATGACCCATCTGGTCCATCTGAGCCAACTTTTCGATTAAAGCCTGGAATGTGGTTGGCTTAAAGAACATCATAAACTGGGAGATAGTTGCGTGAGGATCTAGGGTTCCCACGAACATGCCCACCGCGGGCGCTTCCTCAATGCGTTGCTCGCATTTCGACCACAAATTCCGCCATCGTATAGCATACTGGAGCCAAGTTTCGCCTGGTTTTACCCTGGCGTTAATCAATGCCGTTATTGGAGTGCGTTCGCTGGCGCTTGCGAATCGCTGAGTGAATAGCAACTCCATTTCAGCGAACATCTTGATAGAATCGTTCAGGAGTTCCGAATACCATTCGAACGCTGTTTCTGATAAACTGCCCACGAACTGGCGAAGCAACAGTTTATCATCTCCGCCGGTGTTACCGCAAAGGGCCCTGAACTGGGCGACATGTTGGTGGGGATTGTCGGTCCCCTTGTAAACATGGAACTTGGGAATTGTGTAACCTGGCGGGTACTTGATTTGGTCGTACCAGCTTGGATATGGCCGCCCCGTTTTTACGACTTGACCAGCTGCCTCAGTCGCATGATGAACCCGGATTTGCTGGGCTATATAGTCGACCAAGTCAGCCTTAGAGATTGTCTCCTCCTTGGCCGTTGAGAGGGCCGGTGGTGGATTTGACGTTTCTCCCCTGTCGTCTTCAAGGACGATCGGGGGATCCTCAGCGGGTGGATCCTGTTGGATCATCATTCCTATCATATCTTGGAAGAGGAGGCCCATACGCTGTATGTTGGCTGCTTGTTCAGCAGCCTCTTTGTCCTTCTTCTCCAATATTCGGCGAAGGAATTCGGCGTCGGTTTCTTCCTCCTGGCGTTCGTCCGAAGACGTTTCTGGGTTTTCTTTTGGCCCGGTAAGTGCGGCCATAGCATTCATCATTTCCTGGAGCTTTTGCTGTTGCTCTTGAGCTTTGGTCACCGACCGTGTAAGCGGTCTATGGCCTGTAGACGCATGGCTGTCTTCCTTCCCCGACGCCATGTATACAGTATGGACCATCCTGCCCCCAGCCTTAGGGCGTCTGGGTTCAGCGCTTTTAGCTCTCGTTGCAGGCCCGGGGATCTTCTCCGGCCTCCTCTTTTTATGAGCAGTGGAAGCTGAGGGGGCCGTTGGGGTGGGCACCCAGACAGCTTTTCGTGGCTTAGCCTGGTGACTGGCTTCCTGTTGGATTTTCAGCTTCTTGTGCTGGCGGGAGAAGTTTGGATCGATCATCGAGTCTCGGGCCTGCCGCCAGACTTTATAGATTCGGGAGGACAGCCGTTGAGGAGATTGGGGCTGTTCTGTTTTTACTTCTATAGCTCTTTTCAGCGGATGGGGAGATTTCTTTAGCGCCGCGGTAGGAGAATTCCTACGCACCCTATTTAGCATCTCAAAGTTGTTCCCAGTTGGAACAGCAGCATTAACTTCTGCCATCGGGGCTGGTGGAGTTAGCCCAGAGGGAGAGTTACCCCCAGCCTTCCTTACTCGGCGCCAGTGGCGACGTCGAGCGTGTCGAGCGGACGGCGTTGGTTCAGCGGTGAGGATGGCTTCGTCTTGCCCCCTGTGTAGGTGGGGGGTCACTGCTGGTGTCAGCCTGTTAAAGACTGATGTCCTTTGGGTAGCAGGAGCCGGAGCTGGAACATTCAATCTCGTAAAGACCGATTTTTTGGCAGGAGAAGCCGCCTTGACGACTTTATGAGCAGGGATGGCTATCCTTTTCGGAGCAACCTTCTCTGGGATTGCAGGCTTCATCACGGGCCCACATGAACTTTGGCCCAGTCTGGCGAAGACCGAGGAGCTGGAGCTGGACGACCCGTTGAGGGGGGCCGCGGTAGTAGCAAGCCGATCAAAGACCGACTTCTTGGGAGCTTCTGGTGTTGGTACAGAGGTGCTGAAACTCATCGGTAGGAGCATAGTCCCAAAGAACAATCCGGTAGTGGCCTGAGTCACTTGGTCCACCGGCATCGTGAACAAGGAGGCCGCTTGGGGCCCGTAGGCTATGCCTCCAGATGAGGCGGAGCGTGAGTTGCAGTTGCAGTTGGAACACTTCACACAAGTAGATGCCATTGATCCTTTTGCTTTCTGCAATAAGCAAAACGCCAAATCTTAGTACCTTGTAACCCAAGGGCAACCATTAGCGAACCGTGTTTGGTTCGCGAGTCACGACACACGAAATGTGGAGTGGAAAGAGGAAAAGGTCCCACCGGGCGTGCCAGAATCTGTTCCCTTCCGAACGGCGGCCGAGACGCGGGCGTCTCGCCTGAGATTCGGGGCAGATGCTAATTGGTGCTATCCGTCCACCTCTCCGAAGATGCCAAGTTGATTTATGGAACCATGTGTTGAAGGTTTGAACGGATGCGTCCGATGTAGCAGACTTCGTCAGATTCCCCCTCGCTTGAGGTTTTTTTTTTATTGTGGGGACGCTCTTCCCTGCAGGCGCAAGCCCCTGTAGTTAATTACGCTACCGCATTGCGGTAACAACTTTCTCCTTCTCCAGATGGTCACTTCGTGTCGTGTGTGTTTGTTTTGTGTTTTGTTGCCCGTGGATTGTATACGGAGACTAAGTTATGTCGTCGCCCGTAGGGCGTGGACTAGTCCAAATCCGTATTATCTTAGATTTGGGTTTGGGGGTTTGGGGTTTAAGGATACGTTAGCCTCATTTGAGCCTAAGATCGACTTAAACGTTTGTTAAGGATACGTTAGTCTAGTTTTTAGACTAAGATCGACTTAACGGGATCGTTTAGATCCGACAAGAGAGCAGTAAAAGGGGGCTCTGTTGTTTAGTTTAGTGACGTCGCGGTCGGTAGGTAGTTTAAGGACATTGCGGTCCAGGTTAAGGACGTCATAGTCCATGGGTTTAAGGACCCTACAGTCCGTTGTTAGTTTTAAGACATCTCGGTCAAGGTTAAGGACGTCATAGTCCATGGGTTTAAGGACTCCACAGTCCGTTGTTATTTTTAAGACATCTCGGTCAAGGTTAAGGACCTCATAGTCCATGGGTTTAAGGACCCCACAGTCCGTTGTTAGTTTTAAGACATCTCGGTCAAGGTTAAGGACCTCATAGTCCATGGGTTTAAGGACCCCACAGTCCGTATCAATGTGTGGTCATCGGGACCCGTCACCTCTTTGAAGACGTTGAGGGATTACAACGCCAAGTATCAAAGGAGTGAAGAGATGTACCCTTGAACCGGGGTGGATTAAATAGTCTTCGGCCCGATTTGGGATCAAGACCAATTAATTATGTTATGAGTCCAATAGCCCAGTTAAGTCTGAATTGAGGCCTTATGGCCATCTTGGGCTAAGTCCAATCATGTTTGGAATATTGGTTTCCTGTTGGCCCATTGAAGGAGAGGCTTTGCCTCTAGAACTTAGCCAATTGGGCTGAAGCCTAGTGTTAAACACTAAAGACCAATCAGTGTTGAACACTGGGAATGAGATTGACAAGTTAGTGTTTAACACTAAAAGATAGTTGGTGTTAAACACCAGCAACAAGGCTTTCAAATTA
The DNA here is from genome assembly GCA_030015575.1 of Agapanthus africanus. Taxonomy (NCBI): domain Eukaryota; kingdom Viridiplantae; phylum Streptophyta; class Magnoliopsida; order Asparagales; family Amaryllidaceae; genus Agapanthus; species Agapanthus africanus. Next base: position 26,867,681 of record CM057339.1, on the reverse strand, counting down.
GTGTTAAACACTAAAACAAATCAGTGTTAAACACTGGCAACAGAGATCTCAAATTAGTGTTAAACACTAAGGTAATCAGTGTTGAACACTGGTGACAGAGATTTTAATTTAGTGTTGAACACTAAGAAAATTAAAATTAAACAGAGGTTTAATTTAATGTTAACACTAAGCAATTCAGTGTTAAACACTGCAAATGAAGTTCTTCAATTATTGTTGAACACTGAGGTAAATCAGTGTTGAACACTGGATTCAGAGGTTCCAACTTAGTGTTAAACACTAAAGCAAGAGGGGTCACGTGGTAGCACGTGAGAGCGCCCTCTCTCTCTTTATTTGTTCTGCCGAGAGTATTGAGTACTTTGGAGCATCACGTGCCATCACGTGATGGGCATTTAAATGCATGTATGTTAAAGCCTCTGCCAAGGGTCACGTGGGTCACGTGAGGCACTGCCTCAAAGGGCCTTTTCTGTAGATCTTTTTTTTGGGGGTCACGTAGTGACACGTGACCCTGCCTCTATGTATGTTTTTTTAGAAGATCTGTCAAACCCTCTCAGGAATTAAATTCCTCGTAGGGTTGAACCCTAACAATAATTTTAGAGGAATTAAATTCCTATTTCCTTTTGAAGATTTATATTCTGGGATAGAGTTGAACTCTGGATTTTCTGTAGGAATTAAATTCCTCATATATGCGAAGAACTGAATTCTATCATAGGGTTAAACCCTAATAAAAGCTTTAAGGAATTAAACTCCCACTCTCTGTTAAAGAATTATTCTGGGGAATGAGATTCCGTCATAGGGTGAAACCTTAATCTCTTCTTTCTTAAGGGAATTAAATTCCTGTTATTTTAACAGAACTAAGTTCTTAATTAGGGTTAAACCCTGGATCTGTTTATTCTGAAGGAATTAAATTCCCGTAACATAGGGTCAAACCCTAATTCTATTTTGAAGGAATTAAATTCCTATAGTTCTGTGAGAATTAAATTCTCAAGCTTCCATTCCCTCTCTATGCTTTGGATCTGCATGGCAGGATCTCAACCCATTGAGAATTAAATTCTCAACTCAAGGGGAGATGTGCACTTTACAGATCCTCCACCAAAGAGAGAACTATATTCTTCTGTTTTATTTCAGAGTTAAACTCTGTTGAGAATTAAATTCTCCTTTCCTTTCAAAAAGCCTTCCCTTTCTTACCTAGGGTTTTCTTTTGCAGAAGATCCAAATTTCTCCAAAGTATCAAGGCTCTCCTCTTTTTTTATGTCGATCCCTCTCTGCATATATCTTTCTGTGTGTCTCTTGGCTCCTATTTATAGGAGAAGCAGCCGAATCAATTAGTTTTGGTGAATCTTTCATTGAGAGATTTAATTTGTATTCACCATTCGTTTTGGACCTTTGGATTATTATGTGAATTTTAATCACCATTGGATTTTAAATCCAGAGATTCTCCTTTGTTATTTCGGTTAGATTTTAAGGGGAAATCTTTCCAAGTTCAGGCTTTTTCCATAGATAGGTGATATTTAAGAATCTTTAAATTTTTAATTCAATCGGTTCCTTTGGAAAGATTTGAGAGGCCTTTTCTCAGAATTTAATTCTGTTAACAGATAGGCTTTGAAAGCCGGTCACGTGTGGCCATGTGACCCTTGGTCACGTGTGGGCACGTGACCCCCTTGGAACGAGACCTCTTCTTCCTTTTTGCGCTTTGCCTTCTGGCTGCCGCTTAGCCGTCACGTGCCACCACGTGACCCCTGGTCACTGTTCATAACAGAATACTGCATTTTATACCGCCCATTCTTATGCTCGTGTGTTTATAGGTAGGTGCTTTTAATCAGTGTTTGCTACATAATTGCAGAATACAGGTTCTCGGCTCTGAACAATGAATATCATGGAAAAGTACGACAAATTCCGGATTACTGCCAACAACAGATAAAACACGGTCTCCGCTCTCTATCCGTATGTTGCCACATACCAGTTAAGGGACAAGATGGCAAATCGATTGTCATGTCATGCACAAAGCTCTAGGTCAACACAAGATCTAAGAAATCTACGCGGAGCTCGAGGAAATCATGGCAAAAGATCCACATCACATCACCTTTTTGTTCTACTAAAATTCTGGAATAATTGTGAAGAGTTTCTGAGAAAATTCATATACCACACAGCAGACAAATACAAACCAGGAAACCACCCAAAATACGACGACCCAAGTCATCAAGATGGCCGCGGATCCGCGGCCAATAGGGGGTATTGGCCGCGGATCCGCGGCCTTATGGGCGCCTCATTCCGTCGTTTTTCAGGGGCATATTTGTACTTTCATGTTGAGTCATATTATTGCCCTAGGTTTCCCTTTCCCCTCCTATAAATACTCCAGAATTGAGCTAAGCCAAGGGTGATTCTTTGTTCTTCTTTCTTTTTAGGATTTAGTCTTTTTCTTCTTCTTCTTCTTCATTCTTTTTCCATGAAAATTGGAGTGAGAGCTTTTTGAGTGGGAGATCAATGAAGATGAGGGCTTTTTGTATCATTCTCTTTTGTTTCTTCTTCCCCTTGAGATTTTTGCTTTCTCTTGATCATTCAACCTCTTCATTGAGCTTGAATGGTTAAGGGTTAGTTATTGATCTCAAGGGTCGTATTTTCTTATGGAATTAGCGTTTCAATTCACATGCGTTCTCTACCCTTCTCTTGATCTTGCAACCTCTTGATTGAGCTTGCAAGTTTAAGGGTTGGCTATTGATCCCATGCTTGTCTTGAGTTCTACTTTCTTGTTCTTTTTATTGCTTATTTATTACTTGCATTTTTCATTCTTGTCTTTACTTTCTTGCAATTTAATTCATGCACTTAATTTCTTGTAATCTTTTCTTTTCTCTTTTCTTTTCTTTTGCTCTCTTTTGTTCATTTTGTGAATGTTGTATTTATTGTTGTTGTTAAGAATCCATATGATATTATAAGTTAACATTTCTTTGCTCATTTCCTTTTCCCGTTATTTTCCATTGAACTCCGCCCAAACCATACGCAAGCGCTCCGTTAGGCACCCTACCCTAACAAGGTAACGGTGATTCCTAACCGCGACCGGTTGCGTTCGGTTTGGCCGGAGGCGAAAGCAAGAGACAAGAACGGAAGGACAAGGGTAAATAAGCCGGATTCCTTGAATACCGCGCTAAAATCCCCTAATCCACGTTGTTGCCGATTGCTCCAGCTTCAATTGGTCAAGACTCGGCTCAAAGGTTTTAAGTACGGATTTCTTTAGCTTACATTATCGTATCTTTTCTTAACAACTTTATACTTGCCGGGGAGATGGTGGTATTTTACCTTCTTGTCTTAGACGAGTCAATAAAGAATCTGTATGTTTGTTTGATCTAACCTATGTGTTTATTTGCAAGTATAAAGTTGTTAAGAAAAGATACGATAATGTAAGCTAAAGAAATCCGTACTCAAAACCTTTGAGCCGAGTCTTGACCAATTGAAGCTGGAGCAATCGGCAACAACGTGGATTAGGGGATTTTAGCGCGGTATTCATGGAATCCGGCTTATTTACCCTTGTCCTTCCGTTCTTGTCTCTTGCTTTCGCCTCCGGCCAAACCGAACGCAACCGGTCGCGGTTAGGAATCACCGTTACCTTGTTAGGGTAGGGTGCCTAACGGAGCGCTTGCGTATGGTTTGGGCGGAGTTCAATGGAAAATAACGGGAAAAGGAAATGAGCAAAGAAATGTTAACTTATAATATCATATGGATTCTTAACAACAACAATAAATACAACATTCACAAAATGAACAAAAGAGAGCAAAAGAAAAGAAAAGAGAAAAGAAAAGATTACAAGAAATTAAGTGCATGAATTAAATTGCAAGAAAGTAAAGACAAGAATGAAAAATGCAAGTAATAAATAAGCAATAAAAAGAACAAGAAAGTAGAACTCAAGACAAGCATGGGATCAATAGCCAACCCTTAAACTTGCAAGCTCAATCAAGAGGTTGCAAGATCAAGAGAAGGGTAGAGAACGCATGTGAATTGAAACGCTAATTCCATAAGAAAATACGACCCTTGAGATCAATAACTAACCCTTAACCATTCAAGCTCAATGAAGAGGTTGAATGATCAAGAGAAAGCAAAAATCTCAAGGGGAAGAAGAAACAAAAGAGAATGATACAAAAAGCCCTCATCTTCATTGATCTCCCACTCAAAAAGCTCTCACTACAATTTTCATGGAAAAAGAATGAAGAAGAAGAAGAAAAAGACTAAATCCTAAAAAGAAAGAAGAACAAAGAATCACCCTTGGCTTAGCTCAATTCTGGAGTATTTATAGGAGGGGAAAGGGAAACCTAGGGCAATAATATGACTCAACATGAAAGTACAAATATGCCCCTGAAAAACGACGGAATGAGGCGCCCATAAGGCCGCGGATCCGCGGCCAATACCCCCTATTGGCCGCGGATCCGCGGCCATCTTGATGACTTGGGTCGTCGTATTTTGGGTGGTTTCCTGGTTTGTATTTGTCTGCTGTGTGGTATATGAATTTTCTCAGAAACTCTTCACAATTATTCCAGAATTTTAGTAGAACAAAAAGGTGATGTGATGTGGATCTTTTGCCATGATTTCCTCGAGCTCCGCGTAGATTTCTTGGATCTTGTGTTGACCTAGAGCTTTGTGCATGACATGACAATCGATTTGCCATCTTGTCCCTTAACTGGTATGTGGCAACACACGGATAGAGAGCGGAGACCGTGTTTTATCTGTTGTTGGCAGTAATCCGGAATTTGTCGTACTTTTCCATGATATTCATTGTTCAGAGCCGAGAACCTGTATTCTGCAATTATGTAGCAAACACTGATTAAAAGCACCTACCTATAAACACACGAGCATAAGAATGGGCGGTATAAAATGCAGTATTCTGTTATGAACAAATACCCCCAAACTTAACTTTTGCTCGTCCCGAGCAAAACCAATTATTCACAAAAAAGAATCCTAACCACACTTTCGCAGGGAACGCGATTGCACTGAGCGCGTGCAACAAGCCGTTAAACCTCTAGGTGTCCCTAGTATGAGGAGTGTTGTCTCCTGAGGGTTTTCAGCGGATACTACCCTCAAAATCCTGTCAAGCTAGTGTCATAAGTTAACATTGATTCTACTCCTACAGTTCAGTATTTACGTTAGAAATTCTATCATCCTAAGTTAGAAATATCCAACCCTTATTTTTCACACCTCCTATCTATTTACCCTTAGATTATATACGTTCCAAAAAGGTTTAGAAAGATATCGGTTCACCTGAGTTTTCCTTCTAAAGCGCGGCCTCAAATCAGGGATTTTTATCACCTTTACAGAAAACACAAGTCTTATTCTTCATTTCAATCTTTTATCCAAACATCGATTGTATACCCCTACGTGTGTGTATATTTGCACCCCTACACTTAAGAATTCAATTCAAGCTATAATACCCTTGCCCTAATACCTAATACTACTTCTTTTCATTATGGATGAACGGATTTGCTCACACACCTTTCATGCGACTATTAATGCTTCTTGAGGCACTAATGGTCGATTACTGAATGTGTGAACTTTAAAGCGTAAATAGCAGTTTCCAGGTCTTGACTTTATTCTATTTTTTTCTTTTTCTTTTTCTTTTTCTTTTTCAAGACCGGATATATTTTTCACATGCTCTTTTGGTGTTTAGCTTTAAATACCGTTTTTTCTTTCATACTAGGCTTTCAGGCAAGAGTATTTCTAGGTATCCTCTACTATCCAAGTTTCAAGGTGCGTGTAAGTGCAGTTTGTAGGGTATATACTTTCTAAATTTGAACTCAAGAAAAAAAAACTATTTTTCAGACTTATCCTCCGGTAAAGCTTCAATACTTTCCCTTCTTCTTGACTTAACTCAAAAAACTGAACTCAAGATTACCTATTTCTCAAAAAAAACTGTAAGGACGTATACTTACCAAAGTTAGACAGAATGAGGGTTATTTTTAGGGTTTTCAATTCCTAAGCCTAGAATTTAGTTATTTCTATCATATCAACTAAACTTTCGGAATAAAGATCTAAGTTACCCTATTAGCTAACTTGACGACAAAGTTTTTATATTTTTTGGAAAATTTTTGATTTTTGTGGGTTTTTAATAAGGTATGCAAATGCAAAATATACAAATGAATGCGAAGGAAGAAAGCTTACCGAGCAGTCACGTGTGAGCACGTGACCCTCGTCTGGCGCTTTTTTCTTGATTTAATCAGGGAATTGAGTCTGCTGCTTTTGAGTGTCACGTGCCAACACGTGACCCTGATCACGTGGGAGCACGTGACCCTTTCTGAAGCCCTTTTCTTTGATGTAGTTCAGGGAACCGGTTTGCCTTTGAAGCCGCTTTTAAATGTCACGTGCCAACACGTGACCCAGGTCACGTGGGAGCACGTGACCCTTTCTGAAGCCCTTTTCTTTGATGTACACGGGAAGCTGAATCTGCCTTGCCGATGCTTTTAAATGTCACGTGCCAACACGTGACTGCTGGTCACGTGCTAGCACGTGATGCCTCCTTCGTAACCTTTCCTGATTTTAAATCAGGAAACACACACCTAATCTTACTCTTCAAGATCTTTGCTACCCTATCCATTCCGCTATTCCTCATGTATTTGTTTGCCCCCTTCAATGACAACAATTACGAAATCAAGCCTGACTACGTCAATATGCTTCTACGTTTTTCCGGACTCGAATCCGAGGATGCCTATGTGTTCATTAGTGATTTTGAAGATGTTTGTCGAATGATTCGCTTGCAATATCTTACCGAAGATGCCTTGACTCCTTTTACTCCCTTTAACCCTATACGATCTATCAAAATGTTGGCTTTTTAGCGTACCCGCCAACTCTATTTCCAGTTAGGACGAATTTGTCAAGTTATTTCTTAAAAAGTTTTACCCAAATCACAAACTCTCAAGATATAGACTTGAAATAAATCAATTCTGACAAAATCCGGATGAAACTTTCTGGAAATACATTAACCGTTTTAAAAACCTTTTGATTCAATGTCCACATCATGGAATAGAGAAGTGGCGTTTATGCCAAATTGCTTACGAAGGGTTAAATCAAAATTCTACCGCTTTCTTAGAATCTCCGTGTAACTGAAACTTCATGAAAGTGCATCTTGACGAAACTTGGAACTATCTTGAGGAATTGTTCAAAATCACACAATGGGAAAGTAATACTTCACCGATCGGTTCAAAAAGCGGTATTCATAACGTCGATTCTTCAATTGCCTCCAAAGCTAAGCTACGCGACGTTTAGAGGCAATTGAAGGAAAAGTCATTTCACCACTCGCTTCTATCAATCAACTTTGCCGTTCATCTTGCTTGAATTGTGTGGATCCATCTCATCTTATGGATGAATGTCCTTTAGTAGCAAATTTCATTGGACCCGATCAAGTCAATACTTTCTATCAAAAACAAGAAATGATTCTTTCTCCTCTTCTTATAATCCGGTATGGAAGAGTAATCCAAATTTTTCTTGGAATAGTCACAACAATTTTCAAGGAGGACAAGATTCAAATTATTTACCTCAATTCCAACAACAACAACAAATCTTTCAAAAGACTCATTTACAAACTCAAAACTTCATTCCTCCACAAAATCAAAACTTCAATACAACTTTCAACAATAATGTTCCATTGTATATCTCTTTCGCTCAATCAGGGTATGAAAAATTCTCATCTTTGGAGAAAAACTTTTAAAATTTCATTAAACTTTCTATGTCCAAAACCGACGATCTTTCACCCATATTTCAAAACTTCATGCAAGGTTCGACCAAATTTGCTATACTCAATCTCAATCCATAGCTCGCATTGAAGATCGAATGGAGAAATTAACTGTAACAATCCTAAACTTTCTGTACAATTTTTTTCAAAAAAAAATACAGAAAGTGGTACTTGAGCCTGAGCACAATTTATAAGTTAGTTTTGCTTTTTAATAGCAAGCAAGAGCTTGTAGCACATTGGTAAGACCTTGCACTGCTGAACCAAAGCACCAGAGTTCAAATCCCATCAGCCACATTATTTTTTATATTGATTTCTTTAATCTTTTTAGAAGCCCAAAAGTCTACACGTGCATAACCCATAAAACCCAAAGGTCACACTAAAAACAAACGAGTTCAGGATGTAGACAAAGCCAACCATGCTATTTATGGTGAGAAAATATATTTCCATAATCACATTACAGCTGTCAATCAGATATCAAAAACAGTAAATAAATATCTAACTATCACATGTCCAACTACCACAATAAATAATAATGAAGGATAGCGAAAACAAATAAAGATCTAACAAGAAATAATATTCTAGTCTCTTCCCTTATGGGATCACAACGTCAAAACCGTAACTAGAAAATAAATCTAAAGTATCAATAAACTAAATCAACATAAAGCTCTTCACTGCTCAGCTTTGTTAGTTATATGTATGCCCTAGAGGCCATTACTATACATAGGATGTATATTGTAGTGGATGCTTGGACATATATAGGGAGGACTTTCTTGCTCGACATGATAGTATGCTATCTGGTTGCTCTTTATCTTAACGTGTACACTGATTGTCTCTCTGTTACATGTTGGTAAAGCCCCTAGGATGTGTACTTGACTACCTGGACTATGATGCGGATCATACTAGTGGGGACATGGTAGTCTATAAATACATCCTTCAAGGTCCCTAGTCGTGGGTATATCGAGACGGGGCATCGATATACCAGAGTAGACTAGCATATACCTTCTCGACCCATACAGATGGGCGATGGATGATCCCATATCCATTGGTGTTTGACATCAGAGATGATATACGGGTGCTCAGTGGAGACTGGATACACTGGACGGACTCGCCGAGAACTCCCGGATGGTATTATACCTTACGTCAGATGGCAGTTCTCTAGTGACACTGGTACAGGTTAGTCTGTAGACCCGAGATCGTCATAGAGTCTTGTGTGATTCCCACTGTGCTTTGATTTCCACCTTACCACGTCCAAGAGGGCGTGCAAAACGGTGGTTTTTGGGTACAGTCCCGAATCATATGGAGGCAATGAGCGATAGGAGGGGATTCGTCTCTCCCGGTATAGGGAGTTGATGTTGTACTGTGTTCGATTGGCTATAACCAGAAATCCCTGGCCAAGATTGCTGAGATTTACTGGTAAGTGTTACCAGTAGTTTCTCGAACTGTTATAGACCTCATATCGACACGACTTATCGAGCTATTGGGGTCTGACGTTTACCACCCCTAGGCGAGATATGCGACATATCAGACGATCAGACCGGACTGTACGGTAAGTGTTACCGATTGGATTCACAGGAGTGTGAGCGGGCTTGCTCGTTGATCTTCTGATCGCTCATTACCCGGGTGGCCGTTACGTTTAGCAGACCGCTTGCGGCTTGTGGGTGTTTGATATGATCATCACCTGCTGCCGGAGTATTGACGAGTCTTTAGAGTCCTACACAGAGGTTTCCTGGCTCAAGCGAAACGAAATAGGAGCGCATATGAGATATGTGCGGGACCGAGAATAATACCAGTATGTGATACTGTATTCTATTCTCGCAATTTGTATCATTGGACGGTTATATGAGATATAGCCGGGTTACCGAATCAAGTGTTGATTCGATACATTGATACACTAAATATTAGTCGGTTATATGCAGTATGACCGGATCATTAAATCAAGCGTTGATTTAATGATTTAATGCATAATTATATATTTGATATATTACTTTGCATTAACTAGTATTGGTTCACTTAAGATGGTTTTTCTCACTTGATGTGCACATTGTATATGTGATATATTTTTTGTGCACTAGATTGTATCATGTTTGATGATACATGCAAACTTGGGTGTATGTTTGATTTAAACCATGATTAGGTTAATGGTTAGGGTTTTAAATGTTTTATTTATTTTCTTTATGCATTTATCTTTTTGGGTAAGTAAGAAAATGGTGGCTTATTTTGGTATTTACTTGAAGCTTCATGAAGCTTTGAAAAGTCATGACCATTTTGTTTCTTTCCTTAACCTAACCATTATACCTAACCCTAGTTTATTCTCTACATGAGTAAACTTCACCCATGGTTGCAACATGATAAGGATTCACTTGAATTTTTATTTAAAATGATTATTCATTTTTCTTCTTCTTCATCTTCTTCTTCAAGTGAAGAAAAGAAAAACTTTCTACAAAATTTTCAAGTGATGAATCCAAGTGAGAAATCCAAATCCAAAGTGAACCCACTTCCTATTTCTTCATCCTCTACCACTTGCCATGTAGTATAGGGTGTTTTCTTCACAAGTTTCATGACTTGGTGAAATTGGAGCTTGATCTTGAGTTGCCTCGACGTAGATCATCTTCGGCATCGAAGTCGACGATCTAGCCCGATCATTTCTTCGACGAAACCATCGCTAGAGTCCGGGATCCGATGATCGCAGCGAAGGGACATCATCATGGAGCTAAGAAAGTGGAGGACCGGATCTACAAAGGTTGTAATTTCCGTTCACTTAGTGTAAAGTTGTTTACCCGCATTTGTTTTCGCCTAATCTCTAGTTAACGATCTAGTTTAGGGTTTCTCGGCACCGGAAAATTTGATTTTGGCATGGTTGATCAGTTGTGGAACCACTTGAGAGTGCCTAGGAACCCTACAAGCTTGACTGTCAAAGTATTCTCGATCTTCCTGCTATAAGATTAAAGGAACTGAGCCCTGAAAAATCCAGACGTCAGTGCGTCATAAATATCATAGTAATAATAACAAACTGAATAGTGTACTATATAGGATGTCACGTATAAAATAAGGTATGAGTATAAACAAAACAATCACAGGTTATAACAGCAGATTATAGGTATGTCACGAGTATCTTAGAGTCTGTGTTTCTAGATTAACTATTCTACAAGTATTTGAAACCAATGAATGTATTCCTCTATATAACTCAAAAGTATATATCTTGTTACCCCCGGAACCACGGATCAAGTAATATCCTTTTAAGTTACACTTCAATTACACTTTTGATTTCCTCATTTCTCCAGGTTTCGTTTTCTAAGTGAGGTGTGGAATAATATCTACCTAATGCCAACACAGGAACATGCAAGCATATGTTATGTCTATCTAGACAACAGGTCACGTCCAGGACAACAAGTCAAGATTGTTGGCATCGGTAAATATTACAGGTAAGCAGGTACAAGCAAGATAAAAATATCCGTAACAAGATAACGTGTTATAAGCATGTCAATGTAGTATATTAATTTATATAAAGTGTTTATTTGTATTAACATCGTGCAAACAGGTGTCACGCCTCGCTTCCCGGTGTACGGCGAAGGAGACGCGACGAGGTCCGCTACGTATGTACTCAGAAGTACATACGCTAAGCGTATCTAAGCAATATAAAAGTAAATCACAAGAGACAAGAGATATAGAAAAAACAACAACTTTATTAATAACATTCTTTTGTACAATGCATGAAAAGTAAATACAACTGAAATGAAAAGCGATGCTTAAACAGTGGCATAACAGGAAATGAAAATACTGAATAGAACCAGGTACAATATCTAGAGCTCGGGGTCTTCATGAAACTGCTCCAAGTCTTCACCGGTGGGCTCGATCTCTGCTGGGTCCAAAGCACTTGACGACATTCAAAGAAGAAAGAAATAGAATGTCGTCAGCGAACAGGTCGCTCGGTAAGTCCCAAAGATAAGGAAGAATTAGAAAGACAGAATAAGAGTATTTTCTAAAGTATTATGTTGTAGAATATTATGGAATATTGTGTTAACGCTGTTATTTGTAGCTTGGTACAGAAAGATGCCAGTGTATACGAGAGGGGTTTCTATATGCTAGAGACCAGGGCAAACGGAATGTACAAGGAACCGTTAAGCCACGGTACAACAGCAACGGAATATGGTTAGGTGTCTTAATCTGACCACCTCGTGCCACCTTTAACACCTTCCGTACCAATCTACCCCTTAAACCCCGTAGTGTTTTGATAGTATTGTCGTATTGTATTGTGTAAGTTGGATGACCGACCAAAATCATGATATCAGTAAACATGTTGTAACTGCATAATCAGGTAAATGGAATAACGGAATAATGGATGTATATCCATGGTTTGATTCAGTCAAGTTGTATAGATTGTTAACTGGATTCTGGGATTCATGTGTTCATATTGAGTTGGAATATTAAAGAATATAGATTGACTTGAATCATATTCAAGTCAGAAATAATCAGACTCAAACCCGAGTCAGACTAAAAGAAATATAATTTGAAGTTCTATAATTGTTAGGGTCCTTATTGTAAATTATAAAACTTGAGGGGTTTTTATGTAAAAATACTTTTGTATAGTTTTCAAGATACACCTCAAGTATTTATTATTCGTCTTTATAGTTATAATGAGTGTGATTTCATTTAGTGCTATTTCTAGTGAATATATCCTAATAAAGGTATTAATCTTTAATATTGATTTATTTGAAATTCATGTTATTTTAATATAACTTTTAATCTTGTAATTTTTAGAAAAATGTGGAAACTTTATCTTATAATAAAATAGGTGTTTAAATGATAAATATACATATGTTTACAAAAGAATAATTTTTAATAAATATTTTATTTTCCAAAAATCTCATTTTTCATAAATGTCGTATTCTAAACCTTTCGAGACCGAATGCTCCTTGCGGAGGTCTGAATCTCGCACTACTAAGCTCGAGGGTGCACAATAAACCGTACTATCCCTAACGAGTTCTCCAAAGGTGGGTTGTAGTGGCGCTTTGCAAAGATTTAATAAATACTAATCATTTAGAAAACGGTTTTATAAAAAATAAGGTATTTATTTGTAAAAGGGTGTAAATTTCCGTATTTTAGATTCTAGGGTTTCCTAAGCCAACTAGCCTATTTCTAAATGGTCTAAACGACACGTCATTAGAAGCCTCAAATCGCCTCTTCACCACCAATTGCGGCCAGGTAAGTGCCAGGTGAGTGGGAGGCTCTCCACTACAAATAGTTGTCCTAATTAAGTAACCACTCGCCTTAGACACACTTGCCTAGACACCACAAAGTCAGGTTTAGATAAACGATCGATGTCCATGACATATCGTTTTTTCCTATTAAAAGATTTTGTTTTAAAATTGTATACAACTTAGAACTTTCAGAAAAGGTTTATAAAGAAAATGGTATTTTATTGTAAAATCTTGTATTATTGTATTCTAAGTTTTGATGATATCAATTAGGATTGTATTTGCATGTGTGTGGAGGTAGGTCATTACCTCGTGATCTATTTTAAGATATAGCAAAGTTTAGGGGTTAAATGTGAAAACTAAACATTATGGTATTTAAGTGCGAAAATACGGTATTTTGCAAAAGTTATCATTTCATGTGAGAAACTTTATCCAAATTGATTTTTAAGTGATTAATAGTCAACATGAATATGTTTAAGCATTATGGAATTTGTGACAAGTGAGTTTTGATAGAAAACCGAATCGGAAATCGGTTTGTTCCGATTTCCGTCGGGTTTTAAAAAATCGTATTATTATGAAGGAAAAGAAAGATAGAAAAGGGGACTTACGGGTTTGGACAACGCTAAAGAGTGCTAGGAAGGTAGTGGGTTTGTCGGTGCGTCGAAACGTCGTGAAGAGTCCTAGTACGATCGCCGGGATTTCGCCGTCGATTTCGGTAGCGCTTTGCCTTTCGCTCGTTTTCTATCGTACCGAGTTCTCTTGAAATTTTTAGAGAGTGGACTTAGGAATGTAGGGTGAGAGGGTAGAGGGTAGGGGTGTTTATATAGGGTTAGGCTAGGGTTAGGGTTTTTAATAAAAAAAATTATAAAAAGTATACAAAATCATTAAAAATTCATTAAACATAGGAGTAAAAGGGATTTATTGGCCAAATGATAACCGATCCAAGCATTTAGAGTATGCAGGATGGTGGACCAGGTCAAGACCCAGCTTTTCTCTGTTGGTGACTCGGCCGTCCGGCCAAGTCCGGCCCGCGGCGCCAGACCGAGTCGGCCGAGTCGCCGGCTGGCGGCGCCGAGTCAGGCCGAGTTGGGGGTCCATTGGCCGGGGATTCTTCGGGGGTACAATTTGGTATATTTACTTTTTGTTGTCCAGTACATATTTTAGGAGTTATGGCCTTTTGACCGTTGACTTCCAAAAGAAATTAAAACAAAATAAATACAAAAATAATGTGGGGCATGGGATTTGAACTATGGTGGCTTGGTTCAGCAGTGCAAGGTGTTACCAATGAGCTACAAGCTCTTTCTTGTAATTATTGTGGGAAAATAACTACTTAAAGTGGTAACAACAACACTAAATACCCCAAGTATTACTTTAATTTTAAAACAATTTTATGTACACTAAAAATGGAGTTATTTAAAAACAAAATAATTACTTATATATATATTGTGCTCAGGTTAAAGTACTCCTTTATGGATTTTAAAATTTTAATTTAAAAATTTGTATACGAAAAAGGTGTATAAGAAATTTAAGGTTGTTACAACAGGTCATGATAAAATACGGTTATCTCGGTGTTGTAAATAGCATGAAGAAAATAATCATATTTATTTCTACACTTCGATTTACCAATTTAGCTAACCAGACTAGTTTGTATAGTTTCTAGTTATAGATATAATTTATATAACGTTATAAACTGCAAATTATAAAACTTGTTAGTTATGACATATGGGTTATATGTATAAATGATATAGTAATAATAATAATATTATTATTACAATATATATATATATATATATATATATATATATATATATATAGATACTTATAGCATGTAGCAAGTTGTAAACTTGCCTGGATTTGGATAGAACACGAGCGAATCAATACGGATACGAAAATAACAGCACATGAAGCAACCCCAAACTTGCTAGGCTTGTCGGAGATGAAGTCGACGACGACTGAACTTCTGCCGATAGTGTTCTCGTTAATGATGGGTGCTAGCGGTCGAGGAGAAGGTTGTTGACGACGGCGAGGAGGGTTCGGTGATGACCGGATTTGGGGTTTGAGTTCGGCAAAGGGTTTGCAGTGGGGTGTCGGTGAGGGCAGGAGGCGATGGTGATGGGTTGCTGTTGTGACGGTATCGGCGGCAAAGTGGCGATGTTGGTGGTGGTTGGCGGCTGAGAAGATGACGGCGACGTCAAGGATGAAGACGAAGAAGATGGTTGTAAGTTTAGAGGGTGGTGGTGATGAGGCGACGGGTTCTCGTGAAGAGGGATTCGACGGCAAGATGAGGATATAGGTTCGGCGATGAGGTGATGGAGGCGAGGACGATGGCTCGAGGTGAGGTCGTGGGTCGTGGGTTGCGGAGGAGGTGCAGGAGGTGGCGATGAAGGTTAAGGGGCGCCGGTAGTGAAGTCGGGATCACGGGTTGAAGGAGATGAGGTCGGATTTGATGAGTTGGGGGCGAGAGAAAGTCGGCCACAAAGAAGAAGTGAGGAAGAAGAAGGAGAGCGAGCGGGAGAGAGAGATGCGAGGGGGGAGAGAGAACACAGAGAGATGCGAGGGGGAAAGAGAGAGAGAGAGAGAGAGTTTTTAATTTTATAAAAAATATATATAATATGTTTTTATATATAGTATATGTATAATATATAATTAGTTTTATATATAAAAGATAATACAAAACTCTGACCCATCTCTACTAAATTTTACGGAAAAATATATTGGAAATATTATACACCATGTAGCCTCCTTAAACCATAATCTAAAGGATTGAAATAATATATTCTAATCTAATATATGTCTGGTATCCAGGTTATTTAAGTTTTACCTGTAATAGATAAATGTCAATATAATACCATGAGATGTTTAAATAATATGATGACAATTAATATATGAAAATATCCCTAACGTATGGCTACCAGACAATATATGTATATATTTTAAATATTATATATCGGTTATTTAAGATTCATATGGATTTAGTTTACGGATAAATATCAATAAATGATAATCTAGCACCGTATCGGGTTTTACGCAAGCGGGCCGGGTCGGATAAACACATCTATTATTCAAACCAATCACAACCCAAATAATAAATAAAACAAAATTTAAAATACTAATTAATATCATACGATCGTACTAGGGTGTTACATTATACCCAACTACAAAAACAAATTCGTCCTCGAAATTCACGAAACAGAAAAAGAGAAGAACAATAAAGATACAGATCTAAGAAAAGAGGTGTGGAAACTTTTTTCGAATTTCGTCTTCACATTTCCAAGTAGATTCTCCATGCGAACGATTTACCCACGAAATAAGCACTAGAGGGATCACCATATACTTGAGAACCTTTTCTCGTCGTTCCATAATAGCCATCGGTTGCTCTTCATAAATCAAATCCTTCCTCGCTGTCAATTCCGAGTGGTCTAAGACGTGCATCTCATCTCGAATATACTTGCGGAGTTGAGATACAGGAAACACGTCATGAACACCCGCCAAGAATGGTGGTAACGCCAATCGATAAGGTACTTCTCCAATACGCTCAATGATATCGAAAGGCCTCACGAATCGAGGACTAAACTTGCCTCGACTACCAAACCGGATTACTCCCCTATTCGGTGATATCTTCAAGAACACATGATCACCAACAGCAAACTCTAAAGGTCTTCTTCCAATATCAACCCAACTTTTCTGTCGATCTTGTGCCACTTCATATGATCACGAATAAAGTTAACTTTCTCCACGGTTTGCACAATCAGTTCCAGACCCAACAATTTTCTTTCTCCATCGTCGTACCAACATACTGGTGAGTGACACTTACGACCATACAATGTTTCAAATGGAGCCATCTGTATAATCGCCTGAAAACTGTTATTATGCGAGAACTCCACTAACTGTAAATGATCCTTCCACGAACCCTTGAAGTCTAACATGCAAGCTCTTAACATATCTTTAAGAGTTTGGATCGTTCTCTCGGACTGTCCATCTGTCTGAGGATGATAGGCCATACTAAATTTCAAGTGAGTTCCCAAACTTTCTTGCAAACTCCTCCAAAAATATGTTAGGAACCGGGTGTCACGATCAGAAACAATACTCACTGGTACTCCATGCAATCTCACAATCTCCTGCATGTACCTCTCTACTAAAGCTTCCGTCGACTGACCAACTCGGAATAGTATAAAATGAGCTGCCTTAGTCAGTCGATCGACAATCACCCAAACTGCGTTATTGCTTTTTGGGCTCTATGGTAAGGCTGTCATGAAATCCATGGTTATATATTCCCACTTCCATTGAAGAATCGGAAGTGGTTATAACAAACCAGCCACCCTTTGATGTCCAGCCTTGACCTGCTGACACACCAAGAACCTCGACATGTAACGATCGATCTCTCTTTTCATGCCTTCCCACCAAAATTGTTGTCGCAAATCTCTATACATCTTCGTACCTCCTGGATGTACCGAATATGCGGAATTATGAGCCTCCTTCATGACTTCTTCACGAACTTCTCCTTTAGGCACACACAAACGACTTCCATACCTCAAAGAACCATCTTCATGAATAAATAAATCCGTTCGAAGTCCTACCTCTACTTGTCCTCGAAATTTCTGCAATTTAAGATCGTGCGACTGCGTTGTCTTAATGCTATCAATCAACAATGGCTGTACTTGCATCTGCATCAACTGTCCCGAAGAATCTGGTAGTACTAGCTCCAACTCGAATCTCTAAAAATCCGCCGTAATCTCCTTCTGCGAAGTCAACATCCGTATTGCTGGCAACCGACTTAAAGGATTCGGCACTATATTAACCTTTCCCAGATGGTATTTTAGATCAAGATTATAGTCGGTCATCGGCTCCAACCATCTACGCAGCTTCATGTTGGGCTCTTTCTGTGTGAACACATAGTTTAGGCTCTTGTGATCAGTAAACACCTCTGCCTTTTCACCCAATAAGTAGTGTCTCCAAATCTTTAGCACAAAGATAACTGTTAGTTCCAAGTCGTGAGTTGGGTAGTTCTTCTCATAAGTCTTCAACTGCCTCGACGCATAAGCTACAACCTTTCCATGCTGCATCAAAATACATCCCAAGCTGAACTGATCAAAATGGCATAACAGACGGATAAATCTTCAACGCCGTCTTACAAATGTCTTCTGCTTTCACCCGAACTTGGTGATAACCTGATCGCAATTCCAACTTCAAGAATACTCTCGCACCACTGAGTTGATCGAATAACTCACCGATGCGAGAAATTGGATATTTATACTTGATGGTCGCCCGATTTAACTCTCGATAGTCGATGCACATTTTCCGCGTGCCATCTTTCTTCTTAACCAAAAGAAATGGAGATCCTTACGATGAACCGCTGCTACGAATCCAGCCCTTTTCTAATAATTCAGAAACTTGTCTCTTTATCTCTTCCAGTTCTACCGGTGCCATCGGATAATAAGCCTTTGATATTGGCGCTACTCCAGGAATAAAATCAATCGCGAACTCCACATCTCGTTTTGGCGGTAAACCCGAGACATCCTCGAACACATCCATGAAATCTCAAACTACTATCGGTGCTTTCTCCTTGATCACTTCCATCGACGAAAAATGGCATTTGTCTACTTAGCCCTAAATTCGACTGGCCCGACAGATTTGCTGCCCCCAAGAATATGAACTTCGGATGTCCGGGAATTTGGAAAATTACTTTCTTTGCTCTACAATCTATGTGAGCGTGGAAAATGCCAAGAAAGTCTATTTCCAAGACAATATCATAACTGCATGTATCTATCACCAAGAAATCTGCAAACAACTCTCATCCGCAAATAACAATAGAACAACCCTTGCATTCACTACTAGATATAATTCTCCCATTCCAGTGTATATGTCCCAGCAGCTAGATATGGCCGTGTATGGAATAGAGTGTGCACCAATAAATTTGGACGACATAAAATAATGGGATGCACCAAAATCGAATAATACCAATGCAGGAAAATTATAAACAAGCAGGATACATGAAACAATATCGTCTGAAGCTTTGGCCTCCTCGGCTGTCAGGGTGAAGGCCCGTCCCTGATTAGGCCTCTGAGTAATCTGCTTCTGCCCATTAGTCTGCTTTTGTGGTGTTTTCTAAATATCGTCTCTCAATCATAGTTTCGAAGGGCACGTACCAATCGTATGGTCGGCTGATCCACAAACCAAACAGAGTTCAAGCTTCCTCCGACAATCCTTCTGCATGTGGCCGGACGGCAGAAATCACAAACCGCACTCCTTTTCTGATCTGATACGAAAGGCCTTTTCATGGGTACTATCCCCTGTCTGTTAACCGGAATGCCCTTACGTCCAGAAGCTCTGATTGGTGCATACGAGGTCTTCCGCACCACAACCTCTTACTGTTGAGTACCCTTAATTCTCACCGATAAACTCTGTTGTTCCCTAACCGCCTTGAAAACTTGCGAGAAGGTGGTTAATCCCAACGATATGATATGCCTCTGAATCTCCACATCCAAACTACGCATGAACCGCCTTACCCTATCTGCCTCGTTGGCAATCAAGGGCCCTGCAAATCGACTGAGCCGGGTCCACTCAGCCGTGTATGTATCAACAGATCTGCCATTCTGCTTCGAGCCAATGAACTTCTCTTCCATTTCCTCCCTAGCAGATTGCAAAAAGAACTTCTCTAAGAAACTCCACGTAAAAGTCATCCAAGTGATCAGCTTTGCCAAACGGGTCTCCTCAATAAGTCACCACTCGCACTAACTAGATGTGCACCACATCCACCCTTTTCTCGTTTGGAATCTATGCGGCAACTAGAAGATTCTCTGTATCCACTAGCCACTGCTCCGCTGGTAATGGCTTCTCTAATCCTGTAAATATGGCAGGACCGAGCTTCCTGAAGTCCGCCACGGTACCCTCACGCTGTGCTGGTCTAGGAACTGCCGCCTTCTCAGCTACCTTGATAGTAGTTGTAACACCCGAGCCCAATACTACTAATTTCTGTTACTGTTTGAGTATTAGGTGGTACTCATTTCATTTATCTTGCTTAGTGGTGGCTTACTGTAAAATTTTATCCGGAAAAGTCATTTCTGCACATAACAAATTTTAGCATCTAAAATGAAATTAAAAATATCCATCTCGGCCTACTCGACACCCCTAACCTTGTGGTGGCGTCCGTGCATCGTGTTCTCGTCCCGTTCGGTGAAACGGACGAGTTTGGACGGCTACGCGCGCGTACAGGTGTCTGTCTTGGGGGTATGTTTTTAATCATAAAACACTTAATTTTAAAATTTGGAACCCGCTTAAAATCCTATTATTTGAATTTCAAATTTTTGGACCCGATCCGGGCGCGATTTGGAAATGTTTTATTTGGCGCCAAAATCCCAAATTAATATAATATTTTAACCATATATATTTCCGTAGCTTATGTATTTATTTCATTGGGATTTTCAAATCTTTTAAATCTTTTTTAAAAACCTCCAAATCAATTCCCCACTTCAGCCAATCGCGAGGCACATATTACCCCCGTGGGCCCCTCATCCATAATCTCTCTCTTTCTCTATCTCTCTCTCTCTCTAACTTTCTCTCTCTCTCCCCTATATATAATTTCCCTCTCCTTCATTTCTTTTTAAACGCGAGAAACCTCAGAACCCATCGCGAGCCCTCAACCCTAGCCACCTTCACCGTCGCCGCCGCAGCCCCGACGCCGGCGCCAGCATCACCGTCACCCTTGCCTCCTCCTCCTCCTCTCAACCTCAACCCTCGTCCTCTTCCCCCGCACACCCTGCACAGCCGCGGCCACCTGCAGTCTTCCCTGCAGCCGCCTGAGGCGCCACCGGCGACCACCTGCGCCGCCCTTGGCTGTCGCCGACGATCCCCGACCACCCCAGAACACCTCGTAAGTGTTTCTCCCTCTCACCCTTCCTCTCTTCATTCTTCAAAACTGAAAACCAGCGCTGGATCTTTCTGCAGATCACCGGAGACGCCGTTCTCGCCGCCGTTGATCTCGCCGTCGTTGCGAGTGCCCTCTGAGACCAGTGAGCATCCTCCATCTTCTTCCTTCTCTGGTCATTGCTTTCTTTCTCTAGATCTACACCCGTTCGAAACCCTATTCACTGTTTTTGTGCTCGCCGGAATCCGGCCGTGCCGGCGACGTGTCCCGACGATCCAGCAGAGTACTCTGACCCGTGTGGTTCCTTGGTTCGTTGTTTGGGTTCAATCCATGAACCGTGTGTCCGTCGCGAGTTTCCCCGCCGACGTTACGTTCCGTTTTTCCCGGTTCGCGACCCGTCGAGGCAAGTACCCCTTGCTACATGCTATACAATATATTTATATATGTTTTGACACCCTAAACCTGTAAAACTTAGCTTGGTACAATCATTTTCCCATTTCGGTTACAATGTTGCATTATATCATTTTACTATTAAAAATGGAATTTACAGTTGCAACCCAATAATCAAATCTACCTGTTCAATCACATTTTACTGTTAAAATAGCCAGTAGCAATTATCCCTGTAGTTCTGTTACATTTGGACACTCGCATGCATTAACCTGAAATAACTGCATTGAACCATTATATAAATTATTGCACCGCTAAGGGTGCTTAGACCTGTTAACATGACTAAACGGCTACATTGTATTACTGCACTCTTGTGATTGATTGAAACATGCTTATTATTTAATGCATTGCTTATTTCATGTTGTTAATACCCATGTTTGTTTATACATCTGATTGGGAGCACACTCACGAGATTGCTTACATCTTGACCTGACATGGCTACACACATATATATATATATATATATATATATATATATATATTGTTATACCTGACATGGTACCGTATACTATTGACTTGACCTGATGTACCATGACCCGACCCGTTACCTGATCTTGTATCTAATGCCAACAAACCTGACATGTAGTCCTCATGGACCGTTCCTGTTGTCTATCCAGACAAACCTGCTTTACCTGATCCTGTGTTGGCATTAGTTCTTGATTACTGAATACCTGACTCGACATACATAACTTGGGGGTATGGGGAAATCAAAGGTGAAACCGACTTGTAACTCAACAGTTCGATACCTGTTCTGATCAGTCTTACGGGCTAGGCCAGCCCCGGAGTGATGATGCTGACATCACTCGCCCATCCTGCTACTTGTTACTGCCTAGCGGCACGTCTCGGATTCAGCCCCGAGAATCTTGACCGTGGTCCCGGGCACGCACGGGATACTGTTGAGTTACATCGACGATTCATCAACTGATTTCAAAGACTTTAGAATAGAAAACCTGATAGAACAGTTTAGTTACCCACTGCACACTACCCTGCACTGCTTGTTTCACATTATTGCTTTATTCATGTTTATTGTGCATTGCCTGTTACATTGTTCATATTATATTACTTGTTGACATGACGCGCTGACGTCTGGGTTTTGCATGGCCCAGATTCTGTACCGCTGTCGCAGTCCGAGCAGGAGTACTTCAGCCAGCAGGCTGAGCTGTGAGTTTAGTAGTAGTTAGTTTTATTTCCTGCATTCATTTCCTGATGTGAGCCCACATTATGGGACATACCTTTCAGTTATTTGTATTGGATCATTTGCTTCCGCATTTATTTATTATTGACTCTTGTTATTCTGGATTATGGACATGTTTGTAGATAGTTTTATTTTGTTCCTGATATCCCTACAGCCGTAATGTGACTGTGGATGGATACTTCCTACCCACAGGTAGCATGGTTGGCTATGTCACGTGCCCAATTTAGCGTACTCTGGGAAGCGGGGCGTGACATGGTTCTTTTGGTATCAGAGCCATAGGTTAGTTGGGTTGATTCTTTTGTAGTTGGGTATTGTACCCAATACACGAATCAGAATACCCGTGTTAGGAAACATGTCCTGCCACTTTGCCGTTTACCATTCTTGAATCACATCCTTCCTGATTATATCTTTTACGATGTGCAAACTTACTTTGCATGTCGACTTGAAAAACATGATTTCTTATTATCTCTAGGACTTAGGCGACTTGGGTGGAGTTAAGTAATTGTGGCTATGATACCGCGGCATAGTTACAATGCGGTACTCTATTTAAGTATCTTAGAGTTCTAGCCTTGATCTATATATTAAATCTATCATCATACTAATGTTGGGTGTTTTGATTTCAGGAATATGGCAGATAAGAATTTCAAGACGTACCAGAGGCGTGTGGACGAAGCCGCCATGCTTGGAGTAATAAGAGGAATGCTGGAGAATCAAAAGAGGCAGACTGAGCTGATCCAGTAGCAAGCAGATTCGTTTCAGGAAGGTTTGTAGATCGTTCAGCAGTCTGTAAATAAGGTTGAAGCTAAACCAGTCGACCGAGTAGGGACCGTGGCAGATTTCAGGCGTTTGGGTCCGTTTACATTTACTGGTTTGGAGGAGCCGTTGCCAGCCGAGCAGTGGCTAGTTGACATGGAGAATTTGCTGATTGCGGCACAGATTCCAGATGACAAAAGAGTTGATGTGGTACGCATTCAGTTAGTGGACTACGCCCGAGAATGGTGGCTTGTGGAAGAGACCCGCTTGCCCAAGCCGATCAGCTGGACGGATTTTTCTAAGAGTTTCCTGGAGAAGTTCTTCCCACGGACTGCACGGGAGGAAGTGGAAGAGAAATTTATTGGGTTAAGGCAGAATGGAGCACCCGTGGACGTGCACGCAGCAGAGTGGACGAGACTCAGCAGATTCGCTGGACCTTTAGTCGCCAACGATGCAGACAGGGCACGAAGGTTCATGCGCAGCTTGGATGTGGACATCCAGAGACAGATTGTCTCCCTGGGTTTGACCACTTTCTGACAGGTTCTTACGGCAGCTCGGGAACAACAGAGTTTATCTGGGATGAAAGGGAGCTTGCAGCAGACAGCAGTTGCCGCCAGGAAGCCCGCATTTGTACCTAACCGAGCTCATGGTCGCAAGGGTATTCCAGTGGACCGTCGCGGTGTAGCACCAATGAAGAAGCCTGTGATTGTTGATCGAAGAAAGAGCGTGATTTGTGACTACTGCCGTTTACCTGGACACGTGCAGAAGGATTGTCGAAGGAGACTGGGACTTTGTTTGGTTTGTGGAGCGGCTGATCACGCAGTTGGTGCCTGTCCGTCGAAGCTTCGCACGAGAGATGATATTCAGAAGCCTCCGCAGAGACCGTCCCAAGGGCAGAAATAGCTGACTCAAGGACCTAATCAGGCTCGAGCTTTCACCTTGACAGCTGAGGAAGCCAAGGCATCAGGAGAAGTTGTTTCTGGTACCTTACTCGTTCATGGTTTTCCTGCATTGGTATTATTTGATTCTGGTGCATCCCATTGTTTTATGTCATCCAAGTTTGTGACTACACACTCGATTACCTGCACGACCCTGTCTAGTTTCTGGGACATACACACTGGGAATGGGAAAATCATATCTAGTAGGGAGTGTAAAGATTGTACAGTTGTTGTGTGCGGACGGGAACTCTTTGCAGATTTCTTGGTGATTGATACTGGTAGCTATGAAGTCGTCTTGGGAATGGATTTTCTTGGCACTTTCCACGTTCACATTGACTGTAGGGCAAAGAAAGTAATTTTCCAGATTCCCGGACATTCCGAGTTTACCTTCACTGGAGGAAGCAGTTCTGTCGGGCCAGTCGAGTTTAGGGCTAGGCCGACAAACAATATTCTTGCAGCAATGGAAGTTGATAGTGGTGAAGAGCCGGCGGTTGTTCGCGATTTTATGGACGTATTTGAAGATATATCGGGTTTACCGCCGAAACGAGACGTGGAGTTTGCAATTGATCTTATTCCTGGTGCAGCGCCAGTGTCTAAAGCGTATTATCCAATGGCACCAGTAGAGTTGGAAGAAGTTAAGAAACAGGTTGCTGAATTGCTTGAGAAGGGTTGGATTAGAAGCAATAACTCTCCTTGGGGAGCTCCAGTTCTTCTAGTAAAGAAGAAGGATGGCACAAGAAGAATGTGCATCGACTATCGAGAATTAAACCGGGTGACTATTAAGAACAAGTATCCGATCCCTCGCATTGGAGAACTTTTTGAGCAGCTTAGTGGCGCGAGGGTATTCTCGAAGCTGGATTTGCGATCCGGATATCATCAGGTTCGAGTGAAAGCTGAAGATATTTGCAAGACGGCGTTTCGAACTCGGTACGGACATTACGAGTACTTAGTGATGCCCTTTGGAGTAACGAATGCGCCGGCAGTATTCATGGACTTGATGAACCGAATCTTTTCACCGTTCTTGGACCAGTTTATTGTGGTATTCATTGACGATATTCTGGTTTACTCGAAGAGCTTTGAGGAGCATGCTGAGCATTTGAAGATCGCACTGCAGACGTTGAGACAGGAGAAGCTTTTTGCGAAGATGAGTAAGTGCGAATTTTGGCTGGAGGAAGTGAAGTTTTTGGGGCATGTTGTGTCTGGCAATGGCATTGCCGTCGATCCAGAAAAGATTGCAGCAGTTCGAGATTGGCCTATTCCAAAGAATGTTGCTGAGATAAGAAGTTTCCTTGGATTAGCCGGATACTACAGGAGATTTGTGGAGAACTTTGCTCGTCTGGCAGAGCCGTTGACCAAGCTTACGCGTAAGGAAGTACCTTTTATATGGATAGATAAGTGTGCGTTAGCTTTTGAGACGTTGAAGCAGAAGTTGATAACCGCCCCTATTCTGACCATGCAAGACAATTCCGGAGGATTGGTGATTCACAGCGACGCATCTGGAAAAGGATTGGGATGTGTTTTGATGCAGCATGGGAAAGTTGTAGCGTACGCATCGAGACAATTGAAGACCCATGAGAAGAATTATCCGACTCATGACTTGGAGCTTGCGGCTATGATTTTCGCTTTGAAGATTTGGAGACACTACCTTTTGGGCGAAAGAGTCGAAGTCTTTACAGATCATAAGAGCTTGAAGTATGTGTTCACTCAGAAGGAGCTGAATATGAGGCAGCGTAGATGGTTGGAGCTGATGGCTGACTACGATCTTGATCTTAAGTACCATCCGAGGAAGGTCAATGTTGTGCCGAATGCGCTTAGTCGGTTACCAGCAATTCAGGTGTTAACTACGCAGAAGGAGATCGTTGCAGATTTTCGAAGATTTGACTTGGAGGTTGTGCTACCGCGTTCTACGGGACAGTTGATGCAGCTGCAAGTGCAGTCGTCTTTGGTTGAGAAAATTAAGGCAGCACAATCGCAGGATCCTAGACTGCAAAAGTTTCGAGAGCAGGTTGAAGCTGGACTACGAACAGATTTACTGATCCACGAAGATGGTTCGTTGAGATATGGTAGCCGTTTGTGTGTGCCAAAGGGAGATGTTCGTGAAGAGCTTATGAAGGAGGCACACAGTTCAGCTTATTCTGTGCATCCAGGAGGCACAAAGATGTACCGAGATATTCGACAGCATTTCTGGTGGGAAGGCATGAAACGGGAGATTGCTCGCTTTGTGGCTAAGTGCTTGGTGTGTCAGCAAGTTAAGGCTGAACATCAAAGGGTTGCTGGTTTATTGCAACCACTTCCGATTCCTCAGTGGAAGTGGGAACATATAACCATGGATTTCGTGACGGCTTTACCGCGGAGTCCAAAGGGCAACAATGCAGTATGGGTGATTATTGATCGGTTGACCAAGGCAGCTCACTTTATTCCTTTCCGGTTTGGTCAATCAACAGAGACTTTGGCGGAGCGGTACATGCAGGAGATTGTAAGATTGCATGGGGTACCGGTGAGCATCGTGTCCGATCGGGACACTCGGTTCTTATCACACTTCTGGAGGAGTTTACAGGAAAGTCTGGGGACTCGATTGAAGTTTAGCACAGCTTATCATTCTCAAACTGATGGTCAGTCAGAGAGAACGATCCAAACTCTTGAAGATATGTTGAGAGCATGCATGTTGGACTTCAAGGGTTCGTGGGAGGATCATCTACACTTGGTGGAGTTTTCTTACAACAACAGTTTTCAGGCAACTATCCAGATGGCTCCGTTTGAAGCGTTGTATGGTCGTAAATGCCGTTCACCTGTTTGTTGGGATGATGTCGGTGAACGAAGATTGTTGGGACCAGATTTGGTGGTGCAGACAGTTGAGAAGGTTAACACTATCAGAAAGCATATGAAGGCAGCTCAAGACAGACAGAAGAGTTGGGCTGACACATCAAGAAGACCTCTAGAGTTCGCCGTGGGTGATTTGGTATTCTTGAGGATATCACCGACTAGAGGGGTGATTCGTTTTGGGAGTCGATGAAAGCTTAGTCCTCGATTCGTTGGACCCTTTGAGATCTTGGAGCGTGTTGGAGAGGTAGCGTACCGTTTGGCGTTACCATAGTCCTTGGCAGGTGTGCACGATGTATTTCACGTATCTCAACTACGAAGGTATGCTCGAGATGAAACACACATTTTGGATCATTCGGAGTTAACAGTATGGGAAGACTTGAATTTTGAGGAACGACCGGTTGAAATTGTGGATCGAATGGAAAAGGTTCTTAAGAGCAAGGTTATCCCCCTTATGCTTGTTTCTTGGGGTAATCGATCGCATGGAGAGTCCACTTGGGAACGAGGAGATGAGATCCGGCAGAAGTTTCCTCACCTTTTTCTGTAGTTCTCTATCTTGTATTCTTGAAATTTCGAGGACGAAATTCTTTTGTAGTTGGGTATAATGTAACACCCGAGCCCAATACAACTAATTTCTGTTACTGTTTGAGTATTAGGTGGTACTCATTTCATTTATCTTGATTAGTGGTGGCTTACTGTAAAATTTTATCCGGAAAAGTCATTTCTGCACATAACAAATTTTAGCATCTAAAATAAAATTAAAAATATCCATCTCGGCCTACTCGACACTCCTAACCTTGTGGTGGCGTCCGTGCATCGTGTTCTCGTCCCGTTCGGTGAAACGGGCGAGTTTGGACGGCTACGCGTGCGTACAGGTGTCCGTCTTGGGGGTATGCTTTTTAATCATAAAACACTTAATTTTAAAATTTGGAACCCGCTTAAAATCGTATTATTTGAATTTCAAATTTTTGGACCCGATCCGGGCACGATTTAGAAATGTTTTATTTTGCGCCAAAATCCCAAATTAATATAATATTTTAACCATATATATTTCCGTAGCTTATGTATTTATTTCACTGGGATTTTCAAATCTTTTAAATCTTTTTTAAAAACCTCCAAATCAATTCCCCACTTCAGCCAATCGCGAGGCACATATTACCTCCGTGGGCCCCTCATCCATAATCTCTCTCTCTCTCTATCTCTCTCTCTCTCCCCCTATATATAATTACCCTCTCCTTCATTTCTTTTCAAACGCGAGAAACCTCAGAACCCATCGCGAGCCCTCAACCCTAGCCGCCTTCACCGTCGCCGCCGTAGCCCCGACGCCGACGCCGGCGCCAGCATCACCGTCACCCTCGCCTCCGCCTCCTCCTCTCAACCTCAACCCTCGTCCTCTTCCCCCGCGCACCCTGCACAGCCGTGGCCACCTGCAGTCTTCCCTGCAGCCGCCTGAGGCGCCACCGGCGACCACCTGCGCCGTCCTTGGCCATCGCCGACGATCCCCGACCACCCCAGAACACCTCGTAAGTGTTTCTCCCTCTCACCCTTCCTCTCTTCATTCTTCAAAACTGAAAACCAGCGCTGGATCTTTCTGCAGATTGCCGGAGCCGCCGTTCTCGCCGCCGTCGATCTCGCCGTCATTGCGAGCTCCCTCTGAGACCAGTGAGCATCCCCCATCTTCTTCCTTCTCTGGTCATTGCTTTCTTTCTCTAGATCTACACCCGTTCGAAACCCTATTCACAGTTTTTGTGCTCGCCGGAATCCGGCCATGCCGACGACGTGTCCCGACGATCCAGCAGAGTACTCTGACCCGTGTGGTTCCTTGGTTCGTTGTTTGGGTTCAATCCATGAACCGTGCGTCCGTCGCGAGTTTCCCCGCCGACGTTACGTTCCGTTTTTCCCGGTTCGCGACCCGTCGAGGCAAGTACCCCTTGCTACATGCTATACAATATATTTATATATGTTTTGACACCCTAAACCTGTAAAACTTAGCTTGGTACAATCATTTTCCCATTTCGGTTACAATATTGCATTATATCATTTTACTATTAAAAATGGAATTTACAGTTGCAACCCAATAATCAAATCTACCTGTTCAATCACATTTTACTGTTAAAATAGCCGGTAGCAATTATCCCTGTAGTTCTGTTACATTTGGACACTCGAATGCATTAACCTGAAATAACTGTATTGAACCATTATATAAATTATTGCACCGCTAAGGGTGCTTAGACCTGTTAACATGACTAAACGGCTACATTGTATTACTGCACTCTTGTGATTGATTGAAACATGCTTATTATTTAATGCATTGCTTATTTCATGTTGTTAATACCCATGTTTGTTTATACATCTGATTGGGAGCACACTCACGAGATTGCTTACATCTTGACCTGACATGGCTACACATATATATATATATATATATATTGTTACACCTGACATGGTACCGTATACTGTTGACTTGACCTGATGTACCATGACCCGACCCGTTACCTGATCTTGTGTCTAATGCCAACAAACCTGACATGTAGTCTTCATGGACCGTTCCTGTTGTCTATCCAGACAAACCTGCTTTACCTGATCCTGTGTTGGCATTAGTTCTTGATTACTGAATACCTGACTCGACATACATAACTTGGGGGTATGGGGAAATCAAAGGTGAAACCGACTTGTAACTCAACAGTTCGATACCTGTTCTGATCAGTCTTACGGGCTAGGCCAGCCCCGGAGTGATGATGCTGACATCATCGCCCATCCTGCTACTTGTTACTGCCTAGCGGCACGTCTCGGATTCAGCCCCGAGAATCTTGACCGTGGTCCCGGGCACGCACGGGATACTGTTGAGTTACATCGACGATTCATCAACTGATTTCAAAGACTTTAGAATAGAAAACCTGATAGAACAGTTTAGTTACCCACTGCACACTACCCTGCACTGCTTGTTTCACATTATTGCTTTATTCATGTTTATTGTGCATTGCCTGTTACATTGTTCATATTATATTACTTGTTGACATGACGCGCTGACGTCTGGGTTTTGCATGGCCCAGATTCTGTACCGCTGTCGCAGTCCGAGCAGGAGTACTTCAGCCAGCAGGCTGAGCTGTGAGTTCAGTAGTAGTTAGTTTTATTTCCTGCATTCATTTCCTGATGTGAGCCCGCATTATGGGACATATCTTTCAGTTATTTGTATTGGATCATTTGCTTCCGCATTTATTTATTATTGACTCTTGTTATTCTGGATTATGGACATGTTTGTAGATAGTTTTATTTTGTTCCTGATATCCCTACAGCCGTAATGTGACTGTGGATGGATACTTCCTACCCACAGGTAGCATGGTTGGCTATGTCACGTGCCCAATTTAGCGTACTCTGGGAAGCGGGGCGTGACATGGTTCTTTTGGTATCAGAGCCATAGGTTAGTTGGGTTGATTCTTTTGTAGTTGGGTATTGTACCCAATACACGAATCAGAATACCCGTGTTAGGAAACATGTCCTGCCACTTTGCCGTTTACCATTCTTGAATCGCATCCTTCCTGATTATATCTTTTACGATGTGCAAACTTACTTTGCATGTCGACTTGAAAAACATGATTTCTTATTATCTCTAGGACTTAGGCGACTTGGATGGAGTTAAGTAATTGTAGCTATGATACCGCGGCATAGTTATAATGCGGTACTCTATTTAAGTATCTTGGAGTTCTAGCCTTGATCTATATATTAAATCTATCATCATGCTAATGTTGGGTGTTTTGATTTCAGGAATATGGCAGATAAGAATTTCAAGACGTACCAGAGGCGTGTGGACGAAGCTGCCATGCTTGGAGTAATAAGAGGAATGCTGGAGAATCAAAAGAGGCAGACTGAGCTGATCCAGCAGCAAGCAGACTCGTTTCAGGAAGGTTTGCAGATCGTTCAGCAGTCTGTAAACAAGGTTGAAGCTAAACCAGTCGACCGAGTAGGGACCGTGGCAGATTTCAGGCGTTTGGGTCCGTTTACATTTACTGGTTTGGAGGAGCCGTTGCCAGCCGAGCAGTGGCTAGTTGACACGGAGAATTTGCTGATTGCGGCACAGATTCCAGATGACAAAAGAGTTGATGTGGTACGCATTCAGTTAGTGGACTACGCCCGAGAATGGTGGCTTGTGGAAGAGCCCCGCTTGCCCAAGCCGATCAGTTGGGCGGATTTTTCTAAGAGTTTCCTGGAGAAGTTCTTCCCGCGGACTGCACGGGAGGAAATGGAAGAGAAATTTATTGGGTTAAGGCAGAATGGAGCACCCATGGACGTGCACGCATCAGAATGGACGAGACTCAGCAGATTCCCTGGACCTTTAGTCGCCAACGATGCAGACAGGGCACGAAGGTTCATGCGCAGCTTGGATGTGGACATCCAGAGACAGATTGTCTCCCTGGGTTTGACCACTTTCTGACAGGTTCTTACGGCAGCTCGGGAACAACAGAGTTTATCTGGGATGAAAGGGAGCTTGCAGCAGACAGCAGTTGCCGCCAGGAAGCCCGCATTTGTACCTAACCGAGCTCATGGTCGCAAGGGTATTCCAGTGGACCGTTGCGATGTAGCACCAATGAAGAAGCCTGTGATTGTTGATCGAAGAAAGAGCGTGATTTGTGACTACTGCCGTTTACCTGGACACGTGCAGAAGGATTGTCGAAGGAGACTGGGACTTTGTTTGGTTTGTGGAGCGGCTGATCACGCAGTTGGTGCCTGTCCGTCGAAGCTTCGCACGAGAGAAGATATTCAGAAGCCTCCGCAGAGACCGTCCCAAGGGCAGAAACAGCTGACTCAAGGACCTAATCAGGCTCGAGCTTTCACCTTGACAGCTGAGGAAGCCAAGGCATCAGGAGAAGTTGTTTCCGGTACCTTACTCGTTCATGGTTTTCCCGCATTGGCATTATTTGATTCTGGTGCATCCCATTGTTTTATGTCATCCAAGTTTGTGACTACACACTCGATTACCTGCACGACCCTGTCTAGTTTCTGGGACATACACACTGGGAATGGGAAAATCATATCTAGTAGGGAGTGTAAAGATTGTACAGTTGTTGTGTTCGGACGGGAACTCTTTGCAGATTTCTTGGTGATTGATACGGGCAGCTATGAAGTCGTCTTGGGAATGGATTTTCTTGGCACTTTCCACGTTCACATTGACTGTAGGGCAAAGAAAGTAATTTTCCAGATTCCCGGATATTCCGAGTTTACCTTCACTGGAGGAAGCAGTTCTGTCGGGCCAGTCGAGTTTAGGGCTAGGCCGACAAACAATATTCTTGCAGCAATGGAAGTTGATAGTGGTGAAGAGCCGGCGGTTGTTCGCGATTTTATGGACGTATTTGAAGATATATCGGGTTTACCGCCGAAGCGAGACGTGGAGTTTGCAATTGATTTTATTCCTGGTGCAGCGCCAGTGTTTAAAGCGTATTATCCAATGGCACCAGTAGAGTTGGAAGAAGTTAAGAAACAGGTTGCTGAATTGCTTGAGAAGGGTTGGATTCGAAGCAGTAACTCGCCTTGGGGAGCTCCAGTTCTTCTAGTAAAGAAGAAGGATGGCACAAGAAGAATGTGCATCGACTATCGAGAATTAAACCGGGTGACTATTAAGAACAAGTACCCGATCCCTCGCATTGGAGAACTTTTTGAGCAGCTTAGTGGCGCGAGGGTATTCTCGAAGCTGGATTTGCGATCCGGATATCATCAGGTTCGAGTGAAAGCTGAAGATATTTGCAAGACGGCGTTTCGAACTCGGTATGGACATTACGAGTACTTAGTGATGCCCTTTGGAGTAACGAATGCGCCGGCAGTATTCATGGACTTGATGAACCGAATCTTTTCACCGTTCTTGGACCAGTTTATTGTGGTATTCATTGACGATAATCTGGTTTACTCGAAGAGCTTTGAGGAGCATGCTGAGCATTTGAAGATCGCACTGCAGACGTTGAGACAGGAGAAGCTTTTTGCGAAGATGAGTAAGTATAGTACAGTGTAGATTTTGTCTCATTGCATTTGTATTTCGGTCGGAATACAAATGCGGGTGTGTATACACAGTATCGGGGTTTTCCTGTAATTTATTACGGGACCAGTTTTCTGGAGTTGCCAGTTTGCTTTCCGTTTCGGCCATTTTCATTTGTATCTTTCAATGGCCGAAAATTGGTGGAGGAGGGCTTATTTGCATTTGTGCAAATAAGCAATTGTGGAGGATGGTCTTTGCATATTATTGTATCATGATGGTGCACCATCATTTAGCTTTCTATGTTCATGATGGCTTGACCATTTGGAGTCATCATGCTTGAGATGATGGTTGTGTTGGAGTGTTGGTTTAGGCTAGTGATCATTACTTTGCATGATAGCTTTTTCTCTCTCTCCCTTGGATAATAGAATGAGGCTCTCCCCCATTTTGACTCTCTCTCTCTCATTCTCTCCACTCCCTACACACATGGCCGGCCAAGCTTGTATGGGGGCTGCCCATTTTATTTTGGTGGGGATTTTGGTATCTTTGGCTTTGTAAAATCCCTACAACTCCATCTTCAAAAGTCCATCTCATTTCCTCCACCACAAAGGCAACATCCACTACCCCAAATAAGACATGAGCACTACACATTCTACAGCAAACCTTGGGCACGTCGTCTCGCCAACTTCATGCCCGAGTTGTCTCGGTATAGAGGTGGGAGCCCGTAAAAGAACCCGGCGACGTGGTGCCCTTTCCGGCGAGGAGGTGGAGACCGGACATTCCGCGGGAGATCGGGACGACGGCGAGAAGACCGGAGGACACGGATCGCTCGGTATATCTCTCTTCCCCATCTTGTAGTTAGCTAGGACTAGTTTAATGGCCCGATCCGGGTATTTAGTGCGCGGTGGTGCCGGTTCAAGAAAATTTAAAGTTAACCATCGCTTCCGTATTTGGCCTCGGGATGGAGGCCGGGGCGCAGCCGTGCACTTACCGTGGTATCAGAGCTTCGCCATTAACATAGTCTAGCTTTGTCTAATGTGTTTTACATTTCCGATCGAACAATTTTCCAAAAACCGTATTTTTCTTCACATCAGTTTCTGTCGAAATTTTTTGGAGTCCAAAAATTTTTCAGGTTGTCTCAGAACACTGTACAGGGAATTTTAAGAGTTCTGTGAAAATTTGGGCTCGTGAACAGTCCAAACCACCGCGGAACCGCGGCCAAACCCATGCTTGGGCCGCGGTTCCGCCGCGACTTGAACTGTTTAGTCCCCCAAAATTTTACTGAATGCTCCTGGGATGAAAATAGGGGTTTTGGAATATTAATTTTGGGCCCAGAATTTCTTGATGTACTACAGTAGTACTTGGGGCCCACTTGTTAAAATTTGATCGATCGGATATTTTAAACACATTAGTTCACAGTATTTGCATTATATCTGCGACCGTGAATGTCACTTGATCGGTAAATCCTGTCTAACTGCTATAGCCCGGTTAGACGGATTTGCGAACGTGACTTTCACGTTGATGTTCTGTGTATTGCTGTGATGTTGCGGATTGGTCGTGGGGGATAGCCTGGATGCAATGCTAGTACAGTTTTTGTTGTATTATGTACATTTGATATTGCAGGGCGAGCGTCCGACATGTGGACTGCCGTCACTGCCTGTTTGTATTATTATTTTGGGGCACGACCAGGTTGCGGTCGATGTACCCGTTGTATGTATATTTTACTTTCTGTACTAGGATTACCCCAAGGAGGGGTGCACGGATAGCCGGGTTCTAGAGGGCAACAAGCCCGCATCTCATGGCATTGAGACGGAGGGGGCTTTAGTCTAGAATTGGCGGGCTATTCGCCGCACTCGTAGGGGGTACAGGTTGACCCAGGAGGGGTGCCCAAGTTACCGGATTCCGTGAAGTGCTGGGTGGTCCATTCACGTTGCTGAAAGGGGCTGCCTCGCTTCAGGTTTTGGCGGGTAACTTGTCGCGCCCGTAGGGGTCTAGGATTTCATTGCACAGGCTATCCACACGACCAGGGGAACGTCGGGTTTCAGTAGTGGCTCTGTGAAACCCGGGGATCCCAGATATCTGTATTGTTTTGTGATGCTGTACATTTCTGTGATGTTGCATTTTTTATCACGCCTTGAGCGAAATATAATATATTGGTATATATATTAGTAGATGTTGTATATGTTTTGCATCCGCGCTAGTCCAGTCCCCGCTCTGTCGTTAGTTAGCTAACCAACGGGTAATGACGGGACCCAGTGGTGAATGCGGATGGCATATACGTACGTCATATTATTTTCGTTCTTTGTGGTGTGATCAATTGATGGGACTGCGTTGATTCGGATCAATACAAGTTAAAAACAAACCTAATCTGATGTTGTTGGAACACTTTTCAAAAAGCTGTTATTGCAAGGACGTTCTCTTTTGTTTTGCATCGTGGTATTCAGTTGGAATATCCTGCTCCTCAGTCGACGAGGCAAGGGCCGAGATCCCTTCACCGAGAGTGACCCCTTGGACAAAAAGTTTGCGTCAGGGCAATGACTTCACTATAGCCGATTACTTTTGCTTTGCACCGTGGTATTCAGTTGGAATATCCTGCACCTCATTCTACGAGGAAAGAGCCGAGATCCCTTCACTGAGTGTTTCTTTTCTCTCTCTCTGGAAGCGACCATTGACCCAACCCTAAGACTATGACTCAGTGACCAAGTTGACCGAACCTTCTTAAACACTGGCTTTTGGATTGTCAGAGTTGCGAACCTCATTGCCACTCCTACATTTACCCTTTTCTCCAGGACACCCCGTATTACTACGAACGTCCACTTCCATTGGACAAAACCATCGTATGGTTATATACGAACTCGAAGGAATTTATTCGATGATGGTTTCCGGTTCTGAAGAAAACGGATAGGACTATTCAGTTGTCTTTTCATTTTACCTTCTCTCAGGTTACGAGTACTCCTTGGTTTAGGAGATAGTACACCTATTACGCAAATTGAATAGTCTTCTTCCAAACCATAGGCAGGTGCCGACCGGTAGGGAATGAAGAAAACCAATTAGCCTAACGATGGTGTACAGAAGGTATTATGCAAAGACAAAGAAAGGGATTAGAAGGAGGGCAAAGTAAATTGCGACTGATATTCACGACCAAACCAAGTTTTTCATTACCACTCCCACATCACCTTTGTATTTCTTCACGACACTCCGTATCACTACGAAGATCCACAGTTTATTGGATACTCCATCGTATGGTTATATACGAACTCGAAAGGAACTTGTTCCAGTTCGGGGATGGATTCTGGTTCAGGAGAAATAGAAATAAGGTTTATTCGGTTGTCTTTTATCTTCACCTTCTCTCGCATTGCGAGTGCTCCTAGGATTAGGACAGTACACCCATTATGCTTATTGGATAGTCTTCTTCCAAACCATAGGCTGGTGCCGAACGGTAGGGAAGGAAGAAAACCATTTGGCCTAAGGGGTGTGCAGAAGGTAATGACTAAAGACATATAAAGAGATTTGGAGAGGTGGCAAAGAATTATACGGTTACAGTCGTGAATCTGGAAGAGGCATTACTAGGAATACCGGGATACCCCATCGAAACATTTCAATGTTTCAGTTTCACCGTGTACTGTTAAAAGAAAATTGATTTCCCAATTAGACACTTGCTCCAGGGTATATATTTACCAGGTATGATTCTCACATCTGTATAGTTTTACAGATGATGAGTGGGAGTAGGTTAGTGGGAATTAGGTGATCATCCTCATTATATCGGGATTCGTTGTAATCGGTGATATTTGAGGAAATCACCTGGGCTGTTTGCCGGTCGGCAAATATTTGGTTTTGAATATCAGCTGCTATGCACCAATTTCAAATTGATATATCTGTACGTCTATTTTCATAGAGTGAGATATACCTTTTTGAAATTATGTCTATGACATTTACCTATATCAGTGGATGGTTGGGTAAGGAGTATTAAACATCGGTGTAATTTTTCTTAACCATAAGTACAGTTTTCAACCTACGACACACAGTGGATGAGTTATCAGACTCAAGGGACTTATACAGAGTATTGTATGTTGTCCAGGGTCCATCAGGACATTGGGGTTGGTCCTCGTACTATATTCGGTTTACTTATGACTTCTCTAGTTTTTAGACAGGTGTTTCGTGGAAACACAGGGTCCGAATTTTGAGAAGTTATAGGTATTTGAATAAAGTAGAGAACCAGGTATTGCAAGTATCGGGATTCTTCAAAGTGATCGAAGATGTAGATACTTGTATATGGTATTCAGTTGATAGTAGTGGTTAAGAGAACTTGCTTCTCTTTCAGGTTACTCGTAATTGAAAGCATTCCTAAGTTGAGTAACGCTGATCGGCCTCCTTCCATTTAGTTGACATGCACTGGAGACAGCTGCATGATTTGAATCTGGTTCAATTAAATCAGTGCCTCTGGTTCTATATTGGATATAGAACAGTTCATATCTTAACGATGTTAAGGTACGGGGAGTTGTCCGGCTTATGATTAAAACCAGACACTGGACAACTCAAGGCACGTTTCTGTAATGGCTGTTTGTGGGTTGACCCAGGCTATGAAGAGGGTTGACTTTCTACCATCTGGCAGATCAATAGAAATATTATTCTAGACTCGCCACAGTTTTAATAAAAATGGATTTTTTTCTTCAGAAAACAGTAGTGGGAGTATGGTAGAACTGGAAGTGATTCCAGAACCACAAACGATTACTGAAGATTTCATAGGAACCTAAAGATTCAATCTGGTTTGACATTCCATTGGCCACTCCGCAGATAAGGTGGGTAACTTCAGGCACCCGAGAGGTACTCCGGTAGCCTCAAGGACGGTGACAGGAAAGTTCTTGTTTACCCACACTTGCCATTGCTGTTGTTCCAGGTTGCGAGACCCGGCGGGAGGATGAGTATAGCGTCGTTCTAAACTAGCTTTAGAAGTGTACGTGTATATGACTCTGCCAGAGGGTTGTCGTAGTCAGTGGGAGCAGCGGAAGCATTGGTGGAAAGGTGGCTTATGTCTATTTATAGACTAAAGCAGATGTAGCGAAGATAGATCATCAATTTCTGATGTGACAGTCATAGGTTTGACTTCATCAGAATAGGGGATGGATCTGTTGAGAAGGTAGTAGGGTGTGATGTCCTGGTATTTGGATGACATACACAGAGTAGGAAAAGAAACTCCTATACTACGATCGGTTACACTTTGGTCGTCACACAGTGGTTTCTCCACATGGGACTTAGACATTATATCAAACATACCGGTTACTAGATCTATGGTTTTAGATCTAGATTTGGGTGGTTTCCCAATTAAGGGTACTTAGACAGCATTCTAAGAGTATTTAGAATGGACGACTCCTGGCACGGTGGTGTACCTGCAGGTGATGGAGTCACCGTCTCTAAAGGTGTCTTACAGACTAAAGGGGAGAGGATGTGCATGATTGGTAGATCACTTGCTCAGGCAATTGAGTCAATCATGAGATGTCAAGTACCACACCAGATGTTGTTCTTGCACTAGATACAATAAGTTGATATTGATCCAATCCTGGAGAAACAGTCGGAAGCAGTTTTAGAACATAAGTGGATGTTCTAGGGATATGATAACGACAGCCTCATTCGGGAGACAGTTATCATTCCAGGCTTCCAAGGTGACCTGGACGACAAGGAGGTTGTCAGAGTTATAGTTTTTCTTTCTGACGAGGGGCAGTATTTTGGACAGGTGGTCCAAGGCAATACTGAGGGAGGCATGGCGCAGCATACTGATTAAGTTCAGTTGACGATACAGTCTAAGAAGTTTGGATTTGGAGTTCATTTATGAGCTAGGTCCTATCAGACATCCAAACACATTCTAAGACAGGTATTGCTCATTTCGGGAGATGGATTTCTCCGCGAACTTGAGATATAGAGAGACATAGAAAGAAACATCAAAGCGGATCCACTCACTGAGGCTATTCCTCGAACGCAATAGTTTCGCAAACGGATTTTGTGAGACTGACTAGTAGAGGAGTTGGGTGTTCGGTATCACACGGGCTGTGAGTATGCGACATCGCAATAATTAGCCTTGAGTGCAAGTGGGAGATTGTTGGAGATAGTGCCCTCAGAGTCAATTATTGGATCACAGGCACGTGATTGCAATGATTGAGGGAGGACCTGTCCCAGTAGGACAGTCTTACTCGAGATGATAGTATGCTATCTGGTTTATCTTTATCATCGTGTACTGCTTTAGGTGACCTGACATGTCGCTATTACACGTTGATAGAGCCCCTAGGATTCTTGCTTGACCACCAGCAGTATGAGGGCCATCATATACGTGAGAGCTGGCAGTCTATAAGCACATCCTTAAAAGGTCCCTAGTCATGGGAGTTTCGAGACAGGGCATCGATACTCCAGAGTAGACTAGTGTATACAGTCGAGACCCCGACGAGGGGCGGTGGCCGGTCTCATAAGCCACTGGTGTCAGTTGGTTCACCTAAGATGTATACAGGTGCTCATTGGGTTATGAGTACACCGGACAGGACTCGCCGGGAACATGCTAGTTGGTCTTATACCTGACGTCAGATAGCAGTTCCCTGGTGACATGTGTACAGGTTAGTTCATCGACCTGGGAATCGTCATTTGTCTCGTGTGAGTTCCCACTGTACTTTGATTACTACCCTACCACGCTCAGAAGAGACGTGCAAACAGGTTTTAGTTGGGTACAGTCCCGAGCCACATGGAGGCAGTGAGCGGATCTTCAGGGGTTCGTCTCTCCCGGTATTGGGGGTGAGGTCGCGCTGTGTCTAGGAGAGCCATTACACGAAGCCCTCGGCCGAGGCAGGAGATTTACTGGTAGGTATTCCAGCAGTATCTCAGGGTGTTCTGGGCTACACTCCGACACGACTTGTACCGCTTTTGGGGGTCTGACTTTTACCAACCCCCTAGGCCCGCCATGCGATGCTCATAGACGAACGGACCGGACTGTATGGATATTGTCACTGACAGGCTCAGTAGGGTGTCAGGATGAGTTCGCTCATCGACGTCCCTTTCGGTCAATAGCTGGTGGCCCGTCACGTATGGCTAATACCTCTGACGTGCTAGTGGTTAAATCCACAGCCATAGTATTGACGAGTCTTTAGAGTCCCCCACATTCAGTTACTCAAGCTTTCGGGCGAAACGCTGTAGAGGCCGTATGGAGATATGGCACGGTTCGATCAGATACGTGCGGTATTGTACGGATCAGGATCGGACAGTTAGTACTAGAGGCCGTATGGATATATGGCAGGGTTCGATCAGATACGTGCGGTATTGCACGGATCAGGATCGAACGGATAATACTAGCCGGCTTTGGTTTAAGCCGGATCCTAGTATAGTACAGTGTAGATTTTGTCTCATTGCATTTGTATTTCGGTCGGAATACAAATGCGGGTGTGTATACACAGTATCGGGGTTTTCCTGTAATTTATTACAGGACCAGTTTTCTGGAGTTGCCAGTTTGCTTTCCGTTTCGGCTATTTTCATTTGTATCTTTCAATGGCCGAAGATTGGTGGAGGAGGGCTTATTTGCATTTGTGCAAATAAGCAATTGTGGAGGGTGGTCTTTGCATATTATTGTATCATGATGGTGCACCATCACTTGACTTTCTATGTTCATGATGGCTTGACCATTTGGAGTCATCATGCTTGAGATGATGGTTGTGTTGGAGTGTTGGTTTAGGCTAGTGATCATTACTTTGCATGATAGCCTTTTCTCTCTCTCCCTTGGATAATAGAATGAGGCTCTCCCCCATTTTGACTCTCTCTCTCTCATTCTCTCCACTCCCTACACACATGGCCGGCCAAGCTTGTATGGGGGATGCCCATTTTATTTTGGTGGGGATTTTGGTATCTTTGGCTTTGTAAATCCCTACAACTCCATCTTCAAAAGTCCATCTCATTTCCTCCACCACAAAGGCAACATCCACTACCCCAAATGAGACATGAGCACTACACATTCTACAGCAAACCTTGGGCACGTCGGCTCGCCAACTTCGTGCCCGAGTTGCCTCGGTATAGAGGTGGGAGCCCGTAAAAGAACCCGGCGACGTGGTGCCCTTTCCGGCGAGGAGGTGGAGACCGGACATTCCGCGGGAGATCGGGACGACGGCGAGAAGACCGGAGGACACGGATCGCTCGGTATATCTCTCTTCCCCATCTTGTAGTTAGCTAGGACTAGTTTAATGGCCCGATCCGGGTATTTAGTGCGCGGTGGTGCCGGTTCAAGAAAATTTAAAGTTAACCATCGCTTCCGCATTTGGCCTCGGGATGGAGGCCGGGGCGCCGCCGTGCACTTACATGACAGCAGTTTGTTGGGCCGTCCTCAAGCCCTCTTGGAAAGCCTCGGCTTGTCGCTGGTTCAGGTCTGTTTGACGCTTCTGATTCTCCAGCATACCGCGTATGACCCTAAGTAATACGGCGTCATCTACACGCCTCTAATATGCCTGTGAATCTCTTCCCGCCATGATTCTAAAGTTAAGAATACTGAAGAGGATTAGAAACGGAAACACGATTCAATAAAATAAGGAATCAATAAACTATAGATAGTAATGTGGTAGGACAAGTTCCTAATTTCGGGTTTCAGGTCAGTGTATTGGGTACAATACCTAACTACAAAAGAAACCAAACACAGCTAACCTAAAACCTATGTTCTGATACCAACAAAACCTTGTCACACCCTGCTTCCTAAAATACGTAAATACGGTACATGACAAAGCCAACCATGCTGCCTATGGCGAGAAAATATCCTTCTATAGTCATATTACGGCTTTCAATCAGATATCAAGAACAGTAAATAAATATCTAACTATCACATGTCCAACTGCCACAATAAATAATAACGAGAGATAGCGGAAATAAATAAAAATCCAACAAGAAATAATATCCTAGTCTCGTCGCTTATGGGATCACAACGTCAAAACCGTAACTAGAAAATAAATCTAAAGCATCAATAAACTAAATCAGAAGAAATCTCTTCACTGCTCAACTTTCTTATCAAAGTATTCTCGATCTTCCTGCGCTAAGATTAAAGGAACTGGGTCATACAAAACCTAGACGTCGGTGCGTCATAAATATCATAGTAATAATAACAAACTGAACAGTGTACTATATAGGATGTCACGTGTAAAATAAGGTATGAGTATAAACAAAACAATCACATGTGTTATAACAGCAGGCTATAGGTTTGTCATGAGTATCCTAAAGTCTGTGTTTCTAGGTTAACTATTCTATAAGTATTTGAAACCAATGAATGTATTCCTCCATGTAACTCAAAAGTATAAATCCCGCTAACCCCGGGACCACGGACCAAGATAAATCCCATTACCCCCCGGGATCACGGATCAAGATGTATGAATCAAGAATGATTCTGTTCCGTTACCCCCTCGAAACCACGGATCAAGTAATATCCTTTTAAATTACACTTCAGTTACACTTTTGATTTCCCCATTTTCCCATATTTCATTTTCCAAGTCAGGTATGGAATAATATCTATCTAATGCCAACACAGGAACATACAGGTACAGGTTATGTCTATCTAGACAACATGTCATGTTCATCAGGACAACAAGTCAAGATTGTTGGCATCGATAAATATTACAGGTAAACATGTACAAGCAAGACAACAATATCTGTAACAAGATAACGAGTTATATGCATGTCAATATAGTATATTAATTTATATAAAGTGTTTATTTGTATTAACATCGTGCAAACAGGTCGTGATGAAATACGGTTATCTCGGTGCTATAAAATAGTGTAACGAAAATAATCATATTGATTTCTACACTTCGATTTACCAATTGAGCCAACTAGACTAGTTTGTATAGTTTCTGGTTATAGATATAATTTATATAACGTTATAAAATGCAAATTATAAAACTTGTTAGCTACGACATATAGGTTATATGTATAAACGGTATAATAATAATACAATATATATATATATATATATATATATATATATATATATATACTTATAACATGTAGTAAGTTGTAAACTTATCTGGATATGGATAGAACATGAGTGAATCAATACGGATACGGAAATAACAGCACACGAAGCAACCCCAAACTTGCTAGGCTCGTCGGAGATGAAGTCGACGACAACTGAACTTCTGCCGATGGTGTTCTCGTCGATGATGGGTGCTAGTGGTCGAGGAGAAGGTTGCTGACGACGGCGAGTAGGGTTCGGTGATGACCGGAGTTGGGGTTTTGATTTCGGCAAAGGGTTTGCAGTGGGGCGAGGGCAGGAGGCGATGGTGATAGGTTGCTGTTGTGACGGGATCGGCGGCAAGGTGGCGATGTTGGTGGTGGTTGGTGGCTAAGAAGATGACGGTGACGGCGACGGAAAGGGTGAAGGAGGAAGATGGTTGCGGATTTAGAGGATGGTGGTGATGAGGCGACAAGTTCTCTGGAGAAGGAGTCGACGGCTTGGTGAGGAGATGGGTTCGGCAATGAAGTGATGGAAGCAAGGACGATGGCCGGAGGTGAGGTCGTGAGTTGATGGTTGTGGATGAGGTGCAGGAGGTGGTAACGAGGGTTAAAGGGCGCCGGTGGTGAAGTCAGGGTCATGGGTTGAAGAAGATGAGGTCGGAGTTGGTGAGTTGGAGACAAGAGAAAGTTGGCCACGAAAAAGAAGAGAAGAAGGAGGAGGGTGAGCGGGAGAGAGAGAAAAAGAGTTTTTAATTTTATAAAAATATATATAATATGTTTATATATATAGTATATGTATAATATATAATTAGTTTTATACATATATAAGATAGTACAAAACTCTGATCCGTCTCTGCTAAATTTTACAGAAAAATATATTGGAAATATTATACACAACGTAGCTTTTTTAAACCATAATTCAAAAGGTTGAAATAATATATTCTAATCTAATATGTATCTGGTATCTAGGTTGTTTACGTTTTACCTGTAATAAATAAATGTAAATTTAATATCATGAAATATTTAAATAACATTATGA
Organism: Agapanthus africanus; assembly: GCA_030015575.1. NCBI lineage: Eukaryota > Viridiplantae > Streptophyta > Magnoliopsida > Asparagales > Amaryllidaceae > Agapanthus > Agapanthus africanus. The sequence continues at coordinate 26,823,806 of CM057339.1, read as the reverse complement.
CAATTAATATATGAAAATATTCCTAACGTATGGCTACCAAACAATATATGTATGTATTTTAAATATTATATATCTGTTATTTAAGATTCATATGGATTTAGTTTACGGATAAATATTAATAAAAGATAATATAGCACCATAACGGGTTTCACTCAAGCGGGTCGGGTCGGATAAACAAATCTACTATTTAAACCAATTACAACCCAAATAATAAATAAAAAAAATTTAAAATACTAATTAATATCGTACGATCGTGTTAGGGTGTTACAAGAGGTTGGATCAAGTCTCAGGAATATTGTTAAGGGTTCTAAAGTGACACATCCGAATGAGGGAATGGCTCCTCAACAGACAATTCCACCAAAATCCCTTAATATCATCTTCAAGCATTGGTTTAGCATCATCCTTCTCAAGTATGATTTAATTCTAGACATCTAATTTGACATTCCATGCTCCATCACCCATTGTGTATATTTGATGGTTTGTACTCATAACGTTTAGATCAAGGCTAGCTTGAGATTTTACTTCACCAAATGCAAGGGATCGTCCATTTGATAGATCATACTTCACCACCTACATGGTGAGTGTTTGATGGTTTATACTCTTGGAGAATGTTTGTTTTTGTTTAAGAAATTCAAGAGAGGGCAAGTTGAGAAGATTAATTTGAGATTCGTCACTTAATTCGTTTTCTTAGTAAATCCCCTCCCCTTTGCATTCTCATATCTTTTCTAAAATATTCACACGACTCTTTCAAAACCGAACTCCTTATAACTCGCATTGAAAACATGATCTTCACTCTCGATCTCTGTTGGAACGACTTGTGATTAACAATTTTGCTCACAAAGCGAATTTGCTAATTGCAAATTACATTATACTACAACACTATTCCAATTCCTCTCATATCTTTTGCATATTATTTTAGAGTGGGATTGTGGATTGTGATACCGGATTTAAGTAAAGACAAACACGCGTATTGAAAAAACGGTTATGCATTTTGCAGCGTGCCTCTATCTGATTATAAATCTATGAACTTTTGCGTTCAAATTTAATGTCTCTATCTCTGTTTGTAAAATACACTCGATGAAGTATTTATTGATAATGACATATATGAAGAGAATCAGCAAACAATCGGAGCCTTTTAGATATAAAAAGTCCATAAATAACAAATCGCAGCAAAGCCCTCTCATTTTGCTCATTTAGCAGCACAAACTTGATATGTCGAGTATAATGCATCCGAATAGGAGTAAAAGAAAGATGCAACTTTTGAACGTAGTTTGGACAGCTACATAGACTATGTTAGTGTATATGCCCTAGAGGCCATTACTGTATCATACTAGTATATATATTACTTGATGGAAGCTTGGGATATTCACAGTTGTACAGACAATCTTGCTCGATATAGTAGTATGCTACTTGGTTTGTCTCTGCTTTAATGTGTACATGTGTGTTTCTTTATTATATCACCTATACGCATTAGTAGAGCCCTTAGGATCTTTGCTTGATTACCGGTATTGTGATGGCGATCACACTCGTGGGGGCTGGGTAATCCACAAGCACATCCTTATACACGTCCCTAGTCGTGGGATTATCGAGACAGGGCATCGATACTCCGGAGTAGACTAGCGTATGCGCTTCTCATCCCAGCACGGGAGACGGTCTGTCCCACAGCCGTCAGTATGTCGTACTTGAGATAGTATGCGGGTGCTCGTTAGGTTACGAGTACACTGGACAAGACTCGTCGGGAACTGATGGTTGGTATTATACCTATCGTTAGTTATCAGTTCCCAGGTGACATGAGTACAGCTTAGTCCGCTGACTTGACACTGTCACTTCGCCTCGAGTGTGTTCCCACTGTTTTTTGATTACTACCCTACCACGGCTCTACTGAGTCGTGCAAACAGGTAGTAGTTGGGTGCAGTCCCGAAGCACTTGGAGGCAGTGACGGTTAGACAGGATTCGTCTTTCCCGGTATTGGGGGTTGACATCGCGCTGTGTCTAGGAGAGTCATTACACAAGTAGTCCCTGGCCAGGGTAAGCGAGATATACTGGTAGGTTTCCAGTGTTATCTCAGGGTGTTCTGGGCTTCACTCCGACACGACTTGTACCGCTATTAGGGGACTGACGTTTACCGCCCCCTAGGCCCGCCATGCGATGTATCAGACGAACAGACCGGACTGTACGGAGATTGTCACATACAGGCTCAGTAGGAGTTCGGATGGGTTCACCTCATCGGCCTTCTTATCGACATCTACCTGGGGACCGTTACGTACAGCTAGTGCCGCTTGCGGTCTGTGGTTAAACCCACTGCCAGCGTAGTGTCGAGTCTTTAGAGTCCCACACAGAGAGTTTCCCTGCACTGAGCGAAACGTGTAGAGGCCGTATGGTTTTACGGCAGAGCTGCGATCACTTACGTACACTTGTGTGCGTACGGTGTTCGGGCAGGCAATACTAGTGGGCTTTGGTTTAAGCCGGATCCTAGTATTGCACGGATGGATTTGTTTTGTCTTCTGCGCATCCGCATTCTACAGAATGCGGATGCAGGTGTGTATGCACAGTTTTCCGGAGCGATGAAGGAGGAGGTGCCTCATCAGGGTTTTGGCAGTTGGTTCGGCCAAAACCGTTATGTGGCAGGCTCATTAGGGTTTTGACAGTTCGTTTGGTCAAAACCATTATGAGCCACGGACATCATTTACTAATCCTTTTAGTGATAATTTTATGATGGCTAATTGCATTGACCATTTGACCCCATTGACCTCTCTTGACTTTGTTGACCGGTTGACCGTGTTGATCATTGACTTTCAAGAGAGATCTACACTCTTCTTTTCTTTTTCTTTTTATATTTTGATTATGATAATGGTCATTTCAATGTAGCCATCAAACTTTATCTTGATGGGATTAGTAATGATATTGTTTTTGCATTATTGAATCATGGTTCATTTTCTTATGCTCACAATTTCTTTCTCATTCTCTCTCTTGCCTTTTTCTAGTGAGAAGAAAAGAAATGCACCATGGTTGCTAGCTCCTCCTTCTTCCTCCTCTTGATTCATCTTTTGATCTCATGTGTTGAGAGATAAAGATCCCACAAAGACAAAACCATCCCTCTACCACTTCTACACAACCTAGGACTTCTACACTAGCAATCTTTTTGCCCTACTTACCTCGGCTCGAGATGGAGCTCGGTGTACATTTCTCGGGTGGATCGTCTTCGACTCAAGGAGGCCGCGGAGGTGACCAAAGTCCGGATCAACCATCGGAGCAAGCAAGGAGAAGAACAACAAGAAGAGAAGGAGTTCAAGTTGAGGTATAGCCCCTAACCGAATAGATAAATCTCTAGTTAGGATGCTAGTGTGTTGTTTAGCAAAGATCCGGCTTTTCGGTCCATGTTACCATGTTTAGAAAAAATTTTGTTTTACCGTTTCCGCAACCCCGAAAGTACCGGGAGAGGTAACGTGGACCTAACAGACTATATGGTGGTGGCATGTATTTTTCTCTGGAAGATCCTTCTTTTTTTCTCCACCTCCTTACAGCATGATATATTCTTTCCTCTTTTTTCTGGGAGAAAAAACAAAGAGAAGAAAAAGATAAAAGAAATCCAGCATCCCTGGCCCTTTCCGCTCTCTTTCAAAAAAGTCAGCGGTCGACCCACAAAAAGGCATCCAATTTTCTCCATCCCACTAGAAAACACACGGTGGGATCCACCACTCTTATTCCCCATTCCTCCCCACCAAACCCTCTCCTTTCTTCTTCTTCTTCGATCTCCTCTCCAAACAAAATCCCCAAATTCATTCCCAAAATACCCAAACCTCTCTCTCTCTGATCTCAAAATCATCGCGATGTTGATGCTTATCAACTGCTCCAACTGCCACACCCCGCTTCAGCTGCCCCCAGACGCGATCTCCATCCAATGCGCGCTCTGCCGATCCATCACCCACGTGGCGGCGGGCCCACTCGCCGTCCGATCTCATCCGGTGGCTGCGACGGCGGCACATGGCCGGAAAAAGGCGGTGATTTGCGCGGTGTCGTATCGGCACTCGAGGCACGAGCTCAAGGGCACCATCAACGACGCCAAGTGCATGCGCTACCTCCTTGTCAATCGCTTCCACTTCCCTGACGACTGCATCCTTTCCCTCACCGGTCGGTAATTTTAACTGGTTCTTGATTGAATTGTTTTTTTTTTTTACCAGTTGCAATGTTTATGTTCATTTCAATTGAGAAGGGAACAAAAGGAAGGGGAGTTGATAAGTCGAATTAAAATTATAGAAAAAGAGAGGGGAGCTCTTCCTTTAGATATACTAGGAAAAAAGGGAGCTCTTCGAGAGAAAAGGTTCTCTATGGATTCAAACACGGGGTAAATTACACTAAAATAACCTTAACTATTGTGGTTTTTAACTAAAATACCTCCAAATATATTTTTTCAATGATTACAGTAAGTTAAAAAAAATCACTTTACGAATTTACTGTAATAAAAAAAGATTGAAGGCAGTTTAGTGAAAACCTGAGATAGTTAAGGGTATTTTATGTTAATTTACCCTTTTCTATCTATAGCATAAATCAAATGTTGGAACTTTTAAGAATTTATAGAACAAGCAAGTTAACTTATCATCATGATTCCACAATTGACAAGTCTTTTGTCATTTTTGTAAGATTTCTACGGAAAACTGTGGGAACCAGAATATAGACCGTCATATTAGGCAGATTTCTCAAAAAAAATCAAGATATTAGTTCATGCGGTTAATTCTTTTTGAGTTAGATTGATTTGTTGTAGTCAGCTAATTGTATGCTAAAAAACGAAACAAGTCTCCGCCAAAAACTAGCAAGACTGGATTTTTTACATGAAATTTTCCAGAGTTAGTTCTTACTAGTTCGATGTTACAATCTACTTCCTAGAGAGTATCTATTAGCAAGTTTTATTATGTGATCCTAATTCACAACTATAGTTTATATGTTTTCAAATAACAATCATTTTTTGTATTCAAATTATTTTGGAATTTGTTACCGGGTTGTAGATTAAAATGTGTAATATCGACATCTCCTCCACTAAAATTTCTGTACTAATTGAAATGTGGCAGAATAATTTTTCCAGAGTTCATTCAAAATTCAGACTTTGCATCATAATCATTAAGCTTTTCCTCATCAAAATATGGTCAGTTGTGGATCACAACTCGATATCGAGAAGGCTTCACCAAAAAATATGACAAACTTTGTGATCCTCTAAGCATAATTAGATCTTTAATTGCTCATCACAAGTGCACTCGTGTTCTGATAGGCGAAAGTACACTAAAATATCCTGCACCATCACTGTGTTTCATTAAACTACCTTGAAGTTTTTTTTATTACAGGAAACTCCCTTAAATATGGGTTTAAGAGTATTTTCCAGGAAAACTCCGTGAATGCAGCACTTTAAGGGAGTGCACTTTATTAAAAAAGGGTAAATTAGCTAAAATACCATTAACTATCTCAGTTTTTCACTAAACTACCTTAATTTTTCATTACAGAAAAATACTAATTTTGAGGGAATTGTAGTGAAAAGATCCCTTAAACCCATAGTTTAAGGTAGTTTACGGTCATAAAAATCTTTAAGGTAGTTTTGCGATCAACTGAGCGCGATGGTTTAGGGTATTTTTGTGTAATTTAACCATAAATACACAAAAATGTAAAGGAACTGAAAATAGATAGATAACGTATATTAGAGTAAAATAGTCTATTCTTACATGTAGTTATTCTCAACATGCTTATTAATTATGTTATATCCTTGAGAAAACTCTTAATTATGTCCTATTTTTGAAAGTCAATTCGCAGAAGAAGAAACCGACATGAACAAAATTCCAACAAAATTCAACATAAGAAGAGCACTATATTGGCTTGTACAAGGTTGCCAACCTGGAGACTCATTGGTATTTCACTACTCTGGACATGGCTCACAACAAAGGAACTATAACGGTGATGAGATTGATGGATATGATGAAACCATTTGTCCGTTAGATTTTGAAACACAAGGAATGATAGTCGATGATGAGATAAATGCAACCATCGTGAGACCACTTCCTCATGGTGTTAAGCTTCATGCGATTATAGATGCATGTCATAGTGGCACGGTTTTAGATTTAGCATTTCTCTGTAGAATGGATGGGTTAGTAACTGTCTTGTGACTTTTTTCTACATAACAAATTATATACATAATATGCTGCTTCTTTTTTTTCAATATGATCTTAAATTAGGGTATCAAACTATCAATAAATTATTTTTCATACTTGACCATTAGAATTAAAAACTGAACCAACTGCAAAATGCATCTGACTGAATATATTTTGAAACGAATCTCTATCGAAATTGAATCTACACCAGGCGGAGCTAGAAAAATTCTTTTGGGGAGGCCTAGTAAAGCATACTCTCTAATATAAAAATATAACCATATATTGAAAATACTAAAAACGTTCTCTAAACCATAATACTAAGCACTTATCTTTTTCTAAAATATTCATGTAATTGTAAAGGTTTAAATTCATAGAAGCTACATATTTTTAAGGATAAATTTCACTACAGTACCCTTAACTATCACGGTTTTTCACTAAAATACCTTTTATTACAGTAAGATACCGTTAATGCTACCTTCGAATATATTTTCAGTGATAAAATCTTTCTGAAAAACCATAGTTGAAGAATTTTACCGTAATTAAGAACTTTAAGGTATTTTAGTGTAAAATCATGATTGGTGAGGGTATTTAAAGTAAATTATTCTATTTTCAGTTTACATCTTTAGAAATTACTCAAATTAGTGATGATTATATAAATATGTGATTTTTTTGGGGTCTAAATTATATATCAACTTACATTAATATATTGTTAAACAGTTGAAGTACCTAACATGTGGACTCAAAAGAAAAAGTAAAATGAAGTTACTGGGGTTTGATCCTAAGACCTTTAGGATCAAAGTACAATGCCTCTACCAGTACACTGTATTTAAATTGAATCAAGTATATCAATATTTAAATTTATAATTACTCATATAGAAATCGAAAGACTGGGCGTTTATAGCATTTCCCGGAACCTTGGATGAGCCCAGGCCCCAGCCCACCCCTAGCTCCGCCACTGTCTACAAATATTCATTTCTTCCACTTTCTAATATTTGCACACATGCATTTCATGCGCCAATCTGGTTGGCTCTGCCACTGTCTAAAAATATTAATCTTTTTTTTAAGGGTATGGTTGATGATAGTTTACTACCCGCGGTATACTAAATCATTTCTCGAGGAAATTCTTACCCGACGAACTTTATATCAAGTGTTATTCTAGGGTTTTGGAAAAAAGAATCTCTCTTTGCATTTAGCCATCTTGGCAAGGTACCAGCTGATTTCGGAAAAGCTTTTGTAGAAATAGGTCCATCCTAATGTAATTCGATTATGTGACTGGAGTTGTCAAATGGACTCTATTATTGATTCTACCTTTTAAAACTGAATTTTGACTTATCGAAATATGTCAGGCTTATATGGATGTTTGCCCCCATAACAAATATAACGTTTGCCCATGTTATTTTAATGCATCCTTCACCAGATTTGAACCTAGGCGTCTCTCTTATAACCAACCAAGCTCCCTTTCAGTTGCTTGCTACCTCAGATAGTATGCTTAATTAAAACCGTAACCACTATTTTACAATGAATGTCTATGAGTTTTATATTGCTACCTGGCGATCAGTAGGACCTTTAAAGCTAATGTTGGCATTCTTATAATGTCAACCAATGCAACAAAATTCTCCTCAAAAGAATCTAGGAATTTTTTTTGTATTTGACTGATTGTTCTCCGTATGTTTCAGTTTTTGCTTTTCAGCTGATGATACTAAAATAAAATGTTTATACAGAAATGGGCAATATGTTTGGGAGGATCATCGGCCTAGATCCGGTGCATGGAAAGGTACAAATGGAGGAGAAGTCTATTCATTTAGCGGTTGTGATGATAATCAAACATCTGCTGATACCTCGGTATGCTGAATCTAGCAAAAACAACAGTTGTTTTATTTTAAGGAGTTGATTGCACAAAACCACTTTGTAGTTTAACCTTGTATAGCAATTATACTCTCGCAAATGATTTATTACCGCAAACACCCATCTGTTCATCGGCCAAAATGCTTAAATATTCATCTCGAAACATCTCAAATGATTATCTAATTTAACCGTACAAACTGTTCGTGTTGGTTAGAATAGAACCTATGTGCTTTTGAGTGTGCGCTAAAAAAAAGGGGTGTATATATGGGTAATCTACAGGAGGGTTTTGTGCAATTAACCCTTTTTTATTTAGTATTTGAAATAGAGGTTAATGGAGGGAAGAGGCCATAGGAGGGAATTTCCTCCTATTGCGTCGAAAAAGTATTGCCCTCCCTCATTTTTTCCGGCGATCGGCATTCATCATCTTCATCGTTATCATCTAAGATATGAGTACACCCAAATTTCATGCGATTCTACAACTTTTTCATCGTTGATTTTGCAATGTAAAAAGTTCTGTTGTCGGTAAACCGTTAATTTTGAACCTGCTATATTTAACAGTGAAAAAGTTGTAGAATCGCATGAAATTTGGTATACCCACATCTTAGATGATAACGATGAAGATGATGTGTGCCGATTGTCGGAAAAAAATGAACGGAGGGTGTATCTTTTCGACGCCATAGGAGAAAATTCCCTCCTATGGCATCTTTCCTCCATTATTCTCTTTGAAATATTTGTTTGGTTGGCAAAGGTTACATGACAACTTAAAGCCGATTATCTCTTCTAATATCACACAAGAAATCAACATATGTAGTGAGAGACTTTCAATGTGAGGCAACTAAGCTGAATTAGTTTGCCAACTTATCTAGAGTTTGAAAGTTTAGATGTAGAAGGTCAACCAAAGTGAAAAAAAACCCAGGGACATCGAGCTCTTATGAGAAGCAGGGACCAATGCTTATGATGAGTTTTTGGAAGATATTCTGAACCATTTGAAATAGAAGATCTTTGAATTGGTTCTGAGCAGTATAATTAAAGAAGTTTCAATGGCAATCAAAAATTTATAATTAATCCTATACTAAATTTGTGAGGGAAAAAAAGGTTTTAGTTTGCACAATTGCAGTATAACGATTATTATAAGATTTCGCAAGAGTTCCATATGTTAATGTTGGAATTATTTGCTTATTCTGTGTTATTGTAATAGGATATTTCTCAAAATCGTAGCATGCCATAGTTTTAAATTTTGTTTTTCCAAGAAAAAAGGAGTAAAGGTTAATTTCCCCAGAATACCACTGTAGTTACCACCATATAGCAATTATACCCCGGTGAGTGAGTGATTAGCGTAATCACCCCCTCTTTGCCCATTGACCAAAATCCTGTATAACACTCAAATTCAATTCTAAACAACTCAAATGATTGCCTGATTAAATCTATAACTTGTTTGTGTTGTTTAGAGTAGATTCTGAGTGCTTTGAGGGTTTTACAATAGGAGCATATGCATTAATAATGTAGGGAGTGTAAGTGCTATAGTGCTGTACGAGGCAAACTACAGGGGTTTTGTGTAATCAAACCAAAAACTGAGAGCTTGGTCTTCATCTTTGAGTGAACAAGCTAGAATAATTGATTTGTTAATATATTACTAATATTCATCATTTTTCTAAATATCATTGGTTGTGACAAGCAGGCTCTATCGAGGATCGCATCGACGGGAGCAATGACATACTGTTTCATTCAAGCATTTGAGGAAGATCATGGTGCCACATACGGAAGCATACTCAACTCCATGCGATCAACCATTCGGAACACGGTGGGAGCAGCAGGTCCAGTATCGACACTAATCTCCATGTTGCATATAGGAGGCAGCTTTGGCGCACTGAGACAGGTATATTTTCCCAAAAAAAAAACTACTAGAAAAACTAGTTTGTTGTTGCATTGGCTCGCAATGGAGGTCAACAAGCCAACTCTCCACCATATCTTTTATTTTACTTTTTCATCGGTATTGATATATTTTACAACGTACATACAGAAATTTAAATGCGTTATCAATTCCCTTTGAATGGTGATCTAAGACCCTAAAATGTTGATGTTCGCAATCATCCAATTCACGTATAAAAGGTTTGAGAATCACATTATATATCTTCAGTATAGCTATATTTTAGACCATGGGGATCATGATGGATGATACATATTGTCATAAAAAAGCTAAATTGCAGGAAACACCTTCAATTTTGGCAGTACGGCAGGGAATTCCCCTCTATTCAAAACTTGCACTTTGCCCACTTCCGAGTCCAACACTGGTATAAGTTCAACATTGTTATCATTTCTGTTATATCAAATTTTTAGTTCCAAAAATAGCCCTGAACTTCTATTATTTTCCTCCAATTATTTCATTGATGATTCATCATCAATATGCTTATTGAAGGATATTTTAGGAATAAAAGTCTGATTTCAAAAGTAAATTTTAACCCCTATCAAAACAGTGGGCAAGTGGAGGTTTGAAAAGATACGAGTATTTTCCGCTACGTAGCAAAAAATGGGATTATTTTCTTCAATTAAGCCAAAAACGGTGAAAAGAAAATTTCACCGTGCTACTGTATATGTTTTTCCTATTTGAGATGAACAAAATCCGCACTTCTCTACACCAACATGTCAAGAGCTTAGGGGCGCTGAGCAACAGAAGGTTGTGTAGCGCCCATGCAGGGGTGGGGTGGGGGTGGGGGGTGGGCCCCTCCACTTATGCATAGCCCCACCCCTCCTTTTGCTCTTTGTTGCGTAAGATCCAAAGGAACTGCGTTTTGCTCGTAGAAATTGTGCTTCCCTTTACTTATTAAAGAGCAAGACGGATGCGAGGCAACAATTGTCTGTAGCATATATTTTAAATTTGTGTAATATATGATTCATATCCGTTTGTATAGTAACTTATGACATTAACAAATGTTTTCGATTATCTTTATAGGAGCCGCAGCTGACCTGCAATGATCCGTTCGATGTTTACACGAAGCCATTCTCTCTGTGAATTAGTAACCAGACTCCGATTGCATAGAGAAGGATCTGCTCCATGAGCTATGCCTTTTTATGTAATGTATGTATTATGATTCTTATAGTGAGATCTATACGTGAATCACTAATATTAGTAATTTACTGGATCATTGTCATAATAATATCAAATTGTCAAAGAGATACAACTGTCATATGCTATGGCTCTTGGCACGTGGGTAATTATAAAAACTTTATTGATAAATTTCTCTATTACTTAAATTATGTGCATCGTATTTGTAAAATAGTATTTGTAAAATAATAATGACGTGGCATTTAATTACATGTATTGCACTTAAATCAATAATATATTTTTGTTTGATTTCTTTCAAAATAAGAAGCTGCCACTGTCACAACTAACATTTCTTGCAACATCACCAATCAATTTCAAATTTTAGAAGACCACTGTCACAAGCAACATTTCTTGCACAATCACCGATCAATTTCAAAATTTAAAAGACCCTGCCTTTTGCCCTATAATAGGCCCTATAATAGGAGAGATGAAGCAAAATCAGCATGTTTCATTCCCAAAGGTTTCTTATTGAGTGCATGATAAATAATAGGGTAAATTGTCAAAAAGCCCTCGGGCTGTTTGGGAGTTGTCTAAAAGCCCTTGATATTTTCGAAATTGTTGAGAAAGACCTACTATTCAAAATCTTTGTGAAACCTATGTGCTACATTTCATTTAGGCTTTTATTCTTTCTAACTGTTTAGATATTAGGCAACTTTTTAAATATTACAGGCCACTGATTAAACATTACAGGCCACCAGTATAAAAGGGGTTTTAATTGGATCCAGGTTTTTTTTTTTAAACAAGAGCAAAATGACCTGGGTTCTTTACAACAAGATTGAAGTGGGCTAAGGGCTTTTGACAATTGACCCTAAATAATATCAAAGCCATGAAAGAATAAAAACAAATAGTGAAACAGCAGAGCAGAATAAAAACAGGAAGAAAGAGAAAGAGGACAAAAAGCATGTAACAAGTTAGTTATCAATGAATTATTTCTCAGCCTTTGATAAACAAACAAAGAAACAAAAGGAGGAAAGAATCAATAGCTGGGCTCACAAAAATGCGAAAGATTCCCCCTTCATTCTTTTCCTGTCTGCATCTTAACTCCCCAAAGAATATTTAGTTTTATTCTATAAAAAATAAGTTAATTGCCCTCGTAGAAGAAAAAAATGTAAATTTTTTGACCGAAGCTGTTAATCCTAAGAAGCTTAAAGAAATGCATCCAGCTTATTTGAGTTCATAGTATGAGTCGGCCGAAAATCCTGTAAACCGAAGCTTTGAGCTCGTGATAATCTCTTTCAAAAAGGGTTCTCCTTTCTCTTCTCTAATGATCTCGAGGATGCTACAGATGACTTCCGAGGCCAATCCACTCTCTAACAGAGATCCAGGCTCCTCACCGCCTTCATGAATTAATTTTCCGATATCTCTTAAAGGGACCACATTTTTTAATATGACCTTGGCAAAGATGCGACCAAGGAACTCGGGTGCTTTCGGAGCATCGTTCACGGCATCCTCCAACGAAGCGAGGACCATTTCAAACCTGCCGGTAAAAAATTCGTATGCATCAGAATAATTTAGATAAATGAATGGATGCACATGTAATGCATTTTCAGCTATATGGTTAAAAACACCGACGCTGCGCCGCCGGCCCCACCGCCCAAAAAAAAAATCCTCGCATAAAAAAAATAAGAAAAAGAAAAATCGAATAGCATGAAACCAACCTTATTTTAACAACACGCACTTTATCCCTTCAACCCTAAGGGTGCCATTGTTTCCGTTGGGTATTCCAAAACGCCGACAGGGTTCTCCCATTTATATGCCATCTTTTATTCATTGGTTGTAGATAATATTTGGACAAAGGGGTATTTTGATAACAAAAATTTAAACGAAACCAAAAAAGTTAATGACTGCTTAAATAGGGGGCAAAGTGCGTATTTTTTTAAACCGAGGGCGGTTTCCGGGTAATCGGGCAAAAGTGAGGGTGTTTCCTGCAATTTAGCCTAGAAATAGCAACAGTTTTTTTTTTTAACTCTAAACCTTTATTGATCTGTCATTAGAAAGTAATTCTCGTTTTCCATTATGCAAAAAATTAAATTTCGGAGGATTTTCATTTTTCGAAGCAAGCTATTTATATTGGGATGGTTGGATTTAAAATGCCAAGTCTACATGTTTAGACAATGAAATAGAGAAAAAGATTTTATAAAATTAGGTTAAGCAAGGTTAGATCATTTATATATTGTATATTTGTATTAGCATTTTTTAATTTTATCTTTTCTCTTCTTATCTTTGCCAAGCATGTTAAATGGCATTCCATATCTCTAGTTAAACCTCGAGTGTTTGCATTATAATAGCATAGACAGATAGAAATGCTTACCCATTGCCGAATTGAGCTTGAGTAAGCAAGCCTCGAGATTTGCATAGATTGATAAGAAGAGTAGCCAAGAGATCTCTCTCCATGTCTTTTCTCTCAAGGAATCCATGACCCACAGCGACACCATTGAAGGATAGAAGCTCGGATAGTTCAGTTCTTTAACGCGCAAAGCTACTTCCTCCTCATCCTTGGCACTAGACATAGAAAAGAGTTTTCTATGAGTATAACTTTATCAAGAATCTAGCTTTGTTAAGAAATAAGAGCTAATCACTTATAAATTTAGAGCATAGATTGTAATAAGAACGATAGCAACAACATCAATGATGCAAATATACTTCAACGTTGTTTTTCAAATGTGTTCGTGTGCATGTATTGTATTAGTCTGTTGCCCTAACATTATAACGGGATACATACAAACATGCACACGCATGCAAGTAAATGCAAGCATATATTTAGAAGCATAACTCAAACCCAAAGAAGGCCAACCGGGATTTTAAAAAAATACACAGAACCGTAACATAGGAAAAAACATGATGTAGAAAAATATTTGTGAAACAGTCATATCGTTTAAGAGATAAAACCTTTGTTAGAAGAAACATACAGATATTCAGTCATGACACACTATAGAAATTAAAAGTTCATGCAATTTGATTGATACCGTCTGTAAACGCGTGAACTGGTGAAATTTATTCCAAAGCACCAATCAAACTTATGATGCACACCATAAACACAATAAACACTATTTTGCCTATTTCAAGTTATATTTCATCTTGTTGTATGATTTAAACATGCAGGATCCAATCTTAATTTTTTTAAGTTTTTCTTTAAACTCAAGAATTCAGGCGTCAATCCACTAAAGAAAAAGATCTGCATGCTTACTTTAATCTTTTTTCTTCATGATAATAATGTTTATGTATCGCATCTATTACTGTATGTCAGATGTTCATGAATCAGCGATCAATGTTATTTAGCCTATGCATCACATTTAAAAGAGTATACATAACTCAATGACACATTTTTTTTTGGGAAAAATGGATCTAAATCCCTAACTTTGAAAAGCAATAGGTTTAGGTCCTTGGCCCAGAAAGCAATAGGTTTAGTCCATATAATACATTTACTATTCTTTATGCCAACACTGACCTTTAAGGTAAACTACTATATTTCCCTTTAAAGTGTTATATATATATATATATATATATATATATATATATATATATATATATATATATTAAAGTGATATGTTTATCTTCTAAAGTACTACATTTATATTGAAATAGATCAAATGTAATAGATATAGTAATTTTACTAAAAAAAATATAGCCTAAAAGGGCAGTGTTGGCATAAAACAATAGTAAATGTACTATAGAGACTAAAACACAAAAAAATTTAAGTTTAGGAAGTTTTTCACACCTTTTTTTGGGCACCTAAATCTATTGCTTTTCAAAGCTAGGAAGTAAGACCATTTCCCCTTTTTTTGTCAATAGAAAATATTTATAAAAGAAACGGGCCTTCTCCTTCATTCTTAACTTACTATATAGTTAGAGAATAATGGAGGAAAGATGCCATAGGAGGGAATTTCCTCCTATGGCGTCGCAAAAATACAACCTCCATCGTTTTTTCCGACGATCGGCACCCATCATCTTCATCGTTATCATCTAAAGATATGGGTACACCTAATTTTATTTGATTCTACAACTTTTTCACCGTTGAATTAGTGGGTTCAAAATTAACAGTTTACCGACAATAGAACTTTTTATATTGCTAAATCAACGGTGAAAAAATTGTAGAATCGCATGAAATTTGGTGTACCCACATCTTCGATGATAACGATGAGGATGATGGTTCAATCGTCGGAAAACACGATAGAGATTGTATTTTTTCGACGCCATAGGAGGAAATTCCCTCTAATGGCCTCTTTTCTCCATTATTCTCATATAGTTATTCCCTTGAACACTATTATTGGAAATCAGCGACACAAACTAGATGGTGACGCACACAAACAAACATGGTAGGAAAAAATATTCATTATGAGGCATTCTGCAGGAGAAACAAGTAAGTAGCGAAAATGCATACCTATAAAACTCCTTTATTGCTGAAAGCGATTTTTCTCGCGGAACCTCTTCTGACAACAGCTGTGTATCTGAAACCACAGTCGAAGTTGCACCTAATGATTCATGATTTTGTCCCGCATTTACACTAGATGCCGTAAATTTATCAAACAGCTGATCAGGTGTAGAATTATAACCATTTGAACCTGATTTTGATGCTTGTCCACTAATAAACATCCCTCTTGCTAGACCCCCTTGTGGTTCTACGCTAATAGAACCATCATCAATAGGTCCCTGGGATGCAATCAACAATGCACTATTCTCAAAATTACGTTGCCCGTCTGATCTCGCATTTTGATTGCGAAAGCCATGGGCCCCGACACTTTGAGATTTTGGTGAAGGCAAAACAGAAGAGCTTCCTCTTCTTGAATTAGAATTCGTGTTCGGGCCCCAGGCCGATCGAGTGCTCGTTTGAAATTGCCTTTCTTGAGCTGCATCTCTATGCACCTCTTCGATTTTCTTTGGGCCATCGATTTTCCTCCTCAGATTCCATCTGTCTTTTCTTAAGTCAATCACATCTCTTAGCATAAATCTGACCCTAGAGGATAACTTTTCGTCAGTCGATAATATTTGCATTACTTTGAAATATTGATCAATATATGGTTTAGACTTGGGATGATCGATTTGCTTTCCTATTGTGCTCATCAACTTGCACAGAGCTTCGAGGCCTTCTTCATCAGGGTTCTGTTGCTGCCCTAACAACTTGCCGATGCAATCATGCATTATTCTCTCAGTGATCATCTTCTTCTTGTACAATTCACCAATCAATCGAATGTTTCCTAGCATTCGCCTGCGTGCTTGTACTCTTTTTGCGTCTCTCCCTTCTTCAGATTGTTTAGCTTCGCCTTCGGCTTCAATTCTGTTAGCTTCATGTTGCTCTCTATCCCCTCTTTCAAATTCAACTTGGCATTTGGTCAAAAGCAGCCTTTTAAAGGTAATTTTTTGATCATTCTCAACAAAATCAGGTAAAACATCAGAGAGACGAAAGCAGAAATCCGCGTACATTTCACAAAAAGTTGGTTCCATCAAAGCTTTGTCGAAAATTTGCGATATGACACCAGAAAGCGTATCCGTATTATCGATGTTAACCTCTGAGACTTTCTGAAAGAGTTTTTCGAAATTCTGAGGTGTCAACTTGTTTAGAATTGCTTTCAATTGCCTTTGCTTTGCCTGTTCCTCATTAGAAACTTTACCCACTTCATATTTCTTCTCGGCTTTGTGCATAACTTGCAAAGGCATTAAAGGAGGCGGCGGCATTAAACCTCTCGAATTGTTCATGGACCGCCATCTGTCCGCACTGGAAAAATTATGAGTTTGCCCTCCTTGAGGCACCGCAGCAAGAATTGGAACAGATTGATTTGTGTGCTGCGCACGTGGATTTCTCAAAACCCCATGACTTGCACCAGGACGAGAACTAGGAAAAGAACCAGATTGCTTCCACTTGTCATCACCACGAGAAACTCCTGGGGACCTCTCTGTAGCTTTTCCAGGGCTAGGATTGGGACTAACTTGTGAAGAGCACATCAAAACGTCGACTATATCAAATCCAATCTGGAAACCTTGAGGAAGGTGGACGCACAACTCTGAGAAAGTCAAAAGGAAGTCTCTAGTGTACCTTTTCTTGCCCGTAGCTTCACTTGCATCGTTAAGTTTCTGTCCTTTCTCCAGCTTTGGGGTAGATATTCCTACCGCTTCTTCCCAGTCATCAACTTCAGATTTAGTTTGTGTGGCATCGTCAATTGCAACAGCGTCGTCATCAGGATTATTTATATTCGGATTCTCTATTTTAATAGTCAATGAACTATCTAAAGTTTCTGAGGTATCGGCATGTTGTTGCTTTTCCTCGGCACCCTTGTATGCATTGTACAAGTCAGAAGTTCCTGCAGCATCAGCTTTAGATAATAACCCCTTTTTTCCCATCTTTTTTCCAGTAGTAGCCTTAACTTCAGTAGACTCCAAGGAGGGCTTCTCCTTGTCTGTTCTCTCTGAGGTAACCGGAGCTTCCATGGAAACTGCCTCGGATTTCTTGTGTGTTAAATCCAATGCCAAGTCAGCATCTGTGGAGACAAGTTGACTTCTTGAATCCTGCGAGCTACATTCGCTATGTTTTTCTAAACTGTTTGCCTCACTGTCTAAACTGCAAGCTACATCTTCAGAAGAATATGGAATCGCATCACCAGTTTCTTCTGTAGAGACCTCACAAACTTCAGAATTTTCACATTCTGATACAGCCAGCATATCTTTTCTGCATCTAACCTCTAATGAAGCATTATCATCTTGACATGGATCGGCATTCAAATTCTTCGCCATACTTTCGCCTGTTTCACCAGTTCTTGCTTCGGTGCTTACACTAACTTCTGGACCAGAAGAAGGCAAGCTAGTGGGAGTACATGACTTTTCTGCCCTTGGAGATTCATGAATGTTTTGAACGCCTTCCATTAATGGCCTGCTTTGTACCTCTTCAAAACTGCCATCCATAGAAGTCTTTATTGAAGACAACGATGATTCATCGGTCTGCACCAATCAAACAAAGTGCACAAGTTAGATGAACTCGTATCAATAATAATAACTTGATGAAGAAAAGGATAAATTACATGAAACTAACCTTAAGTCCTTAAGAGCCATTTTTTCACTAAAGTACCTTACACTTTTTTCCCCAGTAAGCTCCCTTAAAGTGATGCATTTAAGGCAATTTTCGTTTGGGGGGGGGGGGGGGGGGAAGCAACGTAAAAAGGAGTTCACCGAAATACAAAAATCTTTAAGGTGGTTTAGAAAAAACAACACTACTTAAGGCTAGTTTACTGTAGCTTGGCCAAAATAAAGATAACCGCATAATTTAAAAGCATACTTGTTGCTGAGACGGACTCACATCCTTTTGACTCGATTTTTTCTGATGATCCAACTTAGGCTCTTCAGCCTTGCTAATAATAGGCATGCTAATAGTCACTGAGGGCCCCACAGATCTAGGACCAACAGATAGCACAGCTGAATTCGCTGGTGTATTCATTGGACTTGACGTATTCATTAATGAAACAAATTGCCCGTTTTGTCCAACCGCGTAGTTAAATCTTGGTGGTGTAGTATATGAATTGGGCTGCATTTGCGGGAAATAATGAGGGTGCCCACTAAACGATGCAATGGGCCGAGGTTGTGGCATTGCATTATTACCGAGCCTCAACTCCTCATGTGTATCGGGATGTGTAATTTTCACTGCAGATTTACGAGGGCCGACGAAATTCCCTTGTTGTTGTTGCTGTTGCTGAGCGAACTGTATTTGTGGATGTAAATGATGGCTTATTTGAGGTCCAAAATTGAAGCCTTGCCCCTGATGAATCATAGGCTGAGGTTGCAAAGGATGAGACTGAAGGTTAGGGACAAACATCTGCCGTGGAACTTGGGGGGAATTTCTTATGGGCAGAGTCATGGGGATTTGCTGCGGCCTGGGCCCACTGAATTGCATAGGAATAGGCGGTTGTTGAAATTGCGGGTGGTTTGATATTCTCGGCATAGGAGCTACAGGAGCAGTTAAAATTTGTTGATGCACCTCTTTCTTTACTTGAACAGGAGGATGAGGCTCTGGATTAGTAAACTGGTTAACACCCGCATCTTTTCGTGCTGGTTGCTGCTGCATCTGTGGCTGTGGCTGAGGCTGAGGCTGAGGGCCAGAAGATATGGGCTGTGTGGGCACAGCACTCAACGAATCGTGCCGAGCCTGCATGATGCAGAAGCAAAACAAGCAATTAATAATGTCTTAGCATACCGTTTGCCAGAAGAAACACTAGAAGTGTCAATCAATATTGTAAAGCAAGGTTTAAAAGGCAGACTAATCAGCACTTAAATGTTTGGCTAGCAACCACATCAAATAGGATTTACTTGTAAGATGGAAGCATAATCAGTTCTATGCAAAATACGTGAAAGAACTGCCGGTTAGTATGATGCAGATAACCAACCTGATATTCAAAATCAATGCCCAAATTCAGTATTCACATAACAAAGACTCAATTCTTTACTTCTGTCCTTAACTACATATTTTTCAAAAAATTTAAGAAACTTTTCTATATTAATTTTATATGTTTATACATTAAAAAAAATCTCTTTCTGCATAATATTTAATAATCCATTTATGTGACAGTTAATCAGCTTATGTGTTATGTGCTGGATGACGATATAGATAATACACATAGCTTACACCATTGGTATCGACTATGATATTAATGATAGATTCCTGGTAACAGCTTGGTAGGCATCTAATCAAGATTGTTAAACACGTGATGATCGCTTCCAGGTGTTTTGTGGCCATAAATTTCTACCATATCCTCGTTTTTCTCCTACCTTTCCCGGTATATCTAAATCCGTCAGATTCTAAAGCGTCTCCACATCTCTACTAGACAGTATCAACACAAAGAACTTCATTAAAACTCATTCTAAAAATGCCTAGAAAGTCCAGAGACTGCAAACATAACTACAAAGACGTAAGAACTTGATGTTGATGCATAATGTAAGCTTATGCTGATAGGGAAAAGATTTGTCTCCCATCTAAATTTAAAGTTAACATCCAAGAAAATCTCATTATGAAAGCAAACAGTTTCAGACATCAAGAATGCAAATTGGCATACCTGAAATCGCATCTGCTCATCAAGATTTGGCAGAGCTGAGCTAGTCCGTGCAGGAATCTACATTAACCAAAATACAGTTTCAACCATGCCGAATAACTATGAAAAAAAGAAAAAAGACCAAAAGGAAACAAAAATAAGAGACGTCTTTCTAAATGGACAAATAATGTGATTTACCTGCACTCCAGTCATGCAAGCAGGACTTATGGATCCAAATTGAAAAGAAAATGAATCTATCCCAAGTCCTGCAGGAAACAACATGATTGACAATAAGAAAATAAAAAACATATAAAAATGAACATTCTACATAATTGGCCCAATCTCAACCCAATGTTTCAAAAAGTAAAAATACGCTCTACATAGATTTATTTTTAATAGTTAATCTCACCCAATATTAAGCAATGGTACTGAAGTTACCTTTGACAGGTGCGGTTGCTTCTGCTGAAAACGAAATTCCAGGAGTTGATTGTGATGGTGCTTTTGGAAGGGCTGGCGAAGTCCTTGGGATGGCCGCATCAACTGATTTCGGAATCAGGTCTGGTTTAGGACCACCTGGTGTCACTGTGGTGGATGAGTCTACAAGAAAACAAACAAAATTAAGATTAGAAAATATATGAAAATAAAGATACTTAGTAACCAATCTCCAGATCAAGATCTCATTAAAATTTAAGGCAATTACCTCTCTAAGAAATACGTGTGCATCAAGGCAATTTACAACTATTAAGTGCATCCATGCAACCAACTTTGACACAATGTCAGAGAAAAATTCTAATAGAAGTAAATTTTATATCACCAGACTTAGTAATACAGATTAATTTTGGGTAGAAACTAGAAACTATTATTTTTAAAACCACTTGCCACACTAAGTGACTAGTGCGACTTGTTCGCAGCAGTGGATAAAATTTATATATAGAAAATCAGCATGAGAAAGGGTCAAGTGAACTTGAAAGATTTCTGATATATTATATTGAAAATGAATATCTGTTTGAAATTAGTGACCTCAATACGACATCATTTAAACTTATGGATATACGAAAGTTGAAGATCTCATATATCAAAATCAGCCACTGAAACATACAAACTTGGCACGTAAATTCGTAAATCGAAAGGAAAAGATAAATGACGGATTCGACTCACCCTGAGAAAGGGGACCATGGGCACCATTTTGCACATAGCTTAGAGCGGCACCGGCAGTAGACGTGTCAGAACCCACACTAGCAGGATTTACCCTTGACTGCCCTCCTTGTCCATCGCCAGCGCGCTTGAAACTGGAAAAACCAGAGAGAAAAGTAAATAAAGACAGGTCTTTAACTACAATTTGCCTACATAGATACACAATGGAAAAGACAAGAAAAAAAATGAGACTAGTAAAACAGCAAACTTTAAAACAACCATTGCAGTATAATTGCCCACATTGTCCATTACCAGGTTTCTTGCATACTCCTTGAAACTGGAAAAATAAAAAATTAAAGCGGAAAATTCTTAAGCTAAGTCCTATATACGATACCTGGCGGTTTGGATTCTAAATATTGATTCATTAACTTTTGGGTCTCTCGAACCAAATTTTACGGTCTCAAACTTGGTTATCATACAAGACCCGATTTCAGGTTTTGTACTTTGGCTTTCAAAGCCCAATAAACGACTGAAACCTTGTGCCTGCTCAAAGACCTCACTAGAAATTAACAACCTTCGCGACATGCTAAACATTTTCGAACCAGAAAAAATACTTCAAACTGCTCATTTACGTTACCTCAATATCTACTCACGCGCTTTGTGAAACTCCATAGGATTTACTAGTTATGCAATACCCATTAAACACATATTTCCCAAGACCAGTAATTAGCCATGCAGCTCCAGCTTGGTTTAAGAGTTCAGTGACTTCATAATCCTAACTTTCCCTTGTATGCCTTTTAAAAACTAAGGCTCTGTTGGGTATGAAGCTAGGGTAACTAGAGTTTATTTTTAAGTGGAGCTAGAGAGGAGAGGATGCAAACTACGGTTTGCAAGCCCCAAACTTCATTTAAAAACTAACTCTGGTTTTATTATAAGATATGTGTTTGGGAAAACAAAGTTTAGAAAACTTTGTTCTGATTAGAGTTTAAATATCTGCAGTTAACTCAACTCCAAAATGAATACCAACCAGAACAAGGTTAGCGGTTTGGAGTTATATTAAAGTATTATGTTGTCTTCATATACATTGTTATCCCACAACCTAACAGCTTAAGCTTTTGGGTAAATGGTTCTTAACATGATATCAGAGCAGACAGGTTCAAGAGGTCGTGCGTTCAGACCTTATTATTGTCAATTTAAGTCATATTTATTTACCCCCATTTGTTCGGCCTATGCCAACGACAGTTTCAGCTGAGGGCCTTTATTTTCATATGGTCTGAAATTCAAAGGCCCACGTGAAGGGAGTGTTAAAGGATTATGTTGTCTTTATATACATTGTCACATACATTGTCCCAACCTAACAGCTTAAGCTTTTGGGGAAATTAACTTTTGCTAACTTTATAAACTTCAGTTTAGATAACTTTAACCCCATTCCCAAAAAGGGCATAACTTTCAGATGACCAGTGGCCCAAAACAGCAAGCAAACTCGATTTCATCAAGTAACAAATTGCAAAAATTCTCACCTTTGGTTATTCGTCGATCGATTCGCTGGATTGGGCAGAGGAGCGCCGCCGCCTCCACGTCCGCCGCCGGCGAATCCTCTTCCGTGGCCGGAACGACCGCCGCCACCGGATTTCCCGCCCTTTTCAACCGTAGATTGATTGTATGACATTAACACTAAACCCTTCTGTTTCGCCTTCCCCTCTTGTATCCAAACCCTAAACCAACAACAAAATCAAAGAATCAATACCGAATTCGATCAATCGCAAACCCTAGACACAAGCGTTTTATTTGAAACGAAATTAATCACCTGCAACGAATCGAAGAGACCACAATCACAAGGATTGGGAACGAGGATCGATCGTTAACAACAAAAACTATTCTAGAGAGAGAAAGCAATGTTTAGAGAGAAAGAGATATTTAAGAGAGAGAGAGAGAGTTTGAACTGGTTGGCCTTTTATGAGAGAGAGGACGTGGCCGAGTTGGGTTCGGATCTGTGTCGCAGGGCATTTTGGGAAGGAATATATAAAACGATGAGATGATGATAAGCGGTCAAAACGACTAATCAGGAGGCTGATGCTTTAATCTCCGCCGTTGGATGCTCCTTCAACGGTGACGGTTAAAAGTTTTATGATAAGATTAAATATTTGGAATAATTATTTATTTAGAGTAAATTTAAATACAAAAGTGGGTTTAGTCAATCGTAACAAACAATTAGAACCGGAACATCCCGAGACAGCCTATTAGTTTGTGTTGGTTAATTATAACTGAAATTTAAAGTTCTAAATTTGGTGTTAGTCATGAATGCAGCTGGAACTGGATCTAAAAGAAAAAAATGTTAAAATCATAACTTTTTCATATACAAAATGAATGTTCCACCCTTAAAAATTATCCCAGTTATTTGGATGGAACAAGAATAAAAAATCAGAACTTTTTTAATTCTCCCTTTCTCTCTCCCTCCTCTACCATTTTCTTTTGGCAAGCTTTCAAATCATTTTCTCTCTCTTTTTTATCGACCAAATCCAATTGATTTAAACAAAAACTTTGGATCGTTTTAAATCCATCTGATTTAAAGACACCTAAAATTAATCGGAAAATATATAAATTATTAAACATATAGGCAACCATAATTTGATCAAACTAAAAGGAAGACGGGTTTAATTATATTTTATTAGTATACAGAAATCATATTTTCTATAATTTAAATTGATTTTTTATCTTACAAACCATTTAGAAATAATTAAATATTTTCTAATTAAGCTTATATGTATATTTGGACTTCACCAATAAAAATAGAATAATCCAATATAATTTCAATTTTCAGTTCTAACTTAGTTCTTGAATCCTATAAAAAAAGTTCTAGTTCAATTACTATATTTTCTAGTTTAAAAAAAAAAAATCTCGAAAAGTCTTACTTGACTAAAATGCCCAAAGAGATTTTTCTTTATCTATTCAAACTTGACCTTGATTTTGTTTAGCGATTTATACAGTACTAGCATTTATAAAAATTTGAGAAAATTATAGTCAAAATAAATATATTCTGTTAAAGATTTTTGGTATGATTTTTTTAATACGTGAGAAGATTTGGATAATTTTGTTATTGATTCTTATAGATTCGTCACAGATATTTTTAAGATATGCTGTTAGTTATGATTTTTCTACATATTTTTTTCAAAATCATGATTGTTTTTTTCGCATGTGTAATTCTAATAATCAAATTAAAATTAAAAGCCATCTCTATTGTTATACAGAGGAAAAGAAAATGGTTATTTAATTTTGAAATTGATCGGTGGGCGTGGCTTCTTGTTTATTTAGAGAAATCAAACCAAAAAAACCCAATATTGTTTTATGTGCAATGCAGGTCATTATAATTTTATAAGTACAATGCATGTAGTTAAATTGACATATTATTATTATTTTACAAGTACAATCCACGCCATCTTGTTATTATTTCACTAGAGCAATACACGTAGTTAAATAAACTAGTATTTTGCATGTACAATACATATGTGCATCTTTTAATATCGAGGCGTGTATGAAATTTTTTATCTTGGACATTACACATTTAAATTAAATGAACGCGGTCAGTGGTCATATTAGAATTGAGAAATTTACGAGTTATACAAAATAATAAAGATATAAGGGATTATGTATAAATCTGTGAAGCATATCTCTTTTTAGGTTTTTAAGCATGAGAAAGAACGCGTAATAAATGAGAAAAAGATGCTTCTTGACTTTTCATTTTCTTATTTTTGTCCTTTATGGCAGCGCAGGTAGAAATCTCCAATGCTCAACTTTAACTATTGAAATTTTGTCATTTTTTATTTTGTTAATTAATGACATCAACTAAGTACTTCCAGTTATAATAGTAAAGACAAAGGAATTTATCATAAAAATCCATATAATTACATGCAAGCACACGTGCCAAAAAAGCTCGTATAGACAGAGAAAGACATATTTTAATTTTATTATGAAGGGCGGGGTATTTTATCTTTTAATCAAAAAATAAATAGGAAAAATAGAGATATTTTGTTGTTTTATTTTGTTACTGATGCAGTATCTTAATAGATTTGATAAATGTTCTTGGGTGAAAGAATTTGCTGCTATTTTTTTTTGTTTGTTTGGAAGAAGTTTGCGGATTAACTTAGGTTATCAGATTTGTTAAAACTATTAAGGTTTTTAATAATCATAAAAGCATTTTTTAATTTTTTTGTTTAAAACTGTCATTTTATGTTTTATGGCTGTTGCTTCTAAAAGTTTTCTCTCATCAAAACAGCTGAAGGTGTGGACCATTACAGAATTAATATTTTTTTTAAAATTTTTCTAAGTATTTAATCCTAAAGGGAGCCACATGCTTATCCCTTTTTACATAAAAACAGTAGAGATAATAATAAAGACTCGGGTAAGATTCCGGTTCAATCGACTTTACACAAAAAGCAATGATAAATGGAATTGGGCTTCTTGCCCTCGACTTTGGCCCAAAAAAAGTAATAATAAAAGGCACATTATTTCCTGCTATTGGTCATTTGATCATAGCTGTGAAGTATTTCTTCAAGAAAAAGATAAGCAATGATGTAAAAACTGTTACAGTGAGGGTGCTCTTGGTAGGAGGTAATTTTCATGGTGATCCTAAATTATCATGAAATGTCACAATACTCGTTTAGGTGTAAAAGTTATTTCCGGAAATGTAGAATTATCTTGATGATCAAATAACCGCGTTTCATTGTAATTCTATTCCACTCAAAACACGTGTCTATCCTAAATTACCACGAAATATTCCCGTCTAACATAAATGAGCCATGATCATCCGCCGCCGGCCTTCTTTGCGGCCCGCCGGCCCATTGTCGGTTGTCCGCCGGCCGTTCGCTGCCGCCGGCCATCACAGATCTTTCTCCGGCCGGCCTGCCGCCGACCGGACATCGGCCATCTCCGATCGTTTACCGGCCGGCCAGTTGTCGATCAGACGTTGGTCGCCGACCCACCGCCGACCGTTTGTTGCCGGCCTTACCGTCATCCACCGGCCCTCCTCCGGTCTCGCCGCCGGTTGCGTGCACGCGTGCGCGGAGAGAGACACACATATATATATTACCGTGAATGATTAAAATAAACTAAACACGTTAATAAAAGATTTCTTGGAATTAGACGCCGGGTCATTTCATTTCCGGAAATACAAGAATTCCTGATAATTTTCTATTCCATGTACCAAGTCTTTAACAAGGTCAAAGACTTGGTAATAAAGCAAGTCTTTAACAAGAATAAAGCTGCATTCACAAGTTTTTAACAAGAATAAAGCTGCATGCTACCTGGAGACTTCGTAATAAAGCAAGTCTTTAACAAAAGAATAAAGCTGCATTCACAAGTTTCTGGGAAATTAATACATGACAATGGCCTAAGATTCTGCAGTATATTTCAGGAGGCCGTCTAGGCTTGAACTTATGATATGTACACCAGAACACAATCCAGTGACAATGGACTATAATTTTACCTTGAACAAAGTATATCAACACATGCACTAATATGAGGCTAAACTGCATAAATTGACCCACCAACTTTCAGGTTTTTGCGGTTGATAGCATGAAATTTAATAATTAAAGATAAATTTCATGAACAATTTTTTCTGGCATGACAACCATATGACATTAACTTTGTGTCTTAATAGACCATTATATCCCTCGAAATTTTAGGCGTTACTGAGATCATAAGGATAAAATGGGGAAAACGGGTCAAATATTAATGACGTGTCTGTTAAATATAACGTTTGCAGACGGATGAAGAGTTGCAATCAGGGATGATAGTTTATGATACTTGCTTATAATTAAATTAGTTCATTATATCAATCGCAAAAAACGTGAAAGTTGATGAATACATTTGTGCAATTTAACCCTAATAGTATCCCACATAGACATTTAAAAAGAAATTGCAATCTATATAATAGATTCATCGGAACCTTAGGGGTTTGAGCCCATGCCCGGTCCCCCGGCTCCGACACTGATCGGTAGGTTAAGCATTATTCTATCAGTGTTTACAGGCCACAACTAATAAACATTAAGATTTGAGGGACCTTTGAATAAATATTCGGAGGTTTCATCAACATATCTCTATCTCTGTAAAGCTAATGGAAGGGTATAGAATTCCTTGTCCTAATTCCAATTTTGTCCTTTCACTCCAAAACCCACTCTACTTTCAAATAAACAATACAATGGACTTTCAACTTTTTTGGATATAAATACCATGTACTTTCTTTGTTACATTTAAATATAACGGATTTTCAATATTTTTTAGATAAATACCTATACATTGTTTGTTACAAATAAATATCATGAACTTTCAATGTTTTCACATAAACATCATAAACTTTGCTGCTTACAAATATATACCATTGACTTCCAACGTACGTTATTGTCCAGATAAATACCTTGGACTTTGTTGTTTATAAATAAATACCATAAATTTTCACCGTTTTCAGGTAAATACCATGGACTTTGTCTGCTACAAATAAATACCATGGACTTTCAACGTTTTCTCACATAGATACCATAGGCTTTGTTGTTCACAAATATATTCCCTAAACTTTCATGGACTTTCATTTTTTTCTCACATAAATACCATGGACTTTGTTATTCATGAACAAATACTACAGACTTTCACCGTTTTCAAGTTAAATACACTGTACTTTGTTGTTCATGAATAAATACCATACCGTTTCACCGTTTTCTCATATAAATACAATTGACTTTGTTCCTCATAATTCAATCCCATTAAAGTTTACCGTTTTCCAGATAAATACCTTGGACCATTTCTCAGGTAAATACCATGCACTTTGTTCTTTATAAATAAATACTGTTTACCGCCGAAAACTGGATTGAGACGTTGGGACGTCTAGCCTGAATTTGGAGGCAGATATTATTTGGACATATCCATCCACCTTTCTGAAAATACCAAGTTGCTTTATGGCACCGTATATCGGAAGTTTGGATAGATACGACCGATATAGCAGACTTTATCAGATTCCCTCTCATTTATGAGGGGTTTTTTAATTGTAAGGACGCTCTTTCCCGCAGGTGCAATCTTCTGCAATTAATTACGTTATTGCATTGCGATAAACACTTTTTCCTGCTCCAAAAGATCACTTTGTGTCGTGTGTTATTTTATTTATTAAGGTTGCCCGTGGATTGTATACGGAGACAAATTTATGTCGTCGCCCGTAGGGCGCGGATTAGTCCAAATCCGTATATTTTAGATTTGGATTTGGGTCAAGGATTTGCTTGACAGGGTCCACGTTGGTATCTTAGTTTGCCAACGGGAATGAACTTAGGACGCAGATTTCATATAAATGAAGTCCATCAATTCTTGGGATATTTGAGTTTGATCTAAGAATCGTTAGTCATATTTGAGACTAAGATCAACTTAGAAACAAATGAGCATATGGGCCGAATTATATTAGTTTAAGAACATCACGGTTCATTATCGTCGTGTTTGGGACGAATATTAGTTTAAGGACATTTCGGTCCAACATTCATCTTGCGCGCACGAGTATTTGTTACGTGTAGAAGTGAACGATGGTGATATGGGATGCGCCCAATTTGGGGTGCAATCCAATTGGAGGTGTGCGCATCGATGTGTGCACCAATGTGAGATGTATCATTCCCTATCTTGATGAATTTTCATATCTTTCATCAAGTTGGGATAAGTAGTTGTTGTTGGTTGTCGGGACCCGCCGCCTCTCCGAAGACGTTGAGAAATTATAACGACATATATCAGAGGTATGAAGAGATGTACCCTTGAACTAAATCCTGTATTTGAGGGAAAGAATCATGGTGGATCATCCAAAAATCATTAGTCTTGTTTGAGACTAAGATTAACTTAAAAAGTATGGGATGAAAATCGTTAGTCATGTATGTGACTAAAACCTGTTTGGATATCATGAAAATAAGTTTAGCCAATTTGGGCTAAGATTGGGTTTCTGTTACACCCAGCAACGCTAAGCACTCAGTTGCAAATAAAGTTCACGTGCATATCATGTGAGGCGCTATGATAGTGCTAAGCACTAATTTTTCTCTAGTGCTCACGTGTGTTTCACGTAAGGCGCTCAGCGTCTGACGCTCACGTGTGTTTCACGCGAGACGTTCAGTTTTGGCTTCTTTTGAGCGCTCACGTGTGTTTCATGTGAGGTGCTAAGTTTTGGACGCTCGCGTGTGTTTCACGTGAGGCGCTAAGTTCCTTGGAGATTTAATCTCTGTTGATATTTTTAGAAAATTTAAATCTCTGTTAATGGTATTTTGACCATTAACGATCTCCAAGATCATTATTTTGAGAATCTAGGATCAGGTCCTTTAAGAACTAAATATTTGATTTGAAGGAACTAAATTCCTGGAGTATTATGGGCTCCATCTTCTTCATGTTCTTGTATCCATATTCTTCCCTGAATCTTTGATTCTCAAGAATAAGATCTTTCCGATGAGAATTAAATTATCAACTTGTGGAAGATTTGTCTTACGTGTCTCAAATCCAGAAAAAGAACTAAGTTCTTGAGAAGGGTTAAGCCCTTAGATATGTTAGGTAAAGGAGATGTTTTGATCTCGATATTTTCTTTACCTAGGGTTTTGAGGAGGAAAACGATCTTACTTCTTTTATTGAGAATTAAATTCTCTGTTTATTTTTGTAAGCTTTTGAGAGTCTTGTGTATTTTTTTACAAAAGTTTATGGGGGTCTCCTCTCTTTTTTATATCTCTTCCTTTCATTGATTAATCTCTTTGCTTCTATATGAGAAGAGAAAAATCAATTTGTTGAGAAAATCTCTCGTTGAGTGATCATGATTGGTTTTATAATCAATCAAATTGATCTTTTAGATCAATCGGTGAATTTTATTCACCGTTGGATTTTTAATCCAAAGATTCTTTATTTTACAGAGAAGATTTCTTACTTGTTTTAATATGATTAGGAGAATATTTTCCTAAAATAGAATTTTATTCTATTAGACGATTGATTGGTGATTTTATAAATATTTGATCCATCGGCTCTCTGTTTAACAGAGAAAATCTTCCTAGTTTGAGAAAGATCAGGGAAATATTTTCCTAAACAGAATTTAATTCTAAATTTTGATGACCATTGGATCTTTGATCCATCGGCTATCTGTTAAAGAGAGAATATATTTCTTATTTAGAAATACCAAGGAGATATTTTCTTTCTAATAGAATTTAATTCTACATAGAATTCAATTTTATTAGAAAGAATACTTACGTGTTTTGCACGTGAGCCATTGGCTTATAGCACCTCACGTGGATATCTCGTGAGGTGCTGCCAAGAAGCCGGCGCTAGCACTCACGTGGATATCACGTGAGGCGCTGCCAAGCAGCAGGCTCTAGTGCTCACGTGGATATCACGTGAGGCGCTTTGGAACCAGCATAGGATTTAATCCTAGCCGAAGCGGTACCTACATGCTTTGCATGTGATAGCGCATGTGTTTAACACGTGGGGCTTCCCTTTAGTTTTATCAGGGAATAATAAGTTCTGGGCCAATTTTTTTTGCGGGAACAAATGCCCTCTACTAGTTTGCCCACGTAAGTATGTACGTGGGTTAAGTAGTGCAAGGTTATGCATCGCTATAGAATCGATGGTTTAGGAGACAAGTTTAGGATTCTTGTAACCTAAGACTTTTTCCATCTTCATGATCCGTTAGGGTCTCAAGAAGGTTTGTCTCCTTATGAGTCGTGAGGATCTCATAGGTGCATATTCTCTTTAGAAATCGTGAGGATTCCTAAGTGTTTATCACTTTCGTGAGTCGTAAGAATCTCACTCGGGTATTTTCTCCTTACGAGTTGTGAGGGCCCATAAGTGGCTTTTTCACTTCATTGGTATGCGAATTTGGCGAATTTAGTCCGTAGATAGTATATAAGAGTCAGTCTTGACTTCCTTGTAGGGCAGCGATGGCTTAGGAAACATGTTTAGATCTGTTGCCTAAGGCTTTTCAACTTTATGAGCCGTGATGGTCTCATAAAGATGTTTCTTTTTACGAGTCGAGAGGATCTCGTAGGTGTATTTTCTCCTTAAAAGTTGTGAGGACACCTAAGTGTGTTTTCTCTTGAGAGTCGTAAGGATCTCACAAGAGAATTTTTGTAACAACTCTGTTTCAGTGTACAGGAAATTTGTTTAAAAGTTAATGTATAAATAGAGTTTTTGAAATCCTGTGTATGCTATAAGTATTTGATTTGCTTTTAAACATCAAAAAAGCCCTTGTAACTCATTGGTAAAGCCTTGCATTGCTGTGACATAGCCCCTGTGTTCGAATCCCATCAGCCACATATATTTTTTTGTTGATTTTTTTTAAACTTTTAGAAGCTCAAAAGTTTACACGTGCAAAACACGTAAAATGAAAAGTCACAACAAAATCAAACACGAGCACTGAGGTATACCAAGCGACAGGGACACATGGCCAAGATCCAAGGCCCATCCTACCGGATTGGACCGGCGAGATGTATTGAGGAGGCCGACACCGCCGGGTATATCTGTATGGAATGCGCTGAATTTTTAAACCCTAGTCTGTTGGCCTTCCCCCTTAACCCCAGTACTGTTTGTTTTTACTGAAAATAAACAGAGAATTAAACGAAAGCATTAAACCAGATTTTAATGCACATTTTTAATTCTCAATTCATTATCCTAAACCCTAATTTTTCCTATAAATACCACACTACATTTTACCCCTCCTCATTCAGAAATCCCATAGAAAAACTCTCTAAAATTTCCAAGTCCAAAGTTATATAAGAGGAGTTAGCAAAAGTCAAAGTTTCAGCGACATTTCGGAAAGTATCCTGTTTACCCCAATCAGAGCAAAGCTCTGTTCAAATTCCGAGGCGGGAGATGAAGCAACGCTTCATCTTCCCCCAATCAGAGCAAAGCTCTGCTTTGAAAATTTAAAATTTAATAAATGAAGCAACGCTTCAGCTGCGCAAGTACTGCGCTGCGCGACACGTGTCAGCGCAGATGCGCTAGCGCAGATGCGCTGCGCTGTGCGCTGCGCGACACGTGTCAGCGCAGATGCGCTGCGCTGTGCGCTGCGCGACACGTGTCAGTGCAGTTGCGCTGCGCTGTGCGCTGCACGACACGTGTCGCGCGCTGGGGCATCTGCGCCAAACAGAATTAAATTTTTAAGAAATCTTTTCTGTTCTTGTTAAAATAAGAAGATTTTCTTCTGCAAAGCAGAAGTTCTTAGATCAAAGATCCAACGGTGGGGAAAATTCCCCAAATCACTCAGAGAAAAATCTCTTTAACAAATTTAACTAATTTATGGGCACTATAAAAAGGACCCTAGGCCTCAATTCAAAGGCATCAACATTTCTTAAAAAAAAGGTCAAGAGCTTCAAACAGAGAGAACTCTGAGAAAATTCCAAAAAAAAGGTAAATAACCTTCATAAAATAGAAGAAGAAATTTCTTCTAGTAGATCATTGATCTAAAAACAAGATCAATAATCTTTACATAAAAAAAAACAGTGCTTTGCACTTCTTATGAACCTTTGGTTCTTTAAAAAACAAGAAAACAATAAAATAAAAATAGTGCTTTGCACTTTTATGAACCTCTGGTTCTTGAAACAAAAAGAAAAACTTATATTTCTTTGATCTAAATTTAGATCAAGGAATTAAACAGTGCTTTGCACTTCTGTTCTTGAATCTAAAAGATTCTTAGTGCTCTGCACTTGCAAACTGCGCTGTTGCGCTCTTAAGAGGGCGCCACGTGTCAGCTACAGAACCACTTGCTCTACACGCTCTTGAAATAGAGCTTTGCTCTCTGGAATTGGCGCAACTCACCAGAGCGCACCACGTGTCAGCAGCGCAACAGCGCAGCGCGCTAGCGCAGCGCACTGCGCTGTTGCGCTTGCGCTCACCAGAGCATGACACGTGTCCTAACCACAAGCGCTTGCGCTCAGTAATTGGCGCAAAGCGCCTGACAAATGCAATGCATTTCTCTTCCTGAAGGGCCAGGCCCAATTAAAAGACCAAACATGCCTAGTTAAATTGATGCTCTGCATCATTTATAAATGGGCAAAGCCCAAACAAAATAATAAAATGCTATGCAGATGCCTTGCAGAGCCCAAAATAAGTTGATGCTCTGCATCTTTTATGGACAGAGCCCAAACAAAAAAAATAGAAGTAATGCAATGCATTATTTAAGTGTGGGCAAAGCCCTAGCACAAGTCTAATAGACTAAAAATAAATAAAATGTTGAACATTTTCAATTGGACTTAGCCTAATTTTGGGCCGTAAGTCCTCAAATTAAATTGACTGAGCATGACTGCTCTCTTAAATCAATTTACTACCGGTTCGAGGGTACATCTCCGAACTCCTCTGACACCTGTCGTTGTAATCCTTCAATGACGTCAGGGAGGTGACGGGTCCCGACGACCATACACGAACAACGGACCGAAACGTCCTTAAACTAATATCGGACCGAAACGTCCCTAAACTAATATCGGACCGAAACGTCCCTAAACTAATGGTGGACCGAAACGTCCTTAAGCTAATATCGGACCGAAACG
This sequence comes from Agapanthus africanus, assembly GCA_030015575.1. NCBI lineage: Eukaryota > Viridiplantae > Streptophyta > Magnoliopsida > Asparagales > Amaryllidaceae > Agapanthus > Agapanthus africanus. The sequence continues at coordinate 26,790,058 of CM057339.1, read as the reverse complement.
TCCCTAAACTAATATTGGACCACCACGTCCCTAAACTGGAATATGGACCACCACGTCCCTAAACTGGCACAATAGAGCCCAAATGCTCTTTTGTCGGACCTAAACGGTCGCGTTAAGTTGACCTTAGTCTCAAACTGGACTAACGTATCCTTAACAAACTTTTGAGTCGATCTTAGCCTCAAAAATGGCTAACGTATCCTCCAAACAGACTTTAGTCCCAAATTGGACTATGAATCTCCCAAACTGGAACAATAGGGCCCAAACGCTCTTTTGTCGGATCTAAACGATTACGTTAAGTTGATCTTAGTCTCAAACAGGACTAACGTATCCTTAACGAACGTTTAAGTTGATCTTAGCCGCAACGCGACTAACGTATCCTTAAACTAAAAACACCAAACCCAAATCTAAGTAAATACGGATTTGGACTAATCCACGTCCTACGGGCGACGGCATTACTCAGTCTCCGTATACAATCCACGGGCAACCACAAACAAAACAAACACACATGACATGAAGTGAAATTCTGGAGAAGGAGAAAGTTGTTACCGCGATGCGGTAGCGTAATTAACTGCAGGGGCTTGTGCCTGCAGGGAAGAGCGTCCCCACAATCAAAAACCCCTCAAGCGAGGGGGAATCTGACGAAGTCTGCTACATCGGCCGCATCCGTCTAAACCTCCGATACACGGTGCCATAAATTAACTTGGCATCTTCGGAGAGGTAGACGGATAAAACCAAATAGCATCTGCCCCGAATCTCAGGCACTGACGTCCTAGCGTCTCGGCCGCCGTTCGGAGGGGAGCAGATTCTGGCACGCCCGGTGGGACCTCTTTCTCTTTCCACTCCACACTTCGTGTGTCGTGTTCGCGAACAAATCGCGGTTTGCTGTGATTGCCTGTGGATTCAAGGTACTAAGATTTGGTGTCTTTCTCTATGCAGAAAACAGAAAATCGATGGCTTCGAACTGCACTGTCCACAGCGATAACTCTCGCTCCGTCATTGCTGGAGGAGTGACTTATGGGCCCCAAGCGGCCTCCCTTTTCAAAATGCCGGTGGAGCAGGTGGCTCAAGCCACCACTGGACTATTTTTTGGGACCATGCTCCCATCAATGAGATTCAACGCCCCAATGACATTGCAAGAAGCTCCAAAGAAGTCGGTCTTCGATCGACTCACCACTGCCGCGACCCCTCTCAACGGGTCGTCCAACTCCACTGCTTCAGTTTTTAACGGACTAGGCCAGAGCTCTAACAGGCTCATGAAGAAGCCTGCCATACCAGAAGGCGTTATCCCGAAGCGGATAGCCATTCCAACTCCCGTTCCTGGCAAAATCACCAAGGTTGCTTCCCATGTTCAGAAGTCCGCTTCTGACAAGTTGGCCGTCCCCGTTCAACGGACGTCGATCTTTAAAAAGCTGGTACCAGTATAATCTGACCAACACAGGGGGCATGAGAAGGTCACCCCTATAGCTGAAACAACTCCATCAGCACGACACGCTTGACGTCGCCACTGGCGTCGAGTAAGGAAGGCTGGGGGCAACTCCCCCTCTGGGATAACTCCGTCAGCTCCGATGGTGAGGATCGACGCTGCTGTTCCAACCAAGAACAGTTTTGAACTGCTCAACAAGGTGCGCAGAAACTCTCCTACTGCGATGTTGGAACGAACTCCTTCACCTGTGGAGAATACTCCAGAGAAGAAGCCAGAGCAGCCCCCTCAACGGCTGTCCTCTAAAATTTACAAGGTCTGGCGACAGGTCCAGGAGTCAGTGATTAATGAAAACTATCTTCATCGACAGAAAAAGACAGAGGTTCGGCAAAAGAAAGATTACTCTGTCAAGCCAGAAGAAGCAACGGCTACTCGGGTGTTTGCTGCAGCGACACCCTCAACGCCAATCACTCAAAAGAAAAGGAGGCCACAAAAAGCCCCTGTGAATAAGGCACACCATAAAAGCGCTGGACACAAACGCCCCAAGTCCGGGGGCATGGTAGTGCACACAGTTTATATGGCTTCCGGGAAGGAGGAAAGCCGCACTTCTACGGGCCACCGACCGCTCACCCGATCCGTGACGAAAGCCCAAGAGCAACAACAAAAGCTTCAGGAAATGATGACTACAATGGCTGCACTCACTGAGCCAAAAGAAAGCTCTGAAACGTCTTCGGATGAGCGTCAAGAACAAGAAACCGACGCTGACTTTTTACGCAGAGTCCTCGAAAAGAGGAATAAAGAAGCTGCAGAGCAAGCGGCTAAGATAAAACAGATGGCGCTCCTCTTCCAAGATATGGTAGAGATGATGTTACAGCCGGACCCTCCTGCTGAAGATCCTCCGATCGTCCTTGAAGACGACAGAGGAGAAACGTCAAATCCTCCGCCGGCTCTGTCAATAGCCAAGGAGGAGGCAATCTCCAAAGTTGACCTAGACGAATATATAGCTCAGCAGATCCGGCTTCATCAGGCGAATGAAGCGGCTGGGCAAATTGTTAGAACCGGACGACCGTATCCGAGCTGGTATGACCAAATAAATTACCCGCCAGGATATACGATCCCTAAATTCCACGTATATAAAGGGACAGGGAATCCGCATCAGCATGTCGCTCAATTCAGGGCCTTGTGCGGCAATACTGGAGGCGATGACAAATTGTTGCTACGTCAATTCGTCGGCAGCTTAGCAGAAACAGCCTTTGAATGGTATTCGGAGCTACCTAACGACTCTGTCAAAACATTTGCAGAGATGGAACTGCTGTTTACACAAAGATTCGCAAGTGCTAGTGAACGCACCCCGATTACAGCACTGATAAATGCCAGGATAAGGCCCGGCGAAACGTGGGTCCAATACGCAACATGATGGCGAAACCTATGGTCGAAATGCGAACAACGCATAGAAGAGGCACCTGCGGTAGGCATGTTTGTGGGTACTCTCGATCCGCAGGCGACCATCTCGCAATTCATGATGTTCTTCAGGCCGACTACCTTCCAGGCCTTGATCGACAAATTAGCCCAAATGGACCAGATGGGCCATAGACCGTCTCCTCCAAGACCCGATCCCCGAAATGAGAAAGGAAAAGCGATCATCGTCGCCAACGCTCAGCAACAGTCGAGCAACTCAAAGCCGGTCGCTCGCCAAAACAACGTGCGTCCACGCCCATCCCTCGAAGAGAGGCTAGGACGTCATTACTCGTTTCCTCAGAATAAAACGAGAAGACTGTTCGAGCTGGCAGTGCGCAACAGACTCATTAATCTGCCGAGTCCAAAGTGTCTGTCGCAGCCAGGCGATCTTAATAATCCCAATTATTGCCCTTACCACCAAACGGTAAGTCACCCGATTGAGGATTGTTTCGTCTTTAAGGGATGGATCGAGGATCAATACCTGCAATGCAAGTTCACGCTGTCTGAAAGCTGGAAGGTAAATCCACCACAGCCGCACTCTCCAAAGAAGACGGACACGCCGGGGGCAACTTGTTCTCTCGTCGAGGATGAAAACGATGGAAAAAACTTATCGGATGAATCCGAAGACTACGTAGCGACTTGTCATGTGATTTCTCATTCACTGACGGATGATGAGGAGGCTCTTGCGCTGAGAAATCAATGGCGGACCCTGAAACAGAAATTCCGCGGCCGTCAGACAAGTTGATCGATGCCTTCCTAAATGAAATTCGTCTGAAAGCAAAAGCCAATCAAGAGCATGAAATGGCCATACTGGAAAGAACCAAGGTATTCCCGTCAAATCAAAAGCCATACACTGCGGGTAAAAACAAATTCAAGACGAGGAAACGGTTCGCCAAAGCTCTATCAATAGGAATGAAGCTACCGCCCTCTGAAGAAATTTTTTTCTCTGAGGTAGAGATGCACCCTAACTTCTGTTTATATCATCAGAAGATCATACATCCTACCGAAGACTGCGAGTCCTTTAACTGTTGGTGGCAAGGGTATGTCGCTCAAAAGCAACACTTCGACAAGACAAAGTGTGAATCTCGTGGACATCGGAAAAATGCGATATATAAGCGCAAAGGAGCCGCCGCAAACTGTCATATAGCCGACTTCAAGGGATCACAAATTGTCACCTTTGGAAGCGACTCTGACGAAGAACCTATCCCCAACTTTTCCCTCGGGGAATCTATTTCGAAAATAAAGGAATTGAGAAGCTGCGAGAACGTTCAGTCATGTAATCGCATGCTATTCGAAAAAAATCTCGGCCCCGTAAACAAGGGACCGAGCAAAAAGAATAAAGGAAAAGGAAAAAAAGGCCCTCGTCGCCAGCGCTCAACAACAATCAGGTGACCCTAGACCGGTTGCTTGCCAAAGCAACAAGCGGCAATCCCTCCAGGAAAAGTTGAAACGTCCTTACTCGTTTCCGCAAGATAAAACAAGGGGACTGTTCGAGCTGGCAGTGTACGATAGACTCATCAATCTGCCGAGTCCAAAACGTCCGTTGCGGCCGGGCGATATTAATAATCCTAATTATTGCCCTTACCACCAAACGGTAGGTCATCTGATCGAGGATTGCTACGTCTTCAAAAACTGGGTTGAAGACCAATACCAACATGGCAAGTTTGCGCTGTCTGAGAACTGGAAGGTAAGTCCGCCACAACCGCACGCTCCGAAAAAGATGGATACGCCGGGGGCATCATGTTCATTCATGGAGAAGGACTCATAAACCGAAAAGTCAATAAACCAGATATTCGCCTCAAATACGGCGACAACGGACCGAAACGTCCTTAAACTAACAACGGACCGAGATGTCCTTAAACTAATGATGGACCGCAATGTCCTAAAACTTGCAAATGACCGAAATGTTTTTAAAACTACTACCGCAACATTCTCAGGCCGACGAGAAAAAAAAAAAACAAAAAAAAAACGGTATGTCCATAAGCAAAATGGGCACGGATGAAAACCCGAAAGGGCTCCGTGAGTAAAAACAGCAGGACTACCGGCGAGTGTTCGTGAAAACCCGAAAGGGCGCGACCTCGTTAATAAAAAAAAAGAAGAAGAAGAAAATAAAGAAAAAAAAACGGTATGTCCATAAGTAAAACGGGCATGGAGGAAAACCCGAAAGGGCTCCGTGAGTAAAAACAGCAGGGCTACCGGCGAGTGTTCGTGAAAACCCGAAAGGGCGCGACCTCGTAAAAAAAAAAAGAAAAAAAGAAAAAATAAAAAGAATAAAAAAAAACGGTATGTCCATAAGCAAAATGGGCACGGATGAAAACCCGAAAGGGCTCCGTGAGTAAAAACAGCAGGGCTACCGGCGAGTGTTTGTGAAAACCTGAAAGGGCGCAACCTCGTTAAGAAACACTTATAGGGTCCTCTCGACCCTGTAAGGAGAAACCACCTGCGTGAGATCCTTACGACTCACAAAGGAACAACACACTTAGGAATCCCCACGATTCCGAAGGAGAAAATACACTTGCGAGATCCTCACGACTCGTAAGGAGAACTCTCTTGTGGGACCCTTACGGCTCATAAGATTTGAAAGTCTTAAGTTGCAGAAACCTTAACCTGTTCTTAAGCAGCCCCCACAACCTTCGATATTGCCCTACAAGCGGCTCATAATGACCCTTGTATACAATCCACGGGCACGAATAAATATTTTCCTAACAAAGTCCCATCCGTGACTAGGGATATGCTTGTACAGCAAACAACACTTGTAAGTCCTCTCGACTTATAAGGAGAAAGCCCTTTTGTAAGATCCTTACGACTTACAAGAGAACATACACTTAGGAATCCTCACGATTCCCAAGGAGAAAACACACCTACAAGATCCTCACGACTTGTAGGGAGAAATACCTTTGTGAGACCCTTACGGCTCATGAAGTCAAAAGCCTTAGCCGACAGGACCCTTAATCCTGTTTACTAAGCCACCTTTGTTCGGGATCGACAGAGGCAAATGATGATTCGCTCCTGGCAATATTCCAGTTGTAGCGATGCTGATGCCTAAATCGGTATCAAATTCCAAGTCCTTTCATGGCAGATGATGATTCGCTCCTGGCAATATCCCAGTTGCAGCGATGCTGATGCCTAGACTGGTATCAAATTCCAAGTCCTTTCATGGCAGATGATGATTCGCTCCTGGCAATATCCCAGTTGCAGCGATGCTGATGCCTAGACCGGTATCAAATTCCAAGTCCTTTTACGGCAAATGATGATTCGCTCCTGGCAATATTCCAGTCGCAGCGATGCTGATGCCAAAATTGGTATCAGATCCCAAATCCCCTACTCGCAAAAAAAAAATAAAAAAAATCAGCGAGCCCCAAGAAAAAAATGCATACGAAATGGCCGAAATGATGGGGCAACTTGCAAACAAAATCAGCAAGTAAAAATGTATGCATGTAAAAAGCCGAAATGATTGGGCAACTCGCAATAAAAAACAGCAAGTAAAAATAAAATAAACAGCCGAAATGATTGGGCAACTCGCAATAAAAAGCAGCGTGTAAAAATAAAGTAAATAGCCGAAATGATTGGGCACCGCGAAAAATAGCCGAAATGATTGGGCAATCGCGATTTTCGCGATATAAAAAGCTGAAATGATAAAGCATCGCGGAAAGAATAAAAAAAATGAAAGAATGAAACTTTTTGCCCTACAGGTGAAATTACATCGATCCCTGTATACAATCCGGGGGCACAGATAAGGAGGGAACCATACCTTTCCAACAGGCTCCATCAGAAAGCGAAGCCAAATCTCGACGGTTCATAGACAACCTAGAGACAATCTCGACATTTGTCGCAATATTACAGACACGATATCAACGAATGAAGCAAACGAAGATCCCGAGCTTCAGGGTCTCGACGTCAACATCGACAACTTGGAGATCACCAACGGCGTTTCTCCTCACTCCGACTAGATGCAGACATGACATCAACAACCGACCTCGGAATCGCAACAAAACGGAACCATGGCAAAGTCTCTAGTTCCAAATCTCAATGGCCGCATCTACAGCCTGGAGACCAACAACGGTGTGCCTCCTCATTCCAGCAGGACACATATATTACACCATCAAGCGGAGCGATGGCAAAATCCCAGCTTCACCTCAGCATTCGTCTCGATACAGTAGACGCAATGTCAACAGTAGCGTTCCTTCGCAGTCCGGCTGGAGGCAGATGCAACGTCAACAAAAGACCTCACGGTCGAAACAAAGCGGAGTAATGGCAAAATCCCAACTCCACCTTAGCATTCGTCTCGTTACAGCAGACGCAATATCAACAACGGCGTTCCTTCGCAGCCCAGCGGGGTGTACATGCAAAGTTAACAAAAGACCCCATGGTCGAAACAAAGCGGAGTGATGGCAAAATCCCAGCTCCACCTCAGCATTCGTCTCAATACACCAGACGCAGTGTAAGCAACTGAAGCGAAGGCCACGTTCCTAGGTTCAACGTCTTTACGGTAACTCACATAAAACCGGAAAGACAATCGGAGATCATCTCGCACCAGCGCGAAGTGGTTACCACCTTGACGATCGTCTCGATACAGCAGATGAAATGTCACCCCAGCGTTCTTCCCCCAACAGGATTCGGACGCGCCAAAGCAAACGAAGCGAAGGCCAAATTCCTAGCTTCAACGTCTTGACGGTAACTCATATAAAACTGAAAAGACAATCGGAGATCATCCCATATGGAGTGGTCACCACCTCGACGTTCGTCTCGATACAGCAGACGCAACATCACCAAAAAGAGCCACGGCAAAATCCCTAGTTCCAAATCTCGACGGTTCACCAGCAACCTAGAGACAACCATGACATTCGTCTCGATACAGAGGACGCGATGCCAGCAAACGAAGCGAAGGCCAAATTCCTAGCTTCAGGGTCTTAACGGCAAGTCATATAAAGCCTGAAAGACCATCGGAGATCATCCCACATGGAGTGGTCACCACCTCGACGTTCGTCTCGATACAGCAGACGCAACATCACCAAAAGGAGCCACGGCAAAATCCCTAGTTCCAAACCTCGACGGTTCATCAGCAACCTAGAGACAACCACGACATTCGTCTCGATACAGAGGACGCAATGCCAGCAAACGAAGCAAATGCCAAATTCCTAGCTTCAGGGTCTTAACGGCAACTCATATAAAGCCCGAAAGACTATCGGAGATCATCCCACACCAGCACGGAGTGGTTATGACTCATCGGGGCTCTCCAAAATGAGGCTAACCTCAAGTAAAAAGCGGCATGGCAAATTCCTAGCGCTTGCTCTTCCGACGGTCAAACTGCCAAGGAGGATTGCTTGAAGACGTCTTGTCCAGCCCCCGAAGGGATCAGAGACACGGCAGTCGCAGGGCTACTCGAACAGCATGATTGCCTATCGAGGACTATATCAGCTTATGCGACGGTACGATGGCCAAAACCCTAAGTACCACCAACCTTAACGGGCTTCTGTCGTAAAGAGCAGAGGTTAAATGCGACGTTAAGATGTTCTTGCGAGAAACGTTCGATTCGTCTCGACTTGTGAAAAATTGTCGAGACGGCTCGACTCGTGAGATAAAGCCTTAGGAAGTGGGCATAAAAGAAGCTCGTTTCCTAAGCATTGGGACCTTGCCAGTTGGCCCAAAACGGTCTCTTGCATACCATCCACGGGTCTCACTCTCCAACGTCGAACTTCGACAAGGAGGGAAACAACCGCTTACAAGTCCTCTCGACTTGTAAGAGGGAAAAATTCTCTTGTAGGATCCTTACGACTTACAAGAGAAAACTACACTTAAGAATCCTCACGATTCCTAAGGAGAAAAAAACCACCTGCGAGATCCTCTCGATCCGTAGGGAGAAAAGCCTCTATGAGACCCTCACGGCTCATAGAGTTGAAAAGTCTTAGGCAGCAGATCTGAACCTGCGGCCTAAGCCCTCGCTATCTCATGAAGAAATCAAGAAGCTTACTCTCTTACCTGCTAATTGCGACGACATGCTGAGAAAGAGGAAAAGCAACAGAAAGAGCACCCGATTTACGTTTGATCAAGCGTTCAAGACGTATTCATTCATGCATGGGCAAAAAGACTCAGGACAAAAGATACATAATAAAGACAAGCTGGGATAAAAAAAATTTCCATTAATATTGCCCAAAATTCTTACAATCATAAAAAGCAATGGAAGAAAAATATTATTACAATAGAATAACCTCAGATCCGGGGCACGGATTGAGGAATTCAAAAGTAAGGCCATCCAGAGTTCTTCTTGCTTTTCTAATTATTCTTATGCGCAGCCTCTCGCGCTCCTCTGTGTCGATATCGTCGGCAAGCCCTTCCGGCCTTCGATAAGCAGCAACTATCGTCGTCTGCTGGAAAATTTGGTGTAGGATGTCAATGAGGCTGTCCCGCCGTTTCTTCGAGATCAGCCCCGTCAGGTACACTGAATGCACCTTGTCCTCGGCATCATCCAGCGCATTCAGTAGTAAGGCCTCGTGAAGACCCGGAAGTGCTCTCCATATTGCTCTTAGCACGACTTTCAAAAGAGCCGAACGACGGGGTAGCAGCCAACCACCGCTTGCGTTCAGACGACCCATGACCTCTGCACATTGAGCGTCTGTAAACTCCTGGTTTTGTTGACGACCCTGAGCGCGGATATCGTCGTAGGTAATGAACTCGTGCAAACTGTATAGATGCACCGCCGCCATTATACCTGGAGCAAATATTACAGGAAGATTAGCGATAGAAGAAAAATAATATACATAGAGGGCTAAATTCCTAGAAAGCAAAGCTCTGTTTAGGGATTAAAACCCATGAACGAAAGCTTAATGAAACCCCAATGGGGATCTCTTTAGATCAAAAGATCTGTGAGAGCAAAGCTCTTTGACTGAGATTAATTTAAATTAATTTGATTTATACCTAAAGTTTCTAACTTTGAAAATGAGCAAAGCTCTGCTAGTGAAACCCAATGGGGATCTCTTTAAATCAAAAGATGTGTGAGAGCAAAGCTCTTTGATTGAGATTAATTTAAATTAATTTAATTTATACCTAAAGTTTCTAACTTTGAAAATGAGCAAAGCTCTGCTAGTGAAACCCAATGGGGATCTCTTTAAATCAAAAGATCTATGAGAGCAAAGCTCTGCTAGTTAAGATTAATTAAAATTAATTTAATCTAAGAATCAATTTTACCTAAAGTTTTGGAAAGAAGAGCAAAGCTCTAGAGTTCTTGAAGGCAAGAGCAAAGCTCTGAAGTTTTTTGAAAATAAGAATCTGAAAGATGATAAGCATCTGTGGGGGACCAAAGGTCCTATTTATAGGACTCAAGTGCCTTTTCGACTTCCAAAAAATTGTCACGGCGGTTGGAATTCCGCCACCGTCGTGCTCACGTTTGGGGCCACGTAAGCGCAACGGTGGGGGGGCATTTGTTTACCCCAATCAGAGCAAAGCTCTGTTCAAATTCCGAGGCGGGAGATGAAGCAACGCTTCATCTTCCCCCAATCAGAGCAAAGCTCTGCTTTGAAAATTTAAAATTTAATAAATGAAGCAACGCTTCAGCTGCGCAAGTACTGCGCTGCGCGACACGTGTCAGCGCAGATGCGTTAGCGCAGATGCGCTGCGCGACAAGTGTCAGCGCAGATGCGCTGCGCTGTGCGCTGCGCGACACGTGTCAGCGCAGATGCGCTAGCGCAGTTGCGCCGCGCTGTGCGCTGCGCGATACGTGTCAGCGCAGTTGCGCTGCGCTGTGCGCTGCGCGACACGTGTCGCGCGCTGGGGCATCTGCGCCAAACAGAATTAAATTTTTAAGAAATCTTTTCTGTTCTTGTTAAAACAAGAAGATTTTCTTCTGCAAAGCAGAAGCCCTTGGATCAAAGATCCAACGGTGGGAAAAATTCCCCAAATCACTCAGAGAAAAATCTCTTTAACAAATTTAACAAATTTATGGGCACTATAAAAAGGACCCTAGGCCTCAATTCAAAGGAATCAACATTTCTTAAAAAAAAGGTCAAGAGCTTCAAACAGAGAGAACTCTGAGAAAATTCCAAGAAAAAGGTAAATAACCTTCATAAAATAGAAGAAGAAATTTCTTCTAGTAGATCATTGATCTAAAAACAAGATCAATGATCTTTACATAAAAAAAAACAGTGCTTTGCACTTCTTATGAACCTTTGGTTCTTTAAAAAACAAGAAAACAATAAAATAAAAATAGTGCTTTGCACTTTTATGAACCTCTGGTTCTTGAAACAAAAAGAAAAACTTATATTTCTTTGATTTAAATTTAGATCAAGAAATTAAACAGTGCTTTGCACTTCTGTTCTTGAATCTAAAAGATTCTTAGTGCTCTGCACTTGCAAACTGCGCTGTTGCGCTCTTAAGAGGGCGCCACGTGTCAGCTACAGAACCACTTGCGCTACGCGCTCTTGAAATAGAGCTTTGCTCTCTGGAATTGGCGCAACTCACCAGAGCGCGCCACGTGTCAGCAGCGCAATAGCACAGCACGCTAGCGCAGCGCACTGCGCTGTTGCGCTTGCGCTCACCAGAGCATGACACGTGTCCTAACCACAAGCGCTTGCGCTCAGTAATTGGCGCAAAGCGCCTGACAAATGCAATGCATTTCTCTTCCTGAAGGGCCAGGCCCAATTAAAAGACCAAACATGCCTAGTTAAATTGATGCTCTGCATCATTTATAAATGGGCAAAGCCCAAACAAAATAATAAAATGCTATGCAGATGCCTTGCAGAGCCCAAAATAAGTTGATGCTCTGCATCTTTTATGGACAGAGCCCAAACAAAAAAAATAGAAGTAATGCAATGCATTATTTAAGTGTGGGCAAAGCCCTAGCACAAGTCTAATAGACTAAAAATAAATAAAATGTTGAACATTTTCAATTGGACTTAGCCTAATTTTGGGCCGTAAGTCCTCAAATTAAATTGACTGAGCATGACTGCTCTCTTAAATCAATTTACTACCGGTTCGAGGGTACATCTCCGAACTCCTCTGACACCTGTCGTTGTAATCCTTCAATGACGTCAGGGAGGTGACGGGTCCCGACGACCATACACGAACAACGGACCGAAACGTCCTTAAACTAATATCGGACCGAAACGTCCCTAAACTAATATCGGACCGAAACGTCCCTAAACTAATGGTGGACCGAAACGTCCCTAAACTAATATCGGACCGAAACGTCCCTAAACTAATATTGGACCACCACGTCCCTAAACTGGAATATGGACCACCACGTCCCTAAGCTGGCACAATAGAGCCCAAATGCTCTTTTGTCGGACCTAAACGGTCGCGTTAAGTTGACCTTAGTCTCAAACTGGACTAACGTATCCTTAACAAACTTTTGAGTCGATCTTAGCCTCAAAAATGGCTAACGTATCCTCCAAACAGACTTTAGTCCCAAATTGGACTATGAATCTCCCAAACTGGAACAATAGGGCCCAAACGCTCTTTTGTTGGATCTAAACGATTACGTTAAGTTGATCTTAGTCTCAAACAGGACTAACGTATCCTTAACGAACGTTTAAGTTGATCTTAGCCGCAACGCGACTAACGTATCCTTAAACTAAAAACACCAAACCCAAATCTAAGTAAATACGGATTTGGACTAATCCACGTCCTACGGGCGACGGCATTACTCAGTCTCCGTATACAATCCACGGGCAACCACAAACAAAACAAACACACACGACATGAAGTGAAATTCTGGAGAAGGAGAAAGTTATTACCGTGATGCGGTAGCGTAATTAACTGCAGGGGCTTGCGCCTGCAGGGAAGAGCGTCCCCACAATCAAAAACCCCTCAAGCGAGGGGGAATCTGACGAAGTCTGCTACATCGGCCGCATCCGTCTAAACCTCCGATACACGGTGCCATAAATTAACTTGGCATCTTCGGAGAGGTAGACGGATAAAACCAAATAGCATCTGCCCCGAATCTCAGGCACAGACGTTCTAGCGTCTCGGCCGCCGTTCGGAGGGGAACAGATTCTGGCACGCCCGGTGGGACCTCTTTCTCTTTCCACTCCACACTTCGTGTGTCGTGTTCGCGAACAAATCGCGGTTTGCTGTGATTGCCTGTGGATTCAAGGTACTAAGATTTGGTGTCTTGCTCTATGCAGAAAACAGAAAATCGATGGCTTCGAACTGCACCGTCCGCAGCGATAACTCTCGCTCCGTCATTGCTGGAGGAGTGACTTATGGGCCCCAAGTGGCCTCCCTTTTCAAAATGTCGGTGGAGCAGGTGGCTCAAGCTTTGCATTGCTGTGACATAGCCCCTGTGTTCGAATCCCATCAGCCACATATATTTTTTTGTTGATTTTTTTTAAACTTTTAGAAGCTCAAAAGTTTACACGTGCAAAACACGTAAAATGAAAAGTCACAACAAAATCAAACACGAGCACTGAGGTATACCAAGCGACATGGACACGTGGCCAAGATCCAAGGCCCATCCTACCGGATTGGACCGGCGGGATGTATTGAGGAGGCCGACACCGCCGGGTATATCTGTATGGAATGCGCTGAATTTTTAAACCCTAGTCTGTTGGCCTTCCCCCTTAACCCCAGTACTGTTTGTTTTTACTGAAAATAAACAGAGAATTAAACGAAAGCATTAAACCAGATTTTAATGCACATTTTTAATTCTCAATTCATTATCCTAAACCCTAATTTTTCCTATAAATACCACACTACATTTTACCCCTCCTCATTCAGAAATCCCATAGAAAAACTCTCTAAAATTTCCAAGTCCAAAGTTATACAAGAGGAGTTAGCAAAAGTCAAAGTTTCAGCGACATTTCGGAAAGTATCCGGTGACGAAACGACTCCCCGACGCCTTCCTAAGTTCGCCTTACCCCTTCCCTTTCTTTCTAATCAGTAAGTTTTCTCTTTCCCCCTTCTCTTCTATTAAAACAAATTCATTCCTCAAAACTCGTTGGAAGCGGAGTTATTCCGACTTCCGATTCTTTTTTCTTTAGAAACTCAAATTTTTCTTAAATAAAAATTACCATATCTTCTTATATTGTTTAACAAACATAAAACAATATTCACAACAAGTTTTAATTCAAAATAATATGTATTGCAACTTTTATTTCAATTTTACGGTAAAATACCATTATATTTACATACGACATTGCTTATTCATTTTACCCATATTATCTTTAGAAAACTAACGAGGTAATGACCTACCTCATCACAACACATATTCTTGACATAGTTCACGATGAATTTTGGAATATTAGTTTGTGAGAAAATACGAGTTTACATTTAAATACCATAAACATTCAAAAAACCGTTTTTCTTCAAAAGTGTATTATTTAATTCCTTGCAAATGCGCCTCTACAACCCATTTTGGAGAACCCCGATCGGGATGGTGCGGGCTATCGCACATCCTCGGGCCTAGTAGAGCGAGATACAGACCTCCTCACGGAGCATTCGATCTCGATGGAATTTTTAATGCAAATTTTAAGAAAAATATGATTTCTATTTAATAAATAAGTTCTATTTTTTATAAATAAATAAATATATATATAAATATTATCAAAATACCTACTTTAAATATATTATATATATATTCCATGTTTTCTAAATCAAAGGAATCACAAATTTCATGAAACTACTATTACAAATCAATACAATTCCAATATTACATTAAAATACCATATACATTGAAATCTTGGTTATATCCACTGGAATATTCCGCTTTATAAAAATTACAATTATGAAAACCCTAAAAACGATAATTAAATACTGGAGGTGTATTTTGAAAATATATCAAAACTATTTTTCATAAAACCCCCTCAAGTTATATTAATTTACAATAAGGGCCCTAGTAAACATAGGTTTAAGCGGGACCAGTTCTCTTGAGCCTCAGGGAGCCGGAGAATATGAGTGCTTGCCTATCTAAGGCAGACAACCTAAAAAACGGTGTTATCAATACGGTAATTGTCTTGGAAAAAGACACAAATCCTGCCGTCCATGTGCAGCAGTTACCGATAACATCAAAACTAATTCAGGACTTCAATTTGTTCTAAAGTGTCTGACTCAGATAGAGTCTCAGTCTGATATGAAATCAATCTGACTTGAATTCAATTCAAGTATAACTACAATACAACATGAATCCATTTATACTAGAATTCAATCTATATCAACATGACTCGACTGAACCGAACTATGAATATACTCTATTTACATGACTATCCATTTATATCCATTCCGTTTACATGATATCATGGTTTCGGCAAGTCATTCATCTATAAAACAAAATAATACAATCAATACAAAAGACAGTACGGGGTTTTAAAGGGATGGACTGGTACGGAATGTGTCAGAAGTAGCACGAGACGGTCACTTTAATACACCTAACCTGAATATCCATTGCTATTGTTCCGTGGATTAACGGTTCCTTATGCTCTGTATACCTTAGTCTCCGGAATAGTGGGACTCCTCTCATTTACACTGGCATATTCTGTACCAAGATACAAACAACTGCGCTAATATAACAAACTCACCAATAATATTCTCATATCTGTCTATTCATTTGTCTATTCTTACCTATTTTTGGGACTTACCGAGCGATTGTTCGCTGGCAACATTCCTTCTCTTCTTTCTTTAGAATGTTGTCAGGTGGATCGGACTCTCTGGAGGTCGAGCCCAGTACTGAAGACTTGGAGCAGTTCGCCATTGACCTAGAGCTCTAGATACTTGTATATATTTTCTTTTCAGTTCATGCCATTGTTTAGGCATTGCTTTCCATTCCTGTATTTACATTTTCAGTTGTATTTGTAAAGAAATGTTTAATAAATAAAAGTTGTTATTCATTTACACTTCATGTCTCTTGTGTATATTTTGCATTATATTGCTTAGATACACTTAGCGTATTTACTTCTGAGTAAATACGTAGCGGGCCTCGTCGTGTCTCCTTACCGTACACTTGGAAGTGGGGAGTGACAATTTTCCCCTTACGAGTCGAGAGGGCTTGTAAGTGGCTTCTCCTCCTCATCGGTATGCGAATTTGGAGAATGTGGCCCGTGGATAGTATACAAGAGACAGTTTGTACCTACTTGTAGGGCAACAGTGCTTAGAAAACTGGTTGATATCCCCGTCGTCTAAGGCTTTTCACCTTTATGAGCCGTGAGGGTCTCATAAAAATGTTTCTTCCTACGAGTCGAGACGAGTCGAGAAAATCTCGCAGGTGTATCCTAATGTGAAATATAGATAAC
Organism: Agapanthus africanus; assembly: GCA_030015575.1. Classification (NCBI taxonomy): domain Eukaryota; kingdom Viridiplantae; phylum Streptophyta; class Magnoliopsida; order Asparagales; family Amaryllidaceae; genus Agapanthus; species Agapanthus africanus. Next base: position 26,773,963 of record CM057339.1, on the reverse strand, counting down.
CCCCTTTTTTGATAGGGGTTAATTAGGTTTGTGGTACTAGGTTTAAGTCCATCGTACCATCGTTGGCTGATGTATCTCTCGATATGCCATCCCTTAGGTTGCTGCTCGAGTAGCCCCGCGACTGTCGTTTCTCTGATCCCTTCTGAGGCTGGACAAGACGTCTTCAAGTAATCTTCTTTAGGTTGGAATATCCGTATTACCGTCGGAAGGTCAAGCGTTAGGTATTTGCCATGGCGCTTTTTACTTGAGGTTAGGCTTAATTTGAAGCCCCGATGAATCATAATCGCACTCTTCTGTGGTGGGATGATCTCCAATGGTATTTAGGCTTTATATGTATTGCCGTCAAGACCCGAAGCTAGGAATACGCCGTCACTTCATTTTTGCTTTGATGATGTTGCGCCGATTCTTTGCTGAAGTAGGGTAGACATCCATATGACCTCTATGCTGTATGTATTGCTATCGAGGTCTGGAGCTAGGGATATGTCGTCACTCCAATTTTATTTGACCCTTGGGTCCTGATTGGCATCGCGTCTCCATCCTGCTGGCATGAGAAGCATGTCGAGTTGATCTCTAGGCTGTAGATGTTGCCATCGAAATCTGGAGCTAGGAATATGCCATTGCTCCACTTTTATTTAACTCTTGGGTTCTTGTTGATGTCGAATCTGCCCTGAGAAGGAACGTCGAGCTGGAGCTAGGATTTTGCTATTACTCCTCTTTTGTTCGACCTTTAGGTCTTTGTTGACGTCGCGTCCGCACCAAGAAAGAACATCGAGCCGGAGCTAGGATTTTGCCATTACTCCTCTTTTGTTGATGTTCCCGCCAAAAATTTTGGCCCAAACCTTGTTGTTCCCTGATAAAACTAAAGGGAATTCCCACGTGTTAAACACGTGCGCTAACACATGCATAGCATGTAGGTGCCGCTTCGGTTATGATTAAATCTTACGTTGGTTCCGAAGCGCCTCACGTGATATCCACGTGAGCGCCAGAGCCTGTTGCTTAGCAGTGCCCCACGTGATATCCACATGAGCGTTAGCACCAGCTTCTTGGTAGCGCCTCACGAGATATCCACGTGAGGTGCTATAAGCCAATGGCTCATGAGTAAAGCACGTGAGTGTTCTTTCTGATAAAATTGAATTCTATGTAGAATTAAATTCTATCAGGGAGAAAATATCTCCCTGATCTTTGTAAATAAGAAAAATATTCTTTGTTTAACAGAAAGCCGATGGATCAAAAATCCAATAGTCATTAAAAGTTAGAATTAAATTCTATTTGGGAAAATATTTCTTTAATCTTTCTCAAACTAGGAAGATTTTCTCTGTTAAACAGAAAGCCGATGGATCAGAGATCCAACAATGATTATAAAATCACCAATCGATCGTCTGATAGAATAAAATTCTATCTTAGAAAAATATTCTCCTAGTCTTATTAAAACAAGCAATAAATATTCTCTATAAAATAGAGAGCTTTTGGATTAAAAATCAAACGGTGAATAAAATTCACCGATTGATCTAAAAAATCAATTTGATTGATTAAAAAATCAATTTGATTGATTATAAAATCAATCATGATCTCTCAACGAGAGATTTTCTCAACAAATTGATTTTTCTCTTCACCTATAAATAGGAGAAAAGAGATTAATCAACGAAGGGAAGAGATATAAAGAAGAGAGGAGACCCCTCATAAGTTTCTGTAAAAAATACACAAGGCTCTTAAAAGCTTCCACAAAAATAAACAAAGAATTTAGTTCTCAATAAAAGAAGAAAGACCGTCTTCCTCCTCAAAACCTTAGGTAAAAAAAATATCGAGATCAAAATATTTCCTTTACCTAACATATCTAAGGGTTTAACCCTTCTCAAGAACTTAGTTATTTCTCTGGATCTGAGATCCGTAAGACAAATCTCTCACAAGTTGAGAATTTAATTATTATCGGGAAGATCTTGTTCTTGAGAATCAAAGATTCAAGGGAGAACATGGATATAAGAACACGAAGAAATGGAATCCATAATACTCTAAGAACTTAGTTCCTTTAAATTAAGAACTTGGTTCTTAAAGGACATGATCTCAGATCCTCAAAATGATGATCTTGGTGATCGTTAATAGTCAAAATACCATTAACAGAGATTTAAATTCTCTAAAAATATCAACAGAGATTAAATCTATAAAGAACTTAGCGCCTCACGTGAAACGCACGTGAGCGCTCTGTTGGAGATAGTGCCCTCAGAGTCAATTATTGGATCACAGGCACGTGATTGCAATGATTGAGGGAGGACCTATCCCGGTAGAACAGTCTTACTCGAGATGATAGTTTGCTATCTGGTTTACCTTTATCATCGTGTACTGCTTTAGGTGACCTGATAGGTCGCTATTGCACGTTGATAGAGCCCCTAGGATTCTTGCTTGACTACCGGCAGTATGAGGGCGATCATATACGTGGGAGCTGGTAGTCTACAAGCATATCCTTAAAAGGTCCCTAGTCGTGGGAGTTTCGAGACAGGGCATCGATTCTCCAGAGTAGACTAGTGTATACAGTCGAGACCCCGACGAGGGGCGGTGGCCGGTCTCACAAGCCACTGGTGTTAGATGGTTCACCTAAGATGTATACAGGTGCTCATTGGGTTATGAGTACACCGGACAGGACTCGCCGGGAACATGCTAGTTGGTCTTATACCTGACGTCAGATAGCAGTTCCCAGGTGACATGTGTACAGGTTAGTTCATCGACCTGGGGATCGTCATTTGTCTCGTGTGAGTTCCCACTGTGCTTTGATTACTACCCTACCACGGCTCAAAGGAGTCGTGCAAACAGGTTTTAGTTGGGTACAGTCCCGAGCCACATGGAGGCAGTGAGCGGATCTTCGGGGGTTCGTCTCTCCCGGTATTGGGGGTGAGGTCGCGCTGTGTCTAGGAGAGCCATTACACGAAGTCCTTGGCCAAGGCAGGAGATTTACTGGTAGGTATTCCAGTAGTATCTCAGGGTGTTCTGGGCTACACTCCGACACGACTTGTACCGCTTTTGGGGGTCTGACTTTTACCCACCCCCTAGGCCCGACATGCGATGCTCATAGACGAACGGACCGGACTGTACGGATATTGTCACTGACAGGCTCAGTAGGGTGTCAGGATGAGTTCGCTCATCGACGTCCCTTTTGGTCAATAGCTGGTGGCCCGTCACGTATTGGCTTATACCTCTGACGTGCTGGTGGTTAAATCCACAGCCATAGTATTGACGAGTCTTTAGAGTCCACCACACTTTCAGTTACTCAGCTTTCGGGCGAAACGCTGTAGAAGCCGTATGGAGATATGGCAGGGTCCGATCAGATACGTGCGGTATTGCACGGATCAGGATCGGACGGTTTGTACTAGTGGCCGTATGGATATATGGCAAGGTTCGATCAGATACGTGCGGTATTGCGCGGATCAGGATCGGACAGTTTTTACTAGCCGGTTTTGGTTTAAGCCGGTCCTAGTTTAGTACAGTGTAGATTTTGTCTCATTGCATTTGTATCCGGACGGAATACAGATGCGGGTGTGTATGCACAGTATCGGGGTTTTCCTGTAATTTATTACGGGACCAGTTTTCTGGAGTTGCCAGTTTGCATCCCGTTCCGGCCGGTTTTCCTTTGTTCTTTCCCGGCCGGACTTTTCCGATGGAGGGGGTTATTTGCAAGTTTGCAAATAACACTTTGTGGAGGATTTTCTTGCATATGTTTTTATCATGATAGCATCTTTTCTTTTCATGCTTTATTATGATTTGAAGTGAGTTGAAAGTTGATGAGAAAGGATTAGAGTTGATGTGAGGTTGTGATGATGAGGTTTAGGATATGGTCACCCTTCATGCTCTCCTACACTCACCTCCCTCTTGCTTTCATATTCTTTTTCCTCCACCATTTTATTCTCACTTGATGGAAGAAGTTTTTCCATGGTTGAGAGAAAGAAAAAGATGAGAGTTTTCATTCTTGAGAGTTTCATTTCTTGATCTCATTTCATGTTAAGAAAAATGCAAGTACCATTTTTCTTATCTTGTTTCCTCCATCACCTTCAAATGGCAACCACCCCAAAAGAGACTATGATTCTACACCACACTTCCTACAGCAAATCTTGGACGCGTCGATTCGCCAGCTTCGCGCCCGAGTTGCCTCGGTATTGAGGTGGGAGCCCGTAAAAGCTACAGGCGATGTTGTGCCCTTTCCGACGAGGAGGAGACGGACGGAAATCCCACGAGAAGATCGGAGTGGAGATGAAGACCGGAGGACTCGGATCTGTCGGTACATCTCTTCCCTTTCTTGTTAGTAGCTTAGACTTGTTAATGGTTACGATCCGGAGTTTAGTGCGCGGTGGTGCCGGTTTGCAAAGTCCGCAAAAATTAAAGTTTATCACTGTTTCCGCATTCCGGCGTCGGTTTGACGGCCGGGGCGCCGCCGTGCACTTACACGCTCAAAACTTAGCGCCTCACGTAAAATACACATGAGCACTCAAAAGAAGCCAAACCTGAGCGTCTTACGTGAAACACACATGAGCGCCAGACGCTTAACGCCTCATGTGAAACACACGTGAGAGCCGGAGAAAAATTAGTGCTTAGCACTATTATAGCGCCTCACGTGATATACTCGTGAGCACTATATGCAACTAAGTGCTTAGCACTGCTGGAATCTTAGCCCAAATTGGGTAAGCATATGTTCGTGATATCCAAACTGATATCCAAACCGGTCTTAGTCCCATACATGACTAACGATTTTCACCCCATACCTTCTAAGTTAATCTTGTTAGTGGATTTTGCACACTCTCACAACACTTGTGAGGAGGCGGAAGCGGTAAACAAAAATTTTCTTGCACGCAACACCCACATAACCTTAGATCTTGTGCTTAAACGTTAACTAGCAAACCTTTCTAGAGATCTTATCTACTATGATAGTGTTATACCTAAGGAACCGGTCCTTTGGGTCTTTGTTTGGATGTGACTCCTAGGCTCCTTGTGGTCGCAAAGAACTTGATCTCCGGCCACCTCAAGATCCAAGATGATCCACCCGAGAGCTATCAAACAAGCTACAAACTGTTCACAAGAGTTTAACTAAGAGATCAAGAGTGCTAGAAGTGATCACTTAGATGATGTAGAGATCAAGTATTAGATTATTATACCTCTTGACCTATGATTCACAACTCATGTGAGTGATTTAGGTCAAGAGGTAGAGGGAGGAGATAATGAGGAGAGAGAAGGTAAATGTGTTGAATGAAAAATCAAGCATGGAAAAATAATGATATGGCTAAAAGAAAATAATTGAAGCATGTATTATTTTTCTCTAAAATAATGCACCGTATTTCAATAGTAACTTCAAATGAATATAAAATGAATTTAGCCATGCCATCACCCATGCTAAGACTTTCTCCTAATTCTACCTTATTGTTTTATTTTCACAAAATAAAAACCCATTTATGAGGTGTCTCATTCTAGAATGTATTCTTGTAACAATTACAAGAATACCCCTCACCGTATACCGTACAAGTATACCCGTATCCGAATTCCGAAAAATACGAATACAAATAATCCAATAATATAATATCGGTATATGGCTTAAACCAAAGCCTACCAGTATTAACCTTTCGATCATTATTCCTGTAACCATTACACGAACATGATCGAAATCCTGCCGTAACAACTTACGGTCTCTACATCTTTTGCCTGAACCAAGGAACCCTCTGTGTAGGACTCTAAAGACTCGACAGTATGCTGGCAGTGAGTTTAACCACAAGCACGTCAGCGGCACTAGCTGTGCGTAACGGCTACCCAGGTACGACGAAAAGGTGGCCGACGAGCGAACTCATCACAACCCTAACGAGCCTGTAAGCAACACTTACCGTACAGTCCGGTCTCTTCGTCTGATACGTCGCATATGCAGTCTAGGGGTGGTAAATGTAAGACCCCAGTAACTTTATAAGTCATGCTGATTTACGGCCCATAACGGTTCGAGAAACTACCGATAACTCTTATCAGTAAATCTCGAAAACCCTGGCCAGGGATTTGCTGTTATGGCTGATCAAGCATAGCGCGACATCAACTCCCTATACCGGGAGAGACGAAACCCCTCCTATCGCTCACTGCCTCCATGCGATTCGAGACTGTACCCAAAATCTACCTGTTTGCATGACTCAGTAGAGCCGTGGTAGGGAGGAAATCAAAGCACAGTGGGAATCACACAAGACACTATGACGATCTCGGGTCTACAGACTAACCTGTACAAATGTCACCAGAGAGCTGCTATCTGACAATAGGTATATATACCATTTAGGAGTTCTCGGCGAGTCCTGTTTGGTGTACCCATTCTCCAATGAGCACCTGTGTACAATCTTTGATGTCAAACACCAATAGTTGTGGGATCAACCATCGCCCCCAGGGTCAAGAAATGTACACACTAGTCTACTCTGGTAATATCGATGCCCTGTCTCGATATACCCTAGACTAGGAACTATTAAAGGATATACTTATAAACTGCCCAGGCCCCACTAGTATGATCTACATCATAATCCTGGTAGTCAAGCATAATCCTAAGGGCTTCATCAACATGTATATAAAGATATGAAATACAACACATTGCACGTTAAGATGAAGATAAACCAGATAGCATACTATCATTTCGAGCAAAATTGTTTCTGTACATATACATGCCTAGCATCCTATACAATACAGGCCTCTAGGGCATACATATCTAACAATCTCCCACTTACATTAAGGCCTGTTGTTGGTGCAATAAGTACCCACTGTCCACACTAGAACTAGTTGCCGGCGTACCGCATGCCCAATATCTCGAACAGTTTCTCAAACTGGACTTGAGGGATGGCCTTGGTGAATGGATCTACTGTGTTGCCTTTCGTGTCTACTCTCCGTACCTCGATGTCCTGGTGATCCACTATCTCCCTGATGAGATGATACCGCCTCAAGATATGTCTGGATTTCTGATGGGACCGCGGTTCCTTTGCCAAAGACATGGCTCCATTGCTATTGCAATACATAGGTATAGGATTAGCAATGGATGGAACCACCTAAAGTTCAGAAATGAACTTTCTCATCCAGACTGCCTCTTTTGCGGCATCATTAGAAGCAATATACTCAGCTTCCATCGCGGAGTCAGCGACAGTATCTTTCTTGGAACTCTTCCAACATATCGCCCCTCCATTTAGGGTAAATACAAACCCTGAGATGAACTTACTATCATCCTTGTCGCTTTGGAAGATGGAGTCGGTAAAACCCTCCATTTTGAGATCTCCGTTACCATACACCAAGAACATTTCTTTAGTTCTTCTCAAGTACTTCAGAATGTTCTTCACAGCAGTCCAGTGTTTCTCCCCTGGATTGGATTGATACCTTCTTACTGCACTCAGTGCATAAGCTATATCTGGGCGAGTACACAATATCGCATACATTATAAATCCTATCGCTGAAGCGTAGGGTATAATACTCATGCGAGCCCTCTCCTCATCAGTCTTTGGAGACATCTCTTTGGAGAGGGTGATCCCGTGACAAGCGGGTAAATTACCTCGCTTGGAATCTTCCATACTAAACCTCTTTAGTATGGTTTCAATGTATCTCGATTGGGACAATCCCAATAATTTCTTAGATCTATCTCTATAGATCTTAATCCCCAGAATGTACGAGGCATCACCCAGGTCTTTCATGGAGAACCTCTGCGATAAGAATAGTTTGACCGATTGTAGCATAGGAACATCATTTCCTATCAAGAGAATGTCATCCACGTACAATATGAGGAATGTAACAATACTCTCTACAATCCTTTTATAAATACATGGTTCATCTACATTTTTGATAAAACCAAACTCTTTGATTGTATCATCAAAGCAGATGTTCCAACTCTGTGATGCCTGCTTTAATCCATAGATGGATTTAAGCAACCTGCATACTTTTCCGCTGCTCCCACTATCAATGAAGCCTTCTGGCTGATCCATAAAAACGCATTCTTCTAATCACCGTTTAGAAATTCCATTTTAACATCCATCTGCCAGATCTCATAGTCATAGTGAGCAGCTATAGTAAGCAGGATCCGAATGTATTTGAGCATCGCGACTGGTGAAAAGGTTTCATCATAGTCCAAGCCTGGTCTCTGACGAAATCCTTTTGCGACCAGCTTAGCTTTATAGGTCTCCACCTGACCATCCACACCGATCTTTCTCTTAAAGATTCATTTGCACCCTATGGGTTTTACTCCAGGAGGTGCAACCTCCAAAGTCCATACTTTGTTGGTGTGCATGGATTCCATTTCGGATCTCATGGTATCCAGCCACTTCACTGAGTCACCACTCGTGATAGCTTGCTAAAAATTAGTAGGATCATCATCATCCATGATGCAATTTTCTCTATCACCATCAATTAGAAAACTGTAGTATCTATCAGGTGGGCGAGAAGTCCTACTAGATCTACGGAGTGGCTGAGATTCGTCAGGTTCTATTGAAACCTCAGGTTCAACCAAATCATCGGTAATTGTTTGTGTATCTGGAATTTCTTCCAGTTCTACCACATTGCCAACAGTATCATTTGTAAAAAATTCATTTTCTAAAAAATGTGGCATACTGAGAAACAAACATCCTTTGTTCCTCCTTGTGGTAGAAAAGATATCCATACAAGTGTTTTGGATATCCCACAAATTTACACAAAACCAATCGTGTCTCGAATTTTTACGGATTCTGCTTTTTCACATGAGCCGGACAACCCTATATCCTAACTCGTTTAAGAGATGGTCTCTTTCCATACCATATCTCATATGGAGTGGTTGACACGGTTTTGGTCGGAACCCTATTCAATAGATAAATCACAGTCTCCAATGCGTGCCCCCATAATGAAAGTGGTAACTCAGTATCACTCATCATTGATCGTACCATATCTAATAGGGTACGATTCTTCCATTCTGACACACCGTTGTGCTGTGGTGTGTACAGAGTAGTGAGCTGAGAGAGAATCCCATTCTCTTTTAGGAAATCTAGAAACTCTGAGCTTAGATACTCACCTCCTCGATCCGATCGAAGTTTCTTGATACTCAAGCCTGTTTGTTTTTCTACTTCAGATTTATACTCCTTGAACTTTTCGAAGGCTTCAGACTTCTGTTTCAACAAGAACACGTGTCCGAATCTCGAGAAATTATCAGTAAAATTTATGAAGTAAGAAAAACCACCTCTCGCATATGTTGACTGTAATAACTCCCAATTCAGTGTACATAAAATTCATTTAAATTTAATGTATACTTAGGGTATTTACAATTCCTGTGAGTACTATAAGAATTTGATTTACTTTTGAACAGCAAAAAGGAGCTTGTAGCTCATTGGTAAGACCTTGCACTGCTGAATCAAAGCACCAAAGTTCAAATCCCATCAGCTACAGTATTTTTATTTAAAATACTTTTAATTTTTTAGAAGCCCAAGAGTCTATACGTGCATAACTCGTAAAACCAAGAGTCACAACTTAAATAAACATGCACACAAGGCTAGACCAAGCGTCAGGGACACGTGGCACAAATACGAGCCCCCGACTCGGTGACTCGGGCAGGCGAACTCGCTGACTATGCTGGCGCCGCCGGTCCGACTCGGGCCAAACTCTATTTTTCTTCAACTCTGGCGACTCTTGGACTGCCCCTATAACTCCTGTATTATTTGTTTTTCGTGCACATTTACAGAGCACATTAAAACACACATTTAATCCATTTTAGTACACCCTTTCACTATCCTAAAACCCTAATTTTTCCTATAAATACCACCCTCAAATTACCCCTCCTCACTCCCAAATCCATGCCCAAACTCTCAAGAAAATTCCCAAGTCTTTTGTGAGCAAGTGGAGTTAGCAAAAAGGGCGAAGCTCCGATGATAACTCAAGGAGTTTCCGACGACGAAACGATACACCGGCAACTCCCACCTCTTCCTCTTTCTCTCCTCTAGCCAATCATGTAGTAAGTCCCTACTTCCTTTTCTTTTCTCTATTCTAAAAACATTCAAAACTAAAACCCGACGGAAGCGGTGTTAGTCCGACTTCCGATTCGGTTTTTTTTTTAAAAACTAAACTTTTCCTTAACGAAATAAAACCATACTCTTATATGTTGACTAATAAACATTAACAAACTTAATAAAACAAGTTTCACATCAAACTAATCATTTTGTAACTTTTATTATACTTTTTCAGAAAAATACCATATAATTTAGTTTCGACATAAACCATCATAATTCCTTATTATACCTATAGATAGTTCACGAGGTAATGACCCATCTCCTCACAATACTCATATCTAATATAGCATGATGGAATTTGGGAATATACATTTGGTAAAAATACGACTTTACATATAACTACCTTCAACTTATAAAACCTTTTTCTACAAGAAGTGTATTTTAACAAATCTTTGCAATTGAGCCTCTACAACCCATTCGGGAAACTCGTTCGGTATGGTGCAGATTATCACACATCTTCGAGCCTAGTAGAGTGAGATGCAGACCTCCTCAAGGAGCATACGATCTCGAAAGATTTAAAATACAATTTTCTTTAGAAAATGTGATTTCTATTATAAATAAAACTTATATTTTTAATAAATAAATATATATCAAAATATCTATTTTTAATATTTATAATATTCCACATTTCCAAAATTCAAGAAAAACATCTTATTTACAAGAAAATACCATACAATTCTAATATTACAAATAAATACCATATATTATGAAATTAGGTTTTATTCACTAGAAATGTCATATTGATAAAATATACATCCATGAAAACTCTAAAGACGATAATAAAATACTTGAGATGTATTTTGAAAATTATACAAAATTATTTTTTACATAAAACACCCTCAAGTTATACTAAATTACAATAAGGATCCTAGTAAACATAGGTTTAAGCGGGACCGGTCTTTTGAGTCTCAGGGAGCCGGAGATATGGGTGTTTTCCTATTTAAGGTAGACAACTTAACAAACAGTGTTATTAACACGGTAATTGTCTTTGAAAAAGACACAAATCCTGCCGTCCATGTGTAGCAGTTACCGATAGCACCAAAACATAATTCAAGATTTAATTTCTTTTCTAATTGTTCGACACAGACCGAGTCTCAATATAATCAATCCGACTTGAATATGATTCAAGTATCAAACTTCAATACAACATGGATCTATGAATCCGTCTGTTTAATCTAATCAATCTATATTGACCGAACCGAACCATGAATATATATCCATCTACACGATTCTCCAGTTACATCCATTTCTGATATCATGGTTTCGGCAAGTCATCCATCTATATATAATATACACTTCAAACAATACATTAATATAATCAAGATATCGCGGGGTTTATAAGGGGTAAACTAGTATGGAAGGTGTTAGAAGTGGCACGGGACCGTAACCATAATACACCTAACCTGAATTCAATTGCCGCTGTACCATGGCTGAACGGTTCCTTATGCTCCGTATACCTTAGTCTTCGGAATAGTGGGACTCCTCTCCTATACACCGGCATTCTTCTGTACCAAGCTAAAAACAACAGCGCTAACATTAAATACAACATTATAACAATATACTCTCTATTATGTCTATTCCATTCTTGTCTATTTACGGGACTTATCGAGCGATTTATTCGCTGACGACATTCTCTTTCTTTTCTTTGGAATGTCGTCAGGTGATTCGGACCTTCAGGAGATCGAGCCCACCTTCGAGGACCTGGATCGGCTAGCCTTGGACCCGGAGCTTTAGTTACTTGTACACATTTACATTCTGTATTTTCCATTTCTGTTATGCCACTGTTTAGGCATTGCTTTCAATTCCATGTATTTACTTTTCAGATGTATTGTAAAAAAAATGTTAATAAATAAAGTTGCTGTTCAATTATATCTATTGTCACCGTCTCTTGCGCGTTTTATTTATATTGCTTAGATACGCTTAGCGTGTTTATTTCAGAGTAAATACGTAGCGGTCTCGTCGCGTCCTCTGCCCGTATACTGGGAAGAGGGGCGTGACGGTTTTGTTGGTGGCCTATGCAGGTTTGCACTGTATGGTCGAGCCTAAGCAATATAATACAAGAACCAGCAACTAAAACATTCTTTACAATTCATATTCCTTGAATCTTACAATTTCATATATTTTGAATCTGACCTAATCCAAATTTTTCTTTCAAGGTTATGGATTCCCCAAACAACACCAGCACGAATGTCAACAACACTCCCCCACCACTACCACTCACACCTGCCGTCGCTGCTCCGATCAACGAGCAGATGGTTTTGCTTGAGGCAATCCGCAACCTCCTGGAAGTACAACAGCATTAGACTGCTATCCTAATGAACCGACCAGTGGCAGAAGCACATGGGGTTAAGCAATTCAGAGCTTTGCACCCCAAAAAATTCTCGGGAAAAGAGAGCCCTCTGAAAGCTGAGAAATGGGCTCAAAGAATTGAAGATGATCTGGCAGCGGCACAAGTGCCAGTGATAGCTTGGGTTCGTGTTGCGAAGTTGCAGCTCACAGACAATGCACGGGTCTGGTGGAAGGCGGAAGAAAGCCGTCTCACTCAGGTTATCAAATGGAGGACCTTTCGCGATATATTTGATGCGAAATACTTCCCTGAGACTGCCAGATTCGACATGGAACAACAGTTCATCCACTTACAACAGGGTTCAATGTGGACCAAATCAGTGGATGAATATGATGCTGAGTTCACCATGCTCAGTCGGTAAGATATGTTTTAATAATTCGATTTTTCAATAAATCACATACTACACAGCTAACACAATACTTTAACAGATTTGCGGCACACTTGATACCGACGAATGAGATCAGAGCCTGTCGATTTCAACAAGGGTTAGACCCAGAGATCCAGGCTGCATTAGCCACAGGAGATTTTCTGACCCATGAATCGACTCTAAAGGATGCCCACAGTTATGAGGCAGTGGTAAAGATGAGGGGCAGATCTCAATCTGCTGGAATTAAGCGCCCTGCCACTCAGATGGCAGGAGGAGCCTCATCAAGGCCACCATTTGTGCCCAGGAGACCGAGAGTACCAATCAACCGGCCCAGCCTAGCCTTTTGTACCTACTGCAGAAGAGATGGACATTTGGCGAAAGACTGCCGGCGAGCCAACCGTCTTTGCTTAGTCTGTGGCTCAGCTACTGTTGATATTGGGTTTTTCCCCCGAAGACACAACCCAATTGCTGCACCTAAGCCAGCAATCACACACCCGCAACGCCCAGCCATTCAGGCACCCGCTCCAAGACTCGCTCTCCCTGCTCCACCACCTAGAGGACCACCGACTGCACCTCCTCCTCGTCAGTTCCATCAAGATCAAAGGAACGCTCAGAAGAATGCTCTTCTGGCCAGGAGGAATGTACCACGGCGACATGCTTTCACAATGACCATGGAAGAAGCTGAGGCCACTGGCCAAGTTATCACTGGTAACCCTTTCTTCTCAAGTTTTTCTTTTAGTATTAACACCTACCTACATACTTTTCCCCATACCTAAAACATATTCCATATAACTTAGGTACAATCTTAGTAGCCTCACTTCTTGCACTAGCACTATTCGATACTGGAGCATCTCATTACTTTATGTCGCAACGGTTCGTCCGAACTCATGCGATTTCAGTCACACCGCTTGTATCTAGCTGGAATGTCAGTTCAGGAAATGACGTTCTAAAGGTAACAATGGGATACAGCTTGTGTCCAATAGTCGTCTGTAGCAGAGAATTTTATGCTGACTTCAAGGTACTGTACATATCGAACTTCGATGTGGTTCTAGGTATGGATTGGCTCGGAACATTTTATGCTACCATTGACCGTCGTCAAAGGAGGGTAGTATTCGAGATTCCAGAGCATCCCGTTTTCTATTTCAAAAGTGGAGACCGTACACTGGAGCCAAGTACTTACAAGGCGAAATCAAAGAAGGCAGTAATTGCAGCAATTTAAGCGGAGGAAGGATCAAAGCCAGAAGTGGTTCGAGAGTTCGAAGATGTGTTTCCTGACAATATATCAGGTTTGCCTCCCGATCGAGCTCTTGAATTCAGCATTGATTTAATACCAGGAGCACAACCGGTGATCAAAGCACCGTATCGATTAAGTTCGGAAGGTTTGAAGGAAGTCCGAACTCAGTTGGACGAATTATTGGCGAAAGGATGGATTCGTCCCAGCACTTCAAGTTGGGGATCACCAGTACTGCTTGTGAAGAAGAAAGAAGGTTCATACAGAATGTGCATCGATTATAGAGCCTTGAACGAAGTAACAATAAAGAACAAGTATCCGCTACTGCGTATCGACGATCTGTTCGATCAGCTAAGTGGATCTTGTGTTTTCTCTAAGTTAGATCTTCGTTTAGATTATCATCAGGTGAAGGTCAAGGAAACTGATATTCATAAAACAATATTCAGAACTCGCTATGGTCATTACGAATTTCTTATGATGCCATTTGGAGTGACCAACGCACCAGCAATATTCATGAACCTGATGAATCAAGTTTTCCGGGAGTACCTAGACAGGTTCGTTGTCATCTTCATCGACGACATACTGGTGTATTCTAAGAGTCGGAAAGAACATGCCGAGAACCTACGAATTGTCCTGGAAACTCTACGACAACATCAACTCTATGCCAAGTATAGCAAATGCGAATTCTGGCTAGATCAAGTTGGTTTTCTCAGACATATTGTATCAGGCGAAGGAATCTCTGTGGATCCAGCGAAAGTTTCAGTAGTAAGCGAATGACCGACACCAAAGTCAGTAAAGGACATTCGAAGTTTCTTGGGTCTTGCTGGATATTACAGATGGTTCATTGAAGGATTTTCGAAGATAGCAATACCTCTGACCAAGCTCACACGTAAAGATGAAGACTTTGTGTGGTCAGAAGCATACGAGCAAGCGTAGAACTCAAGTCAAGGTTGACATCAGTGCCTATTCTCGTTATACCGGACCAATCTGGAGGTTTTGAAGTGCATTATGATGCATCCGGTAAGGGATTAGGAAGTGTTCTACATCAGCACAGAAAGGTTGTGGCTTATGCTTCAAGACAGCTGAAGATTCATGAGCGAAATTATCCGACGCATGATTTAGAACTGGCAGTCGTTATCTTTGCTCTTATGATTTGGCGCCATTATCTTCTTAGTGAACGAGTGAACATATATACAGATCACAAGAGTCTGAAATATGTGTTTACTCAGAAGGAGTTAAATATGCGGCAGAGACGATGGTTAGAACTCATGGCGAACTTCGACATTAACCTACAATATCACCCAGGGAAGGTGAACGTAGTACCTGATGCCCTTAGTCGCCAACCATTAGCAATGAATCTCACCGCTCAGTGGAAGTTTCAACAAGACTTGCATCAGATGGAGATTGAAGTAGTCATGCCAGGTAACGCTTCAAGCTTGATGAAAGTTCAATCTACCATGGTCAATCAGATCAAAGCAGCTCAAGCAAGTGATGCCAAGTTGCAAAAGATCAGGGAACAAGTAGAGAATGGAATCAGAACAAACTCCATCATTCATGAAGACAGATCTTTAAGATACGGCAACAGATTATGTGTACCAAAAGGTTCTGTTTGGGAAGAGTTAATGAAAGAAGCTCACAGCTCTCCCTACTCAGTACACCCTGGAGGTACAAAGATGTAAAAAGATCTACGTCAAAATTACTGGTGGCATGGAATGAAGCGTGAAGTAGCCAGAAGCGTCACTAAATGCTTGGTGTGTCAGCAAGTAAAGGCTGAACATCACAGGACTGCTGGATTACTTCAACCGTTACCTATCCCTGAATGGAAGTAGCAACACATCAAAATGGATTTTATGACCACACTTCCTCACAGCACAAAGGATAACGATGCGGTATGGGTTATTATGGATCGACTCACAAAGTCGGCTCACTTCATCCCATTTCGAGTTGGCCAATCTACTGAGACACTAGCAAAGAAGTACATGGAGATAAGAATCTAAGTAAGATTTAAACTCTTTAAATATGTACTATCTCTGATACCCATGAACTGATACAGGAAATCGTGAGACTTCATGGTGTACCGGTCTGCATTGTCTCCGATCGTAACACCAGGTTCTGATCACAATTTTGGCAGAGTCTGCAAGCGAGCTTGGGAACAAGTCTGAACTTCAGCACAACTTATTATCCACAAACAGATGGTCAGTATGAGCGAACTATTAATATCTTGGAAGATATGCTCAGAGCGTGTATGTTAGATTTCATAGGATCGTGGGAAGATCACCTACATCTTATAGAGTTTTCATACAACAACAGCTACCAAGCAAGCATCGGAATGTCACCTTTTGCAACACTGTATGGAAGGAAGTGTCGATCACCATTAAGTTGGGACAACATCGGAGATAGAGAACTCCTTGGACCAGAGATGATAATAGCAACCGTAGATGCGGTCCGCACTATCAGGGAAAGAATGCGCATAGCCTAAGATCGACATAAGCATTGGGCTAATACGAAGCGATGTCATTTGGAGTTCCAGCTGGGAGATCACGTATTTCTGAAGATATCTCCGAACCTCGGAGTGATCCATTTTGGAAGACGGGATAAGCTAAGTCCGAGATATATTGGACCGTTCGACATACTCGAATGAGTCGGTGAAGTGGCATACCGCTTGGCACTTCCACCCTCATTGGAAGGAGTGCCCAACGTGTTCCACATATCCCAACTCAGAAGGTATGTGAGTGACCCCAGCCATATTCTCGATCATTCCGATCTCACTGTACAACCCGACTTATCTTGTGAGCAACAACCTGTTGAGATCCTGGACAGAAAAGTGAAGTCACTTCGGAACAAGGAAGTCAATTTGGTTCGAGTAATGTAGAGAAAAGACACTCCAGGAGAATCGACATGGGAAAGAGAAGACAAGATGCGTGCAAGATATCTTCACCTATTTGTAAACTAGTCCTTAAAATAAAATTGTAAATTTCGAGGACGAAATTTTTGTAAGGAGGGTAGACTGTAACAACTCCCAATTCAGTGTACATAAAATTCATTTAAAGTTAATGTATACTTGGGGTATTTACAATTCCTGTGAGTACTATAAGAATTTGATTTACTTTTGAACAGCAAGAAGGAGCTTGTAGCTCATTGGTAAGACCTTGCACTGCTGAACCAAAGCACCAGAGTTCAAATCCCATCAGCCACAATATTTTTATTTAAAATACTTTTAATTTTTTAGAAGCCCAAGGGTCTACACGTGCACAACCCGTAAAACCAAGAGTCACAGCCTAAATAAACATGCACACGAGGCTAGACCAAGCGTCAGGGACACGTGGCACAAATACGAGCCCCGACTCGGTGACTCAGGCCAGCGAACTCGGTGACTCGGCCGCCGTCGCCGGTCCAACTTGGGCCAAACTCCATTTTTCTTCAACTCTGGCGACTTTTGGACTCCCCCCATAACTCCTGTATTATTTGTTTTTCCTGCACATTTACAGAGCACATTAAAACACACATTTAATCCATTTTAATACAAATTTTTAATACACCCTTTCACTACCCTAAAACCCTAATTTTTCCTATAAATACCATCCTCAAATCACCCCTCCTCACTCCCAAATCCCTGCCCAAACTCTCAAGAAAATTCCCAAGTCTTTTGTTTGCAAGTGGAGTTAGCAAAAAGGGCGAAGCTCCGACGACAACTCAAGGAGTTTCTGACGACGAAACGACGCACCGGCAACTCCCACCTCTTTCTTTTTCTCTCCTCTAGCCAATCATCCAGTAAGTTCTTACTTCTTCTTCTTTTCTCTATTCTAAAAACATTCAAAACTAAAACCCGAGGGAAGCGGAGTTAGTTCGACTTCCGATTCGGTTTTTTCCTTAAAAACTACACTTTTGCTTAACGAAATAAAACCATACTCTTATATATTGACTAATAAACATTAACAAACTTAATAAAATAAGTTGCATATTAAACTAATCATTTTTGTAACTTTTATTATACTTTTTCAGAAAAAATACCTTATAATTTAGTTTCGACATAAACTATCATAATTCCTTATTATACCTATAGATAGTTCACGAGGTAATGACCTACCTCCTCACAACGCTCATATTTAATATAACACGATGGAATTTGGGAATACATTTAGGAAAAATACGACTTTACATATAACCACTTTCAACTTATTAAACCTTTTTTCTACAAGAAGTGTATTTTAACAAATCTTTGCAATTGTGCCCCTACAACCCATTCGGGGAACCCATTCGGTATGGTGCGGATTATCGCACATTCTCGGGCCTAGTAGAGTGAGATGCAGACCTCCGCAAGGAGCATACGATCCCGAAAGATTTAAAATACAATTTTCTTTAGAAAATGTGATTTCTATTATAAGTAAAACTTATATTTTTAATAAATAAATATATATCAAAATATCTATTTTTAATATTTATAATATTCCACATTTCCAAAATTCAAGAAAAATATCTCATTTACAAGAAAATACCATACAATTCCAATATTACAAATAAATACCATATATTATGAAATTAAGTTTTATTCACTAGAAATGTCACATTGATAAAATATACATCCATGAAAACTCTAAAGACGATAATAAAATACTTGAGGTGTATTTTGAAAATTATACAAAATTATTTTTTACATAAAACCCTCTCAAGTTATACTAAATTACAATAAGGACCTTAGTAAACATAGGTTTAAGCGGGAGCAGTCTCTTGAGCCTCAGGGAGCCGGAGATATGGGTGCTTGCCTATTTAAGATAGACAACTTAACAAACGGTGTTATCAACACGGTTATTGTCTTTGAAAAAGACACAAATCCTGCCGTCCATGTGCAGTAGTTACCGATAGCACCAAAACATAATTCAGTATTCAATTTCTTTTCTAATTGTTCGACTCAGACAGAGTCTCAATATAATCAATCTGACTTGAATATGATTCAAGTATCAAACTTCAATACAACATGGATCTATGAATCCGTCTATTCAATCTAATCAATCTATATTGACTGAACCGAACCATGGATATACATCCATCTACATGATTCTCCAGTTACATCTTTTTACTGATATCATGGTTTTGGCAAGTCATCCATCTATATACAATATACACTTCAAACAATACATCAATACAATCAAGATATCGTGGGGTTTATATGGGGTAGACTGGTATGAAAGGTGTTAGAAGTGGCACGAAACTGTAACCATAATACACCCAACTTGAATTCAATTGCCGTTGTACCGTGGCTGAACGGTTCCTTGTGCTCCGTATACTTTAGTCTCCGGAATAGTTGTATACACTGACATTCTTCTGTACCAAGTTACAAACAACAACGTTAACATTAAATACAACATTATAACAATATACTCTCCATTCTGTCTATTCAATTCTTGTCTATTTACGGGACTTACCGAACGATTTGTTCGCTGACGACATTCTCTTTCTTTTCTTTGGAATGTCGTCAGGTGATTCGGACCTTCAGGAGATGGAGCCCACCTTCGAGGACTTGGATCAGCTAGCCTTCGATCCGGAGCTCTAGTTACTTGTACACATTTACATTCTATATTTTCCATTTCTGTTATGCCACTATTTAGGCATTGCTTTCCATTCCATGTATTTACTTTTCAGATGTATTGTAAAAAGAATGTTAATAAATAAAGTTGCTGTTCAATTATATCTATTGTCACCGTCTCTTTTGCATTTTACTTATATTGCTTAGATACGCTTAGCGTGTTTATTTCAGAGTAAATACGTAGCGGCCTCATCGCGTCCTCTTCCCGTATACTGGGAAGCGGGGTTGGTCCACATACATCACTATGTATGAGGCCTAAGAGTTCAGTAGCTCTCTTTCCATGTCCACTAAATGGAGTTTTGGTCATTTTACCTTTGATACAAGACTGGCAAGTCGCATAAGATTTATATTTAAAAGAGTTTAATATCTATCTTTATGTAGATTGGTTAGTCTTGTTTCATTAATATGACCAAGTCTACAATGCCAAATGAAAGCTTCATTTATGTCTGAAATCTTCCTTTTGTTTGTGTGTTGTATATTGAAAACTGTGTGCTAGTTTAGGACGTATATCTCGTTATTTAATGTACCAGACCCAATCAACTCTTGATTAAGATTAATGTTCATAACATTAGATTGTAATACAAAATTATATCCAGTATTGTCCAACAACGATACAGATATAATATTACATAATATTGAAGGTACAAAATAACATGGTTTCAAAATCAATATACAATCCGACGGCAAACCAAGGTGATACTCTCCCGCTGCTATAGCATGTACAGAGGAACCTTTCCCAACCCGGAGAGTGTGATCACCTTTCTTCAAAAACCTACTATTTCTTAGCCCTTGCACACAATTGCAGATGTGAGATCCTAACCCGGTATCTAATACCCAGGAAGCAGAGTTAATTGAAAAATAGTTTTCTGTTACAAACACACCTGAAGTGGAAGCATCACCATACTTCTTCTTCTTGATGCCTTCCAGGTATCCAACATAGTTTCTTTCCCAGTGCCCAGTCTGGTGGCAGTGGAAGCATTCCCCTCGTCCTGTCACAGCAGCCCTATCCTGTCCTTTCCTGGTGCCTTTTTCCCTCCTCCTTTCGGCTTGATGGGATTCTTCTTCTTCTTTCCTTTAGCCTTGGCTTTCGGGACGGAAGAGGAAGATGGCCCAGCAATTAGAGCGGGAGTTTTCGCTACCTTTAGCGTGCTCTCTGCACTCCTCAACATATTGAGGAGTTCAGGTAATGACTTCTCCATGTTGTGCATGTTGAAGTTTACAATGAACTGAGCAAAGGCAGGGGGAAGGGACTGTAGAACAATATCAACATACTTTTCGTTCTCCATGGTCCAACCCAGGTCCCCTAGTTCTTCGATAAGTCCAATCATCTTCAATATATGGTCACCTACAGACGTGCCAGCAGCCATTCGCATCTGAAACAACTTTCGAGATGCCTCGTATCGGAGAGTACAAGATTGCTCTCCATACAACTCCTTCGTATGGAGAAAGATGGATTGTACATCCATCTTCTCGTGCTGCTTCTGATGTGCATTGTTCATAGAAGCAAACGCGAAGCACTTGGCTGTTGCACAGTCTATTTTCTATGTCTTGCGGATTTCTTTATCCGCAACTGAAGAATCAGGGCCTAGACTAGGAGGGGATGGAGTGGCCAGGACGTATGCGACCTTATCATAGGTCAAGGCAATATTTACATTCCTTAGCCAATCTTTGTAATTCGGTCCCGTGAGTTTATTCTTGTCTAATAAAAGATTAAGTCCTGTCATTGGTATCTGCCATTAGGAGAGAGAAAAGAAGACACTCAGCGATTGCTCTTGCATAATTAGATTGGTTATTAATCTTATCTAATCGATGTCTCCCACTGCTTTTTATCAAATTTTCCTTCAAACCTTAAAAAGAAAATTAGCCAGGATTAATTGCAATCTACAAGTTCGCTAACCGGTCGGTCAGGCTAGTGTCGGTACTCCGAAGGAGGTTCCCCATGCTTTCGCACAGATCTAATTAAAACAAACCTCGTTTTCCTAGAGGCGTAACCCCGTTGAAACCTTTTTAGACATCTACTGGATTAGCTAATTGTAAAGTGCAAAACTCTCCCGGGAGTAACTTTTACTCACAGTGGGATCGGGATCCTACTATCAAATAGAAGGTATGCAATCTCATTGCAAATTTAAACTCTTGAAATTCCCGATATGATTTTTACCCCTAGTGTCTTATGACCTTAACTATGGTCAAAAAATCATAAGCACTAGTCAAGTTCTACCCGCCATTTCGTGATTGATTTAGACCCATCCGTATGACCCTTAACTATGGTCAACAAAGTCATACGAATGTCCTAATCGATCGCATCAAATGCTTTGTAGGAAGACATCAATTAGCTACCATACACCACGCCTTAACTATAGTCAACAAACGTGGCACGAATATTAAGTATTCTGCTTCCTAAAATGGCGGAGGCAACGGATGGTTTTTATGAAAACCCTTAACGTTTTGAACTTGATATCGTTGTAGAATCTAGTGAAAAGAGTGGTTTAAGCTCTAGTTTTAAAAGTCGAATGGTTTTATAGTATCTTTCTAATTTTGCTAAAGAGGTCACTCTCGGTGAAGAGATCTCGGCTCTTTCCTCATAGAATGAGGTGCTGGATATTCATGAATACCACGATGCAAAACAAATGTTAGATCAACTATAAAAATAATCGAGTGCTTTGTAACATTTGCTAGTTTCGCTAAAGGGGTACTCCCGGTGAAGAGATCTCGGCCCTTTCCTCATAAAATGAGGTGCTGGATATTCATCAAGGAATACCACTATGCAAAGCAAAAACTAGAGTTACCCATTTTAAAAAGTTTAATTCTACAACATCTTTAGGTTTCTTTTTCATAACATTAATCACATTAATGTTGTCCCATCATTTACGTTTCCTAAACATCACAGAAAAGAAACAAAAATAGAACGTACGCTTATACCATCCGCATTCGCCATGGGGTCCCGCATGCACCGTTAGGTTACTTAACTAATGGCAGAGCGGGGGATGGACTAGCGCGGGTGCAAAATATAAGCAACGCTTATTATATATCTCATATATAAATAGCCATACGTCGCACGCATTTATAAACATTCCAGATCACAGATGAATATATTGGATATACTAGGAATTCCGTATTTCATTTAAGTCCTTAATGAAAGACGGGTTCTACGGTCATGATGAATAGCCAAACCCCACCCTATACCCTTACGGGTGCGGCAAACTACCCTCCAAATTTCCGAAGTGAAGCAACCTCTCTCAACAAAGTGAGTAGGCCACTCAGCACTTCGAGAACCCTGTAGTTTGTGCACCCCACCTTAGCTCTATCCTAGGAGCAAAATAGTAAAAAGAAAATATACAATGGTGGCTACAACTTCAACACGGATGTGCCTCGCAAAATAATATTACATTACTTTTTACAAATTATATGAATGAAAGAAAAAGGCCCTTCTCACATCCCCGACTATTCATCACGACGATCCAACATATTCATATACACATACCATCATATGATATCAATACAGATGTGTGCAACCCCGACTAATCGACGTATAGCAATTAGTCGACGATTCCAAACACACATACAAATCACTAAGCTAGTAAAGTACCCGCGACATTAGAATTCCGCACGAGATTAGCAAACTAAATCAATTTTCCAACACTTGAAAAAATTCAGTGAGCTGGTTTTCAAAAACCGATCGTTTTGAGCCAATCCGGGAGTCGAAACGAACTCGAAACCCGCCTTAATCTTCGCGGAGGCTAAGAACACGAAAAATACTATTGAATAGGGGGCCTCAGGATGGGGGTACCCACCCCCGGGGGTTGGCAGACCGGAGAGCACCCTGTTGGGGTGCTCTCGGGTCACCCACCCCCAAGGCCACCTCGAGGTTGTAACGCCTTGAAGATTCGTTAGGATGTTTTTCGTGTTAATTAGATATTGTGCGTGTTATTATATATGTATATATAGGTTTAACTAATTTTATTTTAGTCGTGTTACCCTAATTGAGAAATTTTGTGTTAAGTGCACACATGCACACTTAGCATTTTGTGACTTAGGTTTTAAGTGTAACATGTTAACCCTTTTACATTTCCTTGCATGGTTCTTTATCCCCACCCTTTTAAAATCAAGTCAAATCCTTTTTAAAATTCAAAAATCCAAATAGAAAATGAGGTATGGTGGGTAGGTGAAGATTTTGACTTGGGTTGACTATTGAATTCTCTCTCATTCTTTCTCTTTCTCTCATTTCTGCACTTCCTGCAGAAAAGCAGCAGCAACATCACCATTTTCTTCACCTTTTCTTCTTCTTTTCACTTCTCTTTGATCTCCACACAAAACCCTATACAAATCTAACCATTTTCTTCACAAAACCATGGAAAAAGGGACCTTTTGGGGGAGTTTGATGGCAAGTCTGCACACTTGTGGCAAGGGCTGGGAATTTTGGTGTTTCTTAAGGTCTTTTGAAGGTATTAACTCACCCTTAGCACCCTTTTACCATATCTAGTTGTATTTCTATCAAAATATCACCTTTTTGTGCAATTTTAGTGCTATTGAAGGGATTTTGTGATGATATGTTAAATTAGCATTTTTAGGGCTTGATTAGCTTGGTAATGGGTTATTAGTGTGGTTTTAGACTTGGGTTTTCTTCAGTTTGCACAAAAACACCCTAAAGTATCATTTTAGTGTAAAAGTGTGGTTTTTAACTAGAAATAGGGATCTGTTGGATCTGCTACAACCCGAGTTGTTTCTAATCAAATCTGTAATTACTGTAGCATATATAGGGGGTATAGAGTGCACACACAAAACTTGGGAGCCCATCTTCCTAACCTGGCCGCCGGAATATTCATTCTGGCCGCAATTTGCGGCCAGATGGGGGTGTTTTGGGTTGGGTTTGGGTTGTTTGGTGTCTGCTGCTATGTGGAGTATTTTGGTATATATATTTTTATAATATCTTTTCTGTATCAAAATCTAGAGTTGAATACCCTATTTTCCGTATTTTAAATCTTCGCGACACACGTGACACGTATGTGGGTATAGGGTTCCTAGGCACACTAAAGAGGTCTCACAAGGCATCAACCATGCCGATTTCAAATTTTATGAATGCCGAGAAACCCTAATACGGATCGTCGACTAGATTTTTAGGCGAAAAGATAAACTAGTTAACGACTTAACTAAAAGTGAGAAGCTACAACCTTTGTAGATCCGGTTCTCCACTTCCTTAGCTCCACGTAGACTTCCTCTCGCTGTCCATCTCGAATCCCGGACTCAATCGTCGGCTTCATCGGAGAAATGGGCGGGCTAGGTCGTCGGCTTCGTGCCGAAGATGATCTATGTCGAGGCATCACAAGTTCAAGCTCCAACTTCACCAAGTTGTGAAACTTGTGAAGAAAACACCTTGTACTACTTGGCAAGAGGTAGAGGGTGAAGAAATAGGAGGTGGGTTCACTTTAGAATTGGATTTCTCACACTTTTGCTCAAGTTGCCATTGTTGGTAGCAAGCTTTTCTTCATGAAGATGAAGAAGAAGATGAAGCTAGAATATGATAAGTGTTCTTCTAAAATAGAAAAGAAAATAGATACTTATCATATACTAACTATGGTAGAGTGTAGAGAATAGACCATGGTTACTTGGAATGGTTAGGGTTAAGCATGAAGACAAGAATGGTTACAAAGTCAAAGCTTCATGAAGCTTCAACTAGAAACAAAGAAAGCCACCATTCTCTCCAAAATCTTTTCCAAATAAATGAATAAATAAATAAATGAATAAGCAAAACCCTAATCATCTTTTTAACCATGGTTTGATTCTTTACACTTAACCAATTAAACATGCATCATCAAACATGATACAAACATGTGTACAAAAGTATATCACATATACAACTTGCACATCAAGTGAGAAAATCCATTTAAAGTGAACCAATACTAGTTAATGCAAAGTAATATATCAAATATATAATTATACATTAAATCATTAAATCAACACTTGATTTAACGATCCGGTCATATCGCATATAACCGACTAGTATCCTATGTATTGGCTCATCGAATCAATCCTTGATTCGATATCTAGGTTATATCGAATATAACCAATCGATACATTCATCGCGAGAATGGAATACGGTATCACATACACGCATTATTCTCGGTCCTGCACATATCTCATATGCGCTCCTATTTCGTTTCGCTTGAGCCAGGAAACCTCTGTGTAGGACTCTAAAGACTCGTCAATACGCCGGTAGCAGATGATGATCATATCAAGCACCTACAAGCCGCAAGCGGTCTGCTAAACGTAACGGCCATCCGGGTATTGAGCGATCAGAAGATCGACGAGCTAGCCCGCTCACACTCCTGTGAATCCAACCAGTAACACTTACCGTACAGTCCGGTCTGTTCGTCTGATATGTCGCATATCAAGTCTAGGGGTGGTTAACGTCAGACCCCAATAACCGATAAGTCATGCCGATGTGAGGCTCATAACGGGTCGAGAAACTACTGGTAACACTTACCAGCAAATCTCTGATCAGCCCTGGCCAGGGACTTCCCTGTTACGGCCAATCGAGCACTGCGCAACATCAACCCCCAATACCGGGAGAGACGAAACCCCTCCTATCGCTCATTGCCTCCATGTGACTCGGGACTGTACCCAAAGACCACCGTTTTGCATGCCCTCATGGACGTGGTAAGGTGGAGATCAAAGCACAGTGGAAATCACACAAGACTCTATGACGATCTCGGGTCTACAGACTAACCTGCACAAGTGTCACCTGAGAACTGCCATCTGACATGAGGTATAATACCATCTGGGAGTTCTCGGCGAGTCCGTCCAGTGTACCCAGTCTCCACTGAGCACCCGTACACCATCTCTGATGTCAAACACCAATGGATATGGGATCATCCATCGCCCATCTCATGGGTCGAGAAGCGTATACGCTAGTCTACACTGGTATATCGATGCCCCGTCTCGATACACCCACGACTAGGGACCTTGAAGGATGTACTTATGGACTACCATGTCCCCACTAGTATGATCTGCATCATAGTCTAGGTAATCAAGTACACATAAGGGCTTTATCAACATGTAACCATAAGACAGTTTAAAGAGACTAGTGTACATGTTAAGATAAAGAGCAACCAGATAGCATACTATCATATCGATCAAGAAAGTCATCTCTATATATGTCCAAGCATCCAATATAATATACATCATCTGTACAATACTGGCCTCTAGGGCATACATACAACTAACAATCTCCCACTTGCACTAGGGCCAGCTGCTGTAGTATCGCATACCGAGCATCCCGAAGAGTCTCTCAAACTGTATCTGGGGAATGGCCTTCGTGAGTGGATCCGCTGTGTTGTTCTTCGTGTCAACCCTCCTGACCTCGATCTCCCGGCGATCAACTATCTCCCGGATCAGGTGATACCGCCTCAGAATATGCCTGGATCGCTGATGGGACCTAGGTTCCTTGGCCAAAGCCACCGCTCCATTGTTATCGCAATACAAAGGTATTGGATGCTCAATGGATGGAACCACTCCAAGTTCAGTAATGAACTTCTTGATCCAGACAGCCTCTTTAGCAGCATCGTTGGCAGCGATGTATTCAGCCTCCATCGTCGAGTCTGCCACGGTTTCCTGCTTGGAACTCTTCCAGCTAACCGCCCCTCCGTAAAGGGTAAAGACAAATCCCGACTGCGACTTAGAGTCGTCCTTATCACTCTGGAAGCTCGAATCGGTAAAGGACTCCACTTGGAGTTCTCCATTACCATACACCAAGAGCATCTCTTTAGTCCTTCGTAAGTACTTGAGAATGCTCTTCACAGCTATCCAGTGACTCTCTCCAGGATCAGCTTGATACCTGCTCACTATACTTAGTGAGTATGCTACATCGGGTCTGGTACATAGCATCGCGTACATGATAGAGCCTACTGCCGAAGCATAGGGTATCCCTTGCATGCGAGCTCTCTCCAAATCAGTCTTGGGAGACATCTCTTTGGAGAGAGTGACTCCAGAGATCGTGGGCAAGTTCCCACGCTTGGATTCTTCCATACTAAACCTCTTTAGTATGGTGTCAATGTACCTGGATTGGGACAATCCCAATATCCGTTTGGATCTATCTCTATAGATCCTTTTTCCCAATATGCAGGAGGCATCACCAAGATCTTTCATCGAGAATCTTTGTGATAAGAAGAGCTTGACTGATTGCAGCATAGGAATATTATTTCCTATCAAGAGTATGTCGTCCACGTACAATACGAGGAAGACCATCTTACTCTCTGCTACCTTCTTGTAGATACAAGGTTCATCTGGGTTTTTGATGAAATCAAACTCTTTGATAACGACGTCAAAGCAGATGTTCCAACTCCGCGATGCTTGCTTTAATCCATAAATGGATTTAAGCAGCTTGCACACCTTCCCGCTGCTCCCACTGTCTACGAAGCCCTCTGGCTGAGTCATGTACACACACTCTTCTAAATCACCATTTAGAAAGGCGGTCTTAACATCCATTTGCCAGATTTCGTAGTCATGATATGCAGCGATGGCAAGCATGATCCGGATGGATTTAAGCATAGCCACTGGAGAAAAGGTTTCGTCATAGTCCACACCTAGTCTTTGACGAAAACCCTTTGCTACAAGTCTAGCTTTGAAAGTCTCCACTTTCCCATCTACACCAAGTTTTTTCTTGAAGATCCATTTGCTCCCGATGGGTTTTACCCCTTCAGGAGAAACATCCAAAGTCCATACTTTGTTGGTGTACATGGATTCCATCTCGGACCGCATAGCATCCAACCATTTCACTGAGTCCCTACTCGTGAAGGCCTGCTCGAAACTAGTTGGGTCATCATCTTCCATGATGCAATCTTCGCTTCCACCGTCAATGAGAAAACCGTAGTATCTCTCAGGTGGACGAGAAACCCTGCTAGATCGGCGGAGAGGCTGGGGTTCGTCGGGTACTACTGAATTCTCTGGTTCTACTAAATCTTCAGTTATAGTTTGTGTTGCTGGAACCTCTTCCAGTTCTACCTCAATGCCACTAATCTGTTTCATAAGAAAACCTTTTTCTAAGAAAGTGGCATGTCGAGAAACAAACACCTTTTGTTCCTCGGGGTGGTAGAAGATATACCCTTGTGAATTTTTGGGATATCCTACAAACTTACATAAGACTGATCTTGCCTCGAGTTTGTCCGGATTTTGTCTTTTGACATAGGCTGGACAACCCCATATCTTAACATACTTAAGAGATGGTCTCTTCCCTTTCCATATCTCATATGGAGTGGTAGGCACTGATTTGGTAGGAACCATATTCAATAGGTGTATGGCTTTCTCAAGCGCATACCCCCAGAAGGAAATAGGTAACTCAGCTGTACTCATCATTGAACGCACCATATCTAATAGGGTGCGATTCCTTCGTTCCGATACACCGTTGTGCTGTGGTGTATAAGGTGGAGTAAGCTGAGAGAGAATCACATTCTCTTTTAGATAATCTTGGAACTCATTGCTCAAGTATTCTCCTCCTCGATCAGATCGAAGGATCTTAATACTTTTTCCCATTTGGTTCTCTACTTCTTGCTTATATTCTCTGAATTTTTCAAAAGCTTCAGACTTGTGTTTCAATAGGAACACATGCCCGTATCTAGAGAGATCGTCAGTGAATGTAATGAAGTAGGAAGAACCGTTCCTGGCATGGGTAGACATGGGACCGCATACATCACTATGTACCAGTCCTAAGAGTTCAGTAACTCTTTCTCCGTGTCCACTAAACGGAGCTTTGGTCATTTTTCCTTTGAGACATGAATGACAAGTATCATAAGATGATAATTCGAACGGGTTCAAATAACCATCCTTATGTAACTTAGCCAGTCGTGTCGCATTGATATGACCAAGTCTACAATGCCACAAGTAGGATTCGTTCATTTCTGAACTTTTCCTCTTGTGTGTGTTTTGTATATTGAGGACTGTATTTTGATTTAAAATGAATATGCCATTATGTAACGAGCCTGATGCAATCAACTTTTGATCTAGGAATATGTTCATAACATTATCCTGTACTACAAAATTATATCATTCTTTACTCAATAAAGAAACTGATATAATGTTGCACATCATGTTTGGTATATAATAGCACTCATTCAGAATCATTGTATCACCACTTTGTAATACTAGGTGATATTCGCCAACTGCTTTGGCTGCAACATTTGCCCCATTCCCAACTTGAACGGAATGATCACCTTTTCCCAGTTCTCTACCTTTCCGCAGCCCATGTAATATCTTACATATGTGGGATCCTGATTCGGTATCCAATACCCAGGACGTAGGGTGAACTGAGAAACAGTTCTCAATGACAAACACACCCGAAGATGATGCATCAACATGCATGTTCTCCGTTTGGGCGGTGTGAGAATCCAGATATTCTCCTGTTTCCTGTTCATTCTTATAACACTTATAAGATAGAACGGGTTCAACGTTCCCCTGCTCAGTATAATAAGCGGGTTCAGTCAATACATCCATATTATTATCTTTATTAGGGCATGAAATGGTCGCTACCTGGAGAGAGAGAGAAGAAAACACTTTAGCGTATGCTCTTGCAAGATCAGATTGGTTATTATCTTATCTAATCAGGATGGCTCCCACTGGTTTTTATCAAATCTTCCTTCCCTAAAAGGAAAGACCAGCCGGGATTAATTACACACTACAAGTTCGCCAATCTTTCAGCCAGGCCAGTGTCGGTACTTTGAGGGAGGTCCCCCGTGCTTTCGCACGAACCTAATTAATGTAAACCTCGTTTTCCCAGAGGCGTAACCCCGTTGACACCTTTCTAGACACCTACTTGATTAGCTAATTGCAATGTGTAAAACTCTCCCAGGAGTAACTCTTACTCGCAGTGGGTATCGGGATCCAACTATCTGATAGAAGGTATGCAATCTCATTGCAAATTTCAACACTTGAAATTCCCGATAATTTTTTGCCCCTAGTGTTCTATGACCTTGACGAATGCCAAACAACCCATAGTCCACTAGTCAAGTTCAACCCGTACATTTCTTGATTGAATTAAACCCACCCGCACGACCCTTGACGAATGCCAAACAACGCCGTACGAATATCCTAATCCAATCTGCATCATATGCGTAAGCAGATAAATACTAGTTAGCTACCGTACACTACGCCTTGACGAATGCCAAACTACCGTAGCACGAATACTAAGTAGTACTTATCTGAAATGACGGAGGGCTACGCAGGTTTTCAGAAAACCATGAGCGTAATGAACTTGATATCGTTGTAGAATCAAATGAAGTTTTTGAAATGGAGCGATTTTGAGGCTTTTCTAGTTTTGCTAAAGGGGTCACTCCCGGTGAAGGGATCGTCGGCCCTTTCCTCGTCGAATGAGGTGCGGGATATATCATATATATCACTGTGCAAAGCAGAAACTATAGAAGCAATCAAAAACAAACCGAGTGTGTAGCATCTGTCAGTTATTGCTAAAGGAGTCACTCCCGGTGAAGGGATCTCGGTCCTTTCCTCATCGAATAAGGTGCAGGATATATCACATATACCACTGTGCAAAGCAAGAACTGGAGCTACCTGTTTTATTTAAAATTTGATTCTACAACATCTTAGGTTTCTCTTCTTTCATTAATCACATTAATGAAGTCCCATCATTTAATTCACCTAAACATCACAGATAAATACGACGTACACTTATGCCATCCGCATTCGCCTGGATGTCCCCTCGTGCACCGTTAGGTTAGGTAACTAACGACAGAGCAGGGCAGGGCTAGTGCGGGTGCAAAACATAAGTAACGTCTATTTAATATATCATATATACTATATAAAGTATCCATCACAGAACATATCGCATGATCACATCACAGATATCGCAGCAGAAGAATCATATGAAATATTGGATATACTAGGACGTTCGTGTTTGCAATACGAGCCAGTATAAAACACGGATTCCACGGTCGTGATGAATAGCCAATCCCACACCCCTAGACCCCTACGAGAGCGGCAAGCAACCCTACCAATTCTAGGGTTAGGAGACCCGAACTCGACACCTCGAGATGGTCTCCCACTGGACCCTAGAACCCGGTTACTTGTGCTCCCCTCCTTGGGTCTATCCTAATGCGGAAAAGTAAATAATATACAAAGGGTGACATCTTCCGCTACCTGGAAGTGCCCCAATAAAAGAATATTATATACAAGTTTTTACATGAATGAAAAAGAAAAACACTCATCTCACATAAAAACCCCCGGCTATTCGAACACGACAATCCAATATAACATATCCAGCAACACATAACAACGCATGTCATCAACGTAAGTAAATATGCGCATCCCAATTGTCGTTGACATATAGCAACGAAACCGGCGATATCACATATTACACTTACGGTCACAGAAAAGAAAGTGTAAAACTACAACAGTTGGAATTCACAAACAGTTATGAGATAACTGGATGAATGTTATAAATCTAGCAGTTTAGTCTCACTTGATATTGAAAAGAGTTTTCGATAATGGGACTAAAATGTAGGGTTCCTAGGCACACTAAAGAGGTCTCACAAGGCATCAACCATGCCAATTTCAAATTTTATGATTGCCGAGAAACCCTAATACGGATCGTCGACTAGATTTTTAGGCGAAAAGATAAACTAGTTAACGACTTAACTAAAAGTGAGAAGCTATAACCTTTGTAGATCCGGTTCTCCACTTCCTTAGCTCCACGTAGACTTCCTCTCGCTGTCCATCTCGAATCCCGGACTCAATCGTCGGCTTCATCGGAGAAATGGACGGGCTAGGTCGTCGGCTTCGTGTCGAAGATGATCTACGTCGAGGCATCACAAGTTCAAGCTCCAACTTCACCAAGTTGTGAAACTTGTGAAGAAAACACCCTGTACTACTTGGCAAGAGGTAGAGGGTGAAGAAATAGAAGGTGGGTTCACTTTAGAATTGGATTTCTCACACTTTTGCTCAAGTTGCCATTGTTGGTAGCAAGCTTTTCATCATGAAGATGAAGAAGAAGATGAAGCTAGAATATGATAAGTGTTCTTCTAAAATAGAAAAGAAAATAGATACTTATCATATACTAACTATGGTAGAGTGTAGAGAATAGACCATGGTTACTTGGAATGGTTAGGGTTAAGCATGAAGACAAGAATGGTTACAAAGTCAAAGCTTCATGAAGCTTCAACTAGAAACAAAGAAAGCCACCATTCTCTCCAAAATCTTTTCCAAATAAATGAATAAATAAATAAATGAATAAGCAAAACCCTAATCATCTTTTTAACCATGGTTTGATTCTTTACACTTAACCAATTAAACATGCATCATCAAACATGATACAAACATGTGCACAAAAGTATATCACATATACAACTTGCACATCAAGTGAGAAAATCCATTTAAAGTGAACCAATACTAGTTAATGCAAAGTAATATATCAAATATATAATTATACATTAAATCATTAAATCAACACTTGATTTAACGATCCGGTCATATCGCATATAACCGACTAGTATCCTATGTATCGGCTCATCGAATCAATCCTTGATTCGATATCTAGGTTATATCGAATATAACCAATCGATACATTCATCGCGAGAATGGAATACGGTATCACATACACGCATTATTCTCGGTCCTGCACATATCTCATATGCGCTCCTATTTCGTTTCGCTTGAGCCAGGAAACCTCTGTGTAGGACTCTAAAGACTCGTCAATACGCCGGTAGCAGATGATGATCATATCAAGCACCTACAAGCCGCAAGCGGTCTGCTAAACGTAACGGCCATCCGGGTATTGAGCGATCAGAAGATCGACGAGCTAGCCCGCTCACACTCATGTGAATCCAACCAGTAACACTTACCGTACAGTCCGGTCTGTTCGTCTGATATGTCGCATATCAAGTCTAGGGGTGGTTAACGTCAGAACCCAATAACCGATAAGTCGTGCCGATGTGAGGCTCATAACGGGTTGAGAAACTACTGGTAACACTTACCAGCAAATCTCTGATCAGCCCTGGCCAGGGACTTCCCTGTTACGGCCAATCGAGCACTGCGCAACATCAACCCCCAATACCGGGAGAGACGAAACCCCTCCTATCGCTCATTGCCTCCATGTGACTCGGGACTGTACCCAAAGACCACCGTTTTGCACGCCCTCATGGACGTGGTAAGGTGGAGATCAAAGCACAGTGGGAATCACACAAGACTCTATGACGATCTCGGGTCTACAGACTAACCTGCACAAGTGTCACCTGAGAACTGCCATCTGACGTGAGGTATAATACCATCTGGGAGTTCTCGGCGAGTCCGTCCAGTGTACCCAGTCTCCACTGAGCACCCGTACACCATCTCTGATGTCAAACACTAATGGATATGTGATCATCCATCGCCCATCTCATGGGTCGAGAAGCATATACGCTAGTCTATACTGATATATCGATGCCTCGTCTCGATACACCCACGACTAGGGACTTTGAAGGATGTACTTATGGACTACCATGTCCCCACTAGTATGATCTGCATCATAGTCTAGGTAATCAAGTACACATCCTAAGGGCTTTATCAACATGTAACCATAAGACAGTTTAAAGAGACTAGTGTACATGTTAAGATAAAGAGCAACCAGATAGCATACTATCATATCGAGCAAGAAAGTCATCTCTATATATGTCCAAGCATCCAATATAATATACATCATCTGTACAATACTGGCCTCTAGGGCATACATACAACTAACTGTGGGTTTGGGGTGTTCTACGTATCGCGACGCGTCGGGTTAGCTTCAGGCGCGTAATCACACGTTTTAGCGTATCGCGCACACGCGCGCTTGGTTTGCGACACGGGTTTCTAGTTTGGCTTTAATATCGTGTTTGTGTGACTTCGAGCTTATGTGTGATATATTGTGTAATTCTAGGTTCGCAGGCGAGTACGACGGACGCCACGCAGAAGGGGAAACAAGTCGTCGGCTATACCTAGCGCGAGACTACGGTGAGTAGATTTGACATCTACGGGGAAATCGCCCGCATGGCGTTATGCGTCAGGGCTGATAGGACCTTGTAGCAGCATATTACATTTACATACATTGACTGTTCATGGCTACTATTTTGTGCATACCACATTCCCTGCTATATGTATATAAACTAGAATTGATAGAACACCGCACCATTACTAACAGTTCATGTTGCACGAGCACTATCCTGCATGTTACACACACCGTTAGTAATTGCCATGACACTCACACTGTAGAATTTCCATGATCATGATACTGTAGCTCATCTTTTATGTGACTGGACGTGATATTCATACTTGATGCATATATCACATTGCATTGACTTGCATATTGGTTTGGATTACATGTGATTTCTGGATTTTGGAACCGTGGCTAATTCAAAGAGAATATGTAATCATTTCAAAACCCGGTTTCCCTTGACATGATATTTCGGTGCGTCCACCATATGTTTTCTCGGTGCTAGAGTGATATATGTGAAACCGAATTGAGGAGATTGGATGAGGCCGATTATGGGTACATGGTGGACCCGGTATGGTACCCCGGGGCGAGAACGGTTTCGCTGTGTAGTAGACGGTGAGCCTGGCAGAGGGACTACTACCTACCGGTGATTGGTTGGACCTGGCGGTTATCCGGAGGATACTAACCTGAGTCGATAGATGGATGCGGGATGATCCGTACTGCCGGGGCCGAGGGCCGATATCGCAGACGGAGCCCGTGGGCTGACCCGGACTGACGGATGCCCGATGGATGAGGATTTGCGTGTCGATACTGGATACGAGTATTTATGATATTTGGGTGCCGATGTTGGGCACTCGTGATTCTCAGAGATTTACAGGATTGGAGGGCCGATGAGAGTGCCGGCGCCTGAGCTATTTGGGGGATCTGGGTGCATTGATGGACACCGATTATATGTTCCACGTTGACATTCCGTATAGATGTTATATTTCCCATGCTCAGCATTCATTATTGTATCTCATCCTGTAGTTATATTACCTGATAGAGCAATTGCATGATTATTGCACATACTGCTTATCACGCATTGATATCATCTGTTGGCATATGATAGAGTAGCGCAGTACGTGCATGCTCGCGATTACCTTTATATGTTATCTCTATTCACGAGTTGGCAACTCACCCCCGTTGTGCCACAGTATTTGCAGGTTGCCCCTCGGAGTAGTCGCGGCAGGCTGTTCTCTTACCACTTTTGGCTACAGATACCACTACAGTTGGTGCGTGAGCTGTTTTGCTGTTAGGTGGGTTGTGGTATCTGGTTACTTTTATTGTACGCACTTTTGTATCTAGTATTCTCCATCTACCTTATATGTATTTGACTTAGAGATAGTGTGAGGACGATGATGTATATTATTTTTATTCTAGTGTCGAGCTCGTTGTGAGCGGACTTCGCTGATGCAGTTTATTCTTTCTGTGATGTTTCCCACTTGTTGCTCATGATCTTCGCTACGGCGTCGTATATTGCTATCTTGGTGATGGTTTACTTAAGATTTCTTATCACTTTTTAAATGCTTCCATTTAAAACTTAAAACACTCTATACTTTTACTGGTTTGATTTCTGGGTTTTCGGTTCACTTAGTCGCGTTACGCCTGTAGACGTTACGTGGTTAAGTGCCGGTCACGGGCCAAACTTTGGGTCGTGACAGAGGTGGTCTTGGGGTGTGGGTCCGGTCTCTGGTCCCCCGGGGTATCTGATTGATAGAGTTTTTGCGTGCTTAGTTAATTACCGCAATTAAGACGGTTTCACTTGTAGCTAGCCGGTTGAGTACGGGTCGTTCGCAGGGAGATGGGAATCTTTTTCTATGTGCTTTAACGAGTTAAGTCCAAATGTCCTGGTTTGTTTGAGATTAACTATGTGCTAAAATGTTATATAAAGAGAGCTTGTTAGGGTTAGAATTAGGTTAGTTTGAGTTTGGAGTCGCTCACTTCTTTCGTTGCCACTCTTAATATCGGTGTTACGGTAATCGGCAACAACGGGGATTAGCACGACTAGGAAGGAACTTGCGAGTATAAGCTAGGCTTTTCAACGCTTAAGTTCTTCCTTTTGGTGCTTGTCCGTCCGTTCTTGGCTCTTAGCCTTAACCTCCGGTTAATTCAACCACAACCGGTCTCACTAAGGAATCACCGCTATCATGTAGGATAGGGTGCCGTAGGGAGCGGATTGTGGTTCAATTAACGGGAGTCCGAATTAAGATGTTGGGCAAGGAAAGAGTGAGAGAGATTTCCTTCTCTCAAACTTTCCTTATCCTACCTTAACAAGTAAGAAAACTACTCACCCATTACAAGAGAAAGAAAATACAACAAAAGGAGGAAGATAGAAAGAAAGAGGTTAGAAGATTACAACTAGCTATTTGAGATCTCACCTTGGCAAGGATCAAGCTTAAGTATCATTGTTGTTAAGGATAAAGAAAAAGAGAACAAGAAAGAAACAAACAACAAATAACAACAATTAGATTAGCAAATGAAAAATACAAGCAATTATAATTAACAATATAACAAGACAAGCATGATAACAAAAAGAACTCTTTTATTCATCACTTCCCTCATAAAAGCTCACTACAAAGTTTTAATGGAGAAAAGATGAAGAGAGAAAGAAGAACAACAAAATATATCCAAAATTTTACACAAGAAATAAGCACCCTTGGCTTGGCAAGTTCTGGGCTATTTATAGGCAAGAAACAGAGAACCTAAGGTAACATTCAGGATTAACATGAATTGACCAAACTGCCCCTAAAATTTGATCATCTGATGAGCCAACATGACCGCGGATCCGCGGCCTAGACGCCATGTTGGCCGCGGATCCGCGGCCTTATTGTGGAGTTGGCTCATCGTATTTTTTGTGCTTCTCTGTGTTGATATTTACATCAGTTTGTTACACTTTGTTTCTCAGAATCTCTCCACATTTCTTCCAGATTTGCAGCAGGTCAAAAGGTGATTTGATGTAGATCTTTTGCCATTATTTCCTTGAGCTCCACGTAGATATCTTGGATTTTGTATTGCCATTGTGCTTTGTGCATGAAAATGACCATCGATTTGCCATTTTGTCCCTTAAACTGGTGTGCAGCAAGATACGGATAGAGAGCGGAGACCCGTATTTTATCTGTGGTTGGTAGTAATCCAGAATTTGTCGTGTTTTTCCATGAATTTCACTGTTTAGAGCTGAGAACCTTTATCCTGCAATTAACTAACAAACACGGCTCAAGAGTACCTACCTATAAGCAAAGTGATAAAAAATGGGCGGTATAAAAATGCAAAAATCTGATATGAACAAATACCCCCAAACTTATCATTTGCTCGTCCCGAGCAAAGCCAATTTATTCACAATAATTCCTAACCTCACTTTCGCAGGGAATGCGATGGCACTGAGCATGTGCAACAAGCCGTTAAACCTCTAGGTGTCCCTAGTAGGAGGAGTGTTGTCTCCTGAGGGTTTTCAGTGGATACTACCCACAAAATCCGGTCAAGCTAGTTTTGCAAAATAACTATGATTCAAATCCTAAGGTTTTGTTTTAAAAAATAACAATTCTATTATCCTAAGTCTAGACTATCGAACCTTTATTTTTCACACCTCGCTTCTCATTTAATTTAAGATTTTATATGTCTTTACGTGCAGTGCAAATAGTGTTGTTAAGTTCCAGAAGGATCGATTAAAGTCATCATGTC
The DNA here is from genome assembly GCA_030015575.1 of Agapanthus africanus. Lineage (NCBI taxonomy): Eukaryota > Viridiplantae > Streptophyta > Magnoliopsida > Asparagales > Amaryllidaceae > Agapanthus > Agapanthus africanus. The sequence continues at coordinate 26,735,775 of CM057339.1, read as the reverse complement.
ACAAAATAAAGCCCAGATAAAAATTTTAAAAGGATCACATAAGTTTTATAAAGAGTTAAGCATTTTTCAAGTTTCGTTTTCCAGCAAGGTTTCAATTTCAGAATTTCTATCTTCCTTAACAGGAAACTAGGTCTTATTTTTCACTCCACCTTTTTCTTGTTTTCATTTCATACACACCTCCGTGAACGTGCAATAGTCTTTATCATAGAATAAAACCTTCATATCTCCGCTAGAAATATTTTTTTTATAAAAACCTGTCTTTTGTCAAGATTATTCTCACACAAAGAACCGTTAGGAATTTTAACTCGGAGAGAACACTTGCTTGACTTTGTTTTAATCTGGACTTTCTAGGCTTCTTAACGAGCTTTGGGCTAATGCACCCAAACCAGTTGGCTTTAGGGCATTAGGTGTCGAGACACCCCAGCGGACTTAATTACTCAAGTTACCTAGGACCAAAAACAAAAGACAATTTAGCGTGAAAATCATGATGATTTAATGCGAACGGAGATATAACCGGCAGTTCAATTATTTTTTGGATAAAAGATGTGTTTAGTGGGTTCGGTGTGTAATCATTCCAATCAAGTTCCAGATGGGTTATTTTTCAGAATTAGTTCCAATTAAAGCATCAATAACATCCCTTCATATTCGCTTCACTTCATAAACTATTCTTGATATTACTTATTTCAGAACAAACCTATTTGATCCTCAGAAAATCATTTATCCATTTAAAAGTTTTTAGACATAATAGACTTGTCATCTAATTTTCAAAACTCACGACACGTGTAGTATGATGTAAAGACGTATATCAGCTATAGTTAATTTCAAAGGAGAGTTATCTTTCAGGTTTTCAAAATCTAAAAATAAGACTTAGTTATTCTTATCTTATCAAACAAAACCGTCGAAATGTTGAATCTGAGTTCTCCCACTAGCTAACTTGACAAAAAAGTTTTTATGTTTTAAAATTTTTTTTTGATTTTTTTTTTGATTTTTATGGATTTATGGATTTTAGTATGCAGATGCAAAATGTACATATGAATACGAAGGTTAGAAATGCGTACCGAGCATACCCCCAAACTTAAACTGCACAGTGTCCTCACTGTCATTGCATGAAGAAATCATGGAAGGGTCAAAATTGTCGGTTAGATATACACAATTTTTTTTTGTTTTTTTGTTTTTGAAGAAAAATACTAAAAATGGATATGCACCGGACAAGAATATCCACAAATATATACAAAATGGTATATACAAACCCCCAAACTTATTTGAAACAGTGTCCACTGTTTTGGCTGAATAACCGAAGTTTGGTGGTAGGCAGAGGAAGATTATACAGGGTAAACCGGTTCCTGTAAGACCAGGAGCTCCTCTGTTGGTTCGGCGCTAAGATACGGTTTTAGTCTGTGTCCGTTTACTTTGAAAAATGAACTGTCCTTTGGATTCTCCAAATCCACAGTGCCATGCGGATACACATTCCGCACAAAATATGGCCCTTTCCAGCGAGATCTGAGCTTACCTAGATGGAAATGTAGCCGGGTGTCGTAAAGCAGTACCTGTTGACCAGGTGCGAATGTTTTGCGCAAAAGGTGTTTATCGTGAAACACCTTCGTTCGGTTCTTAACGACAACCGCGTTTTCGTAAGCCTCATCCTGAAGCTCGCTTAATTCGTTCAACTACAGCTTCCGATGGCTGCCCGCATCTTCGAGAGACAGATTCAGCTCTTTTATCGCCCAAAATGCGCGATGCTCTATTTCCACAGGAAGGCGGCAAGCCTTTCCGTAAACAAGCCGATAGGGAGACATGCCAAGATCGGTCTTATAAGTAGTTCGAAATGCCCAAAGGGTATCAGTGAGTTTTAACGACCAATCCTTACGGTTCTTGGAAACCGTCTTCTCCAGTATCTGCTTGATTTGCCGATTTGAAACTTCGGCTTGTCCACAGGTTTGGGGGTGGTAGGGCGTAGATAGCTTATGATTAATGGAATATTTCCGCATCAAGGCCTCGAAAGTCTTATTGCAGAAATGAGTTCCATTGTCGCTAATGATCGCTCGAGGGTGCCCAAACCGGGAGAAAATGTTTTCCTTAAGAAATCTAACGACAACCTTGTTGTCGTTAGTCCGGCTGGGCACAGCCTCGAGCCACTTAGAGACATAATCAACAGCGAGAAGTATGTACAAGTTCCCAAAAGAGCTGGAAAACGGCCCCATGAAGTCGATCCCCCAAACATCGAAAATCTCCATAACCAAGATTGGTTAGAGAGGCATCTCGTTTCTCCTGGATATCCGGCCCAAGTGTTGGCACCGGTAGCAAGTCTTGCAGTAGTTATGAGCGTCTTTGAAGAGTTGTGACCAGTAGAAACCATACTGCAAGATCTTCTCTGCTGTCTTTCTGGGGCCAAAATGCCTGCCACATGCTTGATCGTGGCAAAACGACATCACACTCTTGAATTCATCGTCAGGGACACACCGACGAATAATCTGGTCGGAACAGTACTTGAAAAGATATGGTTCGTCCCAGTAAAAGTGTTTTACTTGGGATAAGAATCAAAGTCTGTCCTGACTTGACCATTCAGTCGGTAGTAATCCTGTGGCCAAATAGTTCACAATATCTGCGAACCAGGGTTCGCAAGATATTGTCAAGAGCCGTTCATCCGGAAAAACGTCGTTGATCGGAATTTGAAGCGACGACGAAGAAGGAAGTCGTGAGAGATGGTCGGCGACTACGTTTTCACATCCTCTTTTTTCCTTGATGACAAGGTCAAACTCTTGAAGCATGAGGATCCATCGTATCGGCCGAGATTTTGCATCTTTCTTCGCAAAAAGATGGCGCAGAGCAGAATGGTCCGTGTAGACGATGACTGGAGAGCCGATGAGGTAGGGCCTGAACTTTTCTAAAGCAAATACAACAGCCAAGAATTCCTTCTCAGTTGTCGTATAATTCAGTTTGGCGTCGTTCAGGGTTCGGCTAGCATAGTAGATTACGTGCGGCATCTTGTTGATGTGTTGTCTAAGGACAGCACCGATGGCAAAGTCGGATGCATCGCACATAATCTCAAATGGGTGCGTCCAGTCAGGAGAAGAAAGAACGGGAGCAGAAGTGAGTGAGCTTTTTAATGACTCGAACGCAGTCACACAGCTCGAGTTGAATTCGAATGGCGTGTCCTTGGCCAGCAAAAGAGTCAAGGGCCTAGCAATCTTGCTAAAGTCCTTGATGAACCGTCTATAGAAACCGGCATGGCCAAGGAAGGCTCGGATATTTCTGACGCATCTAGGAGGAGGGAGATTGGAAATGACTTCAATCTTATCTTTATCTACCTCAATGCCTTTTTGCGAGATGATATGTCCTAAGACAATACCTTCGCGCACCATGAAGTGGCACTTCTCCCAGTTCAAAGTGAGATTCTTGTCCTTACATCGGGTAAGGATAGCGTCGAGATGCAGTAAACACTCATCAAAGGAATCGCCGAAAATGGAGAAATCATCCATGGAGATCTCCAAGAATTTTTCCACCATGTCTGAGAAGATTCCCATCATACACCGCTGGAAGGTAGCGGGCGCATTGCACAACCCAAAGGGCATGCGACGGTATGCAAACGTGCCGAAAGGATAAGTGAATGTGGTCTTGTCCTGGTCTTTTTCGGCGATGGGAATCTGATTATAGCCGGAGTAGCCATCAGGAAAGCAGTAGTACTCGTGTCCGGCCAATCGTTCAAGTATCTGGTCAATGAAAGGTAGCAGAAAGTGGTCCTTCTGCGTTGCGGTGTTGAGTTTTCTGTAATCGATGCATACTCGCCACCCAGTCTGAGTGCGAGTAGGGATTAACTCGTTCGCCTCGTTGGTTATGACCGTTATGCCTGATTTCTTGGGGACAATGTGAATGGGGCTAACCCACTGGCTATCAGAGATAGGGTAAATGATACCACTATCTAGACACTTTACGATCTCCTTTTTTACAGCCTCCTTCATGAATGGGTTGAGACGTCTTTGTAGATCCCTGGCTGGTTTGGCATCATCCATAAGATGAATGTGATGTTCAACGATCAGGGGACTAATCCCATTGATGTCCGCCATTGACCAGCCAAAAGCTTGCCTATTGCTGTGCAAGACCGTAAGAAGGGCTTTCTCTTGCTCTGGAGCCAGAGAACCCGAGATGATAATAGGATGGGTCTCGTTCTCACCCAAGTAAGCGTACTTAAGGTGAGACGGCAATGGCTTGAGTCCGAGCGTTGGAGGTGAAACGATTGAAGGCAGGACTGGTGAAAAGGTCTCGAACTCAAAGGATTCCAGCAGAGGTTCAAAACGAGTGTAAGCGACCGAGTTGGATGGTTCAGGTAACTCATCCGGAAATTCGAAGGATTCAAACTCAGGTGGTGAGTGGCTAAGATCGTTCGAGAAAGTGAAACACTCATAGTCATTGTCGGGCGCAGAAACAGCAACAGGTTCGAAGAGGAACGCACTAGTGGCGTTAAGGTTATCGTGATCGAATAAAAACTCCTCGAATTCACACTCCTCTGGGGTGATCTCCTGGATTGAGCAAACGTCTAGTATATGAGCATTAGGTTCAGAGGGCTGATTCCCCAACCTAAAAATGTTGAGTTCAATTGTCATGTTTCCAACAGATAGGTTCATCGAACCATTTCGAAAATTGATCACAGCATTTGAGGTTGCAAGGAATGGGCGACCGAGTATCACCGGAATTTGATTCCGGGGGTTAGCTACAGGCTGTGTGTCTAATACAATGAAGTCAACGGGGAATATGAAGTCCCCAACCTTGATTAACACATCCTCTAGCTCACCCCTAGGATGGGTGATCGATCGGTCGGCCATTTGGAGAGTGCAGTGTGTGGGTTTCAGCTCTCCTACACCTAGTTGCTCATATACTGAGTACGGAAGCAGGTTAACACTGGCACCAAGATCTAATAGTGCGCGGTTGATGTTCTTATCCCCAATGGTAATAGAAATCGTAGGACAGCCAGGGTCCTTTCGTTTTTGAGGTAAAGATTGGGTAAGAGCATCGCTCCCAGCACTAGCCAAGAAAACTTTCTTGGGTACCTGAGATTTCCTCTTTTTCATGCACAAGTCCTTTAAGATTTTAGCGTAGGAAGGGACTTGTTGGACATCATCTAAAAGGGGAATGTTGATGTTAACCTGCTTAAACAACTCCAGAATCTGTTAGTTGTATGTATGCCCTAGAAGCCAGTATTGTACAGATGATGTATATTATATTGGATGCTTGGACATATATAGAGAGGACTTTCTTGCTCGATATGATAGTATGCTATCTGGTTGCTCTTTATCTTAACATGTATATTTGTCTCTTGATACTGTCTTATAGTTACATGTTGGTAAAGCCCTTAGGATGTGTACTTGACTACCTGGACTATGATGTGGATCATACTAGTGGAGACATGGTAGTCCATAAGTACATCCTTCAAGGTCCCTAGTCGTGGGTGTATCGAGATGGGGCATCGATATACCAGTGTAGACTAGCGTATACGCTTCTTGACCCATGAGATGGGCGATGGATGATCCCATATCCATTGGTGTTTGATATCAGAGATGGTATACGGGTGCTCAGTGGAGACTGGGTACACTAGACGGACTCGCCGAGAACTCCCAGATGGTATTATACCTCACGTCAGATGGCAGTTCTCTGGTGACACTTGTGCAGGTTAGTCTGTAAACCCGAGATCGTCATAGAGTCTTGTGTGATTCCCACTGTGCTTTGATTTCCACCTTACCACGTCCATGAGGGCATGCAAAACGGTGGTTTTTAGGTACAGTCCCGAGTCACATGGAGGCAATGAGCGATAGGAGGGGTTTCGTCTCTCCCGGTATTGGGGGTTGATGTTGCGCTGTGCTCGATTGGCCGTAACAGGGAAGTCCCTGGCCAGGGCTGATTAGAGATTTACTGGTAAGTGTTACCAGTAGTTTCTCGACCCGTTATGAGCCTCACATCGGCACGACTTATCGGTTATTGGGGTCTGACGTTTACCACCCCTAGACTTGATATGCGACATATCAGACGAGGAGACCGGACTGTACGGGAAGTATTGCCGGCAGGCTTTTACAGGAGTTGGAGCGGGCTTGCTTGCTGATCTTATGATCGCTCAATACCCGGGTAGCCGTTACGTCCAGCTAGTACAGCTGACGGCTTGTGGGTGCTTGATGTGATCATCACCTACTGCCGGCGTATTGACGAGTCTTTAGAGTCCTACATAGAGGTTTTACTGGCTCAGGCAAAACGAAATAGGAGCGCATATGTGATATGTGCAGGACCGAGAATAATGCGTGTATGTGATACCGTATTCTATTCTCGTGACTTTTTGTATCGACTGGTTGTATATGATATAGCCGGGTTATCGAATCAAGTGTTGATTCGATAAGTCGATATAATGGATGTTAGTCGGTTATATGAGATATGACCAGATTATTAAGTCAAGTGTTGATTTAATAATTAAGTGTATAATTGTATATTAGATATACTAGTTTACATTTACTAACACATGTTCACTTAGGGTTTTTTCTCATATGTACACATCTTTACTATATATATGATATATATTAAAATGTGTTGTATTTTTGTATCATGGTTGATGATACATGATCCATGGGTGTATGAGACTTACACTATGCTAATTTTTATTTTGGGTTTTTAATATCTAAAGTAATTACAAAATCAAGTGGAGGATTAGAAAATGCAAGAAGCTTGTGGAAGCTTGTGGATGCATTGACTAATCAACTTGGTTTTGTTTTTACTATGGATATTTCTTAACCCAACCATAAAGATTAGCCTAGGGTTAAGTCTCTACAAGAGTTAGTATATGATACTCACTCACTATGGTTAGTCTCCACACTTGATCATTATCCTCTTCATTTTCTTTTGTTCATCTTCTTCTTGGTTCAAAAGAAAAAGCTTGCTAGGGTTTGATCCAAAGTGAGAATCATTGTGAGAAATAAAATTCCAAAGAGAACCCACTTCCTATTTCTCCATCCTCTACTAGATTAGCACTTTAGTTTAGGGTGTTTACTTCACTAATTCTTTAGTTAGTGAAGTAGAAGCTTGAGTCGGAATTCCCTCGACGTAGATCATCTTCGGCCTCGGAGACTTCAAGCAAAGGTCGCATCTTTCGCCTCGTGAAGCCATGCAAGAGCCCGGGAGAACTTTGATCGCAGCGAAGGGACTACGACAAGGAGCTCTAGAAGTGAAGGACCGATCTACAAAGGTTGTATTTCGCATTCCCTTAGTCGTAAAGTTGTTTACTTGCTTTTAGATTCGCCTAAACTCTAGTATACGATCTTGCTTAGTGTTATTCGGCATATAAAAATTTAATTTTGGCATGGTCGATGCCTAGTAGAGCCTTGTTAGTGTGCCTAGTAACCCTACAGAATCTTCTCCATTTGTGGATTTTGTTTATTGGCCCTCAACCGGTTTGGAAATGGAACGTTTTTAAAATTGGTTGAGTCCAATGCTTGTGGAGGAGATTGTGGAGTTGGAACGGATCCCAGAGCTGGTGTTTTCGTGGAGTGAGAAATGGGTCCATTTAGATCAGAAGAAGAGAAAGAGCCTCTTGAAGAATGGAGAATAGGCTTAGAAGACGAAGAAGAAGAAGAAGAAGAAGCGGCCGGGTTGTCATCGTCGATCCGTGTGCCAATGTTGTTTTGCAGCATCCTTCCAGATCTCAATGTAGTCATGGCACTCACATTATGGTTCTGTTGTTCAAGAGAAACATGTACATTATGTGGGTGACCAGGATTTGGGAGTGGTTGAGATGGAAGCTTCCCCTTTTCTTGCTCGCTTAACGCCGCATTCAGCTGTGCAATCTGGGCCTCGATGGTCTTGATGCTTTGCCCGTGTGCAGCAGTGTGTTGCACCAAAGACTGAATAGACGACTGGATGTTTGCGGTGGATTGTGTCGATTGTTTAACGAACGCCTCCAGACTTCGTTCTAGCGAGGAAACCTTATCGTTGTTTGACGGAACAAAGTTGTTTTGAGGAAAAGAATTGTTGGGTGAAAAGTTGTTCGTCTGATTTTGAAAAGGTTAGGGTTGGAAGGGCCGCTGAAATTGATGTTGAGTTTGTTGCTGAGCTTGTTGTTACGGAGGAGGGGGCCTCTGGAAATTGTTGCCTTGGAATTGATGCTGGTTCTGATTCCAGACGAAGTTGGGGTGGTTCCTCCAACCGGGATTGTAGGTGGAAGAGTATGGATCGTTTCTTGGTCTTTGCTGAAATGCAGCATTAACTTGATCCTGTCCTTGAGATGGTGGATTGTAAGGGCACTCTTCGGTTAAGTGAGATGGATCGGAACAACAAGCATAAATGGTACGAAGGGGAAGAACAGGGGCAGGAGCAGGAGATGAAAATTTGCTCTCTATCGCTTCAAGTTTTCTCGTTATTGCAGCCATTTCAGCTTTCATCGCAATAGAGACATCGAGTTGGTGAATGCCTACCCTAGACTGACCAGTAGAAGTGGAGGAAGAAGAAGAAGGAGTTGGTCTGGTGCTCTCCCATTGAAGCGTTTGTTCCGCAAGGTCGTCGAAGAATTGCCACGCTTCCTCGTCAGATTTCGATAGGAAGTGGCCCTGACAAATGGTTTCCAACAACTGCTTGGTTGCTGGGTTCAGGCCCTCGTATAAGGTTTGGCAAAGTTGCCATTTCTCAATACCATGGTGAGGGCACTGAACAAGAAGGTCTTTATACCGGGCAAAGCACTTCCAAAAAGGTTCAGTAGGAAGCTGAGAGAATTGGTTGATTTCGTTACGGATCCTCACTGTTTTATGATTCGGATAGAATTTCTTGAGAAACGCTTTCACAAACTCGTCCCAACTGGTTATGGAGTGGGAAGCAGTGCTATACAGCCACTTTTCAGCAAGATCGCACAAAGTGAACGAAATGACCCGTAGCCGTATAGCATCGTTTGACAGCTGGGTAGTTTTCATCATGGCACAAACATTTTGGAACTTGTTGATGAAGATATAGGCATCTTCAGATTCAAGCCCATGAAATTTCGGAAGCATGTTAATGAAGTGGGGCTTAATTTTGAAATTATCCCCATTGGCCGGTGGAAGGGAAAGACAGGTAGGAAGTGCAGAGCGGGTGGGATAGAAACGATCCTGGAGCGCGATTCGCTGTGGCGCTACAACAGGCGGTGGTGGTGGGTTGTTCGCATCCATAGGAGGTGGAATCAATCCCGGGGGAGTCAAAGGGATATTTGGATTAAATCCTGACATCGCGGAAGAAGAGCTTGGTGATGGTGAAGGTGAGGATGTATGAACAGAATTCCGGTCAACGTCGGAGTTGGCCGGCAAAGGTAAGGGTGAAAGAGGCGTGGAAGGAGTTTCGACGTCTGAGTCGATCGCGTAGTCGGTAGCGACTAACGTAACGCGGACTAGACGGGCGCTAGTGTCCTGAGTCCAACCGGACATACACTAAACTAGTTTAGTATAGTCAAAGCGGAGAAGGTGAGGGTAAGAGAACGTCAATGGAGAAATACGATAGGAGGTGGGTGAAAAAATGGATTCTGGTGACAAAGGGCAAGTTTTTATAAAAGTTTTTGGTTTTTGTGTTTTTTTTCCTTTAGAAAGAGCTTTACAGAAATATGTACGGACTCACGGCTTCAAACAATCACAGACAAAATATGCACAATCACACCTAGATCTAGGGTCACCTAGGCCAGCTAGACAGCTCCTAACTGTTCCAAAGGGCTAGAAATAGGACCCCAAACCGCCTCTTCTCCGCCAATTGAGGCCAGGTAAGTGCCAGGTAAGTGGGAGGCTCCCCACTAGGTAAGTAGTGGTCCTAATTAAGTAACCACGTGCCTTGGACATACTTGCTTAGACACCGCAAAGTCAGGATAGGATGAACGGCCGATGCCTACAACCAGTCCTCTGTCCTATTGAGCGCGACGTCCTTAGGGCCGAGTCTAGTATTTTTTAATTAAACAATGGTCAATGCATATGCTTTTTGTGATTTCTGGGGTCCTGGGAAGGGTGATGAAATCCCCACCCGATCTGGATTGGTTTCAAGCCCCTTAAAGTCTGATTAAAATATGCAAAGCAGTAACAATCAACAGCAATCAAATTTTTATTTTTTAGCGAGGTGCAAAGAATCCTGCACAAGAACAATTTATTGGAAGGGGGAAGAGAGTTTGCGCAAAGAATGCTGTAGAAAACACAGTTCAGTGGAGTTCAGAGGAGTGGGGAAGAGAGTAGAGAGACTCACAGGGAATTTGGGCTGCTGATGCCAGCAAACCGCCGCGGTTCCGTGGCCTAAGCGCGCTTATGCCGCGGTTCCGCGGATTTATGGTGGCCTTGGAGCTTCATTTTTCTTGTAGGTGCTACCTTGGCTGTCCTCTTCTTGTCTGGAGGTCCTGAATCTTGATTTGCTCACTGGATCTGCTCCAGAATTTTACAGTTGACCGTTGGCTCCGTCTTGATCCGTCGCAGTGTAGCCGCGAGATATGGGTCTAACTTCCCACGTCTTTGGCACTGAACTCAACCTTCTTTTTATCCTGCACACTTGCACAAAAACTAATCAAAAATAACAAGATGGTTTTTTACAATGTATATTTTTTTGTTTGTTTTTCGGTTATGTTTATATTCACAAATTAACCCGAAATTACATAAAGAAATAGACTACCGTCTCCCCGGCAACGGCGCCATTTGATTGATAGAGTTTTTGCGTGCTTAGTTAATTACCGCAATCAAGACGGTTTCGCTTGTAGCTAGCCGGTTGAGTACGGGTCGTCCGCAGGGAGATGGGAATCTTTTTCTATGTGCTTTAACGAGTTAAGTCCAAATGTCCAGGTTTGTTTGAGATTAACTATGTGCTAAAATGTTATATAAAGAGAGCTTTTTAGGATTAGGATTAGGTTAGTTTGAGTTAGGAGTCGCTCACTTCTTTCGTTGCCACTCTTAATATCGGTGTTACGGTAATCGGCAACAACGGGGATTAGCACGACTAGGAAGGAACTTGCGAGTATAAGCTAGGCTTTCCAACGCTTAAGTTCTTCCTTTTGGTGCTTGTCCGTCCGTTCTTGGCTCTTAGCCTTAACCTCCGGTTAATTCAACCACAACCGGTCTCACTAAGGAATCACCGCTATCATATAGGATAGGGTGCCGTAGGGATCGGATTGTGGTTCAATTAACGAGAGTCCGAATTAATATGTTGGGCAAGGAAAGAGTGAGAGAGATTTTCTTCTCTCAAACTTTCCTTATCCTACCCTAATAAGTAAGAAAACTACTTACCCATTACAAGAAAAAGAAAATACATCAAAAGGAAGAAGATAGAAAGAAAGAGGTTAGAAGATTACAACTAGCTATTTGAGACCTCACCTTGGCAAGGATCAAGCTTAAGCATCATTGTTGTTAAGGATAAAGAAAAAGAGAACAAGAAAGAAACAAACAACAAATAACAACAACTAGATTAGCAAATGAAAAATACAAGCAATTATAATTAACAACATAACAAGACAAGCATGATAACAAAAAGAACTCTTTTATTCATCACTTCCCTCATGAAAGCTCACTACAAAGTTTTAATGGAGAAAAGATGAAGAGAGGAAGAAGAACAACAAAATATATCTAAAATTTTACACAAGAAATAAGCACCCTTGGCTTGGCAAGTTCTGGGCTATTTATAGGCAGGAAACAGAGAACCTAGGGCAACATTCAGGATTCAAATGAATTGACCAAACTACCCCTGAAATTTGATCATCTGATGAGCCAACATGGCCGCGGATCCGCGGCCTAGACGCCATGTTGGCCGCGGATCCGCGGCCTTATTGTGGAGTTGGCTCATCGTATTTTTTGTGCTTCTCTGTGTTGATATTTACATCAGTTTGGTACACTTTGTTTCTCAGAATCTCTCCACATTTCTTCCAGATTTGCAGCAGGTCAAAAGGTGATTTGATGTAGATCTTTTGCCATGATTTCCTTGAGCTCCGCGTAGATATCTTGGATTTTGTGTTGCCATTGTGCTTTGTGCATGAAAATGACCATCGATTTGCCATTTTGTCCCTTAAACTGGTGTGCAGCAAGATACGGATAGAGAGCGGAGACCCGTATTTTATCTGTGGTTGGCAGTAATCCAGAATTTGTCATGCTTTTCCATGAATTTCACTGTTTAGAGCTGAGAACCTGTATCCTGCAATTAACTAGCAAACACGGCTCAAGAGTACCTACCTATAAGCAAAGTGATAAAAAATGGGCGGTATAAAAATGCAAAAATCTGATATGAACAGTATCCTCGGGGTGCACACGCTCCACCCCACGGCTTCTTGATTCAAACCGTGAGCCCGCAGGGTATGCAAACAACTCAAACCTTCGATTTTCAAAACTGTTTTTCCGGCAGTTTTTGCGCGACAAAAAATGGCAGAATTCTAACGTTGCTACAAGCTATTTAAGATTTAAGAGAGGCTCTGATACCATGTTAGTGGATATTGCACACTCTCACAACACTTGTGAGGAGGCGGAAGCGGTAAACAAAAATTTTCTTGCATGCAACACCCACATAACCCTAGATCTTGTGCTTAAACCTTAACCAGCAAACGTTTCTAGAGATCTTATCTACTATAATAGTGTTATACCTAAGGAACCGGTCCTTCGGGTCTTTGTTTGGATGTGAGTCCTAGGCTCCTTGTGGTCGCAAAGAACTCGATTTTCGGCCACCTCAAGATCCAAGATGATCCATCCGAGAGCTATCAAACAAGCTACAAACTCTTCACAAGAGTTTAACTAAGAGATCAAGAGTGCTAGAAGTGATCGCTTAGATGATGTAGAGATCAAGTATTGGATTATTATGTCTCTTGACCTATGATTCACAACTCATGTGAGTGATTTAGATCAAGAGGCAAAGGGAGGAGATAATGAGGAGAGAGAAGGTGAATGTGTTGAATGAAAAATCAAGCATGGAAAAATAATGATATGGTTAAAAGAAAATAATTGAAGCATGTATTATTTTTCTTCAAGATAATGCACCATGCTTCAATAGTAACTCCAAATGAATATAAAATGAATTTAGCCATGCCATCACCCATGCTTAGACTTTCTCCAAATTCCACCTCATTGTTTTATTTTCACAAAATAAAAACCCATTTATGAGTTGTCTTCTTCTAGAATGTATTCTTGTAACAATTACAAGAATACCCCTCACCGTATACCGTACAAGTATACCCATATCCGAATTCCGAAAAATAAGAATACAAATAATCCAGTAATATAATACCGGTATGCGGCTTAAACCAAAGCCTACCAGTATTAACCTTCCGATCATTATTCCTGTAACCATTACACGAACATGATCGAAACCCTGCCGTAACAACTTACGACCTCTACATCTTTTGCCTGAACCAAGGAACCCTCTGTGTGGGACTCTAAAGACTTGACAATACGCTGGCAGTGGGTTTTGTAAGTCGATGTACAATACCCCACGACTTGCGGGGAGGCGGGAATATGAAAAACGATCTTGTTCTTTGCTTAAACATCGACTAACCGCATGAATCGAAGCTAAACGATAACTAACAACTATCATAGATGTTCTAAACTACTATGTGAAGTGATTATACCTAAAGAACCGTGTCCTTCGTCTTTACGAACTCCACCTCCTCCTCGGCCTTCTCCAAGTAGTAGACGATCCACCACGAGAGCTTTACTCCAAGCTTTGCCTCTAAACTTGAAGCAACTAGGTTTCTTTAAGTGCTAATCAAAGTACCTAGATGATATAGAGTGAGGGTTATGGTTTAATTAGTCTAACTAATTCTTATACTTAACACATGAGAGGGGAGGATTAGGGTTTGAAGAGAGAGAGAGCTTGAGGAGAGAGAAGATGAACATAATAATCAAATGAGAAAATGAGCTATCATAATATATATCAAGCATTATTGTTTTTCAAGAAAAGAAAATAAAATGATTTACAACCATGCTTGATAAATATCTAATGGTGATTTATCTCCATGAGTCATTAAGCATTTATGATGCATTAATGACATGGATGAATCATCCATATGACTCACTAATCTCATTCAATGTATATGCCACCTAAACCTTCTTAGTCACCATCTTCTAGAAGCTTCTCGCGCAATTACGAGAACGCCCCTCCTATCCGTGAAAACACGGAAAAACTTTAGACTGTATAAATCCAATAACCGGATACTAGTAACTGGCTTAAACCAAAGCCGACTAGTAAAAATTGTCCGGATGTCGTACGTGCGTAAACACACGTATGTGTCCGAACCCTTGTCGTAAAACCATACGACCTCTATATCGTTTCGCCTGGAGTAGGGAAACTCTCTGTGTGGGACTCTAGAGACTCGACTACTACGCTGGCAGTGGGTTTAACCATAGACCGCAAGCGGCACTTGCTGTACGTAACGGTCCCCAGGTAGATGTCGATAAGAAGGCCGATGAGGAAACTCATCCGAACTCTTACTGAGTCTGATGTGACAATCTCCGTACAGTCCGGTCTGTTCGTCTAAGACTATCGCATATCGGGCCTAGGGGGCGGCAAGCGTCAGTCCCCTAATAGCGGTATAAGTCGTGTCGGAGCGAAGCCCATTACACCCTGAGAAACTACCGGAACCTACCAGCAAATCTCGCTTGCCCTGGTCAGGGACTTTGCGTAATGGCTCTCTGACACAGCGCGATATCAACCCCCAATACCGGGAGAGACGAATCTTGTCTAACCGCCACTGCCTCCAAGTGCTCGGGACTGCACCCAACTGCTACCTGTTTGCACGACTCCTTTGAGCCGTGGTAGGGTAGCAATCTAAGAACAGTGGGACACACTCGAGGCGAAGTAGCAGTGTCAAGTCTGCGGACTATGCTGTACTCATGTCACCTGGGAATTGTTCACTGACGACTACTATAAAACCAACCAATAGTTCCCTGTGAGTCCTGTCCGGTGTACCCGTAACCTAACGAGCACCTGCATACTATCTCCAGTACGACGTACTGACGGCTGTGGGACAGACCATCTCCTCAACTGGGATGAGAAGCGTACACACTAGTCTACTCCGGAGTATCGATACCCTGTCTCGATAATCCAACGACTAGGGACCTGAATAAGGATATGCTTGTAGACTACCCAGCCCCTACTAGTGTGACTGCCATCACAACGCTGGTAGTCAAGCAAGATCCTAAGAGCTCTATCAATACGTATACTCACATATTAAGATAGAAAAACCAAGTAGTATACTACCATGTTTAGCAAGACTGTTATATACATGTGAATATCCCAAGCTTCCATTAAGTAATATACAAACTAGTATGATACAATAATGGCCCCTAGGGCATATACACTAACAATCTCCCACTTGCACTAGGGCCATGTACTGGCGTATCGAAGACCGATAATCTCGAGTAGCCTCTCGAACTGAATCTGAGGTAGGGCCTTTGTGAATGGATCAGCAATGTTCTCTTCAGTAGCAACTCTCCGAACCTCGATCTCCCTGATCAGGTGATACTGCCTTAAGATGTGTCTGGACTTCTGATGGGACCTTGGTTCCTTCGCTAAAGCTATAGCTCCGTTGTTGTCACAATACAGAGGTATTGGATCAACAATGGTAGGAACCACCTGAAGTTCTGTTAGGAACTTCTTCATCCAGACTGCTTCTTTTGCGGCATTGCAAGCAGCAATATACTCCGCTTCCATAGTCGAGTCAGCAACGGTGTCCTGCTTGGAACTCTTCCAGCACACCGCCCCTCCATTAAGGGTAAAGACATAACCTGACATGGACTTGGAATCGTCCTTATCACTCTGGTAGCCGGAATCAGCATAGGCCTCCATCCTGAGGTCTTTTCCGCCGTAAACCAAGAACATCTCCTTAGTCCTCCTCAGGTACTTGAGAATATTCTTTACTGCTATCCAGTGCTTCTCCCCTGGGTCTGACTGATACCGGCTTACCACGCTCAGTGCGTAAGCTACATCTGGTCTGGTGCACAACATCGCATACATTATAGAGCCTACCGCAGAAGCGTAGGGTATAATAGACATGCGTTCCCTTTCCAAATTAGTCTTGGGAGACATCTCTTTGGATAGGGTGATTCCGTGACAAGCCGGTAGATTACCGCGCTTAGAATCTTCCATACTGAATCTTTTCAGTACAGTGTCGATATACCTGGACTGCGAAAGTCCCAACATCCTCTTGGATCTATCACGATAGATCCGGATCCCCAGAATGTAAGATGCATCACCCAGGTCTTTCATGGAGAACCTGTGTGACAAGAATCCTTTGACAGATTGTAGCATAGGAATGTCATTTCCTATCAATAGAATGTCATCCACGTACAAGACGAGGAAGACGACACTTCTGGCTACAACTTTACTATATATGCATGGTTCATCTGGATTTTTGATAAAGTCATATTCTTTGACCGTCTCATCAAAACAGATGTTCCAACTCCGCAATGCCTGCTTTAGTCCATAAATGGACTTAAGAAGCTTGCATACTTTCCTGCTGCTCCCACTCTGATTGAAACCCTCTGGCTGATCCATATAGACGCACTCTTCTAAATTACCATTCAGAAAAGCCGTCTTTACGTCCATCTGCCAGATTTCATAATCATGGAAGGCAGCAATAGCAAGAAGGACCCGAATGGATTTGAGCATAGCCACTGGAGAAAAAGTTTCGTCATAGTCCAAACCAGGTCTTTGACGAAAACCCTTTGCAACAAGTCTAGCCTTATAGGTTTCCACCTGTCCATCTACACCAATCTTTTTCTTGAAGATTCATTTGCATCCTATGGGTTTTACCCCATCTGGAGCAAAGTCCAAAGTCCATACTTTGTTGGTGTACATGGACTCCATTTCGGTCCGCATTGCATCTAGCCATTGTACCGAGTCACCGCTCTGGATGGCCTGCTGGAAGCCAGTAAGTTCATCATCATCTATGATGCAATCCTTTCTATCCCCATCTATGAGAAAACCGTAGTATCTCTCAGGCGGATGAGACGGCCTACTACTCCTGCGGAGGGGTGCGGGAATGTCCTGTTCTTCTTGAACTACCGGTTCTACCAAACTTTCAGTAGCAGTTTGTGGTTCTGGAATTTCTTCCAGTTCTATTTCGCTCCCACTTGTTTCCTTTTCTAAAAACTGATATTCTAGAAAATGGGCATTACGAGAAACAAACACCTTTTGTTCCTCTGCGTAATAGAATAGATACCCCTTGGAGTTCTTTGGATATCCCACAAACTTACACTTTACTGATCGTGCCTCGAGCTTGTCCACATGCTGCTTTTTAACAAAAGCTGGACATCCCCATATTTTCAGATACTGAAGATAGGGTTTCTTCCCACTCCACATCTGATATGGCGTGGTAGGCACAGTCTTGGTAGGAACCATGTTCAAAAGATATGCCGCTGATTCTAGCGCATAACCCCAGAAAGATTGCGGTAACTCAGCATTACTCATCATGGATCGTACCATATCCAATAGGGTTCGATTCCGTCTCTCCGATACACCGTTATGCTGTGGTGTGTATGGAGGAGTAATCTGAGAGAGAATTCCTTTCTCTTTTAGGTAACCTAGGAACTCGGCACTCAAGTATTCACCACCTCGATCAGATCTAAGTGTCTTGATACTTTTTCCGGTTTGGTTTTCTACTTCATTCTTATACTCTTGGAATTTTTCAAAAGCCTCGGATTTATGTTTCATCAGATAAATGAATCCGTACCTTGAGTAATCATCCGTAAAGGTAATGAAATAGGAAAAACCATCTCTTGCATGTGTAGACATTGGACCGCATACATCGCTGTGTATGAGTCCTAAGAGCTCGCTCGCTCTTACTCCATGTCCAGTAAATGGAGTCTTTGTCATCTTTCCTTTGAGACAAGATTGACAAGTGGCATAAGTTTGATATTCGAACGAGTCCAAATATCCTTCTCTATGTAACTTAGTCAACCTTCTCTCATTGATGTGACCCAGTCTACAATGCCATAAGAAAGCTTTATTTAAATCTGGAGACTTTCTTTTTAGTGTGTTCTGGACATTGAAAATTTGGAGTTGGTTTAAAACATATATACCGTTATTTAGTGTACCGGACCCAATCAAACCATGATTAAGGTGGATGTTAACAACATCTCTTACAAACGTGAAATCATAACCTTTATTTGATAATAAGGAAACTGATATGATATTACACGTTAAGCTTGGTACATAAAAACAGTTATGTAAAACTAAAATGTGTCCACTCGTCAATCCCAGGTGATAATTCCCTACGGACACAGCTCCCACGCTAGCTCCGTTAGCAACTTTCAGGGTCATATCACCTTCCTTCAGCACTCTACGGTTTCTCAGTGCCTGCAATGAATTGCAAATATGAGATCCTGATCCGGTATCCAATACCCAGGAAGTAGAGTTGATTGACAGACAATTCTCAATTACAAACATACCTGAAGTCGAAGCCACCGCTTTCTTCGGTTCCTGGTTCTTGGCGTTCCACGCCTTGTAATCCTTTTTCCAGTGCCCTTTCCTGTGACAATGGAAGCACTCATCCTGGCCCACTACCGGTACCGCAAACTTTTTCTTTCCCTTCCCTCCCACCTTACTAACACCTCCTCTAGGTTTGGTGGCGGCCTTCTTCTTCCTTCCTTTGGTCCTAGCCTTGGACCCGGAAGAAGATGCACCGCTAACAAACATAGCGGGTGTTTCTTCTGCAAGGTGCCCTCTGCACTCCTTAACATATTCAGGAGTTCCGGAAGTTCAACTTCTTTTCTTTGAATGCTGAAGTTCAGGATAAACTGGGCGTAGGTGGAAGGAAGGGACTGGAGAATAAGGTCTGTATAGAGCTCATTATCCAAAGTCGTCCCAAGGTCTGCGAGCTCTTCTATATAGCTGATCATTTTTAGGACATGTTCTCCTACCGATGACCCGACAGCCAACCTCGCTCGAAACAAGTTCTTAGAGGTCTCGTATCTTGCTATACGAGATTGCTCTCCATAAAGTTCCTTTGTATGGAGAAATATGGCATCTAGTTCCATATCCTCGTGCCTCCTCTGATGTTCATTGTTCATCGAGGCAAGCACGATGCACTTGGCTTTCGCGCAATCGAAATCCCAGGTTTTGCGGATTTCCTTATCCGCATTACTGGATTTGGGACCAGGGACAGCAGGTGCCGTAGCGGTGAGGACGTACCCCAATTTGTCATAGGTCAAAGCCATTTTGACATTCCGCAGCCAATCTTTATAGTTTGGCCCTGTCAGTATATTTTTTTCTAAAAGTAACTTAAGTCCAGTCATTTTCAGGGTCGCTGCAATTAGGAGAGAGAGAAGAAAACTCTTTAGCATGATGCTCTTGCAAGTTTAGAGTGGTTTTTAGTTTATCTAAACTGGATGGCTCCCACTGTTTCTCGAATCCTTCCTCAAACCATAAAAGAAGAATTACCCAGGACTATTCTCACTGTACAATACTTGCTTTAACCGTTCAGCCAGGCTGGTGTCGGTACTTCGAGGGAGGTTTTCCAACGCTTTCGCGAAGTTCCTTAATTAAATAACCTCTTTTCTCTGGGGGCGTAACCCCGCTGACACCTTTCTTGACACCTACTTGGTTTATAGCATTGATCGTTAAGTGACGAATATCCTGATGAGTAGCATATACTCACAGTAGGATCGAGATCCAAATATCATCGTATGATAATGTTGAAGGAATCTTACCAACATTCATCAAACTCCAAATGGTATGCATCTCTTTGCAAATTTCAGTTTCTTTAGAAATTCTCGATATATATTTTTGCCCCATGCTCTTATGACCTTAGCGTTGGTCAAAATGTCATAAGTCACATGTCAAGTTCTACCCATCATTATCTTATTAATTTGAACCCATCCGTACATATCCTTGACGTTGGCCAAAATGATCATACGACTGTCCCAAACTAACTCATCTATCTATGTAACAAATGAATACCCAGCAGCTACCAAACACTGTGCCTTGGCGTTGGTCAAAATACATAGCTTGAATACTACTGAATACCCAGATGAAAAGACGGAGGGCTACGAATGGTTTTGTCGAAACCGTTAACGTAGTGAACTTGATATAACCGAAGGAACCTGATAGCTTTTAAAAGGAGTTTTTAAAGCTCCGCATTTAAAGATATCTGTTTTAAAATTAACCTAGTGGTTTCTTTTAAATTGTTCCAACGATTAAACTTTTGGTTTATTTTCTTTGCATTATAAATAATGCGTCCCATCATTAACCTATCATTGCAGAAAACAACGAAAATACAACGTCTTCTTATGCCATCCGCATTCGCCACGGGGTCCCGTCATCACCCGTTAGGTTACTTAACTAACGACAGAGCGGGGGCTGGGCTAGCGCGGGTGTAAAACATAAGTGACGTCTAAATAGCTATCATATATAGATATTGTACATTCGTCAGACGCAATAATAGGCATTCCAGATCTCATATGAACTTTATTGGATTTGCAAGCAATCCGCGTTTGTTTAGAGCCTGCAACAAAAGACGGATTACACAGTTGTGATGAATAGCCATTACCCCACCCCAGACCCCTACGGGTACGGCAAACTACCCGCCAAATACCCGAAGTGAAGCGGTCTCCCTCAACAAAGTGAGTAGGCCACTAAACACTTCAAAGTACCCGGTAGTTTGTGCACCCCACCTTGGGTCTATCCTAGGAGCAGAAACAGTAAAATGAAATAATACAACGGTGGCTACAACCGCATCCTGGATGTGCCCCGCAAAAATAATATTACAACATATTACAATTACATCGAATGAATTAAAATAATAACCCATCACAAAACCCGGCTAATCATCACAACAGTCCAATACAGTTCACATTCACAAACAGTAAAAACCATTACAGAAATGTGCAACCCCCTGCCAACCGACATACTAGCAGTTAGGGGAGGTTTACGAACGCATTATACAAACACAGATATAATTAAATTAGCAAACATCGTAAAATTTCGATCGAGCAAAACACTTTAGATTCTACTGCAAAACTTCTCTGTGCACCTGAGATCTTAGCAGAAAATAAAATATCCAGAAATATCACTGTTAACACCAGAAGGTCACTGAAGAAATTTGGGCTGACTCCGCCCTAACTCGGCAGCGGATCCGCGGCGGATCGCATGGATCCGCCGCGGTTCCGCGGCAAGTTAGCCGAGCTACGCGACCAAATTTCTTGAGTACCCCTATAATTTCCTGCTTGTTATTCTGCAGGTCCCTGAAAAATTTTTAGGGCCTGTTTAAAATTCGACAGAAACCGTGTTAATGCGACGATGTTTCCGGTTCTTTTTGCGTTCGAAATTCATGCGACTTTGCTAATGAGTTAATTATTGTTTAGCGAGGCTCTGATACCACTGTAAGTCGATGTACAACACCCCACGACTTGCGGGGAGGCGGAAATATGAAAAACGATCTTGTTCTTTGCTTAAATATTGACTAACCGCATGAATCGAAGCTAAACGATAACTAACAACTATCAAAGAAGTTCTAAATTACTATGTGAAGTGATTATACCTAAAGAACCGTGTCCTTCGTCTTTACGAACTCCACCTCCTCCTCGGCCTTCTCCAAGTAGTAGACGATCCACCACGAGAGCTTTACTCCAAGCTTTGCCTCTAAACTTGAGACAACTAGGTTTCTTTAAGTTCTAATCAAAGTACCTAGATGATATAGAGTGAGGGTTATGGTTTAATTAGTCTAACTAATTCTTGTACTCAACACATGAGAGGGGAGGATTAGGGTTTGAAGAGAGAGAGCTTGAGGAGAGAGAAGATGAACATAATAATCAAATGAGAAAATGAGCTATCATAATATATGTCAAGCATTATTGTTTTTCAAGAAAAGAAAATAAAATGATTTACAACCATGCTTGATAAATATCTAATGGTGATTCATCTCCATGAGTCATTAAGCATTTATGACACATTAATGATATGGATGAATCATCCATATGACTCACTAATCTCATTCAATGTATATGCCACCTAAACCTTCTTAGCCACCATCTTCTAGAAGCTTCTCGCGCAATTACGAGAACGCCCCTCCTATCCGTGAAAACACGGAAAAACTTTAGACTGTATAAATCCAATAACCGGATACTAGTAACTGGCTTAAACTAAAGGCGACTAGTAAAAACTGTCCGGATGTCGTGCGTGCGTAAACACACGTATGCGTCCGAACCCTTGTCGTAAAACCATACGACCTCTATATCGTTTCGCCTGGAGTAGGGAAACTCTCTGTGTGGGACTCTAGAGACTTGACTACTACGCTGGCAGTGGGTTTAACCACAGACCGCAAGCGGCACTAGCTGTACGTAACGGTCCCCAGGTAGATGTCGATAAGAAGGCCGATGAGGAAACCTATCCGAACTCCTACTGAGTCTGATGTGACAATCTCCGTACAGTCCGGTCTGTTCGTCTAAGACTATCGCATATCGGGCCTAGGGGGCGGCAAGCGTCAGTCCCCTAATAGCGGTATAAGTCGTGTCAGAGCGAAGCCCATTACACCCTGAGAAACTACTGGAACCTACCAGCAAATCTCGCTTGCCCTGGCCAGGGACTTTGCGTAATGGCTCTCTGACACAGCGCGATATCAACCCCCAATACCGGGAGAGACGAATCCTGTCTAACCACCACTGCCTCCAAGTGCTCAGGACTGCACCCAACTGCTACCTGTTTGCACGACTCCTTTGAGCCGTGGTAGGGTAGCAATCTAAGAACAGTGGGACACACTCGAGGCGAAGTAGCAGTGTCAAGTCTGCGGACTATGCTGTACTCATGTCACCTGGGAACTGTTCACTGACGACTGGTATAAAACCAACCAACAGTTCCCTGTGAGTCCTGTCCGGTGGACCCGTAACCTAACGAGCACCTGCATACTATCTCCAGTACGACGTACTGACGGCTGTGGGACAGACCATCTCCCCAACTGGGATGAGAAGCGTACACACTAGTCTACTCCGGAGTATCGATGTCCTGTCTCGATAATCCAACGACTACGGACCTGAATAAGGATGTGCTTGTAGACTACCCAGCCCCCACTGGTGTGACTGCCATCACAACGCTGGTAGTTAAGCAAGATCCTAAGAGCTCTATCAATACGTATACTCATATATTAAGATAGAAAAACCAAGTTGCATACTACCATGTTTAGCAAGACTGTTATATACATGTGAATATCCCAAGCTTCCATTAAGTAATATACAAACTAGTATGATACAATAATGGCCCCTAGGGCATATACACTAACAGGTTTAACCACAAGCACATCAGCGGCACTAGCTGTGCGTAACGGCTACCCAGGTACATGACGAAAAAGTGGCCGACGAACGAACTCATCACAACCCTAACGATCCTGTAAGCAAAAATTATCATACACTCCGGTCTCTTCGTATGATACGCCGCATATGTAGTCTAGTGGTGGTAAAAGTCAGACCCCAGTAATTTTATAAGTCATGCTGATTTACGGCCCATAACGGTTCAAGAAACTACCGATAACTCTTATCAGTAAATCTCGTGAACCCTGGACATGGATTTGCTGTTATGGCCGATCAAGCATAGTGCGACATCAACTCCCTATACCGGGAGAGACGAAACCCCTCCTATCACTCACTTCCTCCATGCGATTCGGGACTGTACCCAAAATCCACCTGTTTGCACGACTCAGTAGAGCCGTGGTAGGGAGGAAATCAAAGCATAGTGGGAATCACACAAGACACTATGACGATCTCGGGTCTACAGACTAACCTGTACAAGTGTCACCAGAGAACTGCTATCTGACAATAGGTATATATACCATCTAGGAGTTCTCGGCGAGTCCTGTTCGGTGTACCCATTCTCCAATGAGCACTTGTGTACAATCTTTGATGTCAAACACCAATGGTTGTGGGATCAACCATCGCCCCCAGGGTCAAGAAACGTACACACTAGTCTACTTTGGTAATATCGATGTCCTGTCTCGATATACCCTAGACTAGGAACTATTAAAGGATATGCTTATAGACTGTCCAGGCCCTACTAGTATGATCTACATCATAATCCTGGTAGTCAAGCATAATCCTAAGGGCTTCATCAACATGTATATAAAGATATGAAATACAACACATCACACGTTAAGATAAAGATAAACCAAATAGCATACTATCATTTCGAGTAAAGATTGTTTCTGTACATATACATGCCTAGCATCCTAGACAATATAGGCCTCTAGGGCATACATATCTAACAAATCTTAGTCTCAAACAAGACTAATGATTCTTGGATGATCCACCACGATTCTTTCCGTCAAATACGGGATTTAGTTCCTGGGTACATCTCTCTACACCTATGATATATGTCGTGATAATTCTTCAACGTCTTCAGAGAGGTGGCGGGTCCCGATAATCAACAACAACTTCTCATCCCAACTTGATGAAAGATATGAAAGTTCATCAAGATAGGGAATGATACATCCCATATTTGTGCACTTTCACATCGATGTGCATACCTCAAATTGGATCGCATCCCAAATTGGGCGCATCTCATGTCACCATCGTTCACTTTGCCACGTAACAAATACACATGCGCGCAAGATGAATGTTGGACAGAAATGTCCTTAAACTAATATTCGCCCCAAAAACGGCGATAATGGATCGTAATGTTCTTAAACTAATATAATTGGGCCCATATGCTCATTTTTTCTAAATTGATATTAGTCTCAAATATGACTAACGATCCTTATATCAAACCCAAATATTTCATGAACTGATGGACTTCATTTATATGAGATCTGCGTCCTAAGTTCATTCCCGATAGCAAACCAAGCTACCAACATGGACTCCGTCAAGCAAATCCTTGACCCAAATCCAAATCTAAAATATACGGATTTGGGCTAATCCGCGCCCTACGGGCGACGAAATAAATTCGTCTCCTATATAATCTACGGGCAACCTTAACAAATAAAATAACACACGACACGAAGTGACCTTCTAGAGCAGGAGAAAGTGGTTATCACAATACGATAACATAATTAACTGCAGGGGCTTGTGCCTGCAGGGAAGAGCGTCCCCACAATCAAAACCCCCTCATAAATGAGGGGGAATATGATAAAGTCTGCTACATCGGGTGCATCTATCCAAATCTCCGATATATGGTGTCATAAATCAACTTAGTATCTTCGGAGAGGTGGATAGATATGTCCAAATAGTATCTGTCCCAAAATTCAGGCTAGACGTCCCAACGTCTTAGTCCAGTCTTCGGTGGCAAACAGATACTGGCATGCCCGGTGGGACCTCTTTCTCTTTCCACTCTACACTTCGTGTGTCGTGTTTTTATGCGATCAAATAATCACTGTATATATGTTTGTAGTTGCCCTTGAATGATGGGATACTGAAACTGGTGTTTCGTCTCTATACAGAATGGTGTTTGCTTTTACTCATCGCAAATCAGACTCTGTCACATCTGATGGAGTCAAATATGGGCCACTTGCAGCCTCAAATCTCTGCAATCCAGCTATTCAAGAAATTAATAGGCTTATCTTTGGGTTTATGCTCCCATCTCTTACCTTCGGTGCCTCAACGTCGAAGGCAGAAGCCTCGAAGAAGTCTGTCTTCCACGGACCAGATCCTCCAACTTCATTTTTGCTAATAGAATCGGTCCTCAAACAACTGGCACCTACCAAAGACCAAGGTCGACGCAGGGGGCAGAATATTAAAGCTCTCAAAGGAAACAGGGGGTAGGCTCAGAAAAATCCTGAGACTAATCAAATTCTGGCTGTAAGAAACGGTCGACGTTGATATCAGTATCATACAAAACAAGCTGGGGGCAGTTCTCCATCAGCGTTGACTCCACCTGCTTCAACTCTGATGATGAACGTTGCTGTTCCAACCGAGAACAGTTTCAAACTGCCGCGAAGGGTTCGACAAAATTCTTCCACCGCGGTATTGAAGAAAACTCTGCAACCTGTCGGGACCCGGTTCTTGCTCACGGAACAAAGTGCCACACGGATCAAAGTGCCACACCAATTTTCATGCTAAAGGAGCGGGGGCCACCTCTTGAATCTGTGGTGGCCACCTCTTGAGTCCATGGGACCCACTGTAGAACAATGGGGAATCTTCGGAACACATTTCGAAAGAAGACTGAACCGCATTATAAATGTAATGATACCATCCTTAATTACAGAGGCGCCATTTAAGTGAATAGGCAATACAGGAGCTTGAGAACTCCGTAGTTAAGCGTGCTCGGGCCAAGGAAGTCTTAGGATGGGTGACCTCCTGGGAAGTGGCTACTGGTCGGGTCCGTGGTTCGCTTTAAAGGGAAAAAACCGTGCGGTTTCGGCCAGAACGGATAATACTATCTGTATTGGGACATGGGACGTTACATTTATGGTGGCCCATGCAGGCCCCTCAGTAGCAGGTCAGTGGTTCGAGGACGAACCATTGTTTAAAGGTGGGGAGAATGTCGGGACCCGGTTCTTGCTCATGGAATAAAGTGCCACACGGAAAAAAGTGCCACGCCAATTGTCATGCTAAGAGGGTGGGGGCCACCTCTTAACTCCGTGGTACCCACTGTAGAACAATGGGGAATTTTTGGAACACATTCCGAAAGAGGACCGAACTGCATTATAAATGTAATGATACCACCCTCAATTACAGAGGAGCCTTTTAAGTGAATAGACACTACAGGAGCTTGAGAACTCCGTAGTTAAGCGTGCTCGGGCCAGGATAGTCTTGGGATGGGTGACCTCTTGGGAAGTGGCCCCTGGTCGGGTCCGGTTCACTCTAAAGGAAAAAAACCTTGCGGTTTCGGCCAGAGCGGACAATACTATCTGTACTAGGGTGTGGGGCGTTACACAGCCCGTATAAATCCAATGAGAGTATAAACCAGTTCGCTCCTTAAAAGAACTTTCATCATCTATATATAAGGTATGGAAGCAGGTGAAAGACTCATTCGTCAATCACGGCTCTTCCCCTAAACGCCGACTAAATTCTGACAGATCCCCTGTCAAATACAAGGGGACTCATCCCAAGATGGTTCCTAATACAATGGTTCCTCTAGAGGCAGCTTCTCATAAAAAAGAGAGGCCTGAAAAACACAAGTGCCAGAGGCAAATTTCGAGGGTCAAAGCTCCAAATGCCCCAAGCCTTGGGGGCATAGTAGTTCACACAGCCCTTGGGTTTTTCAGTGTCTAAAGGAGAAAAAACCTTGCGGTTTCAGCCAGAGCGGACAATACTATCTGTACTAGGGTGTGGGGCGTTACATAGCCCGTAGAAATCCAATGAGAGTATAAACCAGTTCACTCCTTAAAAGAACTTTCATCATCTATATATAAGGTATGGAAGCAGGTGAAAGAATCATTCATCAATTGTGGCTCTTCCCCTAAACGTCGGCTAAATTCTAACAAATCCCCTTTCAAATACAAGGGGACTCATCCCAAGATGGTTTCTAATACAATGGTTCCTCTAGAGGCAGCTTCTCATAAAAAAGAGAGGCCTGAAAAACCCAAGTGCCAGAGGCAAATTTCGAGGGTCAAAGCTCCAAATGCCCCAAGCCTTGGGGGCATAGTAGTTCACACAGTCTAATATAGTAAACTCTAAAGACGAAGGCCATACTTATACTAGTCACGGACCGCATATTCGGTCCCTGACCAAGGCTCAACTGCAACGTGAAAAGCTGCGGGAGATGCTTGCTCAGGCGGCGGTACTCGCTAATCCATAGCCTAAGGAAAATCCCGAGGTCACACCTAAAGAAAGAGTAAGGAAAGAGTCGGATATTGACTTCCTAAATCGCGCCCTCAAAAAGAGAGATGAAGAAGCGGCAGAAATGTCTACTAAAATGAACCAGTGTCCTTCTGATCTAGAACATGGCTGGAATGATGGTCCATTCAGAATCATTGGCCGATGAACCGCCGGTAGTTGCTCTTAAAAACAAGGGTGACATTTTAAATCCTCTGCAAGCCTCATCAACGGCTGAGGAGGAAATGGTCCCATAGGCAAAGCTGGATGCATATATCGCTCAGCAAATCAATACTCACTATACCAGTGAAGCTGCAATTAAGTCAATCAAGACTGGTCTGTTCTCCGACGAAAAACCGGGAAAGACAAACGTCTTGCCTGAATTTGGGGGCAGATGCTATTTGGTTTTATCCGTCCACCTCTCCGAAGATGCCAAGTTGATTTATGGCACCGTGTATCGGAGGTTTAGACGGATGCGGCCGTTGTAGCAGACTTCGTCAGATTCCCCTTCATTTGAGGGGTTTTTGATTGTGGGGACGCTCTTCCCTGCAGGCGCAAGCCCCTGCAGTTAATTACGCTACTGCATAGCGGTAACAAATTTCTCCTTCTCCAGATGGTCACTTCGTGTCGTGTGTGTTTATTTTCTTTTTTGTTTGCCCGTTGATTGTATATGGAGATTAATTTATGTTGTCGACCGTAGGGCGTGGATTAGTCCAAATCCGTAATTTCTTAGATTTGGGTTGGGTTTAAGGATCGTCAATCTCATTTGAGATTAAGATCAACTTAAACGTTTGTTAAGGATACGTTAGTCTAATTTTAGACTAAGATCAACTTAACAATTTGTTAAGGATACGTTAGTCTAATTTTAGACTAAGATCTACTTAACAGGATCATTTACATCCAACAAAAGAGCATTTGGGCTCTATTGTTTTAGTTTAGGTACTTTGCGGTCGATAATTAGTTTAAGGACATTACGGTCCATTGGTTTAAGGACCCCACAGTCCAAGGTTAAGGTCGTCATAGTCCATGGGTTTAAGGACCCTACAGTCCAAGGTTAAGGACATCATAGTCCATGGGTTTAAGGACCCTACAGTCCAGTTTAAAAACGTCATAGTCTATAAAATTTAAGGACATCATAGTCCATGAGTTTAAAGATCACACAGTCCATGGAATGTTTGGTTGTTGGGACCCGTCACCTCTCTGAATACGTTGAAGGATTACAACGACAAATATCAGAGGAGTAAAGAGATGTACCCTTGAACCAATATTGGTTGGGGAATCTGTAGTTGGATTGATTTAAGGATCGTTAATCTCGTTTGGGATTAAGATCAACTTAAATGTCTGTTAAGGATACATTATTCTAATTTTAGACTAAAATCTACTTAACAGGATCATTTAGATCCAACAAAAGAGCATTTGGGCTCTGTTGTTTAGTTTAGGGACATTGCGGTCCAAGTTTAGATGCAAACATGGATTTGGAAATGCACCAGATAGTTATTGGCCATTGGGACCCACCACCTCTCTGAAGACGTTGAAGAATTACAACGATATGTATCAGAGGTGTGGAGAGATGTACCCTTGAACCAAAGTTGTCTGAAAGGCTCTGGGTTCTACTTTGAATGTCATATGAGATGACCAATTTTGGAAGACAAAAGTATGTTTGAGGTTCAGTCAAAAGGGGGTACTGCCTCTGGAAAACTTGGCTAGTTCAAACTAAGATTGGCTTTGATATAGCGTTAAACACTAGAGTACACTCGGCTATCACGTGCTCCCACGTGATGCGCTTAAAATAGTGTTAAACACTAAGGATGCAGCGCACAAAACAGTGTTAGGCCCAAACTTCCTTAATTTTATTCTCAGGATATGCAGGTAAGTGTTAAACACTTTAGTCTTTACGGCCATCACGTGTAGGCACGTGATGAGTACCCATGCACTGGATATTAAAAGGATTTGCTAGGGGTCACGTGGGGACACGTGAGGGCGCCCATGCATTGGATTTTAATCCTTCAGTTCTTTCCATCTTCTTTTTTTTAAAGAGGTGTTTGTCAGGGGTCACGCGGTGACACGTGAGGGCACCCAAAGTCTGTTCTGCCTTTATTTTGAGAAGTTTGTTCAAGGGTCACGTGGGAGCACGTGACCTCATCTCATTCATCCTTTTTTGATCATTGAGGGGAGGGTTACGTGTTGCCATGTGATCAGGTTGGGCACTTGATCTTTTTACGTGCATGAAAAGTCCCTTGTTTAAGAATTAAATTCTTTTTTAGGGTTAAACCCTAATTTTGTTTAGAGGAATTAAATTCCTATGTATATGGAAGAATTAAATTCTTTAAAACCAACTCTCCCTCTAAGTTTTGGATCTGCCTGGAAGAATCTCCCTGATGAGAATTAAATTCTCAACTTATGGGGAGATCTGCTTCTGCAGATCTTTAACCATGAAGAAGAACTAAGTTCTTGTTTTAAGGGTTAAACCCTGTCTCTGTTGGAGGAATTAAATTCCTAAGCACTTTATGGGAGAATAAAATTCTTTTAGGTCTTCTCTTAGGTTTTAGATCTGTATTGCAGAATCTTCCCGATGCGAATTAAATTCTCAACTTATGAGAAGATCTGCTTCTGCAGACCTTCAACCAAAGGAAGAACTAAGTTCTTATTCAGAAGAGTTAAACTCTTAGTTTGAGAATTAAATTCTCTTTTTTTTTGTGGAGCTTATGATCTCTTTTCCTTTCCCACCTAGGGTTTTTTTTTCTCTTCTGAGGAAATCTTCTTTTCTCTCGGGAGAATTAAATTCTCTTCTTTTTTCTCTGTTGTTGTTGTCTCTCTCCTTTTTTTTCCTTTTCTCTTCTTTGCTTCTATTTATAGGAGAAAGAAAAGAATCAGTTTGTTTAGTCAATTTTTCATTGAAAGATTTTCATTGATTTTGTAACCAACATGATTTTTTAAATCACTCAGTGAATTTTAGTCACCATTGGATTTTTAATCCAAAAGATATTTTGTCTGTTATTCCTGGCAAATTTTAGAGAAATCTTTCCTTGTCAGCTCTGATCGAAGACCTTCGTGCTGGTAGTTTTATCACGGCCAAAGAATTTGCCGCCGAAGCCAACAGTTCTCTCCCCTTTTTTGCTGCTTACCATAGTGAAACATTGGTGCAAGTTTGGGTTGAGTTTGGTCGTCAAGTGGAGGCTTGCTTACATAGCCTTGAGTGCTCGCGTCTTCCTTCAGAGGTTTTGGCTGCAAATGCGAGCTTGCGGAGGCCGATCGAACGGTGCGCCGCAAATATGCTGTCATGCGAGAAGAGGCTCAGCCAAAAATTTTCAGAGAGGAAGCTGGATTCAACTGCGCTGGGAGAACTTCAAGCTAATCTTACGGCTAAGACCACTCGGGCATATGAACTTTGGTGGTTGCTTCAAGAAGCAATCAGGGAGGTGGTAGCCATTGATAAAGCCGTCATTTTTACTCGCGAAATGGTCGAAGCTCATGAAGTTACCGAAAAAGAGCTTGAAAGTCGGCTTGCCTCGTACCAGGCCCAACAGTCTCAAGCGGAGGCCCGTCTCTTAGCGATAATGAATCATGAAGCCGAGGCCAAGCGGAAAAAGGATGAACTGGCAAATCTATTAAATCGTCCGCCGGCTTGAAGAATTGTATATTTTTCCTTTTATTCTTCTTTTATACATACTCCTGAATGAAAGTATTTTTTTATTCTGATTCTTGTAGGGTTGCTAGGCACGCGCACAAGGGTCCATGAGGCATCAACCATGCTCGATTAAAAATTTAGCCGTGCCGAACAACCCGAAGCTGGATATTTAAACTAGGGTTTAGGCGAAAACTAGCATGTTAAACACTTTAACACTAAGTGAGAGGGATTACAACCTTTGTAGATCCGGTCCTTCACTTCATAAGCTCCGTGTTGTGGTCCCTTCGCTGCGATCATCGGGTTCCGAACTCTCGAGAGGTTCCACGAAGAGAAAGATGCAGTCTTGCTTCCGATCTTCGATACAAAGATGATCTACCTTGAAGTTTCATTAACACAAGCTAACACTCACTAAAATTGAGTGAACACTCTCATCTAAAGGGCAAAGGAAGATGAGGATGATGAAGTAGGATTTTTGCTCTCTTTATTTATCTTTTTCTCATATTTATTCATCACTTGAAAAAGCTAGTAAGCTTTTTCCATGAAGAAAGAAGAAGGAAGAAGATGATAAAAAATCAATTATCCTTTTGTGATGAATAATGCAAAGAAGATAATGATCAATAAAGCAACCATGGTTGTCTAAACCATTGTAGAGAATTAACCAAGGCTAGGGTTTGGGTTAGGTTAAGAAATGAGTCATAACAAAATATCTTTCACAAAACAAAACTAAACCTTCTAGAATCATCTAGAAAGCATTAACCCAAATCAAACCCTAATCTTATTTAATCTTTACTAAACATGTTGCATTAGTTATCATATCATGTTACAATATTATATATCACATATATAATATTTATCGTAACAAAATAAAATAATACATTTAACATATATCGCATATATATCAATATATTACCCGAGTGAGAAAAAGAATCTTTTAGTGAGCATAATATTAGTTAATGTAATTTAATATATCATATATATTATTATACATTAAATTATCGAATCAACACTTGATCCGATAATCCGGCTATATCGCATATAACCGACTAATATTTATCCGTACCGATTCATCGAATCAACACTTGATCCGATGACCCGGCTGATATCAAATATCGCGAGAATAGAATACGGTATCTCATATCGCATTATCCTCGGTCCCGCACATATCACATACGTGCCCCTACTCCGTTTTGCCTGAGCCAAGAAACCTCTGTGTAGGACTCTAAAGAATCGTCAATACGCCGGCAGTGGATGATGATCATATCAAACACCCACAAGCTGCAAGCGGTCAGCTAAACGTAACAACTACCCAGGTATTGAGCGCTCAGAAGATCAACAAGCAAGCCTGTACATTCTCCTGTGAATCCAAACAGCAACACTCCCGTACAGTCCGGTCTCGTCGTCTGATATGTTGCATATCTCGCCTAGGGGTGGTAAACGTCAGACCCCAGTAGCTCGATAAGTCGTGTCGATATGAGGTCTATAACAGTTCGAGAAACTACTGATAACACTTACCAGTAAATCTCAGCAACCCTGGCCAGGGATATCCGGTTATAGCCAATCAAACACAGCACAACATCAACTCCCTATACCGGGAGAGACGAATCCCTTCCTATCGCTCATTGCCTCCATGTGATTCGGGACTGTACCCAAAAGCCACCTTTTTGCATGCCCTCTTGGACGTGGTATGATGGAAATCAAAGCACAGTGGGAATCACACAAGACTCTATGACGATCTCGGGTCAGCAGACTACTCTGTACCAGTGTCACCGGAGAACTGCCATCTGACATGAGGTATAATACCATCTGGGAGTTCTCGGCGAGTCCGTCCAGTGTACCCAGTCTCCACTGAGTACCCGTACACCATCCTTGATGTCAAACACCGATGGATATGAGATCATCCATCGCCCATCATATGGGTCAAGATGCGTATACGCTAGTCTACTCTGGTGCATCGATGCCCTGTCTCGATACACCCTCGACTAGGAACAGTTATAGGATGTACTCGTCGACTACCGTGGCCCCACTAGTATGATCTCATCATAGTCCCAGTAGTCGAGTACATATCCTAAGGGCTTTATCAACATGTAACATAGAGACAATCAGAGTACATGTTAAGATAAAGTACAACCATATAGCATACTATCATGTCGAGCAAGAAAGTCCTCCCTATATATGTCCAAGCATCCATTACAATATACATCATATGTACAGTAATGGCCTCTAGGGCATACATATAACTAACAATCTCCCACTTGCACTAGGGCCATCTGTTGTGGTATCACATACCCAACATTTAGCTGTGGTCGAAGTATCTCATACTCAACCATCCCATAAAAGTCTCTACTGGGAAAAAGGCCTTTGTGGGTGGATCCGCGCTGTCGTCCTCTGTGTCTGCTCTCCTAACCTCGATCTCTATGGAAAACAACCATCTCCATGATCAGGTGATACTGCCTAAGAATTATATCTGGATTTCTGATGGGACGGTAGTTCCTTGGCTAAAGCCACAACTCCATTGTCACACAATGGTAGGAACGAAGTTCATCTTATGAACTTATATTTATCCAGACTGCCTCTTTGGTAGCATCCTTGGTAACGATGTATCTTGCCTTTAATCGTCTAGTATGTCACGGTATCTAGCTTGGAACTCTTCCAACATACCTCCCTCCACTGAGGGTAATGACAATGCCTGCGACTGACATTCAGTCGTCCTTATCACCCTGGAACATTTCCAGTGTTTCTACCCAAGATCGATTGATACCATCTCACTACAACTACTGAGTATCCTAACATCCAATTAGATCTATCTCATAGATCCAAAACCCAGGATTTAGGAGGTATCACTTTGATCCTATATGGAGAATCCTTGTGATAAGCGGAGATTGACCGAGCGTAGCATAGGAAACTCCTTCCCTATCAAGAGTATGTCATCCACGTACTCTACGAGGATCACCACCATACTCCCTACTACCTTTTTGTATATACAAGGTTCATCTACCATTTTGATGAAGTCAAACTCTTTGACTACCACATCAAAACAGATGTTCCAACTCCGCGATGCCTGTTTTATCATATAAAACATCTTGCACACGTTTCCGCTGCTCCCACTATCTACGAAGCCCTTTGGCTGTGTACTTATAGACGCTCTCTTATAAAACATCATTTAGAAAAGCAGTCATGACACCAAACCACCAGATATCGTAGTCATGGTATGTAGCCGTGGCAAGTAGGATCTGGATGGACTTAGCATAGCTTTGAAAGTCTCAACTTTTCCATGTACACCTAGTAATCTTCTCAAGATATACTTTCTCCTGATGGGGATTTAACCCTTCAGATAGAGCAACCAAAGTCCATACTTTGTTGGTGTATAAGGATTCCATCTCAGATCGATAAGCATCCAGCCATTCTTACAGAGTCCCACTCCTGATGGCTAGCTCGAAACTAGTTGGGTCATTATCTCATGATGCAATCCTCGCTCCCACTGTCATAGAGAAACCGAAGTATCTCTCAGGTGGGTGAGGAACCCTACTAGATCGGCGGAGAGGCTGAGGTTCGTTGGAAACTATTGAATCCACATTCAATAGGTATGCAGCTTCACAGGTGCATAACTCCCAAAAGGAAATAGGAAACTTAGTAGTACTCATCATAGAGCACACCATATCACATAGGGTGCTATTGCCCCGCCTCGATATACCATCGTGCTATGGTGTATACGGAGGAGTAATGCTGAGAGAGAATCTCATTCTCCTTTAGAATTAGTCCAGGATTTCCGTGCTCAAGTATTCTCCTCCTTGATCTCATCAAAGGACATAATACTTACCCGTATTTTGGTTCTCTACTTCTAACTTACGTTCTGTGAATATCTCAAAAGGATCGGACTTGTGTTTCAGCAGGAACATATGTCTGAATCTTGAGAGATCATCAGAGAATGTAATGAAATACAAAGAACCGGTCTTGGCATGTGTAGACAGGAGACTTTCATACATCAGCATGTATCAATCCCAAGAGTTCACTAACTCTTTCTCTGTTTCCAATAAACAGAGCTATGGTCATCATATCTTTGTGACATGACCGGCAAGTTTCATAAGATGTAAATTCAAACTAATTTAAATATACATCTAAATGTAACTTCAGCTAGTCTGGTCGCATTGATATGACCTAGTCTATAATACCTCAAGAAGGATTCCTTCATTTCTAAACTATTCCTCTTGTGTGTGTTCTGTATACTAAGAACTGTAGTTTGATTTAGAACGTCAATGCTTTTAGATAACGTGCCTGAACCGATCAACTCTTGATATAGGAAATGTTCAAAATATTATCCAACAATACAAAATTATATCCTTTCTTTACTAATAAAGAGACTGATATGATGTTGTATTTCAGGTTCGGTATCTAATAACATTCGTTCAGAATCAATGTATTCTGGTAATACAGGGTGATAGTGACCAACAGACTTGGCTGCAACACTTGCACCGTTTTCTGTTTCATGAAACTTATCACCCGTTCTCAGTTCTCTACCTATCTGTAGCCCATGTAACAGATTACATATGCGGGATCCTGATCCGGTATCACATACCCAGGACGTAAAGGATACTGAGAAGCAGTTCTGTGTAATGAACACACCTGAAGATGATGCATCAACATGTACTTTCTTCGTTTGGGCGGCACGGGAAATCTGGTATTCCCCAATTTCCTGCTCTGTCTTATAACAATTATAAGTTGGAGCGGGACCAACGTTCCCCAGCTCAGTATAACAAGCGGGTTCAGTCAATTCATCCGTTTTATTATCTTGATTAAGGCGTGATATGGTCGCTACCTGGAGAGAGAGAGAAGAAAACACTCAGCGTGCGCTTTTACAAGATTAGATTGGTTATCAATTTATCTAATCAAGATGTCTCCCACTGTTTTAATCAAATCTTCCTTCAAACCCTAAAAGGAAAGACTAGCCGGGATTAATTACACGCTACAAGTTCGCCAATCTTTCAGCCAGGCCAGTGTCGGTACTTTGAGGGAGGTCCCCCGTGCTTTCGCACGAACCTAATTAAAGTAAACCTCGTTTTCCCAGGGGCGTAACCCCGTTAACACCTTTCTAGACACCTACTTGATCGGCTAATTGTAATGTGAAAAACTCTCCCAGGAGTAACTCTTACTCGCAGCGGGTATCGGGATCCAACTATCTCATAGAAGGTATGCAATCTCATTGCAAATTTCAACACTTGAAATTCCCAATAATATTTTACCCCTAGCGTCCTATGACCTTGACGGAGGTCAACAAACCATAGGCTACTAGTCAAGTTCAACCCGTCATTTCCTGATTGAATTAAACCCACCCGCACGACCCTTGACGGAGGTCAACAAGGCCGCACGACTACC
The DNA here is from genome assembly GCA_030015575.1 of Agapanthus africanus. NCBI lineage: Eukaryota > Viridiplantae > Streptophyta > Magnoliopsida > Asparagales > Amaryllidaceae > Agapanthus > Agapanthus africanus. The sequence continues at coordinate 26,699,112 of CM057339.1, read as the reverse complement.
CTAATCCAATCTGCATCATATGCATAAACAGATAAATACTAGTCAGCTACCGCACACTACGCCTTGACGGAGGTCAACAAACGTAGCACGAATACTAAGTAGGACTTATCTGAAATGACGGAGGGCTACGACAGGTTTTTAAGAAAACCCTTTGCGTAATGAACTTGATATCGTTGTAGAATCGAGTGATTTTTAAATGGAGTGTTTTTGAGGCTTTTCTAGTTTTGCTAAAGGGGTCACTCCCGGTGAAGGGATCGTTGGCCCTTTCCTCATCGAATAAGGTGCAGGATATTTCACAAATACCACTATGCAAAGCAAGAACTATAGAAGCAATCAAAAGACAAACCGAGTTTGTAGCATCTGCTAGTTTCACTAAAGAGGTCACTCCCGGTGAAGGGATCTCGGCTATTTTCTTATCGAATAAGGTGCTGGATGTTCTACAAGGAACACCGCTATGCAAAAAAAGAACTAGAGCTACCAGTTTTTAAACAAGTTTCTACAACATCTTAGGTTTCTTTTATTTCATTAATCTCATTAATGAAGTCCCATTTTATTTTGCTTCACAAGCATCTCTTTTGAAACGAAATCTGCAATATAACATATATCTTATATATATAATATAAACATTCGTCTCAGGCAGTAATATGATCTCATCACAGAACATTGCAGCAGAAGAACATATATGAAATATTGGATATACTAGGACGTCCGTGTTTTCAATATGAGCCTGTATAAAACACGGATTCCACGGTCGCGATGAATAGCCAAACCCACATCCCTAGACCCCTACGAGAGCGGCAAGCAACACTGCCAATTCTAGGGTTAGGAGACCCGGTCTCGACTCCTCGAGATGGTCTCCCACTGGACCCTAGAACCCGGTTACTTGTGCTCCCCGCCTTGGGTCTACCTAATGCGGAAAAGTAAATAATATACAACGGTGATATCTTCCGCAACCTGGAAGTGCCCCAATAAAAGAATATTACATACAAATGAATTTTACATGAATGAAAAATAAAAACTCTCATCTCACATAAAACCCCCGGTTATTCAGAACGCGACGATCCAATACAACATATCACAGCAACACATAATATCTCATATCATCAACGTAAGCAAGTATGCGTATCTCGATTGTCGTTGATGTATAGCAACGAAAATCGGCAATACAACTACATACTACACTTACGGTCACAGAAAAGAAAGTGTAAAACTACAACAGTTGGAATCCGCAACCTTCTTAGACATCGCATGCCTAACCAAATGAATTCCTTAGACATCGCATGCCTAACAATTATAAGCCCCGCATTTTAGTCTCATTATCGAAAACTCTTTTCAATATCAAGTCGGGCAATTCAACAAGATTCCCGATATACAGATCGAATGCTCGTCGCAAACTTTAGTAGACGGCCGCACCCCCAGATGCCGTCGACGAAGTGCATTAAGGCGGAACACCGCTGCCGCGAGCACCCGAACGGATGCTTTCGGCGACGGGGTTCTCCTACAGTCACTTGGTCGGAGCTATGGGGCGTAGCTGTCTATTAAGTTTACCCGGCGAGTATCCGCATACGCTACATGATTGCGACGGACTTTTGATCACATCAAAATTCCGTGGCAACCGATCATTTGAGACTAAACTGCTAGATTTACAACATTCAAATTAGTTATCTCATAACTATATGTGGATTCCAAATATTGTATCACATTCCAGATAAATAGACAAAGTTAAATTTTCCGATCGAATAATCAAACACCCAAGATTTCCCCAATATATCTCAACACTTGAAATCAGTTTAAAAACATCCATCACATGAATGGTCCAACCGTAGAAGGGTCAAGCCAATGCCTCACATGTGGCACGTCGTACTGCCCCAAACCCTAAGGTTCAAAAGGCAGTTCAAGACGGTCATATAATCGAGTTAAGGTTTGTTGTCTTCTAGATGGTCCACCGCGTTACTTGCACGACTTAGAACATTCTTAAACACGAGAAAAAATCCAACTTTTGAAAAATTTTCCGACAGGGGAAAAAGTGAGTTATTGATATCCGTTTGAACTTTTTAACAGTTTCTAAAAATTATCCGGACAAAACTAAACAAAGTTAAATTATCCGATCGAATCAACGAGTCCCCAATACAACCCTAGAAAACTCAACACTTGAGTGGAATTAAAATATTCCCAGAAAAAAATAACAAGAAAGGGCCTAATAATAATTACATGAAATTTCAGGGACTGAGTCCAAATTTTGGCCGCGGAATAGCCGCAAAACCCATGGTTTCGCCGCGGTTCCGCGGTCAAATAGTTGACTTAGGGGACCGTACTTCACAGTAATTCTTAGTTTTGCCTGCTTGTTTTTCTGATCATTTTTAATTCAGAAAAAACCACATTTTTGAAAAATGTACAGGGAGGGTTCCGTGTCGGGGTTTCGGCGTTCGATCGGACTTTAAACTTCATCTAGACTTCGCCTAAAGCTCTAGCTTGGCTCTGATACCATTGTAGGGTTGCTAGGCACGCGCACAAGGGTCCATGAGGCATCAACCATGCTCGATTAAAAATTTAGCCGTGCCGAACAACCCGAAGCCGGATCTTTAAACTAGGGTTTAGGCGAAAACTAGCATGTTAAACACTTTAAAACTAAGTGAGAGGGATTACGACCTTTGTAGATCCGGTCCTTCACTTCATAAGCTCCATGTTTTGGTCCCTTCGCTGCGATCATCGGGTTCCGAACTCTCGAGAGGTTCCACGAAGAGAAAGATGCAGTCTTACTTCCGATCTTCGATACAAAGATGATCTACCTTGAAATTTCATTAACACAAGCTAGCACTCACTAAAATTGAGTGAACACTCTCATCTAAAGGGCAAGGGAAGATGAGGATGATGAAGTAGGATTTTTGCTCTCTTTATTTATCTTTTTCTCACATTTATTCATCACTTGAAAAAGCTAGTAAGCTTTTTCCATGAAGAAAGAAGAAGGAAGAAGATGATAAAAAATCAATTATCCTTTTGTGATGAATAATGCAAAGAAGATAATGATCAATAATGCAACCATGGTTGTCTAAACCATTGTAGAGAATTAACCAAGGCTAGGGTTTGGGTTAGGTTAAGAAATGAGTCATAACAAAATATTTTTCACAAAACAAAACTAAACCTTCTAGAATCATCTAGAAAGCATTAACCCAAATCAAATCCTAATCTTGTTTAATCTTTACTAAACATGTTGCATTAGTTATCATATCATGTTACAATATTATATATCACATATATAATATTTATCGTAACAAAATAAAATAATACATTTAACATATATCGCATATATATCAATGTATTACCCGAGTGAGAAAAAGAATCTTTTAGTGAGCATAATATTAGTTAATGTAATTTAATATATCATATATATTATTATACATTAAATTATCGAATCAACACTTGATCCGATAATCTGGCTATATCGCATATAACCGACTAATATTTATCCGTACCGATTCATCGAATCAACACTTGATCCGATGACCCGGCTGATATCAAATATCGCGAGAATAGAATACGGTATCTCATATCGCATTATCCTCGGTCCCGCACATATCACATACGTGCCCCTACTCCGTTTTGCCTGAGCCAAGAAACCTCTGTGTAGGACTCTAAAGAATCGTCAATACGCCGGCAGTGGGTGATGATCATATCAAACACCCACAAGCTGCAAGCGGTCAGCTAAACGTAACAGCTACCCAGGTATTGAGTGCTCAGAAGATCAACAAGCAAGCCTGTACATTCTCCTGTGAATCCAAACAGCAACACTCCCGTACAGTCCGGTCTCGTCGTCTGATATGTTGCATATCTCGCCTAGGGGTGGTAAACGTCAGACCCCAGTAGCTCGATAAGTCGTGTTGATATGAGGTCTATAACAGTTCGAGAAACTACTGATAACACTTACCAGTAAATCTCAGCAACCATGGTCAGGGATTTCCGGTTATAGCCAATCGAACACAGCACAACATCAACTCCCTATACCGGGAGAGACGAATCCCCTCCTATCGCTCATTGCCTCCATGTGATTCAGGACTGTACCCAAAAGCCACCTTTTTGCACGCCCTCTTGGACGTGGTATGATGGAAATCAAAGCACAGTGGGAATCACACAATACTCTATGACGATCTCGGGTCAGCAGACTACTCTGTACCAGTGTCACCGGAGAACTGCCATCTGACGTGAGGTATAATACCATCTGGGAGTTCTCGGCGAGTCCGTCCAGTGTACCTAGTCTCCACTGAGCACCCGTACACCATCCTTGATGTCAAACACCGATGGATATGGGATCATCCATCGCCCATCATATGGGTCAAGATGCGTATACGCTAGTCTACTCTGGTGCATCGATGCCCTGTCTCGATACACCCTCGACTAGGAACAGTTATAGGATGTACTCGTCGACTACCGTGGCCCCACTAGTATGATCTCATCATAGTCCCAGTAGTCGAGTACATATCCTAAGGGCTTTATCAACTTGTAATATAGAGACAATCAGAGTACATGTTAAGATAAAGTACAACCAGATAGCATACTATCATGTCGAGCAAGAAAGTCCTCCCTATATATGTCCAAGCATCCATTACAATATACATCGTATGTACAGTAATGGCCTCTAGGGCATACATATAACTAACAATTCTTTCATAAATTGTACTTTGTATTCATTTTTATTCATGAATAAAAGACATATTTTGCTTCATGATGGTGTGTCCCTTTTAGTAAATGCATTTTGTGGATAATCTATTTTGATCTCCTTGTAGGACAGCGATGGCTTAGGAGCCAGGTTTAGATCTGCCTCCTTAGGCTTTCCAACTTTATGAGTCGTGAGGATCTCATAAAGGTATTCTCCTTACGAGTCGTGAGGATCTCGTAAGCGTAATTTCTCCATAAGAATCGTGAGGATTCCTAAGTGTATTTTCTCTTGAGAGTTGTAAGAATCTCACAAGTGAGTTTTTCTTGCTTACGAGTCGAGAGGACTCGTAAGTGATTGTTTCCTTTCTTGTCGGAGAGTGTGGCCCGTAGAAAATCTACCTTGACCTCTTTGCGAGGCAACGATGGCTTGGGAGACAGGTTTAGAATCTGCCACCTACGACTTTTCAACTTTATGAGCCGTGAGGGTCTCATAAAGAATTCTCTCCCTAGCGGTCGAGAGGATCCCGTAGGTGTATCTTCTCCTTAGGAATCTTGAGGATTCCTAAGTGCGTTTTCTCTTGAGAGTTGTAAGAATCTCACAAGAGAGTTTTCTCCTTACAAGTCGAGAGGACCCGTAAGTGATTGATGGGTTGACTTTCTCCCGAATCAAAGAATTGCTTTGACGGGGAAGTCGAGGGTTGACTTTATCCGCATTTCACGGAGTCAGGGGCCGACCTTATCCGCAATTCACGGGGTCAGGGGGTTGATCTGGACGTTTCCCACGGGGTCAGTATTGACATTAGCCGTGTTCTACGGGACCAGGAGGTGCTCTGGGTGTTTCCCACGGGGTCAGGATTGACATTAGCCATGTTCCACAGGACCAGGATTTGCTCTGGGCACTTTCCACGGGGTTAGGATTGACATTAGACGTGTTCTACGGGACCAGAATTTGCTTTGGGCGCTTCCCACAGGGTCAGGATTGACATTAGCCATGTTCCACGCGACCAGGATTTGCTCTGGGCGCTTCCCACGGGGTCAGGATTGACATTAACCGTGTTCCGCGGGACCAGGATTTGCTCTGGGCGCTTCCCACGGGGTCAGGATTGATATTAGCCGTGTTCCACGGGACCAGGATTTGCTCGGGGCGCTTTCCACGGGGTCAGGATTGATATTAGCCGTGTTCCACGGGACCAGGATTTGCTCTGGGCGCTTCCCACAGGGTCAGGATTGACATTAGACGTGTTCCACAGGACCAGGATTTGCTCTGGGTGTTTTCCACGGGGTCAGGATTGACACTAGCCGTGTTCCACGTGACCAGGAGGGGTTGACTCTCGGTTGTCTGTGCATCGCCGAGTCATGGAACTGGGAACTTTGCCGCGGCTCCGATTTGCTGATGTTGCATCTGTTATAATGAGACGAATGTTGAGATGATCTCCACGCTGTCTGTAAACCGTCGAGATTTGGCTTCTTTTTCTGATGGAGCCTAATGGGAAGGTATGGTTCCCTCATTGTTTGTGCCCCTGGATTGTATACAGGGATCGATGTGATCTCACCTATAGGGAAAAAAGTTTCATTTTATATATTTTTCTTTCCGCGATGCTCTATCATTTTAGCATTTATATCGCGAAATTTGTGATTGCCCAATCATTTCGGCTATTTTTCACAGCGCCCAATCATTTCGGCTATTTGTTTTATTTACTCGCTGCTTTTTATTACGAGTTGCTCAACCATTTCGGCTATTTTGCATGCATACATTTTTACTTGCTGATTTTGTTGCAAGTTGCCCAATCATTTCGGCTATTTCATATGCATTTGTGGCTCGCTGACTTTTCGCCGCGAGTTTGGGATTTGATACCGATTTAGGCATCAGCATCGCTACAACTGGGGTATTTCCAGGCGTGAATCATCATTTGCCTTTGTCGATGTCGAACAAAGGTGGCTTAGTAAACAGGGTTAGGATCCTGTCGACTAAGGCTTTTAATTTCATGAGCCGTAAGGGTTTCATGAAGGTATTTCTCCCTACGAGTCGTGAGGATCTCGTAGGTGCGTTTTCTCCTTAGGTATTGTGAGGATTCCTAAGTGTATGGTCTCTTATAAGTCGTAAGGATCTTACAAGAGTGTTTTCTCCTTATAAGTCGAGAGGACTTACAAGTGTCTTCTTCCATATGTGAATATCCACAGTCTCTGGTGGGACTTTGTTAGGGAAATATTTATTCGACCCCGTGGATTGTATACAAGGGTCGATATCGAGACGCTTGTAGGGCAGTATTGGAGATTGTGATGGCTTAAGAACAGGTTCAGATCCCTGTAGCTTAAGGCTTTTGAACCCTGTGAGCCGTGAGGGGCTCAAAGGGGAATTCTCCTTACGAGTCGTGAGGATCTCGTAAGTGTAATTTCTCCTTAGGAATCGTGGGGATCCCTAAGGGTATTGCTCCCTTGTGAGTCGTAAGGATCTCACGCAGGTATTTTCTCCTCACAAGGTCAAGAGGACCCTGCGAGTGTCTTTTAACGAGATTGCGCCCTTTCGAGTTTTCACAACACTCGCCGGTTGCCCTGCTGTTTTTACTCACGGAGCCTTTTCGTGTTTTCATCCGTGCCCATTTTGCTTATGGACATACCATTTTTTTTGTTTTTTTGTCAGCCTTGGGATGCAGCAGTCCGTAGTAGTTTATCGACGTCTCGGTCAACAGCCAGTTTTAGGATATAGTGGTCCATCATTAGTTTAAGGACGTTTCGGTCCGGGATTAGTATTAGGACATTTTGGTCCGTTTTTAGTTTAAGGACGTTTCGGTCTGTTTGCCGGCTACTACTTATAGTGTTTTGGCCTAGGAAGATAGCGAGCGGACATAGGCGTCGTCATCTATCATTGACCTAGGCCGTAACTCGTCAGGCGTAGTATTTTTTCAGGAAGCGACCATTTATTGGCCTGAAAGGTCTTTCACCATGTATGTCCATGAGTAGATAGGCTCTACCTCGGTAAACTTTGTCTATGATGTACGGGCCTTCATAGTTCGGTTCGAATTTCCCCCGCTTGGCACGATTGGGGATCATGGGTCTCTTGACCACTAGCACGAGTTCGTCTTGGCAGAATGTCCTCGGCCTAGTCAATCTTTTTTATGAACGCGTCATCTTTGCTTTATAAGCCTCCAGGTTTTTTTGTGCCATGAGCCGAGTTTCGTCGAGGGCATTAAGCTCCTCAAGCCGAAGGTGAGCATTTTCTTCGTCTGTTAGCTCGTAGTGAACTGCCACTCGTAGAGCGGGTAAATCTATCTCGAGGGGGAGTACCGCTTCTGTGCCGAATACCAATGCATACGGCGTTTTGTTTGTGGCTGTTTTGAACGTAGTTCGATACGCCCAGAGAGCTTCATGCAGTCTCTCATACCAGTCCCTCTTATTTCGAGATACCATCTTTTCACGATCTTCGTCAAGGTCTTGTTGAAAGCCTCAGCTAAACCGTTAGCTCGGGGATTATAGACCGAAGAGTATCTCTAGTCTATGTTATGCTGTTATGCGAAGCGGCTGATCTTGTGGCTTCTATAGACTAGCCCGTTATCAGAGATAATCCGTCGCGGAGTGCCGAACTGATAAATGACGTGTGTCTTGAAGAAATGGAGGATATTCTCCGTCTTCACTTCTCTTAGTGGTACTGCTTCTGCCCACTTGGAGAAGTAATCGGTTGTTGCCAGTATAAACCGATGTCCTCTAGACGATACTGGTTCGATGGGGCCGATTATGTCAGTTCTCCACATTTCAAACGGCCAGCTAACCACCGTTGGGTGTAGCGGATTTGGATGCCGATGGATGAAGTCACCATGAATTTGGCACGAGTGGCACTGCTTCGCGTATTTGAGACAGTCTTGGATCATCGTAGGCCAATAGTAGCCCATCCTCTTGATCTTTAGTTTCATCTTCGGCCCGGCCTGATGAGAGCCGCATAGTCCATCATGAGTTTCTTGGACGAATTTCTTTGCTTCTTCCGGCCCTAGGCATATTAGCCATAGAGAATCAAATGATCTCTTATACAGCGTATCATTGATGAAGGCAAAAGATAGAGCTCGTTTCATGAGCTGATGTCTTAAGGATGCATCTTCAGGCGTTCGATGGGATTTGAAGTAGTCTATAAAGACTTTTCTCCAATCCTTAGCCTTTTCCCGGTCTTTTATTTGTAGGGTCGCTTGCTCGGTCGCTCCTTTTTCTTCGGACGATTCTGGAGACATTTCTGCCGGTGCAAGAACCCGACGGCTTTGCACAACGATCCTCACGTCATCGAGGTTCTCGTCAGCCAATTCTTTAGCGAGCTTGGCTAATGCATTCGCCTTGCTATTTTCCGCACGCGGTATGTTTTCCAGGGCATAGGCAGGGATTTGAGTCAGCAGTTGCTGCACTCTCTCGCCGTACTTCACTAACTCCGGTTTGTACGTCTGATAGTCGCCGTTTACTTGGCTAACAACCAGTTGGGAGTCTCCGTATATGAGGAGGTTTTCAATTCCCATGTCGATAGCGATCTCAAGACCTGCTATCAAAGCTTCATATTCAGCTTCATTGTTTGTCCTCTGCTCTATTAGGGAAAAGGCAAAGCGCATTATCCCTCCTTCGGGAGTCACGAAGATGAGGCCCACCCTAGATTTGATTATAAGGGAGTTGTGCTTTCGCTTCTTCATAGATGATGCTTCGTCGAAGTAGAGTTCCCATCGGGTATCACTCCCTCTTTTCTCCCCGTCGATCGTGTCAAACGCGTGCTCATCTGGCAATTCGAAGTTCAAAGGAAATCGGCGGGTATCGGATGCTCAGCGAGGAAGTCGACGATGGCCTGGCCTTTCACTGCCTTGAAATGACGATAAGTTTTCGAGAATTCCATTAAGAGTAGGGCCCATTTAGCGAGCCGTCCCGTTAATATGGCTTTTGACATCAAGTATTTGAGAGGATCCACCTTTGATATGAGGTAGACCTCATGTGCCAACGCATAGTGTCTTAGCTTCGTTATCGTGAAGATCAATGCCAGGCTGTGTTTTTCAATGGGGGAATAATTGTTTTCTGCCCCCAGGAGAACCCGACTCAAATAGTAAAGGGCTCTCTCTTTCCCTTGGTCATTCATTTGTGCCCATAGCGCGCCTAAGGAACTTTCAAGGGCTGTTGTGTACAGGATGAGAGGTTTTCCTTTAACGGGAGCGGCCAATACTGGCGGATTCTGCAGGTATTGCTTGATTTCGTCTAGTGCACTTTAGCTTTTGCGATCCCAGACGAACGGGGTTCTCTTCTTCATTGGGTGACTGTAAGGACGGCACTTGCCGGAGAGATTGGCTATAAATCGCCGGATATACGCGAGCTTTCCTCAGAGAGACCGCAGTTGCTTGAGAGTCCTTGGCGGAGGAATTTCCATGATCGCCTTGATCTTTGACGGGTCTATCTCGATGCCTCGGTGTCGGACGACGAATCCTAGGAACTTGCCCGAGGAAACTCCGAACGCGCATTTGAGAGGGTTCATGTTCAAGTTGTATTTTTGAATGCGCTGAAACACGATCTTCAGATGCTCTAAATGTTCCTCGTATGATTTGATTTTAACTACGAGGTTGTCAATATAGCATTCGACGATTTCATGTATGAGGTCATTGAAAATCTTCGTCAGGGCCCTCTAATAGGTGGCACCGGCGTTCTTTAGACCGAAAGGCATAACCTTGTAGCAGAATATGCCCAAAGGGGTCCGGAAAGCTGTATGCTTCTGGTCCTCGGAATGCATCTTTATCTGATTGTATCCTGATGAGCCGTCCATGAAGGAGAAAACTTCGTGAGTGGACGTATTATCTATCATCGGCTCAGTGACCGGTACTGGAAAGTCGTCCTTCGGGCAAGCTTTGTTGAGATCCCGAAAGTCCACACATATGCGCACTGTCCCATTTTTCTTCATCACTGGGACGATGTTGGCAATCCAGTCAGGGTATTGAACCTCTTGGATGAAGCCGGAGTCGATTAGCTTCTTGACTTCGGCGTTGATGCTCATCTCAAGCTCGAGCCGCATTCTTCTCGGTGCTTGTTTGATCGACTTGACGTCTGGAGAAATCGTCAATTTATGGACAGCAATATCTGGATCGAGTCCCGGCATCTCTGAATAGTTCCATGCGAAGCAATCTTTATACTGCATGAGCACGTCTTTAAGCGCAACCTCCTTTTCTTCAGACAACAGTTCAGTAACGAACGTCGGCCGCGGGTCGTTTGCCGTCCCCAAGTTAATTTTTCTGAGGTCATCTGCAGTAGTATGTATCCCATCTTCCAGTTCTTTTGGCACCGGTGGAAATTTTGAGATCAACTCATCTTCATTGTTTTCGAAGCACCAAGAGCGTTCATCTATATTCTCGGGTTCTTCTTCTGACAGCGTTATTACGTGACATGTACGAGATCGTTTCCAAGACTGATGTTGATCTTGTTCTACTCTCATCGCATAAGTGGCTTTTGATTCATGCTTCTGTGGCGGGGTTATCCTCCAACTGTTGGATAGAGCGAACCTGCCTTGCTGAAACTGGTCTTCGACCCAGTCTTTAAATGTAAAGCAGTCTTCGAGAGGATGCCCTATCGCTTGGTGATAGGAGCAATAGTCAGGATGATGAACCTTACCTGCTTGCTCAGGGTGCTTGGACTCCGGGAGTGTCATTATCTGATGTTTTATGACAAGATCGAATATCTTCCTTGTCTTGTCTTGGGGAAAAGAATATGCTTGACCCATCTTCTTTATATGAGACGATTCCAGGCTGCCTAATTCTTGATCGCATGGCTTGTTGGACCTGCTTTGCCGCCGTCGAACATTTTTTCCGTTCTTTAACCTGTTTCTACCCCTGCGTCGGGTCTTTTGTATGACGGGTTAACGACGAGGATCACTGTCATTCTCCGCAGCCTGCCCCCTGTTTCCTTTAAGAGCTTGAATATTCTGCCCCCTGCGTCGACCTTGGTCCTTGGCATGTGCCATTTGTTTGAGGACTGATTCCGTCGGCAAAGCTGCTGCTTGGGGAGCCGGCCTGTGGAAGACAGACTTCCTTTGGGATTCCTCCATCGGTGTTGAGGCACCAAGGGTGGGAGGTGGGAGCATCGACCCAAAGAGAAGCCCGTTGATTTCTTGAAGATCCGGATTGCAGAGATTTGAGCATGCAAGTGGCCCATACTTGACTCCACCAGTTATGACAGAGCCTGTATTGTTAAGGTGGGAACAAATGCCATTCTTCATAGAGACGAAGCGCCGAATTCAGTATCCACTCCCCTAAGGGCAACCACAAACATACACTCCGCGATTATCTGATCACGGGAAAAACTCGACACACGAAGTGTGGAGTGGAAAGAGGACAATGTTCCACCGGGGGTGCCAGAATCTGTTCTCCGCCGAAAGGCCGGGAAAGACAAACGTCTTGCCTGAATTTGGGGGCAGATGCTATTTGGTTTTATCCGTCTACCTCTCTGAAGATGCCAAGTTGATTTATGGCACCGTGTATCGGAGGTTTAGATGGATGCGGCCGTTGTAGCAGACTTCGTCAGATTCCCCTTCATTTGAGGGGGTTTTGATTGTGGGTACGCTCTTCGCTGCAGGTGCAAGCCCCTGCAGTTAATTACGCTATCGCATAGCGGTAACAACTTTCTCCTTCTCCAGATGGTCACTTCATGTCGTGCGTGTTTGTTTTCTTTTTTGGTTGCTCATGGATTGTATACGGAGACTAATTTATGTTGTCGCCCGTAGGGCGTGGATTAGTCCAAATCCGTATTTTCTTAGATTTGGGTTTTGGGTTGGGTTTAAGGATCGTTAATCTCATTTGAGACTAAGATCAACTTAAACGTTTTTTAAGGATACGTTAGTCTAATTTTAGACTAAGATCAACTTAACAATTTGTTAAGGATACGTTAGTCTAATTTTAGACTAAGATCTACCTAACATGATCATTTAGATCCAACAAAAAGAGCATTTGGGCTCTATTGTTTTAGTTTAGGGATTTTGCGGTCGATAATTAGTTTAAGGACATTACGGTCCATGGGTTTAAGGACCCCACAGTCCAAGGTTAAGGACATCATAGTCCATGGGTTTAAGGACCCCACAATTCAGTTTAAAGACGTCATAGTCTATAAAGTTTAAGGACATCATAGTCCATGAGTTTAAGGACCCCACAGTTTATGGAATGTTTGGTTGTCGGGACCCGTCACCTCTCTGAAGACGTTGAAGGATTACAACGACAAATATCAGAGGAGTAAAGAGATGTACCCTTGAACCAATATTGGTTGGGGGAATCTGTAGTTGGATTGATTTAAGGATCGTTAATCTCGTTTGGGATTAAGATCAACTTAAATGTCTGTTAAGGATGCGTTAGTCTAATTTTAGACTAAGATTTACTTAACATGATCATTTAGATCTAACAAAAGAGCATTTGGGCTCTGTTGTTTAGTTTAGGGACATTGCGGTCCAAGTTCAGATGCAAACATGGATTTGGAAATGCACCGGATAGTTATTGGCCGTTGGGACCCACCACCTCTCTGAAGGCGTTGAAGAATTACCACGACATGCATCATAGATGTGGAGAGATGTACCCTTGAACCAAAGTTGTCTGAAAAGCTCTGGGTTCTACTTTGAATGTCATATGAGATGACCAATTTTGGAAGACAAAAGTGTGTTTGAGGTTCAGTCAAAAGGGGGTACTGCCTCTGGAAAACTTGGCTAGTTCAAGCTAAGATTGGTTTGGATATAGTGTTAAAAACTAGAGTACACTCGGCTATCACGTGCTCCCACGTGATGCGCTTAACATAGTGTTAAACACTAAGGATGCAGCGCACAAAACAGTGTTGGGCCTAAACTTCCTTTATTTTATTCTCAGGATATGCAGGCAAGTGTTAAAAACTTTAGTCTTCATGGCCATCACGTGTAGGCACGTGATGAGTACCCATGCACTGGATATTAAAAGGATTTGCTAGGGGTCACATCGGGACACGTGAGGGCGCCCATGCATTGGATTTTAATCCTTCAGTTCTTTCCGTCTTCTCTTTTTTAAAGAGGTGTTTGTCAGGGGTCACGTGGGGACACGTGAGGGAGCTCAAATTCTGTTCTGCTTTTATTTTGAGAAGTTTGTTCAAGGGTCACGTGGGAGCACGTGACCTCATCTCATTCATCCTTGTTTGATCATTGTGGGGAGGGTCACGTGTTGCCATGTGATCTTGTTGGGTACTTGATCTTTTTACGTGCATGTAAAGTCCCTTGTTTAAGAATTAAATTCTTTTGTAGGGTTAAACCCTAATTTTGTTTAGAGAAATTAAATTCCTATGTATATGGAAGAATTAAATTCTTTAAACCCAACTCTCCCTCTAAGTTTTGGATCTGCCTGGCAGAATCTCCCTGATGAGAATTAAATTCTCAACTTATGGGGAGATCTGCTTCTGCAGATCTTCAACCATGAAGAAGAACTAAGTTCTTGTTTTAAGGGTTAAACCCTGTCTCTGTTGGAGGAATTAAATTCCTAAGTACTTTATGGGAGAATATAATTCTCTTAGGTCTTCTCTTAGGTTTTAGATCTGCATGGCAGAATCTCCCCGATGAGAATTAAATTCTCAACTTGTGGGGAGATCTGCTTCTGCAGACTTTCAACTAAAGGAAGAACTAAGTTCTTATTCAGAAGAGTTAAACTCTTAGTTTAAGAATTAAATTCTCTTTTTGTTTTGTGGAGCTTATGATCTCTTTCCCTTTCTCACCTAGGGTTTCTTTCTCTTCTGAGGAAATCTTCTTTTCTCTCTGGAGAATTAAATTCTTTTTTTTTCTCTGTTGTTGTTGTCTCTCTCCTTTTTTTTCCTCTTCTCTTCTTGGGTTCTATTTATAGGAGAAAAAAAGAATCAGTTTGTTTAGTCAATCTTTCATTGAAAGATATTCATTGATTTTGTAACCAACATTATCTTTTAAATCACTCAGTGAATTTTATTCACCATTGGATTTTTAACCCAAAAAATATTTTGTCTGTTCTTCCTGGCAAATTTTAGGGAAATCTTTCCTTGTATAGAATCTTTCTATAAATTGGTGGTTTTTAATCACTTTTGGATTTTTAATCCAATGGTGCTCCGCTTTACAGAGCGCAATCTTTTTGTTTGGAAAGATTCTAGGGAAATATTTTTCCAACTAGGGTTTTTGATTTCCCTTAATTAGAATTTAATTCTATTAGTTCAGAAGGTTTAAGAGCTTATCACGTGTTAGCACGTGACCCCACTGATTGACCATTTAACCAGAATTTAATTCTGTTGTTTTAAAGAATTCAGGAATTATCACGTGTCAGCACGTGACCCTTAGTCACGTGTCAGCACGTGACCCTTAGTCACGTGTTGGCACGTGATGCCCCATTAGGGTTTTTTTCCTGCTGTTTTATTATACCTTTAATTCTTTTCAGTGGGTTTAAAGGCCCATCACGTGTGGACATGTGACCCCATTTGATTAGGATTCAACTCTTATCATTTCAGAGCCTTCAGGATGCCATCACGTGTCGGCACGTGACCCCTGATCACGTATGCGCACGTGATGACCCATTGGGGTTTTTCTTTGTATTTTATGAGGGAACAAATGCCCTCACAGTGTTTTTCTCACGTGTTTGCACGTGAGGCAACGCTGTAGCTTTTGTGGTCGTTGGATCTGCCTAGGGAAGGGGGTAGATGAACCGTTTCCCATCACATCCTATAAATGCAGGGGTCTCTTCAGATGCGCCTCTACTTTTTCATCTCCTTCCTTGTTCATTTTCCTTTGAGAATTTAATTCTCTTCCTCAGAGCTAAGTTCCCTGTTCCAAAAATTTCAGAGTTTAACTCTGTCCAAGAAAGAATCTCTTCTTCAGGTAATGGTTTTGAACGATTTGAAGAACTTTTATAAAAAAAACAAAACTCTTTGGATTTTAAATCCACACCAAGGGTTTTTCCCTTTAAAGAATGTCCCAAGAATGCTCGATCTTTAGGTAGCAAACCCTAAATGTTGGCCATTTTTCCGATCTTACGGTTTTGATGATGATACTCGTCTCCCTCTGGAATTTAATTCCATTCCAAAGAGCTTAGCTCTGAAATTTTTTCTGGGAATTTAATTTCTCTGTTCAAAAGGAATTTAATTCCTCTAAAGAACTTAGTTCTAACAAGAAGACTTCTTGGGATTCCTATATTCAGTTGTTCTTGGCAACAAAATTTTAGGAGAGCTCCTTTTTTAGATTTCTTTTAACTTGTCTACTGAACTTTTGCTGATTTTCATTTCCAGGTGCCATGGCCGCTCATCTGTATGACCTTAACAAAATTATTTCTTATGGGGACATTCGCGCATTAGGACGCTGCCAAAATCAAGAGTTCACCAATGCTCAGTGCGCCGAAATCATGTGTCGCTTTAATGAATACAATGGTCGACTGCTTCCTCATTGTTATACTCTTTTGCAGCTCATTGTGAGGGTGATCTGGGAAGCACTTCCTTTATTCTATGTAGGCATGCCGCTTAAGGCATTGGATGATGCCGATGATAAGGTACACTCAGTGTATCTGATCGGCCTAATCTCAAAGAAAAGGAGAGACAATCTCGTTGATATTCTGCATCAAACTTTCCAACAGGCGACAATAATCGCTGCCTATCGAAGGACAGAGGACATCAGTGAAGATCCCGACGCTTGTGAGCGTGAGAGGAAGTATACGAGAATGGTCAGAGAGGCCAGAAACATTTTAGATGGCCTTACTTTTGAATTTCTCAACCCATGTCCTGGATTTGATGTCTTACCATTGTAAACATTTTCTTTTATTTTTGTATGAACTTTCAGAGTATGAATGACAAAACTTTCCCTCTTTTGTGTTTGCATGCCTCCCTTATGAAATTTTGTCATATTGTTGTTGATGCTCACGTGTTTGACACGTGATACACTGTTAGGAATTTCAATCTCACATTGGCGCCTACTCACGTGTTATGCACGTGCGATGCTGTTTTTAATTTCCAATAAGGATCAAGGTCAGTGCTCACGTGCTATGCACGCGGGGCTCTATTGATGGGGTCGTTTTGTTTCCCCACACTGATTCCAATAAGTCATCTCTTTTGGGAAAGGTTAGTGTTATTTGCCCCTCCTCAGGGCATTGCTATTACTTCTTATAATGATACTAATGTCTTCTGTAGTTCTGGAAGCCGATGACGAAGTTGAGATTCTTGACGGGCCTGGGGATCCTTCAGACCTTTTTTGCATGACTGTGGGTAAGTAATGTTTCGACGTTGTTCCACCTGCTTTTTACTTGCAAGTCTCGCTGATTTCTTTTTATGAATCTTAACAGCTTTGCCAGCTCTTATCACTCTAGAATCTTGCATCGTCATGCCGCCCGGCCTCTATGCTCTACGTGCCTCAGAACGAATGGCAAAGCTAAGCCTTCACTCCTTGTCAGCACTGATCGAAGACCTTCGTGCTGGTAGTTTGATCACGGCCGAAGAATTTGCCGCCGAAGCCAACAGTTCTCTCCCCTTTCTTGCTGCTTACCATAGCGAAACATTGGTGGAAATCTGGGTTGAGTTTTGTTGTCAGATGGAGGCTTGCTTACATAGCCTTGAGTGCTCACGTCTTCCTTCAGAGGTTGTGGCTACAAAGGAGAGCTTGCCGGGGCTGATCGAACGGTGCGCCGCAAATATGTTGTCATGCGAGAAGAGGCTCAGCCGAAAATTTTCAGAGAGGAAGCTGGCTTCAACTGCGCTGGGAGAACTTCAAGCTAATCTTATGGCCAAGACCACTCGGGTATATGAACTTTGGCGGGTGCTACAAGAAGCTATCAGGGAGGTGGTAGCCATTGATAAAGCCATCATTTTTACTCGTGAAATGGTCGAAGCTCATAAAGTTACCGAAAAGGAGCTTGAAAGTCGGCTTGCCTCGTACCAGGCCCAACAGTCTCAAGCGGAGGTCCGTATCTTAGCGATAATGAATCATAAAGCTGAGGCCCAGCGGAAAAAGGATGAACTAGAAAATCTATTAAATCGTCCGCCGGCTTGAAGAATTTTATATTTTTCCTTTTATTCTTCTTTTGTACATACTTCTGAATGAAATTGTTTTTTTATTCTGATTCTTTCATAAATTGTACTTTGTATTCATTTTGATTCATGAATAAAATACATATTTTGCTTCATGGTGGTGTGTCCCTTTTAGTAAATGCATTTTTGGATAATCTATTTTGATCTCCTTGTAGGACAGCGATGGCTTAGGAGTCAGGTTCAGATCTGCCTCCTAAGGCTTTCCAACTTTATGAGCCGTGAGGGTCTCATAAAGGTATTTCTTCTTACGAGTCGTGAGGATCTCGTAAGTGCAATTTCTCCTTAAGAATCGTAAGGATTCCTAAGTGTATTTTCTCTTGAGATTTGTAAGAATCTCACAAGAGAGTTTTTCTTGCTTACGAGTCGAGAGGACTCGTAAGTGATTGTTTCCTTTCTTGTCAAAGAGTGTGGCCCGTAGAAAATCTACCTTGACCTCTCTGCGAGGCAATGATGGCTTGGGAGACAGGGTTAGGATCTGCCACCTAAGACTTTTCAACTTTATGAGCCGTGAGGGTCTCATAAGAATTTTCTCCCTACCGGTCGAGAGGATCCTATAGGTGTATCTTCTCCTTAGGAATTGTGAGGATTCCTAAATGCGTTTTCTCTTGAGAGTCGTAAGAATGTCACAAGAGAGTTTTCTCTTTACAAGTCGAGAGGACCCATAAGTGATTGATGAGTTGACTTGCTCCCGAATCAAAGAATTGCTTTGACGGGGAAGTCGAGGGTTGACTTTATCCGCATTTCACGGAGTCAGGGGTTGACCTTATCTGCATTTCACGGGGTCAGGGGGTTGATCTGGACGTTTTCCACGGGGTCAGGATTGACATTAGCCGTGTTCTATGGACCAGGAGGTGCTCTGGGCGCTTCCTACGGGGTCAGGATTAACATTAGCCGTGTTCCACAGGACCAGGATTTGCTCTAGGCGCTTCCCACGGGGTCAGGATTGACATTAGCCATGTTCCACGGGCCCGGGATTTGCTCTGGACGCTTCCCACGGGGTCAGTATAGACATTAGCCGTGTTCCATGGGACCAGGAGGTGCTCTGGGCGCTTCCCACGGGGTCAGGATTGATATTAGCCATGTTCCACGGGACCAGGATTTGCTCTGGGCGCTTCCCACTGGGTCAGGATTGACATTAGCCGTATTCCACGGGACCGGGATTTGCTCTGGGCGCTTCCCACGGGGTCAGGATTGACATTAGCCGTGTTCCACGGTGCTTCCCACGGGGTTAGGATTGACATTAGCCGTGTTCCACGGGACCAGGATTTGCTCTGGGCGCTTCCCACGGGGTCATGATTGACATTAGCCGTGTTCCACGGGACCAGGATTTGTTATGGACGCTTC
Source organism: Agapanthus africanus (assembly GCA_030015575.1). Taxonomy (NCBI): domain Eukaryota; kingdom Viridiplantae; phylum Streptophyta; class Magnoliopsida; order Asparagales; family Amaryllidaceae; genus Agapanthus; species Agapanthus africanus. The sequence continues at coordinate 26,680,095 of CM057339.1, read as the reverse complement.
CCACGGGGTCAGGATTGACATTAGCCGTGTTCCACGGGACCAGGATTTGCTCCGGGCGCTTCCCACGAGGTCAGGATTAACATTAGCCGTGTTCCACGGGACCAGGATTTGCTCCGGGCGCTTCCCACGGGGTCAGGATTGATATTAGCCGTGTTCCACGGGACCAGGATTTGCTCCGGGCGCTTCCCACGGGGTCAGGATTGACATTAGCCGTGTTCCACGGGACCAGGATTTGCTTTGGACGCTTCCCACGGGGTCAGGATTGACATTATCCGTGTTCCACGGGACCAGGATTTGCTCTGGGCGCTTCCCACAGGGTCAGGATTGACATTAGTCGTGTTCCACGAGACCAGGATTTGCTCTGGGCGCTTTCCGCGGGGTCAGGATTGACATTAGCTGTGTTCCACGGGACCAGGATTTGCTCTGGACGCTTCCCACGCGGTCAAGATTGACATTAGCCGTATTCCACCGGACTAGGAGGGGTTGACTCTCAGTTGTCTGTGCATCGCCGAGTCATGGAACTTGGAACTTTGCCGCGGCTCCGATTCGATGATGTTGCGTCTGTTGTAATGAGTCGAATGTTGAGATGATCTCTAGGCTGTCAGTGAACCGTCGAGATTTGGCTTCTTTTTCTGATGGAGCCTGGTGGCAAGGTATGGTTCCATATTTGTTTGTGCCCCTGGATTGTATACAGGGATCGATGTGATCTCTCCTGTAGGGCAAAAAGTTTCATTTTATATATTTTTCTTTCCGCGATGATCTATCATTTTAGCTTTTATATCGCGAAAGTCGCGATTGCCCAATCATTTCAGCTATTTTTCGCGGTGCCTAATCATTTCGGCTATTTGTTTTATTTACTCGCTGCTTTTTATTGCGAGTTGCCAAACCATTTCGGGTATTTTGCATGCATACATTTTTACTTGCTGATTTTGTTGCACGTTGCCCAATCATTTTGGCTATTTCGTATGCATTTGTGGCTTGCTGACTGTTCGCTGCGAGTTTGGGATTTGATACCGATTTAGGCAGCAGCATCACTACAACTGGGATATTGCCAGGAGCGAATCATCATTTGCCTTTGTCGATATCGAACAAAGGTGGCTTAGTAAACAGGGTTAGGATCCTGTCGACTAAGGATTTTAACTTCATGAGCCGTAAGGGTGTCATGAAGTTATTTCTCCCTACGAGTCGTGAGGATCTCGTAGGTGCGTTTTCTCCTTAGGGATCGTGAGGATTCCTAAGTGTATGGTCTCTTATAAGTCGTAAGGATCTTACAACAGTGTTTTCTCCTTATATGTCGAGAGGACTTACAAGTGTCTTTTGCCATATGAGCATATCCCCAGTCTCTGGTGGGACTTTGTTAGGGAAATATTTATTCGCGCCTGTGGATTGTATACAAGGGTCGATATCGAGACGCTTGTAGGGCAGCATTGGAGATTGTGATAGCTTAAGAATAGGTTCAGATCCCTATAGCTTAAGGCTTTTGAACCTTATGAGCCGTGAGGGTCTCAAAGGGGAATTCTCCTTACGAGTCGTGAGGATCTCGTAAGTGTAATTTCTCATTAGGAATCGTGGGGATCCCTAAGTATATTGCTCCCTTGTGAGTCGTAAGGATCTCACGCAGGTATTTTCTCCTCACAAGGCCGAGAGGACCTTGCGAGTGTCTTTTAACGAGATTGCGCCCTTTCGGATTTTCACAACACTCACCGGTAGCCCTGCTGTTTTTACTCACGGAGCCCTTTCGGGTTTTCATCCGTTCCCATTTTACTTATGGACGTACCATTTTTTTTGTTTTTTTGTCAGCCTTGGGAAGCTGCAGTCCGTAGTAGTTTATCGACGTCTCGGTCAACAGCCAGTTTTAGGATATAGTGGTCCATCATTAGTTTAAGGACGTTTCGGTCCAGGATTAGTTTTAGGACATTTCGGTCTGTTGTTAGTTTAAGGTCGTTTCGGTCCATTTGCCGGCTACTACTTATAGAGTTTGGGCCTAAGAAGATAGCAAACGGACATACGCGTCGTCATTTATCATTGACCTAGACCGTGACTCGTCAGGCATAGTATTTTTTCAGGAAGCGACCATTTATTGGCCTGAAAGGTCTTTCACCATGCATGCCCATGGGTAGATAGGCTCCACTTCGGTAAACTTTGTCTATAATTTACAGGCCTTCATAGTTCGGTTTGAATTTCCCCCGCTTGGCACAGTTGGGGATCATGGGTCTCTTGACCACTAGCACGAGTTCGCCTTGGCGGAATGTCCTCGGCCTAGTCAATCTTTCGTATGAATGCGTCATCTTTGCTTTATAAGCCTCCAGGTTTTGTTGCGCCATGAGCCGAGTTTCGTCGAGGACATCAAGCTCCTCAAGCCGAAGGTGAACATTTTCTTCGTCTGTTAGCTCGTAGTGAACCGCCACTCTAGAGAGGGTAACTCTATCTCGAGGGGGAGTACCGCTTCTGTGCCGAATACCAATTCATACGGCATTGTGTTTGTGGCTGTTTTGAACGTAGTTCGATACGCCCAGAGAGCTTCATGCAGTCTCTCGTGCCAGTCCCTCTTATTTAGAGACACCGTCTTTTTCACGATCTTCGTCAAGGTCTTATTGAAATCCTCAGCTAGACCGTTAGCTCAGGGATTATAGACCGAAGAGTATCTCTAGTCTATGTTATGCTATTGTGCGAAGCGGCTGATCTTGTGGCTTCTATAGGTTGGCCCGTTATTGGAGATAATCCGTCGAGGAGTGCCGAACTGATAAATGATGCGTGTCTTGAAGAAATGGAGGATATTCTCCATCTTCACTTCTCTTAGTGGTACTGCTTCTACCCACTTGGAGAAGTAATCGGTTGCCAGTATAAACCGATGTCCTCTGGACGATGCTGGTTCGATGGGGCCGATTATGTCAGTTCCCCACATTTCGAACGGCCAGCTAGCCACCGTTGGGTGTAGCGGATTTGGATGCCGATGGATGAAGTCCCCGTGAATTTGGTACGAGTGGCACCGCTTCATGTATTCGAGACAGTCTTGGATCATCGTGGGCCAATAGTAGCCTATCCTTTTGATCTTTAGTTTCATCTTCGGCCCGGCCTGATGAGAACCGCAGAGCCCTTCATGAGTTTCTTGGACGAATCTTTGCTTCTTCCGGCCCCAGGCATCTTAGCCACAGAGAATTAAATGATCTCTTATACAGAGTATCATTTACGAAGGCAAAAGATAGAGCTCGTTTCATGAGCTGATGTCTTAAGGATGCATCTTTAGGCGTTCGACGGGATTTGAAGTAGTCTATAAAGACTTCTCTCTAATCCTTAGCCTTTTCCTGGTCTTTTATTTGTAGGGTCGCTTGCTCGGTCGCTCCTTTTTCTTCGGACGGCTCTGGAGACATTTCTGCCGGTGCAAGAACCTGACGGCTTTGCATAACGATCCTCACGTCATCGAGTTTCTCGTCAGCCAATTCTTTAGCGAGCTTGGCTAATGCATCCGCCTTGCTATTTTACGCACGCGATATGTTTTCCAGGGCATGGGCAGGGATTTGAGTCAGCAGTTGTTGCACTCTCTCGCCGTACTTCACTAACTCCGGTTTGCACGACTGATAGTCGCCGTTTACTTGGCTAACGACTGTTAGTGTATATGCCCTAGAGGCCATTACTGTATCATACTAGTTTGTATATTACTTAATGGATGCTTGGGATATTCACCTTGTATATACAATCTTACTCAAAATAGTAGTATGCTACTTGGTTTGTTTCTGCTTCAATGTGTACATGTGTTTATTTTTGTATATCGCCTATACACATTAGTAGAGCCCTTAGGATCTTTGCTTGATTACCAGCGATGTGATGGCCGTCACACTAGTGGGGCTGGGTAATCTATAAGCACATCCTTATGCAGGTCCCTGGTCGCAGGACTATCGAGACAGGGCATCGATACTCCGGAGTAGACCAGCGCATGCGCTTCTCATCCCAGTGTGGGAGACGGTCTGTCCCACAGCCGTCAGTACGTCGTACTTGAGATAGTATGCGGGTGCTCGTTAGGTTACGGGTACACTGGACAGGACTCGTCGGGAACTGACTAGTTGGTATTATACCTATCGTCAGTTATCAGTTCCCAGGTGACATGAGTACAGCTTAGTCCGCTGACTTGACACTGTCACTCCGCCTCGAGTGTGTTCCCACTGTACTTTGATCACTACCCTACCACGGCTCAAAGGAGTCGTGCAAACAGGTAGTGGTTGGGTGCAGTCCCGAAGCACTTGGAGGCAGTGACGGTTAGACAGGATTCGTCTCTCCCGGTATTGGGGGTTGACATCGCGCTGTGTCTAGGAGAGCCATTACACGAGTAGTCCCTGGCCAGGGCAAACGAGATATACTGGTAGGTTTCCAGTGTTATCTCAGGGTGTTTTGGGCTTCGCTCCGGCACGACTTGTACCGCTATTGGGGGAATGACGTTTACCGCCCCCTAGGCCCGCCATGCGATGTATCAGACGAACAGACCGGACTGTACGGAGAATGTCACACTCAGGCTCAGTAGGAGTTCAGATGGGTTTCGCCTCGTCGGTCTTCTTGTCGGCATTACCTGGGGACCGTTACGCACAGCTAGTGCCGCTTGCGGTCTGTGGTTAAACCCACTGCCAGCGTAGTGTCGAGTCTTTAGAGTCCCACACAGAAAGCTTTTCGCCTTTAGGCAAAAGAGTAGAGGTCGCATGGTATTGCGACAGGTCGCATGGTTTTGCGACAGGGTTCGGTCACATCCGTGCACTTGTGCACGTACAGTGTCCGGACAGTTTACACTAGCGGGCTTTGGTTTAAGCCAGATCCTAGTGTACCTTATGGGATTGGATTTATCCAGTTTGCATTCGTGTTCCTCGGAACGCGGATGCGGGTGTGTATGCACAGTTGTCAGGGAGGCACAGACGGCGGATTCTCATTAGGGTTGTTGACAGTTGACCGTTGACTTTTTGACTTTTTGCTCAACCCTAATGAGAATATGATATGCGATTAACTATTATATTAATTAAGTATTATGGTGACTTGGTTGTTGACTTTTGTTGACTTTGTTGACTTGTTGACTTTTGTTGACCGGTTGACTAGGCTTGACTAGTTGACCATCATGATAACCATGGTTATCATTTCATGCCAAAGACTTTTGCTTGCTTGTTCATTTGAGTAAAATGAGTGCATGACATGATAAGGTTATGGTTGCTTCAACCATCACATAAGACTTTTATTGATATGATGAGTTATGATTACATTGGATTATGAGAGGGTGAGAGACAAAAGAGAGCCTCATTCTTTCTTGCTCATTCTCTCTCTTGTTCTTGAGCTCTCCTCTTGCTCTCACCCTCAACCTCTTGCTCCCTCTCTTGATCTATGGTTCTCTTGTCTCATGAGTTGAGAATCAAGAACCATAGATAAAATCCCATTCTATTTCCTCTCTACTCATTCTAGTTCACTAGGTTTAGCAAACCAAGTGAACTAGTTTCTTCAAAGAACGAAGAAGGAGCTAAAGGTTGGAGCTTTCAAGTGGATCTATCTTCGGCGTACGGAGACAACGAGAAGGAGCCATCGGACCACCATCGGAGCTTGAAGAGAAGGAGTTCAAGACAAGTTTAGGTATAACCATCTCCATCCGAGTAGCTAACTCTCTTTAGCTAAGTTTGCTAGTTTTAGTTTAGTCAAAGATCCCGACTTTGCTTAGTCCATGTTGCCCCTTGCGCTAAAAATTTGATTTTTATACCGTTTCCGCCTCCCCGTAAGAACCGGGGGTCGCAACGTGGACTTACAGTGGTATCAGAGCCTAACTAAACTTAAACTAGCTTGGTAGTGAAGTGTAACGAAGTTCGGAACCGGAAAAATCCAAAAAACCTAACTCTTACAAAACCTGAGTTTCTGTTGAAATTTTTTCTGGTCAAAATGAAAAACTTTATAATCCTAAATTCGGCTCAGGGTTTTGTGTGAACACCCATGAAAAACGGTCCACTGTTTCGTTCAAACCGCCGCGCTTCCGCCGCACGAGGTAGGCATGTGCCGCGGAAGCGCCGCGGTTTGTCGTCTTCTCTGCATCGTTTTTCGTGCAGTGTGTGTCTGTGTTGGTTTTGGGATTTTTGGAATATATTATATGTGCCCAGATTTTCCGGAAAAGAAATTTCCTTTTGGGGTCCTATAATTCCGTATTTTTTCCGAACTTCACTGCACTTTGACTATGATGGTTATATCTGTGATGTTTGCATGTATTGAACGTCGGCTAATCGCTATAAGTCGATTGGTCGGGGTTATACATGATCTGTGTTTGATGCTGGAATGTGTATATAAATATGTTGGATTGTCGCGGGTGAATAGCCGGGGGTTGTGAGACGAGAGTTTTCTTTTCTTGCAATTCATGTAAATTTGTAAATTGATGTAATAATTATTTGTATGGCCGCACAACCGGGTCGGGGTTGTAGCCGTCATTGTATAATTTCTTTTTACTGTTTTTGCTCCTAGGATAGACCCATGGAGGGGTGCACAAACTACCGGGTATGCCGAAGTGTCGAGTGGCCTACTCATGGAGATGAGGGAGGTTGCTACGCTTCGGGTACTTGGCGGGTAGTTTGCCGCACCCGTAGGGGTCTTGGGTGGGGTTTTGGCTATTCACCGCGACCGTGTTATCTGTTTTTGTTACAGGCTCGTACAAATTACAGATTGCTAGTATATCCAATGTATTTATCTGTGATCTGAAATGTTTATCATTGCAGTATATCTATATATGATATTATTTAGGCGTTGCTTATGTTTTACAGACGCGCTAGCCCAGCCCCCGCTCTGTCGTTAGTTAAGTAACCTAACGGGTAATGACGGGGCCCCGTGGCGAATGCGAATGGCATAAGCGTACGTCATATTTTGGTTGTTTTCTGCAATGGTAGGATTAAATGATGGGACGCATTAAAAGAACTAATGCAAGAATATCACGCATTAAAAGAACTAATGCAAGATAATAAACCAAGTTAAAGTCGTTGGAACACTTTCGAAAAACCACTCGGTTCTTTTCAAAACAAACTTTTAAAATACGGAGTTTGAGCCACTCCATTTAAAAGCTATCTCGTTCCATCGACCAAATCAAGTTCACTACGTTCACGGTTTTGCCAAAACCATCCGTAGCCCTCCATCATTTCAGTTAAATATTCGGTAGTATTCAAGCTATGTATTTTGACCTCACGCCAAGGTATAGTGATTGGTAGCTGCCGGATATTTATCTGTTGCATAGATAGAATGCGTTGGTTTGAGACAGTCGTACTGCCATTTTGGCCTACGTCAAGGGTATGTACGGGTGGGTTCAAATTAACCTGGATAATGATGGGACGAACTTGACATGTGACTTATGACATTTTGACCTCACGCCAAGGTCATAAGAGCATGGGGCAAAAATCCACATCGGGAGTTTCATAAGTACTGAAACTTGCTAGATTTGCATACCATTTGGAGTGTGATGATTCTGGTAGGATTCCTTCAGTTTCGTCACGCAATGATATTTGGATCCCGATCCTACTGTGAGTATATGCTACTCCTCGGGAAATTTCTCACTAATCGATCAATGCTACAAACCTAGTAGGTGCCTAGAAAGGTGTTAGCGGGGCTACGCCCCCAAGGAAAAGAGGTTCTATAATTAAGGAACTTCGCGAAAGCGTTGGAAAACCTCCCTCGAAGTACCGACACCGGCCTGGCTGAACGGTTAAGCAAGTATTGTGCGGTGGGATTGATCCCGACTAATTCTTCCTTTATGGTTTGAGGAGGGATTCGAGAAACAGTGGGAGCCATCCTGTTTAGACAAACTAAAAACCACTCTAAACTTGCAAGAGCATCATGCTGAGTGTTTCTTCTTCTCTCTCCTAATTGCAGCGACCAATCAACATGACTGGACTTAAGTTACTCCTAGATAAAAACAAACTGACAGGGCCAAACTACAAAGATTGGCTCAGGAATGTCAAGATAGCAATCACTTATGACAAGCTGGGGTATCTTCTTACCACCAAAGCTCCCCCTGTCCCTGGTCCAACTTCCAGCGTCGCGGATAAGGAAATCCGCAAGACTTGGGAGATTGATAGCGCGAAGGCCAAATGCCTCCTGCTTGCCTCGATGGACAATGAACATCAGAGGAGGCATGAGAATATGGACATGGAGTCCATATTGCTTCATACAAAAGAACTGTATGGATAGCAATCTCGTATCGCAAGATACGAAGCGTCGAAAAAGTTATTTTCGACAAGAATGGCCGTCGGATCATCAGTAGCCGAGCACGTGCTAAAGATGATCGGCTTCATTGAGGAGCTCGCTGACCTAGGGATCACATTGGAGAGTGAGCTATATACGGATATAGTTCTCCAGTCCCTTCCTTCCACTTACGCCCAGTTTATACTGAACTTCAACTTACAAGAAAAAGAGGTTGAACTTTCAGAGCTCCTCAACATGCTGAGGAGCGCAGAGGGCACCTTACAGAAAGGTAGGGATACATCCACTTTGTTTGTAGGAGGATCATCTTCTTCTAGGTCCAAGGCGAAAGCCAAGGGAAAGAAGAAGAAGGCCCCCGCCAAACCAAGGGGCGGTGTTAGTAAAGTGGATACGAAGGGAAAAGGTAAAGCAACAAAGATAGCGGGGAAGCTTATGGATAAGGAAGAATGCTTCTATTGTCATAAGAAAGGACACTGGAAGAATGATTGCAGGGCCTGGAAGGCCAGAACACAGGAATTGAAGCAGGTTGCAGCTTCAGCTTCAGGTGTGTATGTTATTGAAAATTGTCTTTCAATAAACTCTACTTCCTGGGTATTGGATACCGGATCAGGATCTCATATCTGTAATTCTTTGCAGGCGTTGAGAAACCGTAGGGTTTTGAAGGCAGGTGACATGACCCTCAAAGTTGCGAACGGAGCTAGCATGGATGCTAAAGCCGTGGGGGACTATACCTGGGAATGTCAGATGGACATGTTTTGGTTTTGCGTAATTGCTTTTTTGTACCCAACGCAACTTGTAATATCATTTCTGTATCTTTAGTTTCTAAAGAAGGTTATGAATTTGCGTTTGTAAGTAATGTTGTAAACATTCACCTTAATCAAGTTTTGATTGGGTCAGGTACATTGAGTAATGGTATATACGTGTTAAACCAACCACAGATTTTCAACGTCCAGAATACACACAAAAGAAAGTCTCCGGAAATGAATCAGACTTTCTTATGGCATTGTAGATTGGGTCACATCAATGAGAGAAGGTTGAATAAGTTGCATACAGAAGGATATTTGAATGCGTTCGAATATCAATCGTATGCCACTTGTCAATCTTGTCTCAAAGGAAAGATGACAAAGACTCCGTTTACTGGATAAGGAGTAAGAGCGAGCGAGCTCTTGGGACTCGTACACAGTGACGTGTGCGGTCCAATGTCTACACATGCCCGAAGCGGACATTCTTACTTCATTACTTTTACGGATGACTTCTCAAGGTACGGTTATGTCTTCTTGATGAAACATAAGTCCGAGGCCTTTGGAAAATTCCAGGAGTATAAGAATGAAGTAGAGAAACAGACCGGCAAAAGTATTAAGATTCTAAGATCGGATCGAGGTGGAGAATACTTAAGTGCCGAGTTCCTGGACTATTTAAAAGAGAACGGAATTCTCTCTCAGCTTACTCCTCCATACACCCCGCAACATAACGGTGTATCGGAGAGACGGAACCGCACCCTATTGGATATGGTGCGGTCCATGATGAGTAATGCTGAATTGCCGCGATCATTCTGGGGATATGCGCTAGAATCAGCCGCATATCTTTTGAACCGAGTTCCAACTAAGACTGTGCCTACCACACCATATGAAATATGGAGTGGGAAGAAACCCTATCTTCAATATCTGAAGATCTGGGGATGTCCGGCTTTTGTCAAAAAGCAGCATGCGGACAAGCTCGAGGCACGCTCAGTACTGTGCAAGTTTGTGGGATACCCAAAGAACACCAGGGGGTATCTTTTCTACTACGCAGAGGAACAAAAAGTCCTTGTTTCTCGTAATGCCCATTTTCTAGAATACCAGTTCTTGGAAAAGGAGATTAGTGGGAGCGCAGTAGAACTGGAAGAAATTCCAGAACCACAGACTATTACTGAAAGGTTAGTGGAACCAGAGGGTTCAACAGAACAGGACATTCCTACGCCGCTCCGCAGAAGTAGTAGGCAGTCTCATCCGCCCGAGAGATACTACGGTTTTCTCATAGACGGGGATAGAGAGGATTGCATCATAGATTATGATGAGCCTACTAGCTTCCAGCAGGCCGTTCAGAGCGTTGACTCAGTGAAATGGCTGGATGCAATGCGGACCGAAATGGAGTCCATGTACACCAACAAGGTATGGACGTTGGACATTGCTCCAGACGGGGTAAAACCCGTAGGATGCAAGTGGATCTTCAAAAGGAAGATTGGTGTAGATGGACAGGTTGAGACCTATAAAGCTAGGCTGGTAGCAAAGGGTTTTCGTCAAAGACCTGGCTTGGACTACGACGAAACCTTTTCTCCAGTAGCCATGCTGAAATCCATTCGGATCCTTCTTGCCATTGCTGCCTTCCACGATTATGAGATCTGGCAAATGGACGTAAAGACAGCTTTTCTAAATGGAAATTTAGAGGAGTGTGTCTATATGGACCAGCCAGAGGGTTTCATTCAGAGTGGGAGCAGCGGAAAGGTGTGCAAGTTGCTTAAGTCCATCTATGGGCTAAAGCAGGCATCGCGGAGTTGGAACATCTGCTTTGATGAGACGGTCAAAGAATTTGGCTTTATCAAAAATCCAGATGAACCATGCATCTATAGTAGATTTGTAGCGAGAACTGTAGTATTCCTCGTTTTGTACGTGGATGACATTCTCTTAATAGGAAATGACATTCCTATGCTACAATCTGTCAAGGGGTTCTTGTAACACAGGTTCTCCATGAAAGACCTGGGTGATGCCTCATACATTCTGGGTATCCGGATCTACCGTGACAGATCCAAGAGGATATTAGGACTTTCACAGTCCAGGTACATCGACACCATACTGAAGAGGTTCAGTATGGAAGATTCCAAGCGCGGTAACCTACCGGCTTGTCACGGGATCACCCTCTCTAAAGAGATGTCTCCCAAGACTGATTTAGAGAGGGATCGCATGTCTATTATACCCTACGCTTCTGCGGTAGGCTCTATAATGTATGCGATGTTGTGTACCAGACCGGATGTAGCTTATGCACTGAGTGTGGTAAGCCGGTATCAGTCTAACCCTGGGGAGAAACACTGGATAGCGGTAAAGAACATTCTCAAGTACCTGAGAAGGACTAAGGAGATGTTCTTGGTGTATGGCGGAAAAGACCTCCAGATCGAGGCCTTTGCTGACTCCAGCTTCCAGAGTGACAAGGATGATTCCAAGTCCATGTCGGGTTTTGTCTTTACCCTCAATGGAGGGGCGGTGTGTTGGAAGAGTTCCAAACAGGAAACCGTTGCAGACTCGACGATGGAAGCGGAATACATCGCTGCATCTGATGCCGCAAAAGAAGCTGTCTGGATGAGAAAGTTCTTGAAAGAACTTCGGTGGTTCCGTCCATTGTTGATCCAATACCTCTGTATTGCGACAACAACGGGGCTATAGCTTTAGCGAAGGAACCCAGGTCCCATCAGAGATCCAGGCACATCTTGAGGCGGTATCACCTGATCAGGGAGATCGTAGATCGCCAGGAGATCGAGGTTCGGAGAGTCGCTTCAGAAGATAACACTGCAGATCCATTCACCAAGGCCCTGCCCCAGACTCAGTTCGAGCGGCTGATCGAGATGATAGGTCTTCGATACGCCAGTACATGGCCTTAGTGCAAGTGGGAGATTGTTAGTGTATATGCCCTAGAGGCCATTACTGTATCATACTAGTTTGTATATTACTTAATGGATGCTTGGGATATTCACCTTGTATATACAATCTTGCTCAAAATAGTAGTATGCTACTTGGTTTGTTTCTGCTTCAATGTGTACATGTGTTTATTTTTGTATATCGCCTATACACATTAGTAGAGCCCTTAGGATCTTTGCTTGATTACCAGCGATGTGATGGCCGTCACACTAGTGGGGCTGGGTAATCTATAAGCACATCCTTATGCAGGTCCCTGGTCGCAGGACTATCGAGACAGGGCATCGATACTCCGGAGTAGACCAGCGCATGCGCTTCTCATCCCAGTGTGGGAGACGGTCTGTCCCACAGCCGTCAGTACGTCGTACTTGAGATAGTATGCGGGTGCTCGTTAGGTTACGGGTACACTGGACAGGACTCGTCGGGAACTGACTAGTTGGTATTATACCTATCGTCAGTTATCAGTTCCCAGGTGACATGAGTACAGCTTAGTCCGCTGACTTGACACTGTCACTCCGCCTCGAGTGTGTTCCCACTGTACTTTGATCACTACCCTACCACGGCTCAAAGGAGTCGTGCAAACAGGTAGTGGTTGGGTGCAGTCCCGAAGCACTTGGAGGCAGTGACGGTTAGACAGGATTCGTCTCTCCCGGTATTGGGGGTTGACATCGCTCTGTGTCTAGGAGAGCCATTACACGAGTAGTCCCTGGCCAGGGCAAACGAGATATACTGGTAGGTTTCCAGTGTTATCTCAGGGTGTTTTGGGTTTCGCTCCGGCACGACTTGTACCGCTATTGGGGGACTGACGTTTACCGCCCCCTAGGCCCGCCATGCGATGTATCAGACGAACAGACCGGACTGTACGGAGAATGTCACACTCAGGCTCAGTAGGAGTTCAGATGGGTTTCGCCTCGTCGGTCTTCTTGTCGGCATTACCTGGGGACCGTTACGCACAGCTAGTGCCGCTTGCGGTCTGTGGTTAAACCCACTGCCAGCGTAGTGTCGAGTCTTTAGAGTCCCACACAGAAAGATTTTCGCCTTTAGGCAAAAGAGTAGAGGTCGCATGGTATTGCGACAGGTCGCATGGTTTTGCGACAGGGTTCGGTCACATCCGTGCACTTGTGCACGTACAGTGTCCGGACAGTTTACACTAGCGGGCTTTGGTTTAAGCCAGATCCTAGTGTACCTTATGGGATTGGATTTATCCAGTTTGCATTCGTGTTCCTCGGAACGCGGATGCGGGTGTGTATGCACAGTTGTCAGGGAGGCACAGACGGCGGATTCTCATTAGGGTTGTTGACAGTTGACCGTTGACTTTTTGACTTTTTGCTCAACCCTAATGAGAATATGATATGCGATTAACTATTATATTAATTAAGTATTATGGTGACTTGGTTGTTGACTTTTGTTGACTTTGTTGACTTGTTGACTTTTGTTGACTTGTTGACTTTGTTGACCGGTTGACTAGGCTTGACAAGTTGACCATCATGATAACCATGGTTATCATTTCATGCCAAAGACTTTTGCTTGCTTGTTCATTTGAGTAAAATGAGTGCATGACATGATAAGGTTATGGTTGCTTCAACCATCACATAAGACTTTTATTGATATGATGAGTTATGATTACATTGGATTATGAGAGGGTGAGAGACAAAAGAGAGCCTCATTCTTTCTTGCTCATTCTCTCTCTTGTTCTTGAGCTCTCCTCTTGCTCTCACCCTCAACCTCTTGCTCCCTCTCTTGATCTATGGTTCTCTTGTCTCATGAGTTGAGAATCAAGAACCATAGATAAAATCCCATTCTATTTCCTCTCTACTCATTCTAGTTCACTAGGTTTAGCAAACCAAGTGAACTAGTTTCTTCAAAGAACGAAGAAGGAGCTAAAGGTTGGAGCTTTCAAGTGGATCTATCTTCGGCGTACGGAGACGACGAGAAGGAGCCATCGGACCACCATCGGAGCTTGAAGAGAAGGAGTTCAAGACAAGTTTAGGTATAACCATCTCCATCCGAGTAGCTAACTCTCTTTAGCTAAGTTTGCTAGTTTTAGTTTAGTCAAAGATCCCGACTTTGCTTAGTCCATGTTGCCCCTTGCGCTAAAAATTTGATTTTTATACCGTTTCCGCCTCCCCGTAAGAACCGGGGGTCGCAACGTGGACTTACAACGACCAGTTGTGAGTCTCTGTATATGAGGAGGTTTTCAATTCCCATGTCGATAGCAATCTCAAGACCTACTACCAAAGCTTCATATTCAGCTTCATTGTTGGTCCTCAGCTCTGTTAGGGAAAAGGCAAAGCACATTATCCCTCCTTATGGAGTCACGAAGATGAGGCCCACCCTAGATTTGATTATAGGGGAGTTATGATTTCGCTTCTTCATAGAAGATGCTCCGTTGAAGTAGAGTTCCCATCGGGTATCATTCCCTCTTTTCTCCTAGTCGATCGTGTCAAACGCGTGCTCATCTGGCAATTCGCAGTTCAAGAGAGAATCGGCGGGTATCGGATGCTCAGCGAGGAAGTCGGTGATGGCCTGGCCTTTCATTGCCTTGAGAGGACGATAAGTTATCGAGAATTCCATTAAGAGTATGGCCCATTTAGCGAGCCGTCCCGTTAATATGGCTTTTGACATCAAGTATTTGAGAGGATCCACCTTTGATATGAGGTGGAACTCATGTGCCAACGCATAGTGTCTGAACTTCGTTATCGCGAAGATCAACGCCAGGCAGTGTTTTTCAATGGGGGAATAATTGTTTTCTACCCCCAGGAGAACCCAACTCAAATATTAAAGGGATCTCTCCTTCCCTTGGTCATTTTCTTATGCCCATAGCGCGCCTAAAGAACCTTCAAGGGTTGTTGTGTACAGAATGAGAGGCGGATCCACCTTTGATATAAGGCGGATTCTGCACGTATTGCTTGATTTCGTCCAGTGCGCTTTGGCATTTGCGATCCCAGACGAACGGGGTTTCCTTCTTCATTGGGTGATTGTAAGGACGACACTTGCCGGAGAGATTGGCTATAAATCGCCGGATATACGCGAGCTTTCCTTGGAGAGACCGCAGTTGCTTGAGAGTCCTTGGCGGAGGCATTTCCATGATCGCCTTGATCTTCGACGGGTCTATCTCGATGCCTCGGTGTCTGTCACGACCCAAAGTTCATCCCGCGACCAGCACTTAACCACGTAACGTCTACAGGCACAACGCGACTAAGTAAGCCGAACCCGGAAATCAAAACCATTTGAAGTAGCGAGTGTTTAAAACATTTATTAGAACATTTGTTAAAACATTTAGAAAACCATAAGTAATTTAGTAAAATTCTTTAAAGTGCAAGTTATTATCTTAAAAATTTTGGCAGCATTTCCTTTGTAAAAACTAGCCCCGAAATTGGGTACAAGACAATACATGAGTAAAATGATATACAATAAGAATAAAGTATCCCAAACGGGAGCAATCACGCCCAACGGCGGAAACAATCACCACAAAGATAATATACGACGCCGTAGCGAAGAAATGTGCAGTAAAAGTGAAACAAATATCATGAAAGATAAAGATGCATAAATAAAATCGGCTCACAACGAGCTCAACACCAGAGTACAAAATAGTATACATCATCCTCACAACTGGTCTCTAAGTTGATACATGAAAGTAGATGGAGAGTACTAGATACAACAATGTATACAACTGGGAAATAAACAGATACCGTACAAAAACCCACCTATCAGCAAAGGGCTCGCACGCCGACTGCAATGGTATCTATATCAAAAGATGCTAGAAAACAGCCTGCCGCGACTACTCTGAAGGGCAATCTGCAAACACTGTGGCACAACGGGGGTGAGTTGCCAACTTGCGAATAGTAGATAACATATAAAGGTAATCGTGAGTATACACGTGCTGCGATACTCTAACCTATGCCAACAGATAACATCTATATGATGAGCTAGATGGGCAATAATCATGCAACAAGTGCGATCTAATAGCATCTCTATATGATAAGCAGGGTATGCAATAATCGTGCATAGAAAATGCAATCTAATGCCCTCTATATAGGATGAGCAGGATATGCAATAATCGTGCATAGCATGTGTACTCTATCAGGTACTGCAGGTACAGGATGAGATGTATAATACTGAATGCTGAGCATGAGAATAAATAACATCTACACGAAATGTCAACGTAGAAAATAATCGGTGTCCATCAATACACCCAAATCCCAGTAAAACTCAGGCGCCGTCATCCTCATCGGCCCTCAAATCCTGTAAATCTCGTAGAATCGTGAGTGCCCAATGTCGGCACTCGAAATATCATAAAATAGCCGTGTCTAGCATCGACACGCAAATCCTCAAGTATCGGGCTCCATCAGTCGGATCGGCCCACGGGCTCTGTCTGCGGAATCGGCTCTCGGCCCCGGCAGTACGTGTCGTCCCGTATCCATCTATCGACTCTGGTCGGTATCCTCTGGATAACCGCCAGGTCCAACCAATCACCGGTAGGTAGTAGTCCCTCCGCCGGGCTCACCGTCTAACAATACGAGTCTTCTTGCCCTGGGGTACTGAACCGGGTCCACCATGTACCCGCAATTGGTGCCTACCGCTCCTCGAATCGGGTATACTCACACAAGCTCTCTTGAACCGAGAAAACTCATGGTGGACGCACTGAAATATCATATCAAGAGAAACCGGGTTTTTAAAACAGTGCGTATTTTCTTAAAATAATACCACGGTTCTCAAATCCAGAAATCCCATAAATCCAAACTCAATACGTAAATCCATGCAATGTGTCGTATGATACTAAGAGTAAAAAAGGAAAACCGCTCTTTTAAAAGAATCCAGTTTTGAAAATATCTCATGCGGTCCCTATTTTCATGAAATCAAATCAATATCATCCATGTATGTGACATATGGTATGGATGTGCAAATGGATATATACGCGAATATGAGTGTAGCACTATTATGAATATACAGTGTGCATGTGCGCAGGTATGAAGATATCAATATATGTGTGCACTGGTATGAATATACAGTGTGCATGTGCGCAGGTATGAAGATATCAATATATGTGTGCACTGGTATGAATATACAGTGTGCATGTGCGCAGGTATGAAGATATCAATATATGTGTGCACTGGTATGAATATACAGTGTGCATGTGCGCAGGTATGAAGATATCAATATATGTGTATATGCGACAAGTCATGACAATCATCAATGATGCGGCAATCAAAACGATATGTAATTCGTAGCAATCCTATAGTGCAAGTCTCATGGCAATCACTGACGGTGTGAGTGTAACATACAAATGGTGCTCGTGCACCTTTAATCGTTAGTAACAGTGCAGTGTTATATACTACCAATTCTATATGCAACAAGAAGGTATGCTACTATAGTCTAAATGAACATCTACGACTAAAATCCTATCATGCCCTGACGCTTAACGCCATAGGGGCGATTTCCCCGTAGATGTTAAATCTACTCACCTGGTCTCATGCTACACGTAACTGACCACCTGCTTGCCCTTCTTTCCGGCGTCTGACGTACCCTCCTGCGAACATAGAATTCACACACAGAATCCATATACAAGCAAATATCTCGCAAAAACGCGATATCGAAATCAAACGAGAAACTCGCGTTGCGAACTAAACGCGCGTGTGTACGATACGCTGAAACGTGTGTATACGCGTCTAAAACTATCCCGACACGTCGCGATACACTGGATCACAGAACCCACTCACATATCGCGCGTATCGCACAAACAAAACCTACTAGAAAAATGATATATCGTCCCAGATTTTTATATAGGTGAAAACTTACAAAATTGCACACACCACAGACCCTAAAAATATAGCAGACTCCCACCCACCTAAACCCTAACATCTAACTCCCCCATTTGGCCGCAAATTGCGGCTAGAATGAATAAAATTTCGGCCTGGGTTGGGAATCTGGGATTCGTGCTCTGGTGGTGTGATCAAGGTCTATCAAGTAGGCTACAGTTAACTCAGATTTTATCTGAAACCACCGGGTCTAAAGCAGATCACAAAATGGTCTAAGTTTGCCTAAAAACGCTATATTTTACACAAAATGGCAACCTAGGGTATTTTGGTGAAATCTGGGGTTTATCTAGGTTTAAGTGGCCCTAATAACACTTAGTTAAGCTAGGTTAACCATCACTAACATCACTTAACCAAAAGTCCACACAATCCACCATTTCAAGCACAAAAACTCACTTTTAACACTAATCGAAGCTATTTAACTCACAAGATTAGCAAGAAAGGAAGTTAAGCCTAAGAAGTATACCTCACTTGACCCTACGATGCAGGAAGAGGGATGAAGAAGCTGTGTTGCTGCTGCTGCTTGCTACTGCTGGTGCTGCATGTAGCTGCTGCTGCTGCTTGAAGCTTGGGCTGATGCTGCTGATGTTGTCGGTGTTGATGCTGCTGATGTTGCTGTTGTTGCTGATGTCACTGCTGCTGCTGCTTCTGCTGTTGGAGCTGCTGGCGTGTGTGTGAGAGAGAGAGAATGAGAGAAGTGAGAGTGAGAATGAGGAATGAGAGCACCAAGTCAAACCCCCCTCTCTCTCATTTAATGAGCATGGCTCAAGCCATGTTGCCCACACCCTTTCTCTCTCTCTTTCTCCCTCCAAGTCAACACAAGAAAAAGAAAATTCAAATCCTTTTTCCATTTTAAAAAAAAACCAACCATACCAATTTAAAACCCAAAACCAATAACTTAATTAAAATGGGTTAACCCACCATGGTTGCTAATCATGGTTTAACCCCAATTTAACCCTAGTTTACATGCACAAGTGTGTGCAAGCTTAGAAACTTTCTAATAAAATTTTCATTAAATTTGATAAAATATTTGAAAATCAATTTGGTAAACCTTTTATTAAAAACCATATATCAAAGTATAATTATCCATTAATCACATCCTAAGGTGTTACAATCTTCTCCCTTAAAGAAATTCGTCCCCGAATTTAAAAATATAAAGCTACGCATACCTTCAAAAAGATGAGGGAATTTCTTCCGCATCTCGCCCTCGGCCTCCCAAGTGATCTCTTCACCATTCGGGCTGCGCCAAAGCACCTTCACTGATGGCAAGACCTTCGATCGAAGTTTCTTCACCTGCCGGTCCAATATCACGACTGGCTGCTCGGTGAACGAAAGATCGCGCTCGAGCTAAACGGTCTGATGCTGAATCATGTGCGAAGGGTCATGTAGGTATCTGCGAAGCATCGACACGTGGAAAACGGGGTGAACATCTAGGAAGTCGGGTGGAAGAGCCAAACGATATGCTACTGTGCCCACACGCTCGAGGATCTCAAAGGGACCTATGAATCTGGGGCTAAGCTTCCCCTTCCGTCCAAACTTCATCACTCCCTTCATCAGAGAGACCCTCAGAAAAACGTGATCACCAACTGCGAACTCTAATCTGCGGCGGCGTCTGTCAGCATACGATTTCTGCCTGCTCTGAGCCGTCCTCATCCTATCTCGAATCAGCTGTATCTTCTCGGTCGTCTCTTGTACGATCTGTGGCCCCAAAATACTGTTCTCGCTGAGCTCTGTCCAACAGACGGGCGATCTACATCTCCTCCCATACAAGGCCTCGAAAGGTGCCATCTGAATAGTATCCTGGAAGCTATTGTTGTAGGAGAACTCCACCAAGGGTAAATGATGATCCCAGCTACCTCCAAAGTCTAAAACGCACGCTCGGAGTATGTCCTCGAGTGTCTGAATAGTCCGCTCTGACTGGTCGTCGGTCTGCGGATGAAATGCTGTGCTGAAACTCAAGCGGGTGCCCAAAGCCTCTTGAAGCTTCTGCCATAGTCGGCTGGTAAACTGGGTGCCTCGATCGGACACGATGCATGTCGGGACTCCATGCAGTCGTACAATCTCGTCGATGTAAATCTGGGCATACTGAGCAAATCCGAAAGTCGTCTTCACCGGCAGGAAGTGAGCCGCTTTCGTCAAACGATCCACGATCACCCAAATGGAGTCATAGCCTCGCCTAGTCCTGGGTAGACCAACAACGAAATCCATAGAAATCTGTTCCCATTTCCACTCCGGAATGGGTAACGGCTGTAGCTCTCCCGCCGGCCTCTGGTACTCGGCCTTGACTTGCTGACAAGTCAGGCATCTCGACACGAAGTCTGCGATGTCCCTCTTCATTCCATCCTACCAGTAAACATCTGTAACGTTTTAGAAATCGTTATGTGAATTTTTCCGTTTTTGGGTAAAATTGTCGGCATTTTCCGTTTTAAACCGACTGTGATCAAACGACCATGTAGACTTGCCAGCACCTAGTTTAGCTAAAATAAAACTAGTGCACAAGCTTTGGGGGTATATGGGACGTTTTGGTTCAATTTGAATTTTCCCAATTTTAATATTATTTTAATGCGGTATTCGCATTTTGGGAAATTCTTCTAAGTCTTCTTTTCAACAATTAAGTTTGAGTTAACCAAAACCCTTCACATAGCATCTAGATATTTTGTTGGTGCAAGGGATTTAGTTTAAAATAAAAGAAAAGAAATTAAAGGATATGCATGCATGTGTGTGTGAATGCATTAACTTTGCATTTAATGGGAAATTGCTAGGAACCCCTCACAAAACTCTCCCCTCCCTCTCTTGGCCGAATCCCTCTCTCTCTCTACTGCTCTTGATCTTTTCCCTTCCCTTCTTCTTCAATTCTAACACACTAAATCCTAAAAATCCCAAAATATATCACAAAAATCACATTTTTCTTCACTTGTGTCTCTTGGATGCCTTGGAGCTAGGAGAAGCTTGGATTTTTGAGTTCTCTTGGTTAGATAATGATCCTTATCTGTTCTTTTTATAGTTTTTGTGGTATGTAGCTAGTTAGTTTTAGTTTTAAGTGTTTAAAGTTAAGTTTTGTGCAATATATCGTATTTTAGTATTGGTTTGTGTTATCTGTGACCTGCTATGACCTGGAAAGTATACTAGAAAACCAAACAAAGTTATTGTGTTGTACCAGTGAACCTAAGACCCCACCTGGGATACGAGACCCATCCCACCGGCCAGGGCCGGCGACGTATGAGGAGGATTCCGGCGAGATCGGCTCGGGGAAAGAGATTGGGTTTGGGTTTTTCTGGGTAGGTGTCTGCAGTGGTTTTGGTATATTTGGTTTTGTTTATTTGTTTAGTTTTCTCAGTATGCAAGATCTGGGATCACCTAGATAGTTTCTAGTGTTTTGTGTCCGCGCGATACGTTATCCGACACGGATCGTGCACTTTGGGTGGTTTCGCTCTTTAGTTGTTTTCGTCGTGTCGCTACGTACATTAGCCACAATACGAACATTTGAGAGTATGTTTTGTGTTGTTGCGTCGGTCTAATGTAGTGTGTACGTGTTTTAGGGTTATTATTAATATATGCTTGCTTTATTGTTTTGATGTGGTAGGTTCGCAGGCGGGGACTACGGACACAGCTACAAAGGGAAAATAGGTGGTTGGCTACACTTAACCAGGAGTGTTGGTGAGTAGATTTAACATCTACAGGGGAATCGCCCGTATGGCGTTATGCGTCTTGGCTAGAGATATTAATTTTGTCGCATATTCTATGCCATGTTTAGAATTGCGCATTTACCCTACTGCTTAGTAGATTGTTGTGCTTGAACTAGTACCCTTAGGACACTGCACATATTATTGACGACTCATGTTGCACGAGCACTGATTGTATGCCACACACACCGTCAATAATTGCCATGTCACGCACAACCCACATAATAGAAATCATATTGTCTGGTTAGGGACATTGTGACATTGATTCATATTTCTTATCGCATATGACATATAGCATACATGTATACCTACATATTTACACATATGCTTTGATATGCTAGTTACCTGTATACCTATAGGGTATCGTACCATTAGCGATTGGTACATACACACCTAAGGATATAGCTACAGGTGTGCTTTGCAGTTCAT
The DNA here is from genome assembly GCA_030015575.1 of Agapanthus africanus. Taxonomy (NCBI): domain Eukaryota; kingdom Viridiplantae; phylum Streptophyta; class Magnoliopsida; order Asparagales; family Amaryllidaceae; genus Agapanthus; species Agapanthus africanus. The sequence continues at coordinate 26,658,312 of CM057339.1, read as the reverse complement.
ACTTCACTTATACCTGGAGGGTATATCACATCATTACTAATAGGTATATACCTATATTTTCTGCTATACCTTCATGTGTTCACATATATCTGGCTATAGCTACGTATTTACCTTATTGATGTATTATTATGAATTGGAGATATTAGGAACCGCATGATATTTATATTAACTGGTTGCAGTTAATTAGCGGCTTTTCCTTTACACGCTTACATTACAGTTTTATGTTGCGTATACTTTATTCATGGATTTTCGCATTGAGATATGGATTTTTCATGATGTTTTCTGGATTTGGGGACCGTGGGGGTTCATGAAATTATGCATTATTTGAAAAACCTGGTTTCTCTTGATTTGTCATTTCAGCATCCACCATGAGATTTATCGGTTCTGATATATATACCCCATGCGAGGAGGCGTCGTGAGCCGTATGAGGGTACATAGCGGGGCCTGGAGGTATCCTGGGACAAGAAGATCGAAGGTCCATGCCGTTGAGCCTGGCAGGGGAACCATACAATCCGGTGACATTACCAATGACTCGGCGGTTATCATGGTGATACCGTTGGGAGTCATGTACGTATGGATACGTGGAAAGATGGGAGTCAGAGCTAGGCACTCATGCTTTTCGGATAGCGTGTGATACGTACCTATCAGGGTGCCAGTCTTGGTGACAGCACCTGATGGATCAGCATTTCTGTGTTGATGCTTAACACATTGGTTTCATGATATTGTTTTTACTCCGTTGTATATATAACAGGGGATTGAGCTGCTGTTATATATGCCCTTGCACCAATATTAGTGGAATGGGACGCTAATATATGTGTATTGACATTAATTATATTTTCATCCTTCGTATCATCTTTTTGCTGCGGATACCACTTCGCCTAACAGTGTGCAGTTTTGCCCAGGTGGGTTTTGTGGTTATCCGATGTTGTATTGTATATTCGTTGTATCCATGTACTCTCTATCTACCAGTATTATGTATGACTTAGTGACTTGGTGTGAGGGCGATATTGTATATTATTCTGTGACTTGGAGGTTTTTATGCAGTTTTATTTATATCGTCTCTTTCTTCGCTACATCGTCGTATATCTGTTGTGGTGTTTGTTTTCCGCCGTTGGGCGTGGATTTTGCTCCCGTTTTGGATGCTTTATATATATTTATGTTGTACCCATTTTTGGGGCTGGTATTTACAAAGGAGGTGCTGCCAAAATTTTAAAGAAAGAAAGTTGGACTTTTAAAGAATTTGGGTTGTGATTTCAAATATTTCAAAACTCCTATTATCACTTTCTTATTTCTTTGATGGTTTAGATTTCTGGGTTTTGGCTTTCTTTTACTGCGTTACGCCTGGAGACGTTGCGTAGTATTAGGGCCGTCACGTGCCAATTTCGGGTCGTGACAAAGTTGGTATCAGAGCGCTAGGTTTTACCTTTCGGAGTATAGGATGACCTTGGTATGATAGAGTAGGTAGTTTAAGCAGAGTAACGTAGTGTGTGTATGTCTGCAGCATGCTCACGATGCAGTACTCCGCCTAAAGTGCCTAAGTACAAATTTCTTGAAATTCCTTCCTTGATGATACATATTCTTGTGATTCGATTTTCGTATTCTTTTGAATCTTATATTCTATTTAAATCCTTGCCATCGATGACTATAGGGACTCAGAGTGATGCAGTGAGGGCCGATGTCAGGATTGACTCGGGTGAGACGAGGACTGACCAGGATGGCACGCTCGTTGCATAGGTACCGACGGTTTCTCCTTCAACAGATTATCTCGCTAGGCTTGTGACAGAGATGCCGGACTTGAGCCAGATGATGAGTTTATTGGTTGAGGCCATTCGAGCGCAGCGACAGGAGGTTGTCACCCCTGTTACCCAGTTGTTCCTTGCAATCAGCACACAGTATTCCATCACCTACACAACACCAGTGGATGCAGCCCCATTTGATGAGACACGTCTTCCGGAGACTTTAGGAGTTTCGGATCAGAGGAGGGCTCATGCAGGTGTGCCAGCCCATAGACAGAGGTTTAGTCGTCGTGACAGGTTTCGCGCACGTCATGGGAGTACAAAAGGCTTGAGGCGAGGACAGTCGTCTAGCTCTTATCCCTAGGATGGTCAGCAGTTTTCTTCCGGATGTTATCGGTGCGGGAGTTTGGATCATCGGGTTCGAGTTTGTACTGAGCCACGTAGTCACGAGGCAGATATACCGCGGGGAGGAGGATTTCAGCCAGTTTCGGGTAGAAGACAGACTCGGGAGTTTGCTTCTACTCATCGGGACGCGCGGGCGTCCAATGCTGAGTTTGCAGGTACTCTAAATTCGCATGTTCCTTATTGTACTTGTTGTTTTGTAAACTTTGCGCCGTGATTGGGCCGAGAGTCGTGTTAGCTAGATCAACCGTTTGTTGTGTTAACTTCTGTCAGCGATTCTTTTGTTGCGCTACACGTATTTCAGTCGTGTGCCAATCGGTTAGGAGATGCTTTCGTTACTTGATCCTTCTAGAGATGTTGGATTTGACGTTCTCCTGGACACGGACTGTATAATTATGTGCTAGGCGTCTGTGGACTACCGCGAGAAAACAACCAGGTTTGTTTTCCCGGCAAGTCAGTTCTCGTTGTGTAGGGGGACAGTGGTGTCGCCTCTCACAGCTTGAATTCAGCCTTTTTCGCTAGTTGGCTTTTGAGGAGAGGATGTCGAGAATTCTTGGCGTTCATTCGCGATATCGGAGCCACAGTGGGATTGTTAGACCGGGTTCTTATCGTTCGAGAGTTTTCCGACGTCGTTCTACTTGAGCCGGCGAAGCTTAGGGAGCTTAAGGATCAATTGCAGAGTTGTTGGTTGGAGGGCTTGTGCGTCTGAGTGTTTCGCCTTGAGGAGCTCCTATTTCTGTTCGTCAAGGAGAAAGACGGCAGTTTGAGATTGTGTATCGACGGAACGTCAATTGAACCGGCTTACGGTGCGGATAGGTATCATTTACCTCGCATTAACAATTTCTTCGATCAACTCCAGAGTGCGAGACGTTTTCTAAGTTGTTGGGGATCAGGTCATCATTGTTGTGGGTTCAGAGTGATGGCATTCCGAATACTGCTTGTGTGCGTGCTACGGGCAGTTTGTGTTGTGGTGGTGTCGTTGGACTCGCCAATGCCCTAGCAGCATTCCTGGATATGATGACCCAAGTTTCTTCAGGCCGTTCCTCGACTAGTTATTGTTATGCCATGATAACATTCTGGTCATTTCCGTGTGTCATGAGGAACAGGAGCAGCACTTGAGGATTTGTTTTGCAGACATTAGGAGAGCCCCAGCTATTTGCTAGATTCTCGGAGTGTTCCTTCAGGCTTATTTGTGTTGACTCCTAGGTCTTGTAGTTACGGGAGACGTTTTCGTATGGTTCCGAAAGAGATCGAGACCGTACAATTTTGGCCCAGGCTTGTGTACAGACGGAGGTCCGTTGATTTTTGGGCTTAGCATGTTTTTTTCCACCGTTTCGTGCAGGATTACTAGTATAGTGCTGCACCGTTGACTGGACTGACTTGAAAGGAGGTTCTTTTCTTTGGACTGAGGCATGTGTGCGGAGTTTTCGGCAGTTGGAGATTCGGTTAACAACTGCACCAGTTCTTTCTTTGTGTGTTTGGGTTGAGCCTCTGAGACCGGCTGGAGAGTTGTAACCTTTAACCGTTTCGAAGTAGAAATGGGAGCACATCTCCACGAATTTCATTATGGTGTCTACCCAAGGTTAGACAGGGTGTGACTCCATTCGGGTGTTTGTTGTCCGGTTATACTCAGTTTGCTCAGTTGTTCTTTGTTAAGTTGTGCGTTGCACAGAGTTCCTTCATGAGTTGTATCCAATGAAGGCACCCTGTTTACTTGACCTCTTGGGCAGGAGCTTCAGGAATCCTTGGTTACTGGTTGAGCTTTAGCTCCATCATCCCATCCGCAGGCTGATGGTTTTTGTGAGAGCGGGCTATACCGACTTGATCGCACGCGTTTGGCGTGTCGGATGTTCAAAGTTCTAAAGTTATAACCGCGATCAGGACGGTGTTGCTTTGCAGCTAGTAGGTTGAGCACGGGTCGATCCACAGGGAGATGGTTGTATGTCTGTTCGAGTCTTAGACGAGTCAATAAAGAATGTGTATATGTTTGTTCAAATCTAACCTATGTGTTTTATATGCAAGTTTAAAGTTGTTTAAGAAAAAGATACGAAAGTGTAAGCTAAGGAAATCCGCACTCAAAACCTTTGAGCCGAGTCTTGACCAATTGAAGCTAAAGCAATCGGCAACAACGTGGATTAGGGGATTTAAGCGCGGTATTTGTGGAATCCGGCTTATTGACCCTTGTCCGTCCGTTCTTGTCTCTTGCTTTCGCCTCCGGCCAAACCGAACACAACCGGTCGCGGTTAGGAATCACCGTTACCTTGGTAGGGTAGGGTGCCTAATGGAGCGCTTGCGTAACGTTTGGACGGAGTTCAAAGGAAAATAACGGGAAAGGGAAATGAGCAAAGAAACATTAACTTACAATATTGTATTTATTCCTTAACAACAACAATTACAAACATTCATAAAACGAACCAAAAAGAGCAAAAGAAAAGATAAACAAAGAAAAGAAAAGATTACAAGCAAGTAATTAAAAGTGCATGGAATTTAAGTGCATGAAAGTAAATGAGCAAAAAATGAAACTAGGAACCATAGAACCCAAAACAAGACATGAGTTCAATAACCAAATCTTAAACTTGCAAACTCAATTAAGAGGTTGTAAGATCAAGAAAAGGCAAAGAACTCATGGAGAATGAAGCACAAAAGAGAGAACAAAATGATACAACTCCTTGAGATCAATGACCAAACCTTAAACTTGCAAGCTCACTTAAGAGGTTGCAAGATCAAGTTAAGGTAGAGAGCTCAAGGGGGAAGCTAAGCAAAAGAATGATACAAAAATAACCCTCATCTTCATTTAACATCCACTCAAAAGCTCTCACAACAATTTCATGGAGGAAAGAATGAAGAAGAAGAAGAAGTAAACTAAAAACTAACAAAATGTGGGCATAAGAATGAACATCCATTGCTTGGAAAGTTCTGGGCAATTTATAGGCAGGGAACTGGAAACCTAAGGCAACAATCTGCCTCCTTATAAAATTACCAAACAACCCCTAAAAGATCTCTTACTGATGAGACCATACGGCCGCGGATCCGCGGCCTAAGCGTGCTTATGCCGTGGAACTGCGGCCCTATAGAGGAATTGGATCTTCATCTTTTATCGGTTTCCTCGGTTTGTGGTCCTCTTCAGTGTGGTATAGTACTTTTTTCAGAAGCTCTTCACAATTCTTCCAGAATTTCAGTAGATCAAAAGGTGATGTGATGTGGATCTTTTGCCATGATTTTCTCGAGCTCCGCGTAGATATGTTGGATCTTGTGTTGACATTGAGCTTTGTGCATGAAAATGACATTGATTTGCCATTTTGTCCCTTAAACTGGTGTGTGACAACATACGGATAGAAAGCGGAGACCCGTGTTTTATCTGTGGTTGGCAGTAATCCGGAATTTATTGTACTTTTCCATGAATTTCACTGTTTAGACCTGAGAACCAGTATTCTGCAAATATGTAGCAAACACTGATCAAAAGCACCTGCCTATAAACAAACGAGTGTAAGAATGGGCAGTATAAAATGCAATATTCTGGTATGAACAAATACCCCCAAACTTAACTTTTGCTCGTCCCGAGCAAAACCAATTATTCACAAAAAAGTCCTAACCGCACTTTCGCAGGGAACGCGATTGCACTGAGCACGTGCAACAAGCCGTTAAACCTCTAGGTGTCCCTAGTAGGAGGAGTGTTGTCTCCTGAGGGTTTTCAGCGGATTACACCCACAAAATCCCGTCAAGCTAGTGTCATAAGTTAACATCGATTTTACTCATACAGTTCAGTATCTACGCTAGAAATTCTATCATCCTAAGTTAGAAACATCCAACCCTAATGCTTCACACCTCCTTTCCATTTTACCTTAGATCCTATACGTTCCAAAAAAGTTTAGAAAGATGTTGGCACTCTTGAGTTTTTCTTCTAAAGTGCGGCCTCAAATCAGGGATTTTTATCAACTTTACAGAAAACATAAGTCATATCTTGTATTTCTATCTTTCATCGAAACATCGATTGTATACCCCTACGTGTGTGTATGTTTGCACCCCTACACTCAAGAATTCAATTCAAGCTATAATACCCTTGCCTTAACACCTAATAATACTTCTTTTTATTAAGGATGGACGGATTTGCTCACACACCTTTCATGCGACTATTAATGCTTCTTGAGGCACTAACAGCCGATTATTGAATGTGTGAGCTTAAAGCGTAAATAGCAGTTTGCAGGTCTTGAATTTATTCTATTTTTCTTTTTCTTTTTCTTTTTCTTTTTTTTCTTTTTCTTTTTCAAGACCGGATATATTTTTCAATAATGCTCTTTTGGTGTTTAGCTTTAAATACCGTTTTTTCTTTCATACTAGGTTTTCAGGCAAGAGTATTTCTAGGTATTCTCTACTATCCCAAGTTTCAAGGTGCGTGTAAGTGCAGTTGTAGGGTATATACTTTCTGAATTTGAACTTAAGAATAGAAACTATTTTTCAGATTTATCCTTCAGTAGAGCTTCAATACTTTCCCCTCATCTTGACTTAACTCAAGAATCGAACTCAAGATTACTTATTTCTCAAAAAAACTGTAAGGACGTATACTTACCAAAGTTAGACAGAATGAGGGTTATTTTTAGGGTTTTCAATTCCTAAGCCTAGAATTTAGTTATTTCTAACATATCAACTAAACTTTCAGAATAAAAATCTAAGTTACCCTATTAGCTAACTTGACGACAAAGTTTTTATATATTTTTTGGAAATTTTTTCTATTTTTATGGGAGTTTAATAAGGTATGCAAAATATACAAATGAATGCGAAGGAAGAAAGCTTACCGAGCACACTCCCAAACTTAAACTTGACAGTGCCCTCACTGTCAGGCTATACCAAGAGGGTCAAAATTGTCGGCGCTCCCTAAAAACAAATTATATACATAACAAAAAAGGAAAACAAAAAATATATACAAAAAGGTTCCCCCCAAACTTAAGTAAAACAGTGTTTCCACTGTTAAGCGTTTGAAGTTCTGGATTAGGGGGAAAGAAAACAGTTTCAAACTATACAAGGCCTTACACTGGCCAAAAGTGAGCACACAACCATTTAAAGATTTTATCGCTATAATGTACAGGTTGGTGGAAGAAGGCGTAGAGAAAAGAGAGGGAGAATACGCAAGACCGTATGAAGATAGAAGCGGGATACGGTCTCGGTATATGAGAGGAAGAATGGCGGAAGGGAGAAAGAAGTGGAATACGAACTTGAGGGTGGAAATGGATTGAAGAAATTAGTACAATCTGTAATGATCGATGTGAAAAGATGGATTGTACTGATCTATCAATATGGCGAGAAATGGGGTCAAATCCCTCAAGATTCGTGAGAAACCATGGGTACGCCGAACTCGGTAAACCAGACATATGAAATGAAAGTGAGACGGTTTCTTGCAAGCTCGGAACGATGGAAAGGATGGAGGTAGGTGATTGAGGAAGATTATCGGTTAAAGGTTCAGGAGGGTGTACACAGTCAATGAAAGGAACATGATGAATTGGAAAATCCGACTCATCAATTAAAACTGGTTCATCCTCAAAAATATCCTCAAAAGTTTCCTCAAAATTCAGCTTATCCATGCAAATTTCATCAAAATCAAGACGCGTGTGGGGTTCGGGAAAAATAGTTAATGACTCGGGATGATGAATTAGAGAGAAAAACTCTGCGAAATCTACAGGTTCATCATCCAAAATATTCCCGGCGTCAATATCCTCAATCAAGTGAAAATCAATATTCTCAGACACCTCAACAAAAGCATGGATATTAATCAATTCAGGTTCTAGAGTGGAGGTGTAGAGGTCAAAAGGATTGGGTGTGGTTTCACTCGAAAAGGACCCTTCACAATCGGGCAAATCAAACACTGCAAAGTCACACAACTCATTATCTGTTCTATCTTTAATCAGTGAATCGTTTGGAACACTAGATAGACATTCAAAACCGGAGTTGTGGGATTCAAGTTGAAATGGGTAGGCTTGATTCGGAAGGGGTACAGCCCACTCTCTCCACTCAAATTCTCAACCTGTCCTACCGCCTCTTCATACATTGGAAAATTTGGAGCTAGTTGAAAACTAGCTACCGGGTCACTAGGTTGTATGAGGGCGGCCATGGACGCATTCAAATCTATCATCTGTTGGTACGACACTACCCTAAAGTCTTCCAATGACTGTTCCAGACTAGACATGGGTTGTGAAGGGGTTTCAGTAAAAGATTCAAAGTTGTTTGGATACTGAAAACTCCCAAATGGCGGTTCAGAAGCAATGTCTAGGGAAGGTGCAAAAGTCGGGTAGGACTGGTAGGAATTGAATGGCTGGACAGGGGTAGGATCAACATTTGGATAAGAAGGTGAATGGAATTGTTGATCCCAAGAATCTGTAGTGGTGAAAGGAGTGAAAGATCGGCTACAGGATTGTTCAATATGTTCAGCGATGGACAAAGGACGACTTGCAAAAGGGGTATCAATATAAGAGGGTGGGGGAGGTTGAAAAGGTTGATACAAAGTGGATTGCGGAGGGCAAGTGTTTGTCCTAGACGCGTCTATCCGATCTTTCAAAGAGATTTTGGGTATGGAGGGATCGTTCGACGTTCGGCCAAAGCAAGAACCGTAAGAAGTAATGTCTGGTTGTGGGTACCAAAGTTCGGCAAGAGTTTTGCGAGGTGGGGTACCCATGATATGAAGAGATAAAGAAAGAAAGGCAGAGAAAAGGAGGGAAAAAGATTGTGATTTTTTTTTAGTTATTACCAAAAGAATGAAATATACACACAAAAAGAATCTGGACAAAAACAATCACGACAAAAAAATACCACACACCTAATCGTTCTAGGGTTCACCTAGGTCAACTAGACCTGCTCCAGAACTTGATTGTCGAAGTAAAACTGTATCGAGAAACGGGCTTAAGATACATTGATCACGAGGCCAGGTAAGTGCAGAGATAAAGGGAGGTTTTCCGACGCTTTCGCGAAGGTCTTTAATTAAATAACCCTTTCTTTTTTGGCGGTTTCGCCGTTAACACTTTCCTAGACACCCCGTAAACAATATACCGTTAAGCGAGGTTCTAAACACAGTTAACTTCTCCTAGTGAGCGCGAAGTCCTTAAGGCTTAAAGTCTAATTTCTTTTAAAGTTTGTGCGGGTAAACGTTATGCTCAAGTTCGTGATTTGTGGGCCATGGAAAAGGTGATGAAATCCTTTACCGTATGTTGTGGGGTTCGCTTGCCCTTCAGTCTGTATTAATGTATGCAATGCGTAATTCAATAAAAATTCTATAAAGAATCAAACAATCGTTTTTTAGTTTAAGCACGGCACTGCAACAAATACGGGTTAGTCAATTTTTAGCATTTGCTAGCGAACTTGCAAAGAATCCTGCAAAGAATAGTATATTGGACACGTCGGATTTGAGAAGAACGTGTTAGTAAAGTACGTACCGTTAAGTTTTTGGGTTAGGAAACCCCCGTTGAATCAAATCCGGTAAGCTTGAAAAGTTCGCTTGCGCGGGTCAAACTACCCGGATCTTTGGCATTATACTTTGCAATCACCTTAGCCTTGAACGTACACTTTGCTCCCCACAATCGCCGTTTGAAAATCCGCAGAAATCTGCAGAAAATACAGTATAGTGGAATTTACAGAGAAGAAAAAAAAACAGAGACAGGGCAGGAAAAAATTGGGACACCGAGGCCACAATACAGCCGTGGATCCGCAGTCAAATCCCAACTTTGACTGCGGTTCCGCGGTCAAACAGAAGAAATGGTGCCTCGTTTTTAGTTCCATGCACTCCCCTTGATCTTTACTCCAAAAAACAATGCTCTGTTTCTTGATTGAATTACTGTACTTGCTCCAGATTAGCCTGCACACTTGCACACAAAAATTATCAAAAATAACAAAAAGATTTTTTTTATTTTTATAAATATATACAAAAAGAATATTAACCCGAATAACAAGAAATAAAATACGCTACCGTCTCCCCGGCAACGGCGCCATTTGATCGCACGCGTTTGGCGTGTCGGATGTTCAAAATTCTAAAGTTATAACCGCGATCAGGACGGTGTTGCTTTGCAGCTAGCCGGTTGAGCACGGGTCGATCCACAGGGAGATGGTTGTATGTCCGTTCGAGTCTTAGACGAGTCAATAAAGAATGTGTATATGTTTGTTCAAATCTAACCTTTGTTTTATATGCAAGTATAAAGTTGTTTAAGAAAAAGATACGAAAGTGTAAGCTAAGGAAATCCGCACTCAAAACCTTTGAGCCGAGTCTTGACCAATTGAAGCTAGAGCAATCGGCAACAACGTGGATTAGGGGATTTAAGCGCGGTATTTGTGGAATCCGGCTTATTGACCCTTGTCCGTCCGTTCTTGTCTCTTGCTTTCGCCTCCGGCCAAACCGAACACAACCGGTCGCGGTTAGAAATCACCGTTACCTTGGTAGGATAGGGTGCCTAACGGAGCGCTTGCGTAACGTTTGGACGGAGTTCAAAGGAAAATAACGGGAAAAGGAAATGAGCAAAGAAACATTAACTTACAATATTGTATTTATTCTTAACAACAACAATTACAAACATTCATAAAACGAACCAAAAAGAGCAAAAGAAAAGATAAACAAAGAAAAGAAAAGATTACAAGCAAGTAATTAAAAGTGCATGGAATTTAAGTGCATGAAAGTAAATGAGAAAAAAATGAAACTAGGAACCATAGAACCCAAAACAAGACATGAGTTCAATAACCAAATCTTAAACTTGCAAGCTCAATTAAGAGATTGTAAGATCAAGAAAAGGCAAAGAACTCATGGAGAATGAAGCACAAAAGAGAGAACAAAATGATACAACCCCTTGAGATCAATGACCAAAGCTTAAACTTGCAAGCTCACTTAAGAGGTTGCTGTTAGTTATATGTATGCCCTAGAGGCCATTACTGTACATTGGATGTATATTGTAGTGGATGCTGGGACATATATAGGGAGGACTTTCTTGCTCGACATGATAGTATGCTATCTGGTTTCTCTTTACCTTAACGTGTATACTGATTGTCTCTCTGTTACATGTTGGTAAAGCCCTTAGGATGTGTACTTGACTATCTGGACTATGATGCAGATCATACTAGTGGGGACAGATAGTCTATAAGTACATCCTTCAAAGTCCCTAGTCGTGGGTGTATCGAGACAGGGCATCGATATACCAGTGTAGACTAGCGTATACCTTCTCGACCCATACAGATGGGCGATGGATGATCCCATATCCATTGGTGTTTGACATCAGAGATGATATACGGGTGCTCAGTAGAGACTGGGTATACTGGACGGACTCGCCGAGAACTCCCAGATGGTATTATACCTCACGTCAGATGGCAGTTCTCTGGTGACACTGGTACAGAGTAGTCTGTTGACCCGAGATCGTCATAGAGTCTTGTGTGGTTCCCACTGTGCTTTGATTTCCATCTTACCACGTCCAAGAGGGCGTGCAAAACGGTGGTTTTTGGGTACAGTCCCGAGTCACATGGAGGCAATGAGCGATAGGAGGGGATTCGTCTCTCCCGGTATAGGGGGTTGATGTTGCGCTGTGTTCGATTGGCTATAACAGGAAATCCCTGGCCAGGGTTGCTGAGATTTACTGGTAAGTGTTACCAGTAGTTTCTTGAATTGTTATAGACCTCATATCGACACGACTTATCGAGCTATTGGGGTCTGACGTTTACCACCCCTAGGCGAGATATGCGACATATCAGACAATCAGACCGGACTGTACGGTAGTGTTACTGGTTGGATTCACTGGAGTGTGAGCGGGCTTGCTCGTCGATCTTCAGATCGCTCAATACCCGGGTGGCCGTTACGTTTAGCAGACCGCTTGCGGCTTGTGGGTGCTTGATATGATCATCACCTGCTGCCGGCGTATTGACGAGTCTTTAGAGTCCTACACAGAGCTTTCCTGGTTCAAGCGAAACGAAATAGGAGCGCATATGAGATATGTGCGGGACCGAGAATAATACGTGTATGTGATACCGTATTCCATTCTCGCGATGAATGTGTCGAATGGTTGTATGCGATATAACCTAGTTATCAAATCAAGGATTGATTCGATAAGCCGATATATTGTATACTAGTCGGTTGTGTGCGACATGACCGGATCATTGAATCAAGTGTTGATTTAATTATTTAATGCATAATTATATATTTGATATATTACTTTGCATTAACTAGTATCGGTTCACTTTAAATGGATTTTCTCACTCGGATGTGCGCATTGCATATGCGATATGATTTTGTGCACTTGCTTGTATCATGTTTGATGATGCATGCCTTTTGGTTAAGTGTAAAGAATTAAACCTTGGTTAATGAAATGGTTAGGGTTTACTATTTCCTTATTCATTTATTCATTTATTTATTCTTTTGGAAATAGAAAAGCAAATGAGAAAATGGTGGCTTGTTTTCTTTTGTTCATGAAGCTTCATGAAGACTTTGACCAAGTGACCATTTTGTCTCATGCTTAACCCTAACCATCCCACTAACCATGATTTATTCTCTACACTTGACCATGGTTTGGTCATGATAAGTATTCTTTTAATTTTATTTTTGGAATTAACTTATCATAGCTTTATCTTCTTCTTCTTCTTCATCTTCAATGAAGAAACCTCCACTTCATCAATGGTGATTGATGAAGATGAGTGAGAAATCCAATTCTAAAGTCTACCCACTTCCTATTTCTTCATCCTCTACCTCTTTCCAAGTAGTAGAGTGTGTTTCCTTCACAAGTTTTCAAGGCTCGGTGAAGGTGGAGCTTGATCTAGTAATGCTTCGACGTAGATCATCTTCGGCACGTTGTCGATGACCTAGCCCGTCCATTCTCCGATGAAGCCGACGCTAGAGCCCGGGATCCGTCTTGGACAGCGAGGAGACTTCATTGCGGAGCCGTGGAGGTGGAGCACCAGATCTACAAAGGTTGTATATCCGTATTCTCATAGTTAAGTGTTAACTATTTAGCTTTTTCGCCTAGTTTTCTAGCAAACGATCCGTAGTCGGGTTTCTCGGCACCTAGATTTTTTTGAAATTGGCATGGTTGATGCCTTGTGAGACCTCATTAGGATGCCTAGGAACCCTACAGTGGTATCAGAGCCTAGCTAGAGCCTTAGGCGAAGTCCAGACAGAGTTTGAAGTCCGAACGAACCCGAAACCCGATCACAAATATGCTCTCTGTCCTTTTTCTAAAAACAGGGATTTTTGTGAATTAAAAATTGCCAAAATATTCAGCAGGGAAACCTATGAGATACTGTGAAGCACGTGGCTCTAAATCGATCAAAGAGCTGCGGAACCGCGGCCCCACCCTGGGTTTCGCGGCGGTTCCGCGGCCATGTTGGCGATTTAGGTCACGTGTCTTGCACAGTAATTCTTCTGTCATAGTGCTGAGTCTTCTGGAAATTTTTATATTTTATTCTAGAGTTGAATTTTCTGGAGTTGTTTTGGGGATTCGGTGTTTCGATCGAAGTATCAAATTTTGTCTATGTGGCTTTCCGGATAAATTTTAGAATATGTTAAAAAGTTCGACCGGATATAAATACCCAATTTTTCCCCTGTCGGGAAATTTCCAAGTGTTGGATTTTTCCGTAGTTTGACGACGTTCTAAGTAGTGCAAGTAACTCGATGGACCCTCTAGAAGACAACAAACCTTAACTCGATTATGTGACCGTCTTGAACTGCCCTTTGAACCTTCGGGTTTGGGGCAGTACGGCGTGCCACATGTGAGGCGTTGGCTTGACCCTTCTACGGCTGGACCGTTGGTACTGAGGCACGAACTGAATGTTGTTAGACTTATTTCATGTGTTGAGTAGTATCGGGAAAACTTGGGTGTTTGACTGTTCGATCGAAAAGTTTAACATTTTCTGTTTATCTGGAATGGGATACAATAATTGGAATTCACAAATAGTTATGTGATAACTGAATGAATGTTATAAACGTAGCAATTTAGTCTCACATGATCGGTTGCCACGGAATTTTGATGTGATCAAAAGTCCGTCGCAATCACGTAGCGTACGCGGATACTCGCCGGGTAAACTTAATAGACAGCCTCGCTCCATAGCCCCGACCAAGTGACTGTAGGAGAACCCCGTCGCCGAAAGCATCCGTTCGGGTGCTCACGGTAGCGGTGTTCCGCCTTGGTGCACTTGGTCGACGGTATCGGGGGTGCGGCCGCCTACTGAAGTTTGCGACGAGTATTCGATCAGGATGTCGGGAATCTTGTTGAATTGCCCGACTTGATATTGAAAAGAGTTTTCGATTTTGAGACTAAAATGCGGGGTTTATAATTGTTAGGCATGCGATGTCTAAGTAATTCATTTGGTCAGGCATGCGATGTTTGAGGTGGTTGCGGATTCCAACTGTTGTATTTTTACACTTTCTTTTCTGTGACCGTAAGTGTAATATGTGATATCCCCGGTTTCGTTGCTATATGTCAACGACAATTGGGATGCGCATATTTACTTACGTTGATGACATGTGATGTTATGTGTTGCTGGATATGTTATATTGGATCGTCGTGTTCGAATAGCCGGGGGTTTTTATGTGAGATGAGTGTTTTTCATTTTCATTCATGTAAAAACTTGTGTGTAATATTCTTTTATTAGGGCACTTCCAGGTTGCGGAAGATGTCACCTTTTGTATATTATTTACTTTTCCGCACTAGGATAGACCCAAGGAGGGGAGCACAAGTAACCGGGTTCTAGGGTCCAGTGGGAGACCAACTCGAGGAGTCGAGTCCGGGTCTCCTAACTCTAGAATTGGTAGGGTTGCTTGCCGCTCTCGTAGGGGTCTAGGGGTGTGGGTTTGGCTATTCATCACGACCGTGGAATCCGTGTTTTATACTGGCTCGTATTGAAAACACGGACGTCTTAGTATATCCAATATTTCATATGTTTCTTCTGCTGCGATATCTGTGATGTGATCATGTGATGTTCTGTGATAGATACAGTATATAGTATATATGATATATTATATAGGCGTTACTTATGTTTTACACCCGCGCTAGCCCTGCCCTGCTCTGCCGTTAGTTACCTAACCTAACGGTGCACGAGGGGACATCGAGGCGAATGCGGATGGCATAAGTGTACGTCGTATTTATCTGTGATGTTTAGGTACTTAAATGATGGGACTTCATTAATGTGATTAATGAAATAAAAGAAACCTAAGATGTTGTAGAATCGAATTTCAAAATAAAAAGGGTAGCTACAGTTCTTGCTTTGCACAGAGGTATATGTGATATATCCTGCACCTTATTCGATGAGGAAAGGACCGAGATCCCTTCACCGGGAGTGACTCCTTTAGCAATAACTGGCAGATGCTACACACTCGGTTTGTCTTTTGATTGCTTTTAAGTGTTTTTGCTTTGCACAGTGATATATATGATATATCCCGCACCTCATTCGACGAGGAAAGGACCGACGATCCCTTCACCGGGAGTGACTCCTTTAGCAAAACTAGAAAAGCCTCAAAAACACTCCATTTCAATATCATTTGATTCTACAACGATATCAAGTTCATTACGCAATAGGTTTTCAGAAAAACCTGTCGTAGCCCTCCGTCATTTCAGATAAGTTGTATATAGTATTCGTGCTGCATTTGTTGGCTTTCGTCAAGGTGCAGTGTGCGGTAGCTATATGCTGCTTATCTGCTAGCATACGATGCGATTGGATTAGGGTAGTCGTGCGGCTTTGTTGGCTTTCGTCAAGGGGCGTGCGGGTGGGTTTAATTCGATCAAGAAATGTACGGGTTGAACTTGACTAGCGGGCTATGGTTTGTTGGCTTTCGTCAAGGTCATAGCACGCTAGGGGCAAAATATTATCGGGAATTTCAAGTGTTGAAATTTGCAATGAGATTGCATACCTTCTATGAGATAGTTGGATCCCGATACCCGCTGCGAGTAAGAGTTACTCCTGGGAGAGTTTTACGCATTACAATTAGCCGATCAAGTAGGTGTCTAGAAAGGTGTCAACGGGGTTACGCCTCTGGGAAAATGAGGTTTACATTAATTAGGTTCGTGCGAAAGCACGGGGGACCTCCCTCAAAGTACCGACACTGGCCTGGCTGAAAGATTGGCGAACTTGTAGTGTGTAATTAATCCCGGCTAGTCTTTCCTTTTAGGGTTTGAAGGAAGATTTGATAAAAAGCAGTGGGAGCCATCCTGATTAGATAAAATAATAACCAATCTATTCTTGCAAGAGCGCACGCTGAGTGTTTTCTTCTCTCTCTCTCCAGGTAGCGACCATATCACGCCTTAATCAAGATAATAATATGGATAATTGACCGAACCCGCTTGTTATACTGAGCTGGGGAACGTTGGTCCCGCTCCACCTTATAATTGTTATAAGACAGAGCAGGAAATTGGGGAATACCAGATTTCCCGTGCCGCCCAAACGAGGAGAGTGCATGATGATGCATCATCTTCGGGTGTGTTCATTATATAGAACTGTTTCTCAGTGTCCTTCACGTCCTGGGTATGTGATACCAGATCAGGATCCCAGATATGTAATCTGTTACATAGGGCTATAGATAGGTATAGAACTGAGAACGGGTGATAAGTTTCATGAGGCAGAAAACGGGGCAAGAGTTGCAGCCAAGTCTGTTGGTCACTGTCACCCTGTATTACAATACATTGATTCTGAACGAATGTTATTAGATACCGAACCTGATATACAAAATCATATCAGTCTCTTTATTAGTAAAGAAATGATAAAATTTTGTATTGTTGGATAATGTTTTGAACATTTCCTATATCAAAAGTTGATCGGTTCAGGCACGTTATCTAAAAGCATTAATGTTCTAAATCAAACCACAGTTCTTAGTATACGGAACACACACAAGAGGAAGAGTTCAGAAATGAACGAATCCTTCTTGAGGCATTGTAGACTAGCTCATATCAATGCGACCCGACTGGCTGAAGTTACATTTAGATGCATATTTAAATTAGTTTGAATTTACATCTTGTGAAACTCGCCAGTCATTGTAAGTGCACGGCGGCGCCCCGGCCGTCAATCCGACGCCGGAATGCGGAAGCGGTGAATAACTTTAAATTTTGCGGACTTTGCAAACCGGCACCACCGCGCACTTTAACCGGATCGAACCATTAACAAGTCTACGCTACAAAAAGAAAGGGAAGAGATGTATACCGACGATCCAAGTCCTCCGGTCTTCATCTCCACTCCGATCTCCTCGCGGGATCTCCGTCCCCTCCTCGTCGCCGGAAGTGCACCACATCGCCTACTTCTTTTACGGGCTCCCACCTCAATGCCGAGGCAACTCGGGCACGAAGCCGGCTACTCGACGTGCCCAAGATATGCTGTAGGAAGTGTAGTGTAGAGGCTACTTGTCTCTTTTGGGGTTAAAGAGGTTGCCAAGTTGGAGGAACATTGCACAAGAATTTTTCCATGGATGGATGCTAAGAGAAAAGAGAGCATCATTGGAAATGAGCTCGGCCAGATACATATTTGCTCACTGGAAAAAAATCATCAAGCAAGCACTCACTTACTTGCTGTGTAAAGAAAAAAAATGAGCCCATTTAAGCTCTTTCATTTTTTAAAGCCAAGAATCACACAGCACACACACACACTAATAAATTAATGCTAATAAATTAATGCCTCACATGAACATTCCTGCATACAAACAATTTTAGCACACTCATTTTAATCCCATTCCACTTCAAGAACAGTGGCCGGCCCAAACTCTTTCACAAATTCAATTTCCAACACAAAATCACAAACCCATACTCATTAAATTCCATCATATCAAACCTTTTGCAATAAACCCCTCCTCAAAGTGTTATTTGCAAACTTGCAAATAACCCCCTCCATCGGAAAAGTCCGGCCGGGAAAGAACAAAGGAAAACCGGCCGGAACGGAATGCAAACTGGCAACCCCAGAAAACTGGTCCCGTAATAAATTACAGGAAAACCCCAATACTGTGCATACACACCCGCATCTGTATTCCGACCGAAATACAAATGCAATGAGACAAAATCTACACTGTACTAAACTAGTACCGGCTTAAACCAAAGCCGGCTAGTAAAAAACCGTTCGATCCTGATCCGTGCAATACCGCACGTATCTGATCGAACCCTGCCATATAAATCCATACGGCCACTAGTACAAAACTGTCCGATCCTGATCCGTGCAATACCGCACGTATCTGATCGGACCCTGCCATATCTCCATACGGCCTCTACAGCGTTTCGCCCGAAAGCTGAGTAACTGAAAGTGTGGTAGACTCTAAAGACTCGTCAATACAATGGCTGTGGATTTAACCACTAGCCCGTCAGAGGTATAAGCCAATACGTAACGGGCAACCAGCTATTGACTAAAAGGGACGTCGATGAGCGAACTCATCCTGACACCCTACTGAGCCTGTCAGTGACAATATCCGTGCAGTCCGGTCCGTTCGTCTATGAGTATCGCATGGCGGGCCTAGGGGGTTGGTAAAAGTCAGACCCCCAAAAGCGGTACAAGTCGTGTCGGAGTGTAGCCCAGAACACCCTGAGATACTACTGGAATACCTACCAGTAAATCTCCTTGCCTTGGCCAAGGACTTTGTGTAATGGCTCTCCTAGACACAGCACGACCTCACCCCCAATACCGGGAGAGACGAACCCCTGAAGATACGCTCACTGCCTCCATGTGGCTCGGGACTGTACCCAACTAAAACCTGTTTGCACGACTCCTTTGAGCCGTGGTAGGGTAGTAATCAAAGTACAGTGGGAACTCACACGAGACAAATGACGATCCCCAGGTCGATGAACTAACCTGCACACATGTCACCAGGGAACTGCCATCTGACGTCTGGTATATGACCAACTAGCATGTTCCCGGCGAGTCCTGTCCAGTGTACTCATAACCCAATGAGCACCTGTATACATCTTAGGTGATCCAACTGACACCAGTGGCTTGTGAGACCGGCCACCGCCCCTCGTCGGGGTCTCGACTGTATACACTAGTCTACTAATGGAGTATCGATGCCCGGTCTCGAAACTCCCACGACTAGGGACCTTTTAAGGATATGCTTGTAGACCCCCAGCTCCCACTTATATGATCGCCCTCATACTGCTGGTGGTCAAGCAAGAATCCTAGGGGCTCTATCAACGTGTAATAGCGACGTGTCATGTCACCTAAAGCAGTACACGATGATAAAGGTAAACCAGATAGCATACTATCATCTCGAGTAAGACTGTCCTACCGGGATAGGTCCTCCCTCAATCATTACAATCACGTACCTGTGACCTAATAATTGACTCTGAGGGCACTATCTCCAACAATCTCCCACTTGCACTCAAGGCTAATTATTGCGATGTCGCATACTCACAGCCCGTGTGATACCGAACATCCAACTCCTCTACTAGTCAGTCTCACAAAGCTCGTTTGCGGAACTATTGCGTTCGAGGAATAGCCTCAGTGAGTGGATCCGCTTAGTTGTTTCTTTCTATGTCTCTCTATATCTCAAGTTCGCGGAGAAAGCCATCTCCCGAAATGAGCAATACCTGTCTTAGAATGTGTCTGGATGTCTGATGGGACATAGCTCATAAATGAACTCCAAATCCAAACTTCTTAGACTGTATCGACAACTGAACTTAATCAGTGTCCTGCGCCATGCCTCCCTCAGTATCGCCTTGGATCACCTGTCCAAAATACTGCCCCTCGTCTGAGGGAAAACTATAACTCTGATAACCTCCTTGTCGTCCATGTCACCTTGGAAGCCTGGAATGATAACCGTCTCCCGAATAAGGCTGTCGTTATCATATCCCTAGAACATTCACTTATGTTCTAAAACTGCTTCCGACTGTTTCTCCAGGATTGGATCAATGTCAACTTATTGCATCTAGTGCAAGAACAACATCTGGTGTGGTACTTGACATCTCATGATTGACTCAATTGCCTAAGCAAGTGATCTGCCAATCATGCACATCCCTCTCCCCTTTAGTCTGTAAGACACCTTTGGAGAGGGTGACTCCATCACCTGCAGGTACACTACCGTGCCAGGAGTCGTCCATTCTAAATACTCTTAGAATGCTGTCAAAGTACCCTGATTGGGAAACCACCCAAATCTAGATCTAAAACCATAGATCTAGTAACCAGTATGTCTGATATAATACCCAATTCCTATGTGGAGAAACAACTGTGTGACGACCAAAGTATAACCGATTGTAGTGTAGGAGTTTCTTTTCCTACTCTGTGTATATCATCCAAATACCAGGATATCACACCCTACTACCTTCTCAACAGATCCATCCCCTATTCTGATGAAGTCAAACCCATGACTGTCACGTCAGAAATAGATGATCTATCTCCGCTACATCTGCTTTAGTCTATAAATAGACATAAGCTACCTGTCCACCAATGCTTCCGCTGCTCCCACTGACTACGACAACCCTCTGGCAGAGTCATATAGACATACACTTCTAAAACTGGTTTAGAACGACGCTATACTCATCCTCCCGCCTGGTTCCGCAGCCTGGAACAACAGCAATGGTAATTATGGGTAAACAAGAACTTCCCTGTCACCGTCCTTGAGGCTACCGTAGTACCTCTCGGGTGCCTGAAGTTACCCACCATATCTGCGGAGTGGCCAATGGAATGTCAATCCAGATTGAATCTTTAGGTTCCTTATCAAATCTTCAGTAATCGTTTGTGGTTCTGGAATCACTTCCAGTTCTACCATACTCCCACTACTGTTTTCTGAAAAAATCCATTTTTAATAAAACTGTGGCGAGTCTAGAACAATATTGCTATTGTTCATCCAGATGGTAGAAAGTCAACCCGCGTCATAGCCTGGGTCAACCCACAAACAGCCATTACAGAAACGTGCCTCGAGTTATCCAGTGTCTGGTTTTAATCATAAACCGGACAACTCCCCGTACCTTAACATCGTTAAGATATGAACTGTTCTATATCCAATATAAAAAACAGAGGCACTGATTTAATTGAACCAGATTCAAATCATGCAGCTGTCTCCAGTGCATGTCAACTAAATGGAGAGAGGCCGATCAGCGTTACTCAACTTAGGAATGCTTCCAATTATGAGTAACCTGAAAGAGAAGCAATTTCTCTTTATCATTACTATCAACTGAATACCATACACAAGTATCTACATCTTCGATCTCTTTGAAGAATCCCGATACTTGCTATACCTGGTTCTCTACTCTATTCAAATACCTGTAACTTCTCAAAATTCGGACCCTGTGTTTCCACGAAACACCGGTCTAAAAACTAGAGAAGTCATAAGTAAACCGAATATAGTACGAGGACCTACCCCTCTGTCCTGATGGACCCTGGACAACATACAATACTCTGTATAAGTCCCTTGAGTCTGATAACTCATTCACTGTGTGCCGTAGGTTGAAAACTGTACTTATGGTTAAGAAGAATTACACCGCTGTTTAATGCTCCTTACCTAACCATCCACTGATATAGGTAAATGTCGTAGACATAATTTCAGAAAGGTATATCTCACTCTATGAAAATAGACGTACAGATATATCAATTTGAAATTGGTGCATAACAGCGGATATTCAAAACCAGATATTTGCCGACCGGCAAACAGCCCAGGTGATTTCCTCAAATATCACCGATTACAACGAATCCCGATATAATGAGGATGATCACCCAATTCCCAATAACTTACTCCCACTCATCATCTGTAAAACTATACAGATGTGAGAATCAAACTTGGTAAATACATACCCTGGAGTAAGTATCTAATCGGGAAATCAGTTTTCCTTTAACATTACACAGTGAAACTGAAACATTGAAATGTTCCGATGGGGTATTCTGGTATTCCTAGTAATGCCTCTTCCAGATTCACGACTATAACCGTATAGTTCTTTGCCACCTCTCCAAATCCCTTCATATGTCTTTAGTCTTTGCCTTCTGCACACCCCTTAGGCCAAATGGTTTTCTTCCTTCCCTACCGTTCGGCACCAGCCTATGGTTTGGAAGAAGACTATCCAATAAGCATAATGGGTGTACTGTCCCAATCCTAGGAACACTCGCAATGCGAGAGAAGGTGAAGATAAAAGACACCTGAATGTACTTTATTCCTATTTCTCCTGAACCAGGATCCATCCCCGAACTGGAACAAGTTCCTTTCGAGTTCGTATATAACCATACGATGGATTATCCAAATAAACTGTGGATCTTCGTAGTGATACGGAGTGTCCTGGAGAAATACAAAGGTGATGTGGGAGTGGTAACGAAATATTTGGTTTGGTCGTGAATATCTGTTGCAATTTACTTTGCCCTCTTACTAATCCCTTGCTTTGTCTGAACTTAATACCTTCTGCACACCATCGTTATGCTAATTGGTTTTCTTCATTCCCTACCGGTCGGCACCAGCCTAAGGTTTGGAAGAAGACAATCCAATTTGCGTAATAGGTGTACTACCCCTAAACCAAGGAGTACTCGTAACCTGAGAGAGGGTAGAAGGAAAAGACAACTGAATAATCCTATCCGTTTTCTCCAGAACCGGAAACCATCCTCGAATCCCTTCGAGTTCGTATCTAACCATACGATGGTTTTGTCCAATGGAAGTGGACGTTCGTAGTAATACGGGGTGTCCTGGAGAAAAGGGTAAAAGTAGGAGTGGCAATGAGGTCTGCAACTCTGACAATCCAAAAGCCAGTGTTTAAGAAGGTTCGGTCAACTTGGTCACTGAGTCAAAGTCTTAGGGTCGGGTCAATGGTCGCTGCCAAAGAGAGAGAGAAAAGAAACACTCAGCGTGCACTCTAACCTAGATCAGAATGGTTACCAATTTATCTAATCTGGAATCCTCCCACTGTACCGTCAAATTCTCCTCCAAACCTGAAAGAAGAATTAGTCGGGATCACCCGAGGAGTAAACTAACTCATCAGTGGGAATCGGGATCCAACTCTCATCGCGTGACAACGTGACGGAATCCGCTCACGGTGTCACACTCCAGAAGGTATGCGCATATCTGGTAAGTTTCAGTTCTTTTGAAACTCCCGATGTGATTTCTGCCCCATGCTCTTATGACCTTGACTAAGGCCAACAAATCATAAGTCACATGTCAAGTTCTACCCGTCATTGTCCAGGTTGATTTGAACCCACCCGTACAAGCCCTTGACTAAGGCCAACAAGGCTATACGACTGTCCCAAACCAACGCATCTATCTATGCAGCATATGAATACCCAATAGCTACCAAACACTGTGCCTTGACTAAGGCCAACAAACACAGCTTGAATACTATTGACTACCCATATGAAACGACGGAGGGCTACGAATGGTTTCTGGCGAAAACCTTTAACGTAATGAACTTGATATCGTTGAAGGAACGGATAGCTTTTTAGAAAATATAGTGACGAAAACCTTTACTAAAGAGGTCACTCCCGGTGAAGGGATCTCGGCTCTTTCCCCGTAGAATGGGGTGCTGGATATTCATAACCGAATATCACTGTGCAAAGCAAAAGTAATCGGCTATAGTGAAGTTAATGCCCTGACGCAAACTTTTGTCCAAGGGGTCACTCCCGGTGAAGGGATCTCGGCCCTTGCCTCGTCGACTGAGGAGCAGGATATTCCAAATGAATACCACGATGCAAAACAAAAGTGAACGTCCTTGCAATAACAGCTTTTTGAAAAGTGTTCCAACAACATCAGATTAGGTTTGTTTTTAACTTGCATTGATCCGAATCAATGCAGTCCCATCAATTGATCTCACCAAAAAGAACGAAAATATACTGATGTACGTATATGCCATCCGCATTCGCCACTGGGTCCCGTCATCACCCGTTAGGTTAGCTAACTAACGGCAGAGCGGGGAATGGACTAGCGCGGATGAAAAACATATACAACATCTACTAATATATATACCAATATATAGTATTTCGCTCAAGGCGTGAATAAAATGCAACATCACAGAAATGTACAGCATCACAGAACAATACAGATATCTGGGATCCCCGGGTTTCACAGAGCCATTACTGAAACCCGACGTTCCCCTGGTCGTGTGGATAGCCTGTGCAATGAAATCCTAGACCCCTACGGGCGCGGCAAGTCACCCGCCAAAACCTGAAGCGAGGCAGCCCCCTTCAGCGCCGTGAATGGACCACCCAGCACTTCACGGAATCCGGCAACTTGGGCACCCCTCCTGGGTCAACCTGTACCCCCTACGAGTGCGGCGAATAGCCCGCCAATCCTAGAGCGAAGCCCCCTCCGTCTCAATGCCATGAGATGCGGGCTTGTTGCCCTCCAGAACCCGGCTATCCGTGCACCCCTCCGCGGGGCAATCCTAGTACAGAAAGTAAAATATACATACACCGGGTACATCGACCGCAACCAGGTCGTGCCCCAAAAGAATAATACAATCAGGCAGTGACGGCAGTCCACATGTCGGACGCTCGCCCCGCAATATCAAATGTACATAATACAACAAAACAGTACTAGCATTGCATCCAGGCTATCCCCCACGACCGATCCGCAACATCACAGCAAATACATAGAACATCAACGTGAAAGTCACGTTCGCAAATCCGTCTAACCGGGCTATAGCAGTTAGACCGGATTTACCGATCGAGTGACATTCACGGTCGCAGATATAATGTAAATACTGTGAAAAATGTGTTTAAAATTTTCCGATTGATCAAACATTAACAAGTGGGCCCCCAAACAAAACTGTAGCAACCACAGAAAACCTGGGCCCAATTTTAATATTCCAAAAACCACAATTATCACTCAGAAACACACTGAAAAAATTTGGGGTGGTGAACAGTAAAATCCGCGGCGGAAGCGCGGCCAAAGCAGGGATTTGGCCGCCCTTCCGCGGCGGTATGGGGAGATCGAGGTACCAAATTTTTACAGTGTGCTTAGTTTTCCCTGCACATCATTCTGAGACCACCTGAAAAATTTTTGGACTCAAAAAAAATTCGACAGAAACTGATGTGCAAAGAAATACGGGTTTTCGGGATTTTGTTCGATCGGAAACGTAAAACACATTACACAAAAGCTAGACGAAGTTAATGGCGAGGCTCTGATACCACTGTAAGTGCACGGCGGCGCCCCGGCCGTCAATCCGACGCCGGAATGCGGAAGCGGTGAATAACTTTAAATTTTGCGGACTTTGCAAACCGGCACCACCGCGCACTTTAACCGGATCGAACCATTAACAAGTCTACGCTACAAAAAGAAAGGGAAGAGATGTATACCGACGATCCAAGTCCTCCGGTCTTCATCTCCACTCCGATCTCCTCGCGGGATCTCCGTCCCCTCCTCGTCGCCGGAAGTGCACCACATCGCCTACTTCTTTTACGGGCTCCCACCTCAATGCCGAGGCAACTCGGGCACGAAGCCGGCTACTCGACGTGCCCAAGATATGCTGTAGGAAGTGTAGTGTAGAGGCTACTTGTCTCTTTTGGGGTTAAAGAGGTTGCCAAGTTGGAGGAACATTGCACAAGAATTTTTCCATGGATGGATGCTAAGAGAAAAGAGAGCATCATTGGAAATGAGCTCGGCCAGATACATATTTGCTCACTGGAAAAAAATCATCAAGCAAGCACTCACTTACTTGCTGTGTAAAGAAAAAAAAATGAGCCCATTTAAGCTCTTTCATTTTTTAAAGCCAAGAATCACACAGCACACACACACACTAATAAATTAATGCTAATAAATTAATGCCTCACATGAACATTCCTGCATACAAACAATTTTAGCACACTCATTTTAATCCCATTCCACTTCAAGAACAGTGGCCGGCCCAAACTCTTTCACAAATTCAATTTCCAACACAAAATCACAAACCCATACTCATTAAATTCCATCATATCAAACCTTTTGCAATAAACCCCCTCCTCAAAGTGTTATTTGCAAACTTGCAAATAACCCCCTCCATCGGAAAAGTCCGGCCGGGAAAGAACAAAGGAAAACCGGCCGGAACGGAATGCAAACTGGCAACCCCAGAAAACTGGTCCCGTAATAAATTACAGGAAAACCCCAATACTGTGCATACACACCCGCATCTGTATTCCGACCGAAATACAAATGCAATGAGACAAAATCTACACTGTACTAAACTAGTACCGGCTTAAACCAAAGCCGGCTAGTAAAAAACCGTTCGATCCTGATCCGTGCAATACCGCACGTATCTGATCGAACCCTGCCATATAAATCCATACGGCCACTAGTACAAAACTGTCCGATCCTGATCCGTGCAATACCGCACGTATCTGATCGGACCCTGCCATATCTCCATACGGCCTCTACAGCGTTTCGCCCGAAAGCTGAGTAACTGAAAGTGTGGTAGACTCTAAAGACTCGTCAATACAATGGCTGTGGATTTAACCACTAGCCCGTCAGAGGTATAAGCCAATACGTAACGGGCAACCAGCTATTGACTAAAAGGGACGTCGATGAGCGAACTCATCCTGACACCCTACTGAGCCTGTCAGTGACAATATCCGTGCAGTCCGGTCCGTTCGTCTATGAGTATCGCATGGCGGGCCTAGGGGGTTAGTAAAAGTCAGACCCCCAAAAGCGGTACAAGTCGTGTCGGAGTGTAGCCCAGAACACCCTGAGATACTACTGGAATACCTACCAGTAAATCTCCTTGCCTTGGCCAAGGACTTTGTGTAATGGCTCTCCTAGACACAGCACGACCTCACCCCCAATACCGGGAGAGACGAACCCCTGAAGATACGCTCACTGCCTCCATGTGGCTCGGGACTGTACCCAACTAAAACCTGTTTGCACGACTCCTTTGAGCCGTGGTAGGGTAGTAATCAAAGTACAGTAGGAACTCACACGAGACAAATGACGATCCCCAGGTCGATGAACTAACCTGCACACATGTCACCAGGGAACTGCCATCTGACGTCTGGTATATGACCAACTAGCATGTTCCCGGCGAGTCCTGTCCAGTGTACTCATAACCCAATGAGCACCTGTATACATCTTAGGTGATCCAACTGACACCAGTGGCTTGTGAGACCGGCCACCGCCCCTCGTCGGGGTCTCGACTGTATACACTAGTCTACTAATGGAGTATCGATGCCCGGTCTCGAAACTCCCACGACTAGGGACCTTTTAAGGATATGCTTGTAGACCCCCAGCTCCCACTTATATGATCGCCCTCATACTGCTGGTGGTCAAGCAAGAATCCTAGGGGCTCTATCAACGTGTAATAGCGACGTGTCATGTCACCTAAAGCAGTACACGATGATAAAGGTAAACCAGATAGCATACTATCATCTCGAGTAAGACTGTCCTACCGGGATAGGTCCTCCCTCAATCATTACAATCACGTACCTGTGACCTAATAATTGACTCTGAGGGCACTATCTCCAACAGTCATGTCACAAAGATAAGATGACCATAGCTCCGTTTACTGGAAACAGAGAAAGAGTTAGTGAACTCTTGGGATGATACATGTTGATGTATGTAGGTCCCCTGTCTACACATGCCAGGACTGGTTCTTTATACTTCATTACGTTCTCTGATGATCTTTCGAGTTTCAGACCTATGTTCCTGTTGAAACACAAGTCCGAACCTTTTGAGATATTCACAGAATATAAGTTAAAAGTAGAGAACCGAAATACGGGTATAAGTATTATGTCCTTTGATGTGATCAGGGAGGAGAATACTTGTGCATGGAATTCCTGGACTATTCTAAAGGAGAATGAGATTCTCTCTCAGCATTACTCCTCTGTATACACCATTGCACGATGGTATGTCGGGGCGGAGCAATCACACCCTATATGATAAGGTGTGCTCTATGATGAGTACTACTGAGTTACCTTTTTCCTCAAGGGGTTATGCACTTGAGAAGCTGCATACCTATTGAATAAGGGTTCCAATCAAATCAGTAGCCTACCACTTCATATGCGATATGGAAAGGGAAGAGCCCATGTCTTAAGCTAGTTAAGATTTTGGGTTGACCGGCCTATGTCTAAAAGCAAAATCCGGACAAGCTCGAGGCAAGATCTGTTATGTAGAACTGGAAATGTTCCAGCTATACAAACTGCAGCTGATGATTTGAAAGAACCAATGGATTCAATAGTTACCAACGAACCTCAGCCTCTCCGCCGATCTAGTAGGGTTCCTCACCCACCTGAGAGATACTTCGGTTTCTCTATGACAGTGGGAGCGAGGATTACATCATAAGATGATGACCCAACTAGTTTCGAGCTGGCCATCAGGAGTGGGACTCTGTAAGAATGGCTGGATGCTTAGTGAACTGAGATGGAATCGATGTACACCAACAAAGTATGGACTTTAGTTGCTATATCTGAAGGGTTAAATCCCCATCAGGAGCAAGTATATCTTGAGAAGATTACTTGGTGTAGATGGAAAAGTTGAGACTTTCAAAGCTAGACTTGTTAAATGTTTGCATCATTGACCAGGTGTGGATAATGATGAAACCTTTTCAAGTAGCTATGCTTAAGTCCATCCAGATCCTACTTGCCACGGCTACATACCATGACTACGATATCTGGTGGTTGGGTGTCATGACAGCTTTTCTAAATAATGTTTTAGAAGAGGGAGTCTATAAGTACACAGCCAGAGGGCCTCGTAGACAGTGGGAGCAGCGGAAACGTGTGCAAGATGCTTTATAGGATAAAGCAGGCATCGCGGAGTTGGAACGTCTGTTTTGATGAAGTACTCAAAGAGTTTGACATCATCAAAATGGTAGATGAACCTTGTATAAACAAAAAGGTAGTAGGGAGTATGGTGACGATCCTCGTAGAGTACGTGGATGACATACTCTTGATAGGGAAGTAGTTTCCTATGCTACGATCGATCAATCTCCGAATATCATAAAGATTCTCCATATAGGATCAAAGTGATACCTCCTAAATCCTGGATTTTGGATCTATGCGATAGATCTAATTGGATGTTAGGATTCTCACTAGTTGTAGTGAGATGGTATCAACCGATCCTGGGGAGAATCACTGGAAGGGTTCCAGGGTGATAAAGACGACTGAATGTCAGTCACAGGCATTGTCTTTACCCTCAGTAAAGGGACGGTATATTGGAAGAGTTCCAAGCTAGATACCGTGGCATACTAGACGATAAAGGTTGGATACATCGCTACTTAAGATGCTACCAAAGAGGCTGTTTGGGTGTATATTGGTTCATGAGATGAACTATGTTCCTCCCATTGTGTGACAATGGAGTTATGGCTTATGCCGAGGAACGCCGGTCCCATCAGTGATCCAGACATATTCTAAGACAGTATCACCTGATCATGGAGATGGTTGATCTCTAAGGGATCGAGGTTAGGAGAGTAGACTCAGAGGACAGCACGGCGGATCCACTCACGAAGGCCTATTCCCAGAGAGAGACTTTTATGGGATGGTTGAGTATGAGATACTGCAACCACTGCTACAGATGGCCCTAGTGCAAGTGGGAGATTGTTAGTTATATGTATGCCCTAGAGGCCATTACTGTACATTGGATGTATATTGTAGTGGATGCTGGGACATATATAGGGAGGACTTTCTTGCTCGACATGATAGTATGCTATCTGGTTGCTCTTTACCTTAACGTGTATACTGATTGTCTCTCTGTTACATGTTGGTAAAGCCCTTAGGATGTGTACTTGACTACCTGGACTATGATGCAGATCATACTAGTGGGGACAGATAGTCTATAAGTACATCCTTCAAAGTCCCTAGTCGTGGGTGTATCGAGACAGGGCATCGATATACCAGTGTAGACTAGCGTATACCTTCTCGACCTATACAGATGGGCGATGGATGATCCCATATCCATTGGTGTTTGACATCAGAGATGATATACGGGTGCTCAGTAGAGACTGGGTACACTGGACGGACTCGCCGAGAACTCCCAGATGGTATTATACCTCACGTCAGATGGCAGTTCTCTGGTGACACTGGTACAGAGTAGTCTGTTGACCCGAGATCGTCATAGAGTCTTGTGTGGTTCCCACTGTGCTTTGATTTCCATCTTACCACGTCCAAGAGGGCGTGCAAAACGGTGGTTTTTGGGTACAGTCCCGAGTCACATGGAGGCAATGAGCGATAGGAGGGGATTCGTCTCTCCCGGTATAGGGGGTTGATGTTGCGCTGTGTTCGATTGGCTATAACAGGAAATCCCTGGCCAGGGTTGCTGAGATTTACTGGTAAGTGTTACCAGTAGTTTCTCGAATTGTTATAGACCTCATATCGACACGACTTATCGAGCTATTGGGGTCTGACGTTTACCACCCCTAGGCGAGATATGCGACATATCAGACGATCAGACCGGACTGTACGGTAGTGTTACTGGTTGGATTCACTGGAGTGTGAGCGGGCTTGCTCGTCGATCTTCAGATCTCTCAATACCCGGGTGGCCGTTATGTTTAGCAGACCGCTTGCGGCTTGTGGATGCTTGATATGATCATCACCTGCTGCCGGCGTATTGACGAGTCTTTAGAGTCCTACACAGAGCTTTCCTGGTTCAAGCGAAACGAAATAGGAGCGCATATGAGATATGTGCGGGACCGAGAATAATACGTGTATGTGATACCGTATTCCATTCTCGCGATGAATGTGTCGAATGGTTGTATGCGATATAACCTAGTTATCGAATCAAGGATTGATTCGATAAGCCGATATATTGTATACTAGTCGGTTGTGTGCGACATGACCGGATCATTGAATCAAGTGTTGATTTAATTATTTAATGCATAATTATATATTTGATATATTACTTTGCATTAACTAGTATCGGTTCACTTTAAATGGATTTTCTCACTCGGATGTGCGCATTGCATATGCGATATGATTTTGTGCACTTGCTTGTATCATGTTTGATGATGCATGCCTTTTGGTTAAGTGTAAAGAATTAAACCTTGGTTAATGAAATGGTTAGGGTTTACTATTTCCTTATTCATTTATTCATTTATTTATTCTTTTGGAAATAGAAAAGCAAATGAGAAAATGGTGGCTTGTTTTCTTTTGTTCATAAAGCTTCATGAAGACTTTGACCAAGTGACCATTTTGTCTCATGCTTAACCCTAACCATCCCACTAACCATGATTTATTCTCTACACTTGACCATGGTTTGGTCATGATAAGTATTCTTTTAATTTTATTTTTGGAATTAACTTATCATAGCTTTATCTTCTTCTTCTTCTTCATCTTCAATGAAGAAACCTCCACTTCATCAATGGTGATTGATGAAGATGAGTGAGAAATCCAATTCTAAAGTCTACCCACTTCCTATTTCTTCATCCTCTACCTCTTGCCAAGTAGTAGAGTGTGTTTCCTTCACAAGTTTTCAAGGCTCGGTGAAGGTGGAGCTTGATCTAGTAATGCTTCGATGTAGATCATCTTCGGCACGTTGTCGATGACCTAGCCCGTCCATTCTCCGATGAAGCCGACGCTAGAGCCCGGGATCCGTCTTGGACAGCGAGGAGACTTCATTGCAGAGCCGTGGAGGTGGAGCACCGGATCTACAAAGGTTGTATATCCGTATTCTCATAGTTAAGTGTTAACTATTTAGCTTTTTCGCCTAGTTTTCTAGCAAACGATCCGTAGTCGGGTTTCTCGGCACCTAGATTTTTTTGAAATTGGCATGGTTGATACCTTGTGAGACCTCATTAGGATGCCTAGGAACCCTACAGTTGCAAGATCAAGTTAAGGTAGAGAGCTCAAGGGGGAAGCTAAGCAAAAGAATGATACAAAAATACCCCTCATCTTCATTTAACATCCACTCAAAAGCTCTCACAACAATTTCATAGAGGAAAGAATGAAGAAGAAGAAGTAAACTAAAAACTAACAAAAAGTGGGCATAAGAATGAACATCCATGGCTTGGCAAGTTCTGGGCAATTTATAGGCAGGGAACTGGAAACCTAAGGCAACAATCTGCTTCCTTATAAAATTACCAAACAGCCCCTAAAAGATCTCCTACTGATGAGACCATACAGCCGCGGATCCGCGGCCTAAGTGTGCTTATGCCGCGGAACCGCGGCCCTATAGAGGAATTGGATCTTCATCTTTTGTCGGTTTCCTCGGTTTGTGGTCCTCTTCAGTGTGGTATAGTACTTTTTTCAGAAGCTCTTCACAATTCTTCCAGAATTTCAGTAGATCAAAAGGTGATGTGATGTGGATCTTTTGCCATGATTTTCTCGAGCTCCGCGTAGATATGTTGGATCTTGTGTTGACATTGAGCTTTGTGCATGAAAATGACATTGATTTGCCATTTTGTCCCTTAAACTGGTGTGTGACAACATACGAATAGAGAGCGGAGACCCGTGTTTTATTTGTGGTTGGCAGTAATCCGGAATTTGTCGTACTTTTCCATGAATTTCACTGTTTAGACCTGAGAACCAGTATTCTGCAAATATGTAGCAAACACAAAGCGCCTGCCTATAAACAAACGAGCGTAAGAATGGGCGGTATAAAATGCAATATTCTGGTATGAGCACGACTCTAGAGGTTATGCTTGTGCGTGCGTTATTGTTGTCGGCAGTTGGTATCGTCATTCGCCAGTGTTAGAGTTCTTCTTCGATAGCTGTTATCAGGAGATACTCAAATTGGCAACCTTTGGGTTTTGTTTGTTAGGTAGTGTCATTATCCAGTCTGTTTTTTTCTGACTCTGCGTAGTAGGATTTTTGGACCCCAGCTAGTCTAGAGACGTCGGAGATGATCCAGTTGGTTCAGGTCAGGATGATGACAGTCCCGTGCGGACAAAGGTCTTATGCCGACCTTGGTGGTCAAAGACTTGGGTTCGCAGTGGGAGATCATGTATTCCTACGGACTTTCCGATGAATGACGTGTTGAGTTTTGGGAAGATTATCCCAGGATTGTAGGTCCTTTTGAGATCCTCAAGCGAGTTAGTTTCGTTGCCTATAACTTGGCACTTTCGTCCAGATTATTGACTATTCACCCGTTTTCTTTGTGTTGATACCTTGCAATTACCTTCATGACTTTCTCCCATGATTCAGCACCAGACCAGTTGTTTGGACTCGATCTTTTCGTTCGTCGGCAGCCATTTGTGTTAATGGCTCAGCAGGTGGAGAAACTTCGGTCAAGGGTCTTACCATCTGTAGAGAGTTTTCTTGGACGTAGCCATATAGTGAGGTGGTCACTTGAGAGGCTGCGAGCGAGATATGAGACTTTGTAATCTTTTCCTTGAAGGTACGCTAGTGAGAGTTTTAAATTCAGGGACAAATTTTTATAAGGGGGAGATTGTAACGTTTTAGAAATCGTTATGTGAATTTTTCCGTTTTTGGGTAAAATTGTCGGTATTTTCCGTTTTAAACCGACTGTGATCAAACGACCATATAGACTTGCCAGCACCTAGTTTAGCTAAAATAAAGCTAGTGCGCAAGCTTTTGGGGTATATGAGATGTTTTGGTTCAATTTGAATTTTCCCAATTTTAATATTATTTTAATGCGGTATTCGTATTTTGGGAAATTCTTCTATGTTTTCTTTTCAACAATTAAGTTTGAGTTAACCAAAACCCTTCACATAGCATCTAGATATTTTGTTGGTGCAAGGGATTTAGTTTAAAAGAAAAGAAATTAAAGGAGATGCATGCATGTGTGTGTGAATGCATTAACTTTGCATTTAATGGGAAATTTCTAGGAAACCCCTCACAAAACTCTCCCCTCCCTCTCTTGGCCGAATCCCTCTCTCTCTCTACTGCTCTTGATCTTTTCCCTTCCCTTCTTCTTCAATTCTAATAAACTAAATCCTAAAAATCCCAAAATATATCAGAAAAATCACATTTTTCTTCACTTGTGTCTCTTGGATGCCTTGGAGTTAGGAGAAGCTTGGATTTTTGAGTTCTCTTGGTTAGGTAACGATCCTTATCTGTTCTTTTTATAGTTTTTGTGGTATGTAGCTAGTTATTTTCAGTTTTAAGTGTTTAAAGTTAAGTTTTGTGCAATATATCGTATTTTAGTGTCGGTTTGTGTTATCTGTGATCTGCTATGACCTGGAAAGTGTACTAGAAAACCAAACAAAGTTGTTGTGTTGTACCAGTGAACCTAAGACCCCACCTGAGACATGAGACCCATCCCACCGGCCAGGGTCGGTGACGTATGAGGAGGATTCCGGCGAGATCGGCTCGGGGAAAGAGATTGGGTTTGGGTTTTTCTAGGTAGGTGTCTGCAGTGGTTTTGGTATATTTGGTTCTGTTTATTTGTTTAGTTTTCTCAGTATGCAAGATCTGGGATCACCTAGGTAGTTTCTAGTGTTTTGTGTCCGCGCGATACGTTATCCGACACAGATCGTGCACTTTGGGTGGTTTTGCTCTTTAGTTGTTTTCGTCGTGTCGCTACGTACGTTAGCCACAATACGAACACTTGAGAGTATGTTTTGTGTTGTTGCGTCGGTCTAATGTAGTGTGTACGTGTTTTAGGGTTATTATTAATATATGCTTGCTTTATTGTTTTGATGTGGTAGGTTCGCAGGCGGGGACTACGGACACAGCTACAAAGGGAAAACATGTGGTTTGCTACACTTAGCCAGGAGTGTTGGTGAGTTGATTTACCATCTACAGGGGAATCGCCTGCATGGCGTTATGCGTCTGGGCTAGAGATATTAACTTTGTCTCTTATTCTATGTCATGTTTAGAATTGCGCTTTTACCCTACTGCTTAGTAGATTGTTGTGCTTGGACTAGTACCCTTAGGACACTGCACATATTATTGACGACTCATGTTGCACGAGTACTGATTGTATGCCACACACACCGTCAATAATTTCCATGTCACGCACAAACCACATAATTGAAATGATATTGTCTGGTTAGGGACATTGTGACATTGATTCATATTTCTTGTCGCATATGACATATTGTTAGTGTATATGCCCTAGAGGCCATTACTGTATCATACTAGTTTGTATATTACTTGATGGAAGCTTGGGATATTCACCTTGTATAAACAATCTTGCTCAATATAGTAGTATGCTACTTGGTTTGTTTCTACTTCAATGTGTACTTGTGTTTATTTCAGTATATCACTTATACGCATTAGTGGAGCCCTTAGGATCTTTGCTTGATTACCAGCGTTGTGATGGCAGTCACACTAGTGGGGGCTGGGTAATCGATAAGCACATCCTTATACAGGTCCCTAGTCGTAGGACTATCGAGACAGGGCATCGATACTCCGGAGTAGACTAGCGTATGCGCTTCTCATCCCAGTGTGGGAGATGGTCTGTCCCACAGCCATCAGTACGTCGTACTGGAGATAGTATACGGGTGCTCGTTGGGTTACGAGTACACTGGACAGGACTCGTCGGGAACTGACAGGTTGGTATTATACCTATCGTCAGTTATCAGTTCCCAGGTGACATGAGTACAGCTTAGTCCGCTGACTTGACACTGACACTTCGCCTCGAGTGTGTTCCCACTGCACTTTGATCACTACCCTTCCACGGCTCAAAGGAGTCGTGCAAACAGGTGGTGGTTGGGTGCAGTCCCGAAGCATTTGGAGGCAGTGACGGTTAGACAGGATTCGTCTCTCCCGGTATTGGGGGTTGACATCGCGCTGTGTCTAGGAGAGCCATTACACGAGTAGTCCCTGGCCAGGGCAAGCGAGATATACTGGTAGGTTTCCAGTGTTATCTCAGGGTGTTTTGGGCTTCACTCCGACACGACTTGTACCGCTATTGGGGGACTGACGTTTTACCGCCCCCTAGGCCCGCCATGCGATGTATCAGACGAACAGACCGGACTGTACGGAGAATGTCACATTCAGACTCAGTAGGAGTTCAGATGGGGTTTCACCTCGTCAGCCTTCTTGTCGGCATCTACCTGGGGACCGTTACGCACAGCTAGTGCCGCTTGCGGTCTGTGGTTAAACCCACTGCCAGCGTAGTGTCGAGTCTTTAGAGTCCCACACAGAGGGTATTCGCCTCTGGGCAAAACAGAGTAGAGGTCGCATGGTTTTGCGACAGGGTTCGTTCTCATCCGCGCACTTGTGCACGTTTGGAGTCCGGACGGATTATACTGGCAGGCTCTGGTTTGAGCCAGATACTGGTATATGTTTTGGGGGTTGCTTTTATATCTTGGTATTCTTGTTCCTCGGAACGAGAATGCAGGTGTGTATGCACAGTTGCTTGAGGCGGAGAATGAGGTTTTTCATTAGGGTTTTCGGATCGGGTGCGTATGCACAGTTGACAGTTATCATTTTCCAAACCCTAATGGATTTGTATATTATCTATTAATAATAGTAATTAAATAAGAATTATGTTATGGTTGTTTTTTTGTTGACTTGTTGACCTTGGTTGACTTGTTGACCATTGACCACTTTCATGCCTTGAAAGTCTTCCTTGATTCATGCTTACACTTCATTTAAAGAAGCATGATAGTGGTCATTCCAAAATAACCATCAACTATTCTTATTTCAATTATTATCATTTAGATAATTCATTTTTCTTTTGCAATATGGTTGCAAGAAAGAAATTATTGAGCTCATTCTATCATTCTCACTCTCTCTCCTCATTTCATCTTCTTCTTCCTCTTGAAAAGAGAAACCTTCTCATGTGTTGAGAATCATTCTCTTTAGATAGAAAAGCAAACCCTAATCACTCTCTACTCATTCTAGGATGAAGGTTTAGCAAGCCGGAAACCCTAGTTCACTCAAAGATCGAGGAAGAGCCCAAAGGTCGAACCTTCAAGGTGGATCTATCTTCGGCAAGAAGAAGGCGACGAGAAGAGAACCATTCAAGCTTCAACAAAGAACAAGAAAGAAGAACAACAACAAGAAGAGAAGGAGTTCAAGTTTAGGTATAACCATCCTCCATAGTAGCTAACTCTCTTTAGCTTGTTAACTAGTTTTAGTTTAGACAACGATCCCGACATAGTTTAGTCCATGTTGCCTCTTGCGATAAAAATTCGTTTTTTATACCGTTTCCGCCTCCCCGTAAGTACCGGGGGTCGCAATATGGACTTACAGTGGTATCAGAGCCTAACTAAACTTAAACTAGCTTGGTAGTAAGGTGTAACGAAGTTCGGAACCGAAAAATCGCAAAACCGGAAAATCAAAACCCTAACTTTCTGTTGAAATTTTTTCTGCTCAAATTGAAAAACTTTATACTTGTAAAATCGTCTCAGGGTTTTCTAAGAACACACAAGAAAAACGATATCATGTTACCTCCAAACCGCCGCGCTTCCGCGGCCTCACCTACTCATCTGGCCGCGGAACCGCCGCAAGTTGGTGTCATCTTTGCATCGTTTTTCGTGCAGTGTTCTTCTGTGTTGGTTTTGGGATTTTTAAGATATATTATATGTACCCAGATTTTCCAGAACTGAAATTCACTTTTGGGGTCCTATAATTCCGTATTTTTTTCCGAACTTCACTGCACTTTGGCTATGTTGGTTATATCTGTGATGTTTGCATGTATTG
Organism: Agapanthus africanus; assembly: GCA_030015575.1. Classification (NCBI taxonomy): domain Eukaryota; kingdom Viridiplantae; phylum Streptophyta; class Magnoliopsida; order Asparagales; family Amaryllidaceae; genus Agapanthus; species Agapanthus africanus. Next base: position 26,620,855 of record CM057339.1, on the reverse strand, counting down.
AACGTCGGCTAATCGCTATAAGTCGATTAGTCGGGGTTATACATGATCTGTAATGTTCTGGAATGTGTATATGAATGTGTTGGACTGTCGCGGGTGAATAGCCGGGGTGGATGTGAGATGAGCTTTTGTTTTTCTTTCATTCATTGTAAATGTAAATTGATGTAATTATATTATTTGTTTGGCCGCACAACCGGGTCGGGGTTGTAGCCGTCATTGTATAATTCTTTTTACTGTTTTTGCTCCTAGGATAGACCCATGGTAGGGTGCACAAACTACCGGGAACATGGAGGGTAGTTTGCCGCACCCGTAGGGGTCTTGGGGTGGGGTATTTGCTATTCACCGCGACCGTGTTATCCGCTTTTCGTTTCAGGCTCGAAAGGAATGCGGATTGCTAGTATATCCAATGTATTCATCTGTGATCTGTAATGTCTATCATTGCTTTCTATTTAGGCGTTGCTTATGTTTTACAGCCGCGCTAGCCCAGCCCCCGCTCTGTCGTTAGTTAAGTAACCTAACGAGTGATGACGGGACCCCGTGGCGAATGCGAATGGCATAAGCGTACGTCATATTTTGGTTGTTTTCTGCAATGGTAGGAATTAAATGATGGGACGCATTAAAAGAACTAATGCAAGAATATCACGCATTAAAAGAACTAATGCAAGATAATAAACCAAGTTTAAGTCGATGGAACACTTTCGAAAAACCACTCGGTTCTTTTCAAAACTAACTTTTAAATGCGGAGCTTGAGCCACTCCTTCTAAAAGCTATCTCGTTCCATCGATTATATCAAGTTCACTACGTTCACGGTTTTACCAAAACCATTCGTAGCCCTCCGTCGTTTCGCATGAATAGGCAATAGTATTCAAGCTGTGTATTTTGGCCAAAGTCAAGGCACGGTGATTGGTAGCTATTGGGTGTTCATGTGTAGCATAGATAGATGCGTTGGTTTGGGACAGTCGTGCTGCCATTTTGGCCAAAGTCAAGGGTATGTACGGATGGATCCAAATTAACCTGGAAAGTGACGGGAAGAACTTGACATGTGACTTATGATATTTTGGCCAAAGTCAAGGTCATAAGAGCATGGGGCAAAAATCCACATCGGGAGTTTCATAAGTACTGAAACTTGCTAGATTTGCATACCATTTGGAGTGTGATGATTATGGTAGGATTCCTTCATTTTCATCACGCGATGATATTTGGATCCCGATCCTACTGTGAGTATATGCTACTCCTCGGGAAATTTCTCACTAAACGATCAATGCTATAAACCTAGTAGGTGCCTAGAAAGGTGTTAGCGGGGCTACGCCCCCAGGGAAAAGAGGTTCTTAAATTAAGGAACTTCGCGAAAGCGTTGGAAAACCTCCCTCGAAGTACCGACACTGGCCTGGCTGAACGGTTAAGCAAGTATTGTACGGTGGGATTGATCCCGGCTAATTCTTCCTTTGTGGTTTGAGGAGGGATTCGAGAGACAGTGGGAGCCATCCTGTTTAGACAAATTAAAAACCATTCTAAACTTGCAAGAGCATCGTGCTAAGTGTTTCTTCTCTCCCCCTGCAGTGACCAAATCGAAATGACTGGACTTAAGTTACTTCTAGATAAAAACATATTGACAGGGCCAAACTACAAAGATTGGCTCAGGAATGTCAAATTGGCAATCTCTTACGACAAGCTGGGGTATCTTCTTACCACCAAAGCTCCCCCCGTCCCAGGTCCCACCTCCAGCGTCGCGGATAAGGAAATCCGTAAGACTTGGGAGATTGACAGCGCGAAGGCCAGATGCCTCGTACTTGCCTCGATGGACAATGACCATCAGAGGAGGCACGAGAATATGGATTTGGAATCCATATTTCTTCATACAAAAGAACTGTATGGAGAGCAGTCTCGTATCGCAAGATACGAAGTGTCGAAGAAGTTATTTTCGACTAAGTTGGCCGTCGGATCATCGGTAGCGGACCACGTGCTTAAGATGATTGGCTACACTGAGGAGCTCGCGGAACTTGGGACCACGTTGGATAGTGAACTCTACACAGATATAATTCTCCAGTCCCTTCCATCCACTTACGCCCAGTTCATACTGAATTTCAACTTGCAAGAAAAGGAAGTTGAACTTTCAGAACTCCTCAACCTGCTGAGGAGCGCAGAGGGCACCCTACAGAAGGGTAGGGATACATCCACTTTGTTTGTAGGAGGATCTTCTTCTTCTAGGTCCAAGGCGAAAGCCAAGGGAAAGAAGAGGAAAGCCCCCGCCAAACCAAGGGGCGGTGTTAGTAAAGTGGGTGCGAAGGGAAAGGAAAAGGCAACAAAGATAGCGGGGAAGCTTGTTGGTAAAGAGGAATGCTTCTATTGTCACAAGAGTGGACACTGGAAGAAAGATTGCAGGGCTTGGAAAGCCAGGACACAGGAACTGAAGCAGGTTGCAGCTTCAGCTTCAGGTGTGTATGTTATTGAAAACTGTCTTTCTATAAACTCTACTTCCTGGGTATTGGATACCGGATCAGGATCTCATATCTGTAATTCTTTGCAGGCGTTGAGAAACCGTAGGTTTTTGAAGGAAGGTGACATGACCCTCAGAGTTGCGAACGGAGCTAGCATGGATGCTAAAGCCGTGGGGGACTATCACCTAGGAATGTCAGATGGACATATTTTGGTTTTGCGTAATTGCTTTTTTGTACCCAACGCAACTTGTAATATCATTTCTGTATCTTTGGTTTCTAAAGAAGGTTATGAATTTGCGTTTGTAAGTAATGTTGTTAACATTCACCTTAATCAAGTTCTGATTGGGTCAGGTACATTGAGCAATGGTATATACGTATTAAACCAACCACAGATTTTCAATGTCCAGAATACACACAAAAGAAAGTCACCAGATATTAATCAGACTTTCTTATGGCATTGTAGACTGGGTCACATCAATGAGAGAAGGTTGACTAAGTTACATACAGAAGGATATTTGGATCCGTTCGAATATCAATCATATGCCACTTGTCAATCCTGTCTCAAAGGAAAGATGACAAAGACTCCGTTCACTGGACACGGAGTAAGAGCGAGCGAGCTCTTGGGACTCGTACACAGCGACGTGTGCGGTCCAATGTCTACACATGCACGAAGCGGTTATTCTTACTTCATTACTTTTACGGATGATTTTTCAAGATACGGTTATGTCTTCTTAATGAAACATAAGTCAGAATCTTTTGAAAAATTCCAGGAATTTAAGAATGAAGTAGAAAAACAGACCGGCAAAAGTATCAAGATTCTAAGATCGGATCGAGGTGGAGAATACTTAAGTGCCGAGTTCCTGAATTATTTAAAAGAGAATGGGATTCTCTCTCAGCTTACTCCTCCATACACCCCGCAACATAACGGTGTATCGGAGAGACGGAACCGGACCCTATTGGATATGGTACGGTCCATGATGAGTAACGCTGAGTTACCGCGATCATTCTGGGGGTATGCACTAGAATCAGCTGCGTACCTTTTGAACCGAGTTCCTACTAAGACTGTGCCTACTACACCATATGAGATGTGGTGTGGGAAGAGACCCCATCTCAGTCACATTAAGACTTGGGGAAGTCCAGCTTTTGTTAAAAAGCAGCATGCGGACAAGCTCGAGGCGCGCTCAGTACTGTGTAAGTTTGTGGGATATCCAAAGAATTCCAAGGGATATCTCTTCTACTACGAAGAGGAACAAAAAGTTCTTGTTTCTCGTCATGCCCACTTTCTAGAACATCAGTTCTTAGAAAAAGAATTAAGTGGGAGCGCAGTAGAACTGGAAGAAATTCCAGAACCACAGACTATTACTGAAAGCTTAATGGAACCAGAGGGTTCAAATGAACAGGACATTCCTATGCCGCTCCGCAGAAGTAATAGGCAGTCTCATCCGCCCGAGAGATACTACGGTTTTCTCATAGACGGGGATAGAGAGGATTGCATCATAGACTATGATGAGCCTACTAGCTTCCAGCAGGCCGTTCAGAGCTTTGACTCGGTAAAATGGCTGGATGCAATGCGGACCGAAATGGAGTCCATGTACACCAACAAAGTATGGACGTTGGACATTGCTCCAGACGGGGTAAAACCCGTAGGATGCAAGTGGATCTTCAAAAGGAAGATTGGTGTAGATGGACAGGTTGAGACCTATAAAGCTAGACTTGTAGCAAAGGGTTTCCGTCAAAGACCTGGCTTGGACTACGACGAAACCTTTTCTCCAGTGGCTATGCTGAAATCCATTCGGATCCTTCTTGCCATTGCTGCCTTCCACGATTATGAGATTTGGCAGATGGACGTAAAAACCGCTTTTCTAAATGGAAATTTAGAGGAGTGTGTCTATATGGATCAGCCAGAGGGTTTCATTCAGAGTGGGAGCAGCGGAAAGGTGTGCAAGTTGCTTAAGTCCATCTATGGACTAAAGCAGGCATCGCGGAGTTGGAACATCTGTTTTGATGAGACGGTCAAGGAATTTGACTTTATCAAAAATCCAGATGAACCGTGCATCTATAGTAGATTTGTAGCGAGAACTGTGGTATTCCTTGTTTTATACGTGGATGACATTCTCTTAATAGGAAATGACATTCCTATGCTACAATCTGTCAAGGGTTTCTTGTCACACAGGTTCTCCATGAAAGACCTGGGTGATGCCTCTTACATCCTGGGGATCCGGATCCATCGTGATAGATCCAAGAGGATATTAGGACTTTCACAGTCCAGGTACATCGACACCGTACTGAAAAGATTCAGTATGGAAGATTCCAAGCGCGGTAACTTACCGGCTTGTCACGGGATCACCCTCTCTAAAGAGATGTCTCCCAAGACTGATTTGGAGAGGGATCGCATGTCTATTATACCCTACGCTTCTGCGGTAGGCTCTATAATGTATGCGATGTTGTGTACCAGACCGGATGTAGCTTATGCACTGAGTGTAGTAAGCCGGTATCAGTCAAACCCTGGGGAGAAACATTGGATAGCAGTAAAGAACATTCTCAAGTACCTGAGGAGGACTAAGGAGATGTTCTTGGTGTATGGCGGAAAAGACCTCCAGATTGAGGCCTTTGCTGACTCCAGCTTCCAGAGTGACAAGGATGATTCCAAGTCCATGTCGGGTTTTGTCTTTACCCTCAACGGAGGGGCGGTGTGTTGGAAGAGTTCCAAACAGGAAACCGTTGCAGACTCGACTATGGAAGCGGAATACATCGCTGCATCTAATGCCGCAAAAGAAGCTGTCTGGATAAGGAAGTTCTTAAAAGAACTTCAGGTGGTTCCGTCCATTGTTGACCCAGTACCTCTGTATTGCGACAACAACGGGGCTATAGCTTTAGCAAAGGAACCCAGGTCCCATCAGAGATCCAGGCATATCTTGAGGCGGTATCACCTGATCAGGGAGATCGTGGATCGCAAGGAGATCGAGGTTCGGAGGGTTGCTTCAGAAGAGAACACTGCAGATCCATTCACCAAGGCCCTACCCCAGACTCAGTTCGAGCGGCTGATCGAGATGATAGGTCTTCGATACGCCAGTACATGGCCTTAGTGCAAGTGGGAGATTGTTAGTGTATATGCCCTAGAGGCCATTACTGTATCATACTAGTTTGTATATTACTTGATGGAAGCTTGGGAAATTCACCTTGTATAAACAATCTTGCTCAATATAGTAGTATGCTACTTGGTTTGTTTCTACTTCAATGTGTACTTGTGTTTATTTCAGTATATCACTTATACGCATTAGTGGAGCCCTTAGGATCTTTGCTTGATTACCAGCGTTGTGATGGCAGTCACACTAGTGGGGGCTGGGTAATCGATAAGCACATCCTTATACAGGTCCCTAGTCGTAGGACTATCGAGACAGGGCATCGATACTCCGGAGTAGACTAGCGTATGCGCTTCTCATCCCAGTGTGGGAGATGGTCTGTCCCACAGCCATCAGTACGTCGTACTGGAGATAGTATACGGGTGCTCGTTGGGTTACGAGTACACTGGACAGGACTCGTCGGGAACTGACAGGTTGGTATTATACCTATCGTCAGTTATCAGTTCCCAGGTGACATGAGTACAGCTTAGTCCGCTGACTTGACACTGACACTTCGCCTCGAGTGTGTTCCCACTGCACTTTGATCACTACCCTTCCACGGCTCAAAGGAGTCGTGCAAACAGGTGGTGGTTGGGTGCAGTCCCGAAGCATTTGGAGGCAGTGACGGTTAGACAGGATTCGTCTCTCCCGGTATTGGGGGTTGACATCGCGCTGTGTCTAGGAGAGCCATTACACGAGTAGTCCCTGGCCAGGGCAAGCGAGATATACTGGTAGGTTTCCAGTGTTATCTCAGGGTGTTTTGGGCTTCACTCCGACACGACTTGTACCGCTATTGGGGGACTGACGTTTTACCGCCCCCTAGGCCCGCCATGCGATGTATCAGACGAACAGACCGGACTGTACGGAGAATGTCACATTCAGACTCAGTAGGAGTTCAGATGGGGTTTCACCTCGTCAGCCTTCTTGTCGGCATCTACCTGGGGACCGTTACGCACAGCTAGTGCCGCTTGCGGTCTGTGGTTAAACCCACTGCCAGCGTAGTGTCGAGTCTTTAGAGTCCCACACAGAGGGTATTCGCCTCTGGGCAAAACAGAGTAGAGGTCGCATGGTTTTGCGACAGGGTTCGTTCTCATCCGCGCACTTGTGCACGTTTGGAGTCCGGACGGATTATACTGGCAGGCTCTGGTTTGAGCCAGATACTGGTATATGTTTTGGGGGTTGCTTTTATATCTTGGTATTCTTGTTCCTCGGAACGAGAATGCAGGTGTGTATGCACAGTTGCTTGAGGCGGAGAATGAGGTTTTTCATTAGGGTTTTCGGATCGGGTGCGTATGCACAGTTGACAGTTATCATTTTCCAAACCCTAATGGATTTATATATTATCTATTAATAATAGTAATTAAATAAGAATTATGTTATGGTTGTTTTTTTGTTGACTTGTTGACCTTGGTTGACTTGTTGACCATTGACCACTTTCATGCCTTGAAAGTCTTCCTTGATTCATGCTTACACTTCATTTAAAGAAGCATGATAGTGGTCATTCCAAAATAACCATCAACTATTCTTATTTCAATTATTATCATTTAGATAATTCATTTTTCTTTTGCAATATGGTTGCAAGAAAGAAATTATTGAGCTCATTCTATCATTCTCACTCTCTCTCCTCATTTCATCTTCTTCTTCCTCTTGAAAAGAGAAACCTTCTCATGTGTTGAGAATCATTCTCTTTAGATAGAAAAGCAAACCCTAATCACTCTCTACTCATTCTAGGATGAAGGTTTAGCAAGCCGGAAACCCTAGTTCACTCAAAGATCGAGGAAGAGCCCAAAGGTCGAACCTTCAAGGTGGATCTATCTTCGGCAAGAAGAAGGCGACGAGAAGAGAACCATTCAAGCTTCAACAAAGAACAAGAAAGAAGAACAACAACAAGAAGAGAAGGAGTTCAAGTTTAGGTATAACCATCCTCCATAGTAGCTAACTCTCTTTAGCTTGTTAACTAGTTTTAGTTTAGACAACGATCCCGACATAGTTTAGTCCATGTTGCCTCTTGCGATAAAAATTCGTTTTTTATACCGTTTCCGCCTCCCCGTAAGTACCGGGGGTCGCAATATGGACTTACACATATAACATACCTGTATACCTACATGCTTACACATATGCTTTGATATGCTAGTTACCTGTATACTTATAGGGTATCGTACCATTAGCGATAGGTACATACACACCTAAGGACATAGCCACAGGTGTGCTTTGCAGTTCGTATTTCTATACCTGGAGGGTATATCACATCATTACTAATAGGTAGATACGTATATTTTCTGCTATACCTTCATGTGTTCACATATATCTGGCTATAGCTACGTATTTACCTTATTGATGTATTATTATGAATTGGAGATATTAGGAACCACATGATATTTATATTAACTGGTTGCAGTTAATTTGCGGCTTTTCCTTTACACGCTTACATTACAGTTTTATGTTGCGTATACTTTATTCATGGCATTGAGATATGGATTTTTCATGATGTTTTCTGGATTTGGGGACCGTGGGAGTTCATGAAATTATGCATTATTTGAAAAACCCGGTTTCTCTTGATATGACATTTCAGCATCCACCATAAGATTTATTGGTTCAGATATATATACCCCATGCGAGAAGGCGTCGTGAGCCGTATGAGGGTATATGGTGGGGCCCAGAGGTACCCTGGAGCAAGAAGATCGAAGGTCCATGCCGTTGAGCATGGCAGGAGAACCATACCATCCGGTGACATTATCAATGACTTAGCGGTTATCATGGTGATACCGTTGGGAGTCATGTACGCATGGATATGTAGAAAGACGGGAGTCAGAGCTAGGCACTCGTGCTTTTCGGATAGAGTGTGATATGTACCTATCAGGGTGCCAGTCTTAGTGACAGCACCTGATGGATCAGCATTTCTGTGTCGATACTTGACACATTGGTTTCATGATATTCTTTTTACTCCGTTGTATATATAACAGGGGATTGAGCCGCTGTTATATATGCCCTTACACCAATATTAGTGGAATGGGACGCTAATATATGTGTATTGACATTAATTATATTTTCATCCTTCGTATCATCTTTTGGTCGCGGATACCACTTCGCCTGACAGTGTGCAGTTTTCCCCAGGTGGGTTTTGTGGTTATCCGATGTTGTATTGTATATTCGTTGTATCCATGTACTCTCCATCTACCAGTATTATGTATGACTTAGTGACTTGGTGTGAGGACGATATTGTATATTATTCTGTGACTTGGAGGTTTTTATGCAGTTTTATTTATATCGTCTCTTTCTTCACTACGGCGTCGTATATCTGTTGTGGTGTTTGTTTTCCGTCTTTGGGCGTGGATTTTGCTCCTATTTGGGATGCTTTATATATATTTATATTGTACCCATTTTTGGGGCTGGTTTTTACAAAGGAGGTGCTGCCAAAATTTTAAAGAAAGAAAGTTGGACTTTTAAAGAATTTGGGTTGTGATTTCAAATATTTCAAAACTCCTATTATCACTTTCTTATTTCTTTGATGGTTTAGATTTCTGGGTTTTGGCTTTCTTTTACTGCGTTACACCTGGAGACGTTGCGTAGTATTAGGGCCGTCACGTGCCAATTTCGGGTCGTGACAATATCTCTTATATCATGGTACATCTTGGTGGAACCCGGATGAACACTATACACCGATCGATGTGCCTCCTCAAGAATCTCACACCGCAATCCTTCAGCATCTGGTACGCACTGTCTAGTCCCAAATCGCAGTATCCCCTGATCATCGATCATGAACTCGGAAAATCTGTCATGTCCAATCTGTGCCATGATCTCTAAACAACGGTCATCACTGTGCCGTGCCTCATGTATACGGTCAAGCAACTGTGGGCGTGCACGAACATGCGCAAGCTGTCCCCCGATCGGTGTGAACTCGAACTGCACTCGGCTGTCGCATAAAATCTGCCAATCTGCCAACGACTGCCTCTGCACTGCGCTCAAACAAGATAGAATACCCCCGAGCCTCCTGCTCAAAGCATCCGCCACTACATTCGCCTTGCCCGGGTGATACAAGATCTCGCAATCGTAGTCCTTTACTAGCTCCATCCAACGGCGCTGTCTAAGATTCAGGTCTCGCTGCTGAAATATATATTTTAAGCTCTTGTGATCAGTGAATATCTGGCACAACTCGCCGTATAGGTAATGTCGCGAGATCTTGAGTGCAAAGACCACTGCAGCCATCTCCAAATCGTGAGTGGGGTAGTTCTGTTCATTTTTCTTCAACTGCCATGAAGCATACGCAATCACCCTGTCATGCTGCATCAATACGCACCCTAGCCCCACTCGAGAAGCATCACAATAGACCACAAATCCGCCCGATCCTAAAGGCAATGATAACTCTGGCGCCGTAGTCAAACAAGTCCGCAACTCCTGAAAACTATGCTCGCACTCTTCCGTCCAATCAAAAGGAACTCCCTTCCGGGTCAACCCGGTCAAAGGTGCAGCAATACGGGAGAAGTCCTGCACAAATCGCCTGTAGTAGTCGGCTAATCCTAGAAAGCTGCGGATCTCCATAACTAATGTGGGTCTGGGCCAACTCTGAACGGACTCGATCTTCCTCGGGTCCACACAAATACCGTCTCGTGTAATCACGTGACCAAATAAGTCTACGCTGTCAAGCCAGAATGCACACTTGGAGAATTTTGCGAAAAGCTGGTGCTCCCTCAAGGTCTGTAGTGTGATCCGCAGGTGCTGCTCTTGCTCCTCTCGGCTACGGGAATACACTAAAATATCGTCAATGAATATGATGATGAATAAATCAAGATACGGCCTGAATACACGGTTCATCAAGTCCATAAATGCTGCTGGGGCATTGGTGAGTCCGAACGACATCACCAAAAACTCATAATGGCCGTAGCGCGTGCGGAAAGCTGTCCTCGAAATATCCTCCTGTCGAACCCGCAGCTGATGGTATCCTGATCGCAAGTCGATCCTCGAAAAATGTGCTGCCCACTGAAGCTGGTCGAACAAGTCGTCGATGCGTGGCAATGGATATCTGTTCCGCACTGTAACCCTGTTCAGCTGGCGGTAGTCGATATACAAACGCAAACTGCCGTCATTCTTCTTGACAAACAGGACCGGAGCACCCTAAGGAGAAACACTGGGTCGAATAAGTCCCTTATCCAGCAAATCTTGCAACTGACCCTTCAACTCACTAAGCTCCGTCGGGGCCATCCAATAAGACGGTATAGAAATAGGCCCCGTGCCAGGAATCAGATCAATACATAAAACAATATCGCACTCAGGCGGTAGCCCAGGAAGCTCGTCAGGGAAAATATCAGGGAACTCACAAACAATCGGAACCTGGTCTAATGGAACATCTGTAGCTCTAGTATCACAAACATAGGCTAGGAATCCCGGACATCCCTTCCTCAACAGCTGTCCAGCGCGAAGAGAAGAAATCAAAATGTGAGGGGCGGCACCACGGTCCCCCTGCACAACAAAAGCCGACTCGCCGGGAAAACAAAATCTAACTGTCTTCTCGCGACAGTCCACCGACGCATAGCACGTGGCTAACCAATCCATGCCCAAAAGAACGTCAAAGTCCAACATCTCAAGATGGATCAAGTCGACAGGCAACTCTCTCTCGCCAATACGGACAATACATGATCGGAACACGTGCCTAGCAACAAACGACTCTCCTACAGGAGTGGTCACAACAAGCGGCTGATCAAGAAAACCGGATTCTCTACTCAAACTCGGCACAAAGTGTGTGGAAATGTACGAGTGCGTGGATCCGGGATCGAACAACACGTGTGCATCAACAGAACATACTGATAGGGTACCTGAGACCACAGCATTGGACGCCTGCGCGTCCTGATGCGTCAACGCGAAAACCCGTGCCTGTCCTCTGCCTGCAACTGGCGGTCCCCCACTAGCAACTGGCTGTACTCTGCCGGTAGCTGGCTGTCCTCTTCCTCGGCCACCTCGTCCTCTATGAGTAAACCCTCCGCGACCACGGCCTCTCTGTGCATGAGTCTGGCGCGGAGCAACAGTAGGTACAATAGGTAACGCCCTCTAGGGTGGAGAAGGTAGAAGTGTGACATACGGTACTGCTGCCTCCCTCGAGCGTATCTCGGTACAATCCCTGATGCGGTGATGGGGACTACCACATCCAAAGCATCAACGCGACGACTGCTGGCCCTCCTGGGGATAAGAGCTGAACATCTGACCTCGCCCTGAGTCTCTGCCACCTGTACGACATCTATCTCTGCGTCCTAATGGAAGTCTCTGTGCTGCTGTATCAGTACGAACCCTCTTCGGTCCTGGAACTACCAAAGTCTCTGCAAGGCGCTCCTCGACTAATAGGGCTACATCTATAGCTTCTGCATATGTCTCGCAATACTGTGCGCTGATCGCAAGGGACATGGGTGTACTCAAGCCCCGAACAAATCTCTTGACTCGCATCTCCTCAGTAGCCACTAGATATGGAGCATAAACAGATAGCTCGGTGAATAGTACATCATACTCTGCTACTGTCATCTCTGGCATCTGGCGTAAGGACTCGAATCTGCGCGTTCGGGCATCCCTGACACTCTAAGGAAGGAAACGGGCTAGAAATACCGTCAGAAACTCGGTCCAGGTCATAGGAGGAAGACCTGCTGCTATGCCCTTCTCGATCGATTCACACCATTTCTGCGCAAGACCTTCCAGGCAAAAGCTCGCGAACTCTACCCATCTCGTATCGGAGCATCTAAATGAACGACATATCCGAGCCATCCTATCAATGAAAAACTGTGGGTCCTCGGCTGCATCGGTGCCGGTGAAGACCGGAGGCTTCAGCCTCATGAACTCCGATAGCGATACTGTAATAACCTCCGTGGCTGCAGGGGCAACTGCCTGTACTGTAGGTACCATCGCGGTCCCCGTAACGGGTGGAACTACCTATGGTCGCTGCACTCGAAGCGTCTCGACTAACGACCCTATCATTTGGCGCATCTCCTGCATACCGGCCCCTAGCATAGCGATCTGATCTGTCGTAGGAGGAACAGTCTTCTCTAGTACAATTGGTGTACTACCCGGGTCTGTCCTCGTCTTTGATGAATCAACTCTAATCTCGGCTCTCGCGGCCGCTCTCTGCACCCTCGTAGTTTTTGGCGGCATAATGGCTGAAAAGAAAGTAGGATTCGATAAGGATATAGAAATCGCATCGCAAGAATGTATACAATCATGAAGAATTTCTAATCAATAAGTTCTAAGGTCGCTTAGGCGGAGTACCGTGTCGTGAGTATGCCGTGGAACATACACACGCTACGCCACTCTGCTTCAGCCACCTACTCCATCATACCAGGGTCATCCTACACTCCGAAGGTAAAACCTACGCTCTGATACCAACTTTGTTACGACCCAAAGTTCGGCCCGTGACCGGCACTTAACCATGTAACGTTTACAGGCGTAACGCGACTAAGTAAGCCGAACCCAGAAATCAAAACCATTTGAAGTAGCGAGTGTTTAAAACATTTATTAGAACATTTGTTAAAACGTTTAGAAAACCTTAAGTAATTTAGTAAAATTCTTTAAAGTGCAAGTTATTATCTTAAAAATTTTGGCAGCATTTCCTTTGTAAAAACTAGCCCCGAAATCGGGTACAAGGCAATATATGAGTAAAATGATATATAATAAGAATAAAGCATCCCAAACGGGAGCAATCACGCCCAACGGCGGAAACAATCACCACAAAGATAATATACGACACCGTAGCGAAGAAATGTGCAATAAAAGTGAAACAAATATCATGAAAGATAAAGCTGCATAAATAAAGTCGGCTCACAACGAGCTCGACACCAGAGTACAAAATAATATACATCGTCCTCACAACTGGTCTCTAAGTCGATACATGAAAGTAGATGGAGAGTACTAGATACAACAATGTATACAACTGGGAAATAAACAGATATCGCACAAAAACCCACCTATCAGCAAAGGGCTCGCACGCCGACTGCAATGATATCTGTATCAAAAGATGCTAGAAAACAGTCTACCGCGACTACTCCGAAGGGAAACCTGCAAACACTGTGGCACACCGGGGGTGAGTTGCCAACTCATGAATAGTAGATAACATATAAAATAATCGCGAGTATGCACGTGTTGCGATACTCTAACCTATGCCAGCAGATAATATCTATATGATGAGCTAGATGGGCAATAATCATGCAACAAGTGCGATCTAATAGCATCTCTATATGATAAGCAGGGTATGCAATAATCATGCATAGCAAATGCAATCTAATGCCCTCTATATAGGATGAGAAGGGTATGCAATAATCGTGCATAGCATGTGTACTCTATCAGGTACTACAGGTACATGATGAAATGTATAATACTGAATGCTGAGCATGGGAATAAATAACATCTACACGGAATGTCAACGTGGAAAATAATCGGTGTCCATCAATACACCCAAATTCCAGTAAAACTCAGGCGCCGCCATCCTCATCGGCCCTCAAATCCTGTAAATCTCATAGAATCTTGAGTGCCCAACATCGGCACTCGAAATATCATAAAATAGCTGTGTCTAGCATCGTCATGCAAATCCTCAGGTATCGGGCTTCGTCAGTCGGATCGGCCCACGGGCTCCGTCTGCGAAATCGGCCCTCGGCCCCGGCAGTACGTGTCGTCCCGTATCCATCTATCGACTTTGGTCGGTATCCTCCAGATAACCGCCAGGTCCAACCAATCACCGGTAGGTAGTAGTCCCTCCGCCGGGCTCACCGTCTAACAATACGAGTGTTCTTGCCCCGGAGTACCGTACCGGGTCTACCATGTACCCGCAATCGGTGCCTACCGCTCCTCGAATCGGGTATACTCACACAAGCTCTCTGGAACCGAGAAAACTCATGGTGGACGCACTGAAATATCATATCAAGAGAAACCGGGTTTTTAAAACAGTGCGTATTTTCTTAAAATAATACCATGGTTCTCAAATCCAGAAATCCTATAAATCCAAACTCAATACGTAAATCCATGCAATGTGTCGTATGACACTAAGATTAAAAAGGAAAACCGCACTTTTAAAAGAATCCAGTTTTGAAAATATCTCATGCGGTCCCTATTTTCATGAAATCAAATCAATATCATCTATGTATATGACATATGTATATATGTAGGTATGGATGTGCAAATGGATATATACGCGAATATGAGTGTAGCACTAGTATGAATATACAGTGTGCATGTGCGCAGGTATGAAGATATCAATATATGTGTGCACTGGTATGAATATACAGTGTGCATGTGCGCAGGTATGAAGATATCAATATATGTGTGCACTGGTATGAATATACAGTATGCATGTGCGCAGGTATGAAGATATCAATATATGTGTATATGCGACAAGTCATGACAATCATCAATGATGCGGCATCAAAACGATATGTAATTCATAGCAATCCTATAATGCAAGTATCATGGAAATCACTAACGGTGTGAGTGTAACATACAAATGGTACTCGTGCAGCTTTAATCGTTAGTGACAGTGCAGTATTATATACTACCAATTCTATATGCAACAAGAAGGTATGCTACTATAGTCCAAATGAACATCTATGACTAAAATCCTATCACGCCCTGACGTTTAACGCCATATGGGCGATTTCCCCGTAGATGTTAAATCTACTCACCTGGTCGCGTACTACACGTAGCCGACCACCTGCTTTCCCTTCTTTGCGGCGTCTGACGTACCAGCCCGCGAACCTAGAATTCACACACAGAATCCATATATAAGCAAATATCTCGCAAAAACGCGATATCGAAATCAAACGAGAAACTTGCGTCGCGAACTAAACGCGCGTGTGTACCTTACGCTGAAACGTGTGTATATGCGTCTAAAACTATCCCAACACGTCGCGATATGCTGGATCACAGAACCCACTCACGTATCGCGTGTATCGCGCAAACAAAACCTACTAGAAAAACGATATATCATCCCAGATTTTTATATCGGTGAAAACTTACAAAATTACACATACCACAGAACCTAAACATATAGCAGACTCTCACCCACCCAAACCCTAACACCTAACTCCCCCATCTGGCCTCAAATTACGGCCAGAATGAATAAAATTGCGGCCTGGGTTGGGAATCTGGGGTTCATGCTCTGGTGGTGTGATCAAGGTCTATCAAGTAGGCTACAGTTAACTCAGATTTTATCTGAAACCACCGGGTCTAAAGCAGATTACAGAATGGTCTAAGTTTGCCTAAAAACGTTACATTTTACACAAAATGGCAACCTAGGGTATTTTGGTGAAATCTGGGGTTTATCTAGCTTTAAGTGGCCCTAATAACACTTATTTAAGCTAAGTTAACCATCATTAACATCACTTAACCAAAATTCCACACAATCCACCATTTCAAGCACAAAAACTCACTTTTAACACTAATCGAAGCTATTTAACACACAAGATTAGCAAGCAAGGAAGTTAAGCCTAAGAAGTATACCTCACTTGATCCTACGATGCAGGAAGAGGGATGAAGAAGCTGTGCTGCTGCTGCTGCTTTCTACTGCTGGTGCTGCATGTAGCTGCTGCTGCTGCCTGAAGCTTGGGCTACCGCTGCTGCTGGTGTTGATGCTGCTGATATTGATGCTGTTGCTGATGTCTCTGCTGCTGCTGCTGCTTCTGCTGTTGGAGCTGCTGGTGTGTGTGTGTGTGAGAGAATGAGAGAAGTGAGAGTGAGAATGAGGAATGAGAGCACCAAGTCAACCCCCCTCTCTCATTTAATGAGCATGGCTCAAGCCATGTTGCCCACACCCTTTCTCTCTCACTTTCTCCCTCCAAGTCAACACAAGAAAAAGAAAATTCAAATCCTTTTTCCATTTTAAAAAAAACAACCATACCAATTTAAAACCCAAAACCAATAACTTAATTAAAATGGGTTAACCAACCATGGTTGCTAATCATGGTTTAACCCCAATTTAACCCTAGTTTACATGCACAAGTGTGTGCAAGCTTAGACAATTTCTAATAAAATTTTCATTAAATTTGATAAAATATTTGAAAATCAATTTGGGAAACTTTTTATTAAAAACCATATACAAAAATATAATTATCCATTAATCACATCCTAAGGTGTTACAGTGTCGGACGACGAATCCTAAGAACTTGCCCGAGGAAACTCCGAACGCGCATTTGAGAGGGTTCATCTTCAAGTTGTATTTCCGAAGGCGCTGAAACACGATCTTCAGATGCTCTAAATGTTCCTCGTATGATTTGCTTTTAACTATGAGGTCGTCAATATAGCATTCGACGATTTCATGTATGAGGTCATCGAAAATCTTTGTCATGGCCCTCTGACAGGTGGCACCGGCGTTCTTTAGACCGAATGGCATCACCTTGTAGCAGAATATGCCCAAAGGGGTCCGGAAAACGGTATGCTTCTGGTTCTCGGAATGCATCTTTATCTGATTGTATCCTGATGAGCCGTCCATGAAGGAGAAAACTTCATGAGTGAACGTATTATCTATCATCAGCTCAGTGACCGGTACTGGAAAGTCGTCCTTCGGGCAAGCTTTATTGAGATCTCGAAAGTCCACACATATGCGCACCGTCCCATTTTTCTTCATCACTGGGACGATGTTGGCAATCCAGTCAGGATATTGAACCTCTTGGATGAAGCCGGAGTCGATTAGCTTCCTTACTTCGGCGTTGATGCTCCTCTCAAGCTCGAGCCGCATTCTTCTCGGTGCTTGTTTGATCGACTTGACGTCTGGAGAAATCACCAATTTATGGACAGCAATCTCTGGATCGAGTCTCGGCATCTCTGAATAGTTCCATGCGAAGCAATCTTTATACTGCATGAGCACGTCTTTAAGCGTAGCCTTCTTTTCTTCAGACAACAGTTCACCAACGAACGTCGGCCGCGGGTCGTTTGCCGTCCCCAAGTCAATTTTTCTGAAGTCATCCGCAGTAGTATGTATCCCATCTTCCAGCTCTTTTGGCACCGGTGGAAATTCTGAGATCAACTCATCTTCATTGTTTTCGAAGCACCAAGAGAGGTCATCCATATTCTCGGGTTCTTCTTCTGACAGCGTTATTACGTGACAGGTACGAGATCGTTTCCAAGACCGATGTTGATCTGGTTCTACTCTCATCGAATAAGTGGCTTTTGATTCATGCTTCTGTGGCGGTGTTATCTTCCAACTGTTGGATAGGGCTAACCTGCCTTGCTGATACCGGTCTTCGACCCAGTCTTTAAATGTAAAGCATTCTTCGAGAGGATGCCCTATCGCTTGGTGATAGGAGCAATAGTCCGAATGATGAACCTTACCTGCTTGCTCAGGGTGCTTGGACTCCGGGAGCGTCATTATCTGATGTTTTATGACAAGATCGAATATCTTTCTTGTCTTGTCTTGGGGAAAAGAATATGCTCGACCCATCTTCTTTATAAGAGACGGTTCAAGGCTGCCCAATTCTTGATCACATGGCTTGTTGGACCTGCTTTGTCACTGTCAAACGTTTTTTTCGTTCTTTAACTTGTTTCTACCCCTACGTCGGGTCTTTTGTATGACGGGTTGACGACGAGGATCACTGTCATTCTCCGTAGCCTGCCCCCTGTTTCCTTTAAGAGCTTGAATATTCTGCCTCCTGCGTCGACCTTGGTTCTTGGCATGCGCCATTTGTTTGAGTACTGATTCCGTCGGCAAAGCTGTTGCTTGGGGAGCCAGCCTGTGGAAGACAGACTTCCTTTTCCTCTATCGGCGTTGAGGCACCAAGGGTGGGAGGTGGGAGCATCGACCCAAATAGAAGCCCGTTGATTTTTTGAAGAGCCGGATTGCAGAGATTTGAGCATGCAAGTGGCCCGTACTTGACTCCACCAGATATGATAGAGCCTGTGTTGCTAAGGTGAGAACAAACGCCATTCTTCATAGAGACGAAGCGCCAACTTCAGTATCCACTCCCTTAAGGGAAACCAAAAACATACACACTGCGATTATCTGATCACGGGAAAAATACGACACACGAAGTGTGGAGTGGAAAGAGGAAAAGGTCCCACCGGGTGTGCCAGAATCTGTTCTCCGCCGAAAGACCGGGAAAGAAAAACGTCTTGCTTGAATTTGGGGGCAGATGCTATTTGGTTTTATCCGTCCACCTCTCCGAAGATGCCAAGTCGATTTATGGCACCGTGTATCGGAGGTTTAGACGGATGCGGCCGTTGTAGCAGACTTCATCAGATTCCCCCTCATTTGAGGGGTTTTTGATTGTGGAGATGCTCTTCCTTGCAGGCGCAAGCCGCTGCAGTTAATTATGCTACCGCATAGCGGTAACAACTTTCTCCTTCTCCAGATGGTCACTTTGTGTCGTGTGTGTTTGTTTTCTTTTTTGGTTGCCCGTAGATTGTATACGGAGACTAATTTATGTTGTCGCCCGTAGGGCATGGATTAGTCCAAATCCTTATTTTCTTAAATTTGGGTTTTGGGTTAGGTTTAAGAATCGTTAATCTCTTTTGAGACTAAGATCAACTTAAACTTTTGTTAAGGATACGTTAGTCTAATTTTAGACTAAGATCAAGTAACAATTTGTTAAGAATACATTAGTCTAATTTTAGACTAAGATCTACTTAACAGGATCATTTAGATCCAACAAAAGAGCATTTGGGCTCTATTGTTTTAGTTTAGGGACTTTGCGGTCGATAATTAGTTTAAGGACATTACGGTCCATGGGTTTAAGGACCCCACAATCCAAGGTTAAGGACATCATAGTCCATGGGTTTAAGGACCCCACAGTCCAAGGTTAAGGACATCATAGTCCATGGGTTTAAGGACCCCACAGTCCAGTTTAAAGACGTCATAGTCTATAAAGTTTAAGGACATCATAGTCTATGAGTTTAAGGATTCCACAGTCCATGGAATGTTTGGTTGTCGGGACCCGTCACCTCTCTAAAGACGCTGAAGGATTACAACGACAAATATCAGAGGAGTAAAGAGGTGTACCCTTAAACCAATATTGGTTGGGGGAATCTGAAGTTGGATTGATTTAAGGATCGTTAATTTCGTTTGGGATTAAGATCAACTTAAATATTTGTTAAGGATACGTTAGTCTAATTTTAGACTAAGATCTACTTAACAGGATCATTTAGATCCAACAAAAGAGCATTTGGGCTCTGTTGTTTAGTTTAGGGACATTGCGGTCCAAGTTCAGATGCAAACATGGATTTGGAAATGCACCAGATAGTTATTGGCCATTGGGACCCACCACCTCTCTGAAGACGTTGAAGAATTACAACGACATGCATCATAGGTGTGGAGAGATGTACCCTTGAACTAAAGTTGTCTGAAAGGCTCTGGGTTCTACTTTGAATGTCATATGAGATGACCAATTTTGGAAGACAAAAGTGTGTTTGAGGTTCAGTCAAAAGGGGGTATTGCCTCTGGAAAACTTGGCTAGTTCAAGCTAAGATTGGCTTGGATATAGTATTAAACACTAGAGTATACTCGGCTATCACGTGCTCCCACGTGATGCGCTTAAAATAGTGTTAAACACTAAGGATGCAGCGCATTAAATAGTGTTGGGCCCAAACTTCCTTTATTTTATTCTCAGGATATGCTGGTAAGTGTTAAACACTTTAGTCTTCACGGCCATCACGTGTAGGCACGTGATGAGTACCCATGCACTGGATATTAAAAGGATTTGCTAGGGGTCACGTAGGGACACGTGAGGGCGCCCATGCATTAGATTTTAATCCTTCAGTTCTTTCCATCTTCTCTTTTTTAAAGAGGTGTTTGTCAGGGGTCACGTGGGGATACGTGAGGGCGCTCAAAGTCTGTTCTGCCTTTATTTTAAGAAGTTTGTTCAAGGGTCACGTGGGAGCACGTGATCTCATCTCATTCATCCTTTTTTGATCATTGAGGGGAGGGTCACGTGCTGCCACGTGATCAGGTTGGGTACTTAATCTTTTTACGTGCATGAAAAGTCCCTTGTTTAAGAATTAAATTCTTTTGTAGGGTTAAACCCTAATTTTGTTTAGAGGAATTAAATTCCTATATATATAGAAGAATTAAATTCTTTAAACCCAACTCTCCCTCTACGTTTTGGATTTGCCTGGAAGAATCTCCCTGATGAGAATTAAATTCTCAATTTATAGGGAGATCTGCTTCTGCAGATCTTCAACCATGAAGAAGAACTAAGTTCTTGTTTTAAGGGTTAAACCCTGTCTCTGTTCGAGGAATTAAATTCCTAAGTACTTTGTGGGAGAATATAATTCTCTTAGGTCTTCTCTCTGCATGGCAGAATCTTCCCGATGAGAATTAAATTCTCAACTTGTGGGGAGATCTGCTTCTGCAGACCTTCAACCAAAGGAAGAACTAAGTTCTTATTCAGAAGAGTTAAACTCTTAGTTTTAGAATTAAATTCTCTTTTTGTTTTGTGGAGCTTATGATCTCTTTACCTTTCTCACCTAGGGTTTTTTCTCTTCTGAGGAAATCTTCTTTTCTCTCTGGAGAATTAAATTCTCTTCTTTTTTTTCTCTGTTGTTGTTGTTGTTGTTGTTGTTGTCTCTCTCCTTTTTTTTTCCTCTTCTCTTCTTAGCTTCTATTTATAGGAGAAAGAAAAGAATCAGTTTGTTTAGTCAATATTTCATTGAAAGATTTTCATTGATTTTGTAACCAACATGATCTTTTAGATCACTCGGTGAATTTTATTCACCATTGGATTTTTAATCCAAAAGATATTTTGTCTGTTATTCCTGGCAAATTTTAGGGAAACCTTTCCTTGTATAGAATCTTTCTATAAATTGGTGGTTTTTAATCACCATTGGATTTTTAATCCAACGGTGCTCCGCTTTACAGAGCGCAATCTTTTTGTTTGGAAAGATTCTAGGGAAATATTTTTCCAACTAGGGTTTTTGAGTTCCCTTAATTAGAATTTAATTCTATTAGTTCAGAAGGTTTAAGAGCCTATCACGTATTAGCACGTGACCCTACTGATTGACTATTTAACCAGAATTTAATTCTGTTGTTTTAAAGAACTCGGGAATTATCACGTGTCAGCACGTGACCCTTGGTCACGTGTTGGCATTTGATGCCCTATTGGGGTTTTTTCCTGTTGTTTTATTATATCTTTAATTCTTTTCAGTGGGTTTAAAGGCCCATCACGTGTGAACACGTGACCC
Organism: Agapanthus africanus; assembly: GCA_030015575.1. NCBI lineage: Eukaryota > Viridiplantae > Streptophyta > Magnoliopsida > Asparagales > Amaryllidaceae > Agapanthus > Agapanthus africanus. The sequence goes on along the minus strand of CM057339.1, from coordinate 26,599,170 downwards.
TATTTGATTAGGATTCAACTCTTATCATTTCAGAGCCTTCAGGAAGCCATCACGTGTCGGCACGTGACCCCCGATCACGTGTGCGCACGTGATGCCCCATTGGGGTTTTTCTTTTTATTTTATGAGGGAACATGGTCGACCGTATTCGGCATGCTATGATCAAATACAATATCCGCTAGAGTACACATTTCCAACATTCCACATGTACAAAGGTTCTGAGAATCCTCGCCAGCGCATTGCGCGATTTAAATCCATGTGCGTAAATACTGGAGGAAATGATATACTGCTCCTCCGATAGTTCTTCAGCAGTCTGGTGGGCATCGCCTTCAAATAGTATGCAGAACTCCCAAATGATTCTATGAATGCCTTCGACGAGATGGATATGCTCTTCTGTCAGAAATTCGCTAGTATTAATAAACACACTACCGTGGCGGCGTTAGTCAAAGAAAGGATTGGGCCGAATGAGACCTGGGTTCAATATGTTACCCGATGGCAAAATCTCTGGTCAAAATTCGAGCAACGCATAGACAAAAATGCAGCTGTGGGAATGTTCATAACCACCCTTGATCCAAATTCAAAGGTGTTCCCATATATGGCCCTCTTCAAGCCGACGATCTTTCAAGAGCTCATGGATAAAATGGCTCGATTGGATCAGATGGGTCAAGACCCTTCCTCATCCGAGGAAGATGAATGAAAAGTAAAGGCAAGATGGCATTTTTCGCCAACGCTCAACAAAAATGAGCAGCTCCGAAGCAACTTGTCACCAAAATAGCGACATCGTGGGTACTCGCCCCCTAGAAATATACACAGGGGGCATATTGCTCACTAGCGGAATAATCTCTACGCCAGATAGTCATTTCTTCAAAAAACATAAAAGATATTAAGGAACCTACAAACGGGTCCTACAATCAAGTGGAATATCCCGCTTGAACCAAAAAACCATGGAAGGGATTTGGAATTCATGTCCCACTCTAAATCAGATGACGAGGGGAAAAACCTTCAAGTCAAGTTCATTCTTCTAAGGAAGAAGGGGACTCGGCAGAAAGAACGACGTGATATCTCGTTCCATTGTATATAAAGAAGATACTCCATCAGTATCAGAAAGCGACATTGATGAGCAAGGGGCAGGTGCCGTGTAAAATGCCCGATATTTTCCGCAAAACAACCTGATTGCTGTGATGGTAAAATAAGCAGTCTAAGAGGGTGAAGATAGCTTAAGGTGTGAAGTGTCTATACATACAAAGGACAAGCATCAACACCTAGTCAAACAAGCGTTGGAAGGAATGCGTTATGCAACTCCCCGACCAAATGATGATAATGGACCGAAATGTCCCTAAACTAGCACGTCGCCCTAAATACGGCGATATGCTCTCTTGAGATTTATATTGCAATTAAAGTCCCAACAGCAAAGGTTGCAACTCAAGTCCTACTGGCTATACAGCTACTCCAGCGATGAAGCTACCCCAAGTCCCACCGGCAAACAGATGGGTCACATGCGATGAAGCTACTTTTGAGAGTTTCACCGTTCGAGAAAAAAACGGTACGTCCACAAGCGAAATGGGCACGGATGAAACCCCGAAAGGGTCCCGTGAGTAAAAACAGCAGGGTTACCGGCGAGCTTGTGAAAACCTGGAAGGGCGTAAACTCGTTAAAAAACGGCATTTCCACAAGCAAATGGGCACTGATGAAAACCGGAAAGGGCACCGTGAGTAAAAACAGCAGGAGTGCCTGCGTGTTTGTGAAAACACAAAAAGGATGCAAACTCGTAAAATAAAAAATTTATGTGCACTTGCAAGGTTCTCTCGATCTTGTAAGGAGAAAATACCCGTGAGATCCTTACAACTTACAAAAGATCAACACACTTAGGATTCCATACAATTCCTATGGAGAAATTACACTTGCGAGATCCTTACGACACGTAAAGAGAATTCCCCCATGTGAGACCCTCACGGCTCATGGGATTCAAAAGTCTTGGGTTACAGGGATCTAAACATGTTCTTAAGCCGTTGATTGATCGTGAAAAGTGTTTTGTAAATAACCACAATCAAAACGGTGTCGCTAATAGCTAGCCGTGATGAGTACGGGTAGTCCGCAGGAAAACGTGAACTTCTTTTCTTGCTTTAGAAGAGTTGATAAAAGAGAGGATGGTTTGTTGTCGTTTTATTTTAATATGGATATAAAATTTATAAGAGAAGGGCTTGTAGGGTTTATAGGACTTAGTAGTTAATGGATGAATGCTTAGAAATGACTCTTTTTATCTTTTAATAGTTTAAAATTAGAGAGATGGCGATGAATGTGGATTAGGGTTCTCGGAGGGATTAGGGTTTCCCTCTAGTGACCATTGTCCTTCCATTGATTTTTATTCATCTCAAGCACTTAACAAAACAAGTGTTTAACCAATCTCAAATTGTGGTCGTGACTATCAATAAATTGATAGCGCGCCCGATATGAAGATTAACATTTATTTTGCTAAAGTTTATAAACATTAAAATGTCAAAAGAAGTTAAAAGATATTTCATCCATTAATCTACCCTATCCTACAAACCCAAGCAAGCAAGAAATTACTCGCTCATGGTTAGTAGCACAATAGAGAGGTTGAAGATGAATGAAACCGTAATTAAGATGCAGAAAAGTAATGCGTAAAATTAATGCGTAAATTAAATGCGGAAAAGTAAATACAAAAAGAATTAAAACAAAAACTATTTTTATTAATCAATTATTACATCAACTTTCTCCTTAAAAGTAGATTACAAGAACCCTAGTTGCTCGCTAGATTTTTCTCTAGAATTCTGCGATGGATAGATAGATCGATTAGATAGATAGATCTCGGTACTTTTATAAGCCCTGAAATATGAAACCCTAGATTCCATATTAAAGTATGTGAGATTATGATCATGCCTCTGAAAATTCACATCCAACGGCAGCTAAATGACAGCCCTTTCGCCGCCAAAAGCCCTATTTGACCGCCCTTCCGCCACCGTTTGGTGGGATCGTGACTTGGGATTTTTTCTGCCTTTTTGTCTCGATATTTGAAGATCCTCTTGACATATAGATTCTGAAAATATTGCCCTTAGTCTCTTCCGTTGCTAGATTCTTTGATTTGCTTCTAATTTTTGGCAGATTCGGTTTGATATTCTGATTTAATGTAGATCTCCTATTTAGATTTCAGATCTGGGCTAATCTAATATAATACCTGCACAATATCTTATATCAAAATGTTAGTAGCATTTGTTATTATTTTGAGATATGATTCCAACCATTTATATGATATAATATTTTAAGAATATTGATTATGAATATTTGATATGATATGCATATATTATTAATATTTTATTTAAATATTATATGCATATATTTTCCCTAATTATATTAATTATAAATGAAGAAATATACGACAATAAACTTTTTACAAATAAACCCACATATGTTCTTTATTTACAATTAACACCTTTTAGTAGCTAATAATAGTAGGAAAAATGTTCATACAAATGTGCAATATATTTGACTAATCAAATACCCCCAAACTTATTTTTGATCGTTCCGAGCAATCTATTTATTAAAGAGAAAAAGAAAAACCCAGCACATTTTCGTAGGTAACACGATTGCACTTAGCACATGCAGCAAGCCTTTAAATCTCTAGGTGTCCCTAGTAGGATGAGTGTTGTCTCCTGAGCGTTTTCAGCGGATTTCACCCACAAAATCCCATAATAAAAGAAAGAAAATGAAAATTATATATAAGATAAGGAACATATAAAAGAAAGAACTTGAAAAGAAGAGTTTTAAACCGCACTAGCATTTTAGTTGCTATGAGCTCTATCTTAATGGTCTTGAAAAGATGTCAGAAATCATATCATCCCTCAATAAAACATTGTCTTTAGTCTTCCTCCCTACTTTTCTTCCAAATATCGATCATATACCCCTACGTGTGTGTAAAATACATCCCTACAATTAGAGAATTCAATTCAAGCTATCATACCCTTGTCCATCTTCCTTAGTAATTTTTAGCCGGTGAATATTTCAGATGGATTTGCTCACATATTCTTCATGCGACCGTTAATACTTCTTGAGGTAATAACCAACTGATTACCGAATGTGCTCACTCATTGAGGCGTAATTAGCAATATTCTAGTCTTGCAACACCTAAGGCTTAGCAGTGACACCCAAACCAGTTGGTCTAAGGCACAATGTGATAAGGCACCCTCGCTATATTTTTTTTATACTGCCTTAAGTAATTATAAAACCAGTGTTCATTTTTCTTCATCATTTATTTTTTTATGTGTCATTTATATTTTTGTTTATATATTTTTTTCCCTTCATACTAAAACTTTTAGACAAGAGCATTTCAAGGTATTCTCTATTATCCCAAGTTTCAAGATGTGTGCAAGTGCGTATAGTAGGGTATCAATGTTCAAAATTTTGGACTCAAGAATAAGGACTATTTTTCAGACTTATTTCTATCAGCAGATTAGTAATTACTTTCATCTTACTAACCCTTCAGACAGCAGCTCATAACTACTTATTACTAGATTCGTTTTAAAACATCTAATTTTCTTCCTTTTCTTAAATCTCTTCCCTTCTTTCATATGTATTTTTCACTTCTAACTTTTATTTTCAAAAAAATAATAATTATGCAATGCAAAATTACTAGGCAACACTTTTGTAAGCAACACTTTAGAGCAAGAGAGAGCTCTTCTGTTTGTCTTTCGTTGGAATAATATCTCAAAATAATAATAAATGCTACTAACATTTTGAAAATATTATATGCATATATTTTCCCTAATTATATTAATTATAAATGAAGAAACATATGATATAAACTTTTTACAAAATTTTTTTATGCAATGCAATATTTACATATGATGCGTGGATATATACAAACCATCCTTATAAACCATCCCCTAAACTCGTTTGCAGCAGTGTCCTCACTAATGTTATCATGTAAGCTCAAAACCTGAAGACTAGAAAGAACAGTTTAATAAGATGGTATAAAGAAGGGGTCAAGAGTGAATAACCATGAAATCTTCCCCCAAACTTGTTCTTGGCTCATAATCGTGCAAAAAAAATTTCTTTTAAGAGCCAAAATATTTTCTTTCCTCCCCCCAAACTTGAGTAAAACAGTATTTTTAAGCATTGAAATTTAACATAAGAGGGGGAAATATTATTGGTCTACATAAAACTTTATAAAGATCAAAAGTCAACACCAACCATTCAAATATTTTATCTGGGTAACACCATGATTGGTGGAAGATCATGTTACAGATAGACGTGAAGAAGTGGGGAGGAAATAAGAGGTGTAATCGAATGATTTTACGTCTCGGTTGGTAGAGAAAAAAGTGAGTATGAATGAAAACGAGAATGTGAATGATTAGGAATGGGTGGAATAGTAGCATTCTCGTATGGGATAAGAAGAAGGGGCGGTGGTTCAACTTTTCCGGCCTCAAAGGGAGGCGCACGAATTTCCAATGGAGGTTGATTTATCAAAACATCCAAGTCTTTAAGGAACGCGAGTTCTTTGGCCAAAATATTTTCGAAAATTTCATCGATGATGATCCCATCGGAAAGAAAAAAATCAGTGGAATAGAAAGATTCACTAGGAAGACTGGAAGTTTCAAGGTCAATATTTTTTGCGCCAGAATTCAACACACTAGACTTGTCAGAAATTATGGAGGTAGGAGACTTGAAAAGCCCATCTACCTTATTTTCAAAAGAGTCTAAATCAAGTGGTCTTTCAAGAATCATATAACTCGAAATATTGGAGTGTATTTTATCAAAACTCGATGGAGTTGAAAGAAGATTAGAAGAATTGATTGATCAAAGAAAAGTAGTAAAGTAACCGCAATCAATAACGGTATCGCATGTAGCTAGACCTTTAGTGAGTACGGGTCGTCCTATGGGATTCGTGGAATTTTATCATATTTGCTTTAGATCTGTTGAAAGAAATAGTAAAGAAAATCAAGAAAATTGTTTAAGATTTAATTGAAGTAATAGTTTCAAGAAAATCAAGAAATTGTTTTCAAGAAAGGAAATCAAGAAAATGTTCAAGATCTAGTTATCAAGAAAATATGAAGAAGGCTTGTAGGATTCGATTGGATTTAGTAGCCTTGGATGACTAATAAAGGTAACTCATCTTTTCTATTGACAGTTTAACGCTAGATTGATGGCGATGAATGCGAATTATGGTTTTTTTGGAGAAACTAGGGTTTCTTCACTATAGTCCATTTTCCTTTCATTGATCCCATTCATTTTCCAGCCCTTCACAAAAAGATAGTCAATTTTATCTCACATCGTGGTCAAGATAATCAAGAATTTGATATCGCGCCCGATGAGGATGTTAACGATTCTTTTGCGAAGGTTTGTAAACTTCATAAGACTAAAGAAAAGTATAGAATTCTATCATCCATCGATCTACCCTAATCCTACGGATCCTATCAAGCGGAGATTTACCCGCGCATCATGAAAATCGAAGAAAGATTATAAAAAGAACTCATAATGCGGAATTTAAAAGAAAGAGAAATTGAAACTAATTATCACATTTATTATTCAACTTCAAATTACAATTTCTTCAATCCGAGATTACAAGAAGAATTTCTCTCGATCACTCCCTTGAAGAGCTAATTTTTTCGTCGATCTTCACGTCGCTTTATCACCGTGAGTCTTGGACCTGTCGTGGATCGCATGCTCGTTGATGATGATCAGCTTCGTGTAAAGGATCTTTTGTCGAATCGCTTGATGAACTTCTCGATGATTCTTGATTTTGGATCTTGGATTAGATGTTTGTTCTTGGATTTGTGTTGAATTGGATGAAGACTTGGATGAAAATTTGGATCTAATTTGGAACCCTTTTCAATGTGGCTTTAGGTCCTTTTTATAGCCCCATTTTCATGCATCCCCAACAAGCTTGGTTGTTATAGAGAAGTTTTCAGAACAAGATTGTTACAACGAGACTTCCCCAACAAGTTAGGATGTTGAGAAGAAGTTTTCAGAGAGTTCCTAACCCTGAAGCCCACAAATCGGCGCGGATCTGCGGCGAATCGGCCTGACTCGGCCGCGGTTCCGCGGTCAATTGGTGGCTTCATTGATTGAAACTTCAGGTGTTTTCTTATGTTGGTCTTTAGGTCTTCTTTTAATATCTGGAATCTTTTAATCTTTTCTGAGTCTCTGCTAGAATTTAATTCTTCGACTTTCTTGTATTTTATCGGCAGATTCCTGATTCCCGATATCTAAACTGAGCTAATCTTGCACAAGATCTCAATGAAGAATGTGAGATACAAAATATTATGCGTAAAAATATTAAACATACAATTTCTTTCATAATGTTGATTATAATGTATAACACATGGTAAATGATATTTGCAGATGAACTTCTAATATATCTTATATTTATAGCAAATACCTTTAGATGATTAAGAAATGTAAGGAAATTGTCATGTTAAAAGTGTACTATTTTCGAATGAACAAATACCCCCAAACTTGACTTTGGTCGTTCTGAGCAAAATTTATTTATTCAAGAGAAGGAGAAAAAAGAAAAAACTAACCAGCACACTTTCGTAGGCAACACGATTGCACTGAGCACGTGCAACAAGCCTTTAAATCTCTAGGTGTCCCTAATAGGAGGAGTGTTGTCTCTTAAGGGTTTTCAACGGATTGCACCCACAAAATTCTATAATAAAAGAAAGATAGTGAAGGTTACATATAAAGATAAGAATTATAAAAGAAAGAACTTGAAAATCAGAGTTTTCCAACTACACCAGCTTTTCGGTTGTCATGAGCCCTATCTTAATAGTCATAAAAAGATGTTAGAAATCACATCATCCCTCAATAAAACATCGCCTTTATTCTTCATCCCTACCTTTCTTCCAAACACCGATCATATACCTCTACGTGTGTGTGAAAGACATCCCTACACTCAGAGAATCCAATTCAAGCTATCATACTCTTGTCCATCTATCTAAGTACTTTTTAGTCGGTGAATATTTTAGATGGAATTGCTCACACATTCTTCATGCGACCGTTAATACTTCTTGAGGTAATAACCGACCGATTACTAAATGTGCTCACTTATTCGGCGTAATTATCACTTTCTTCGTGTCGCAACACCTAAGGCTTAGCAGTGACTCCCAAACTAGTTGGTCTAAGGCATTAGGTGATGAAGCACCCTCGCTATATTTTTTATGCTGCCTTGGTGATTACAAAAACTAGTGTTCATTTTCCTTCATCATTTTATACTTTTATGCTTCATTTATTATTATTATTATTATTATTATTATTTTACTTTGGCTTTTAGACAAGAGCATTTCAAGGTATCCTCTACTATCCCGAGTTTCAAGACGTGTGTAAGTGCGTATAGTAGGGTATCAACGTTCAAATATTTGGCCTCAAGAATAGGAACTATTTTTCAGTCTTATTTTTATCCTCAGATTAGTGACTTCCTTCATCTTACTAACCCTTGGGACAATGGCTCATAACTACTTATTACTAGTTTCGTTTAAGAAAATATCTAACTTTCTTTTTTTTTTTTTAAATTCTTCCAATCTTTCAAATGTAATTTTTCACTTTCTAATCTTTTATTATAAAAGAATTTTTTTTGAAAATTTTGTGCTTATGCAAAGTTGAATGCAAAGTAATACGTAAATAAGAACAAACATCCCCCAAACCTGTTTACAGCAGTGTCCTCACTGTTGTCATCTTTTAAATCTCAAAAACCTGTAGACTTAGGATGAAAGTTATTAACGGGGTACAAGAATAAATGAACGTGAAAAGCTCCCCTAAACTTATTTTTAATCATATGGATATTCAGTTAGGTCCTTTTTAACTCACCTCCATTCTTATGATGAGACAATATTATCGAGACATGGAGGTGAGGCAGAGAAAATTTAGTTAAGATAAAGTTGCTCCTGTAAAAACAGGAGCTCCTCCGTGGGGTCAGTGGAAAAATACGGTTTTAATCTATTTCTATTCACTTTAAAAATATAATCGTTTTTAACATTTCAACTTCAATTGCCCCGTGCGGGTATACATACTGCATCACAAATGGTCCTTTCCAACGAGATCTCAGCTTACCCGCATGAAGATAGAGACGGGAATCGTAAAGAAGGACTTGTTTTCCCTGGATAAAAGTTTTTCTCAAAAATATTTTTATCGTGAAATACCTTAGTCCGGTTCTTTACTATAACCGCATTATCATAAACTTCATCGCAGAGTTCGCTTAGCTCATTTATTTGCAGCTTTCGAAAGTTGTAGGCTTGATTTAAATCGAAATTAAGTTCTTTAATGGACCACATTGCTTTATGTTTGATCACGACAGGAAGGTGGAAAGCTTTTCCAAACACTAGGCGATAAGGAGACATACCAAGATCAGTCTTAAAAGCGGTACGAAATGCCCGAAGAGTATCCGTCAATTTGGTTGACCAATCTTTACGGTTTTTAGAAACCGTCTTCTCCAAAATTTGTTTGATTTGCCTATTGGAAATCTCAGCTTGCCCGCTCGTTTGGGGATGATAGGGCGTAGAAAGTTTATGGTTGATTGAATATTTCCGCATCAAAGTTTCGAAAGAACGATTACAGAAATGCGTCCCATTGTCGCCAATTATAGTGCGAGGGTGTCCAAATCACGAAAAGATATTTTCTTTAAGAAACTTAATAACAACCTTATTGTCATTAGTGCGACATGGTGTTGCTTCCACCTATTTTGAGATGTAATCAACCGCTAACAAGATATATAAATTTCCAAAAGAGTTGGGAAAAGAGCCCATAAAATCAATACCCCAAACGTCAAAAATTTCCACAACCAAGATAGGTTGGAGTGGTATCTCATTTCTTCGAGAAATCCGACCCGTGTGTTGACACCGTGGACAAGTTTTGCAATTATCAAATGCATCTTTGAATAATGTAGGCCAGTAAAAACCACATTACAAAACTTTCTTCGCCGTTTTACGTGGACCAAAGTGACCACCACATGCCTGATCATGATAGAAATACAAAACACTCTTGAATTCATCATTGGGGACATATCTGCGAATGATTTAGTCAGGACAATACATAAAAAAATAAGGCTCATACCAGTAAAAATGCTTTAATCGGGATAGAAATCGATGATTGTCTTATTTAGACCATTCGCTGGGAATAAGTCCCGTTGCTAGATAATTCATAATATCCACGAACCAAGGTTCGCAGGATACGGTCAAGAGCTGTTCGTCACGGAAAGAGTCGTTTATTGGCAAGGTCACAGTAGGTGAAGAAGAGATGAATGAAAGATGGTCGGCTACGACGTTTTCACATCCTCTCTTATCTCGTATGACAATATCGAATTCTTGTAATAACAGGATCCAACGTATTAACCTAGCCTTAACATCCTTCTTAGATAAAAGATGTTTTAGGACGGAGTGATCGGTGTAAACCACAATCGGTGAGCCAATCAAGTGAGGCCTGAATTTTTCTAATGCAAATACAACCGCCAAGAGTTCTTTCTCGGTAGTTGTATAATTAATTTGGGTATCATTCAAGGTCTTACTTGCATAATAAATTGCATGTGGCATCTTATCAATGTGCTGTCCTAAAACTGTACCAATAGCAAAATATGATGCATCACACATTAGCTCAAACGGGTGGTTCCAATCAGGAGATGATAGAATAGGGGCTGTAGCGAGAGATCTTTTAAGTGATTCAATTGCAGCCTCACAATCCGAATCAAAGTGAAATATAGTATCCTGGGCCAAGAGAAGAGTTAAAGGTCTAGCAATTTTGCTAAAATCCTTAATGAATCTCTTATAAAATCCTGCATGACCAAGCAAGGATCGTAGATCTTTGACGCATTTAGGATGAGGAAGGTTATGGATGACATCTATTTTAACTCTGTCTACCTCAATGCCTTTTCGTGAGATGACATGTCCAAGTATGATACCTTCTTGGAGCATGAAATGGTATTTTTCCCAATTCAAAGTTAAGTTCTTATCCTTACAGCGGGTAAGAATTGCGTCAAGATGATGTAGGCAATCCTCAAATGAGTCCCCAAATATAAAGAAATCGTCCATGAAAATCTCCAGAAAATTCTCGACCATGTTTGAGAATATCCCCATCATACACCGCTGAAATGTAGCGGGAGCATTGCATAACCCAAAGGGCATGCGTCTATAAGCAAAGGTACCGAAATGACAGGTAAATGTTGTTTTATCTTGATCCTTTTCGATGATAGGGACCTGGTTATAGCTAGAGTATCCGTCCATGAAACAATAATATCATTTGTAGCTAATCGTTCCAACATCTGGTCAATGAAAGGTAGAGGGAAGTGATCTTTTCTCTTTGCGGCATTGAGTTTTCTATAATCAATACATACACGCCACCCAGTTTGGGTGCATGTTTGGATCAACTCATTAGTCTCATTATTTATGACCGTGATGTCAGACTTTTTAGGGACCACATGAATAGGACTTACCCATTAGATATCAGAGATTGGGTAAATTATACTACTATATAGGCACTTGACGATTTCTTTCTTTACCGCCTCCTTCATGACGGGATTTAACCGTCTTTGTGGTTCTCGGGTTGGTTTGGCTTCATCCATCAAATGTATATGATATTCTACAATCAAGGGACTAATCTCTTTGATTTTTGCCATTGTCCAACCAAATGCTTGTCGATTTGATCTCAAGACCATCAAAAGAGCGTTCTCTTGCTCTAAGGCTATAGAAGCGGATATGATCCCGAGCAAAGACTCATTCTCACCTAAATATGCATATTTAAGATGAGAAGGTAACAGTTTGAGATCTAATGTCGGCGGAGAAACAATAGAAGGTGGGGTAAGGGAATGATATTCGGATTCTTTAAAAAGTTCATAACCTGCATATGATATTGACTCGGAAAGCGCTACTGACTTTTGTGATGAGTCAAAAGGTTCAAACTCGGGGGTGGACTCGTCAAAGGTGTTTTCACTATAATAATATGCTAGATCAAATGATGATGTACTAATGTCATCGAGATTATCATAGCAAAGTTCATCAACCTTGCAACTTTCGGGAGCTATCTCGTGGACATAACAGATATCAAGTAAATGAGCAGAAGGTTCAGATAGTTGACTTCCTAGCTTGTAAATATTAAGCTCAATTGTCATTTTCCCGAAAGTTAGGTTCATAGAACCGTTACAACAATTAATAACAGCATTAGAAGTGGCTAAGAAGGGTCGACCGAGAATCACCGGAATTTGGTTCCGTGGGTTCGCTACAGGTTGTGTATCTAAAACAATAAAGTCCACAGGGAATATAAATTCCCCGACTTTTATCAACACATCCTCAAGCTCACCCCTAGGTTTGGTGATAGAACGATCTGCCATCTGAAGAGTGCAGTGGGCAAGTTTCAACTCTCCAATACCTAACTGCTCGTAGACAGAGTAAGGAAGCAGGTTAACACTAGCGCGAAGGTCGAGTAGAGCACGATTAATATTTTTACCCCCAATAGAAATAGAGATTGTAGGACAGCCAGGGTCCTTACATTTCTTTGGTAATTGCTGGGTAAAAGCTGTGCTAACATTACTCATCATGAACACTTTTTTTTGGCACTTGAGTTCTTCTCTTCCTAATGCACAAGTCCTTAAGTATTTTCGTATAAGCTGGAACTTGTTGGATAAGATCTAAGAGAGAGATATTTATGTTAACCTTTTTAAACATTTCCATAATTTTCTCCATTTGTGCGTTAGGTTTGTTGGCCCTCAACCTATTTGGATAAGGAGCTTTATCAATAATAGTTGGGTCCAACATTTGTGGAGAAGTTTGTGTGGGTAGAACGGATCCCGGAATTAGAGTGGGGATCGTTTCAGGTTGAATCAATGAGGTGGGCGGAGGGTTCGAGCCTAGAGGAAAATGGAGAATCGGCTCGGAAGAAAATGGACTAGATGAAATAGGGTCAGAAGTGGAAGTGGAAGCGGAAGCCGAGGTGTTATTGATTGATTCATCATTATCAACCTGTTCACCGACTTGGTTGTTTAGTACTCTTCCGGATCTCAACGTGGTAATGTCATTCACATTATGATATTGTGAGTGGCCAGGATTCGGTAAAGGTTGAGATGGAAGTTTCCGTTTCTCTCTAGCACTCATTGCGGCATTTAATTGTGCAATTTGTGCTTCTATCGATTTTATACTCTTACCGTGGAAGGCAGAGTCCTTCTTTATGGTATCGATAGAAGATCTTATATCAGCCGAAATTTGCATGGAATGTTTTATAAACAAATCCAAGGTTCGTTCGAGTGAAGAAGAGTTTTCGGTACCGGCCGTTTGGAAAGAATTATTATAAGGTGAAGAATTGTTGGAAAGATTTTGAAAAGTTTGTGGTTGCAAGGGGTACTGATTCTGTGGTGGTTGCTGTTGCTATGGACGAACCTTTTGATAGTTATTTTGGTTTGGAATCGTATTTTGAGTTTGGTGTTGATTCCAAGCAAAATTAGGGTGATTCCTCCAACCTTGATTATATGTGGAAGAATAAGGATCGTTTCTAGGTCGTTGCTGAAAAGCAGCATTAGTGTGTTCTTGACCTTAAAACGGAGAATTCAAAGGACATTCTTCCGTCAGATGTGATGAATCTGAACAACATCCACGCACGGTTTTAGGGAGCGTCACCTGGTTTAGGGAGGCTAATAAAAATTTGTTTTCTATAGCTTCAAGTTTCTTTTGTAATGTTGCCATTTCGGCTTTTACTGCTATAGAAACATCAATTTGATGGATACCTCCCCTAGATGATGGTAGACTAACGCTTTTCCATTGCAAAGTGTTTTCAGCAAAATCTTCCAAGAATTTCCAGGCTTCACCATCCTCTTTAGACATGAAATTTCCTTGACACATGGTTTCAAGCATCTGTTTTTTCGTTGGATTAATACCCTCATATATAATTCGGCACAGATCCCATCTATGGATTCCGTGATGAGGACATTGGACAAGCAGATCCTTGAACCGTTCAAAGCATTTCCAAAATGGTTCTTTGGGAAGCTGGGTAAACTGGTTGATTTCGCTCCTAATACGGGCGGTCTTATGATTGGGATAAAATTTCTTAAGGAATGCTATAACGAATTCATCCCAATTGGAAATAGAGTGTGCGGTTGTGTTATAAAACCACTTTTCGGCTAAATCACATAAAGTAAACGGGAGAAGACGTAAACGCATAACATTCATAGAAAGTTGTGAAGTGCTCATCATAGCACATACGTTTTCGAATTTGGTGATAAAAACATATGCATATTCAGACTCAAGACCGTGAAATTTATGCAAAAGATTGATAAAGTGTGGTTTGATTTGAAAATTATCCCCATTGGCTGGTGGAATAGAAAGACAAGTAGAAAGATGACCACGTATAGGGTAGCATCGCTCTTGGAGAGATATACGCGGTAGATTCTGCGCACCTGCGGGTGGTGGCAGAGTGGTGCTATTAAAATTTGATGGAGAACCGTCCATCTTACTGGATGTTGTGGATGGGGAGGAAAAAGAAGATGAAGAAATATTGACTTCGGAGTCGATAGAAGAAACACGGACAAGACGGGCACTAGAATCCCATATCCAGCCGAGCATGCACTAAGCGCGTTTAACGCAAGTGGCAGCGTATGTGTAAATTAAAAGAAAGGAAATGTTTGCTTTTGAAAAAAAGACGGATTTAGACAAATCACAAAAATGCACAATCAACCCTAGATCTAAGGTCACCTAAGTCAAGTCACTAGACCGCTCCTAGACTTCCAGAAGACAAATCGTAAGATTAGTCCTCTACTACCTCTTTATCTCTTTTGTGGCCAGATAAGTGCCAGGTATCCGCTATGTAAATAGCGGGCCTAATTAAGTAACCACTTGCCTTAGACACACTTGCCTAGACACCATAAAAGAAATGCGGATAAGCAGTAGATTACCCACGACCTTCCTCTGTCCTAATTGAGCGCGACGGTCCTAAGAGTCTTGATCTAGATTTTTTTTAATTAATGAAGGGTGATGCGGATGCTAGTTTTTTGATTTATGGGGCTTAGGAAGGGTAATGAAATTCCCACCTAATCTGAATTTGGTCTTTGCCCCTTAATTTTCCGTATTACAATATGCACAAACAACCAATATCAAAACACGCAATAAGAATTTTTTTTAAGCGGCGAATTTTTGCAAAGAATCCTGCAGAAAAATTGTTATTAGACTTTTGCAGAGGAGAGAAGAGAAGATAGAAAATATACCAGAGAAAGAGGAAGCCAAGAATCGACCAAATAACCGCGGTTCCGCAGCAAGAATGGGGTTATCGCCGCGGTTCCGCGGCCAACTTGATGAATCTTGAAAATATTTTTTCTACAGTTGCTTGCCTTTCTTCTATGGTCTTGATGAATGCTTCTGAATCTTTATTTCCTCAATACAGTGATTCCAGATCCCCTTGCAAAAATTCACACACTAATCGTTAAGAACACGATGCGTTCTTGATTTATATTTCGATTAGAATAACAATACTTCAACCCAAATAGCAAGAAAGAACAAATTACACACGTATCCCCAGCAATGACGCTATTTGATTGATCAAAGAAAAGTAGTAAAGTAACTGCAATCAATAACGGTGTCTCATGTAGCTAGACCTTTAGTGAGTACGGGTCATCCTCTGGGATTTGTGGAATTTTATCATTTTTGCTTTAGATCGGTTGAAAGAAATAGTAAAGAAAATCAAGAAAATTGTTTAAGATTTAGTTGAAGTAATAGTTTCAAAAAAATCAAGAAATTTTTTTCAAGAAAGGAAATCATGAAAATGTTCAAGATCTTGTTATCAAGAAAATATGAAGAATGCTTGTAGGATTCGATCGGATTTAGTAGCCTTGGATGACTAATAAAGGTAACTCATCTTTTCTATTGACAGTTTAACGCTAGATTGATGGCGATGAATGCGGATTAGGATTTTTTGGAAAAAACTTGGGTTTCTTTACTATAGTCCCTTTTCCTTTCATTGATCCTATTCATTTTCTAGCCCTTCACAAAAAGATTGTCTATCTTTTCTCACATCGTGGTCAAGATAATCAAGAATTTGATATCGCGCCTGATGAGGATGTTAACGATTCTTTTGCGAAGATTTGTAAACTTCATAAGACTAAACAAAAGTATAGAATTCTATTATCCATCGATCTATCCTAATCCTACGAATCCTATCAAGTAGAGATTTACTTGCGCATCATGAAAATCGAAGAAAGATTATAAAAAGAACTCATAATGTGGAATTTAAAAGAAAGCGAAATTGAAACTAATTATCACTTTTATTATTCAACTTCAAATTACAATTTCTTCAATCTGAGATTACAAGAAGAATTGCTCTCGATCACTCCCTTGAAGAGGTAATTTTTCCGTCGATCTTCACGTCGCTCGATCACCGTAAGTCTTGGACCTGTCGTGGATCACGTGCTCGTTGATGATGATCGGGTTCGTGTAAAGGATATTTTGTTGAATCGCTTGATGAACTTCTCGATGATTCTTGATTTTGGATCTTGGATTTGATGTTTGTTCTTGGATTTGTGTTGAATTGGATGAAGACTTGGATGAAAGTTTGGATCTAATTGGGAACCCTTTTCATTGTGGCTTTAGATCCTTTTTATAGCCCCCTTTTCATGCTTCCCCAACAAGCTAGGTTGTTATAGAGAAGTTTTCAAAATAAGGTTGTTACAACGAGACTTCCCCAACAAGTTAGGACGTTGAGAAGAAGTTTTCAGAGAGTTCCAAACCCCGAAGCCCACGAATCGGCCGTGGATCCGCGGCGAATTGGCCTGACTCGGCCGCAGTTCCGCGGCCAATTGGTGGCTTCATTGATTGAAACTTCAGGTGTTTTCTTATGTTGGTCTTTAGGTCTTCTTTTGATATCTGGAATCTTCTAATCTTTTCTGATTCTCTGCCAGAATTTAATTCTTCGACTTTCTTGTATTTTATTGGCAGATTCCCGATTCCCGATATCTGACCTGAGCTAATTTTGCACAAGATCTCAATGAAGAATGTGAGATACAAAATATTATGCGTAAAAATATTAAACATACAATTTCCATCATAATGTTGATTATAATGTATAACACATGGTAAATGATATTTTGCAGATGAACTTCTAATATGTGTTATATTTATAGCAAATACCTTTAGATGATTAAGAAAGTAAGGAAATTGTCATGTTAAAAGTGTACTATTTTCGACTGAACAAGAATCAAAGAAAGTGGGTGATGAAATGGGTAAACAAACTTGGGTGTCGAGCGATATTAAACCAGATGAAGGCTGAATATCGTTTTGCATATCAGATAGGTCGGTGGTAAGAATAAGATCGGTTAAATCTATAAGAAGATATTTACATTCAATAGAAGTGACATGATTGGCAGGAGAATCCAACTCATCCAACATAACGGGTACATCTTCAATGATATTCCCATCACCGTTCTCATTAACACCTTCGGTCAAATCAAACGAATAGGTCTTTAAAAATTCATCAATTATACTATCGTCAATCGATAAATCACTTGGTTCACTTGATAGTATTGGAAGGTTTGAAATATCAAGTGTAGTCGAATAAGGACCGGTTTGATTTAGAATAGTATAAGGCTCTCTTTCACACTCACTATTAGAAAAGTCAAACATATTATTCTCAGGCACTTCATCACTTAGATCATGAAGCGGTTGAATATCGAATACATTCGGTTGGAATGCAGGATAGAAGGTGTCGAGATCAAAAGAATTGGTTTTGGTTTGACTTTGATGGATCTCTTGTTCTTTTTCACTACTCAATTCCAACTCTACTTCAAGACTAGACATGGTTTGTAAAGAAGCTCCAATGAAAGATTCTCTTTGCACCGTGGAACTTCCTAATTGATTTTCAAGAGCATTGTCTAGATAAGGTGAAAAAGTTGAGTATGGTTGGAATGTATTTAATTGTTGGTTACGGACGAGTTCAATGTGTTCCGCAATCGACATGCATTTATTATTTGCCACATTAGCCTCAAGAGAAGTGTTAACAAGAGATGGTTTTAATTGTTGGCTACGGGTGAGTTCAATGTGTTCCGCAATCGACATGCGTTTATGATTTGCCATATTAGCCTGAAGAAAAGTTTCAACATGAGATGGTTTTAATTATTGGCTACGGGCAAGTTTAATGTGTTCCGCATTCGACATGCGTTTATGATTTACCACATTAGCCTCAAGAGAAGTATCAATATGAGAGCGTGTGAAAGTTTGGTACTGTTGATAAGAATTAGAAGGGTGTATCCAACTTTCATAAACAGGATTAGGATCAACATTATGATATGAAGAATATTGAGATTGGTTGGTTAGTTGGCGGCTGGCAATTGCTATTTTTTCAACAATGGTCATGGGTGTAAAAGATGCCATATTCGTCTCAAAACGAGTATAGACATTTTCATATGGAAATGATCGTGATTGTTTTCCTAACGGTTTTGGATTAGTGAAATGTATGAAACTTTGGCTACGAGCCTTCATAATATAATCAGCGATGGACATGCGTTTAGAAGTTCTTTCGCCAGCCTTAAACGGAATATCAACATAAGAAGATGCTGAATTTTGATGCGGTTGATAGGACCTTGAGTGAGGTGTCCAACTGTCATTTTTCGTGCGCTCTATCCTATCCCTTAAAGACATGGTAGAGTCGGAATTTTTACTGAAGAAATTACGAAAATAAGAAATATTTGGTTTTGGATAGCAAAGATCGGTAAGAGTTCGTCTGTTTGGGTTACCCATTATAAGAAAGTGAAAAGAAAAGAGGGTGAAATGGAAATAATTTAAGCTCTTTTTTGGATTTTGGAAATTGTTTTGCTTTGAAAGAGAGACTCAACAAACGTGCATAAACAATTGTCACGACCCGAAATAATAGCTCGTGACCGGCACTTAAATGACGCAACGTTTAAAAGCGTAACGTAATTCAAGTAAGCCGAAACCCAGAAAATCTAAACCTTTTTGAAATAAAGGAGGTGAAGTTTTGAAATAAATGTACAATGAAATCGATGTTTTCAATAAATGCATAAGTAAGGAACATGACAATGCAAGTGGAATTTATTAGTTCGAAAACATGTTTGTCTTTTAAAATTTTTTGGGTAGTACCTCCTTTGTATATTTTGATCCAAAACCACAAATACAAGATAATAATAAAAGGCATCCCCAAGCGGGAGCTAGCTCTTCGCCAAACGGCGGATCACAACCACGCAAAACAGTATATAAGTATACGACGCCCAACGACGAAGATCACCACAAAGATAAAGTAAAGAAAGACCACAAAACCACAAGTAGCGGAAAACCCCTCGCTCTAAGTCTCGCAACCACAAGTCTCACTAAGTCTCATTACTTATACAATTACTACATTTGATTGATGGAGTTAACTAGATACAATATGAATTAGTACAAGAGTGGGTACGATACAAATGTCCCATCTACCAAGCAAATCACCCAAAAGTAGCTGTATGCCAGCGATGCCGCTACTGATCCATACGGTCAATCTGCAAGAACTGTGGCACAACGGGGGTGAGTTGCCAACTCGTGAGTAGAAAAATATCTACAAGTAGAAATCGAATAAACAACGACTCCTAGGTCAAGTATATCATAAAGGTAATACTATAATATCTAGGATGACCGAGTCATCAAATGTGCCAACAATATAATCAATACCTATATGTATGCGGATATAATCCAACAATATAACCAATGTCTGTATACATGTGGATATCGTCCAACCATATAATCAATGTATGTATGCAAGTAAGTATCAGGATATAATCAACGGTGTCCCTCGCTACACATCAAAATCATGGAACCTGGGTGTCCAACATCGACACCCGAAAACATCATGAAACCCGTGTCCAGCATCGACACGCAAATCCTCATATCTCGGGCTCCGTCAGTTCGGATCGGCCCACGGGCTCCGTCAGTCCAGATCGGTCCATATCATCTCTCGACTCTGGTCGGTATCCTCCGAATATCCGCCGAGTCCAATACAATCACCGGTAGGTAGTAGTCCCTCTGCCAGGCTCACCGTCTGCAGCACAGCGATCCGTTCTCGCCCTGGGGTACCATACCGGGTCCACCATGTACCCGCAATTGGCCTCATCCAGCTCCTCGAATCGGGTTTCACATGTCACACGTCTCAGAACCGAGAAAACGCATGGTGGACTCACTGAAATATCATATCAAGAGAAACCGGGTTTTTAAAACAGTACTTACTTTCTTTTGAAATAGCCACGGTTCTCAAATCCAGAAATCTCATGAAAACAGCATACTCAATGCGTAAAATCATAAAGCATGATGTATGCGACATATGATAGAAATGCAAGCATATCCGTATATCATGCAACATGGAATAGTGATATGACATATTAAGGGAAAACCACTCTTTTAAAATGATTCCAGTTTTTAAATATATCCTGCGGTTCTCAATTTCTCCAAAGTCAAATGCAATATCGTATAAAGGTGCATAGGTACCTATAGCAAGTAAATTATGCAAAGAGTCATATCATGATGCAGTAATCCTACTGTGTAGTGACATGGCAATTATCGATGATGAAGTGTGTGAGCCGACTAATCTGTGTAAGTGTAACATACGCATCATCGATAATGGTGTAGGTGTACTAGCACAGGTATATGCAATGCAATGAGAATAACATGAATGCAGCATAAGGTAAATCATAAGCAAATGCTGACAGGTATACGTATCTAGTATGACCGAGTCGGTGAATCTATCAGTCGGCATCCAGCTTCACACATCACGTACGGTATAAACCATCATACGGCATCCTCTAGCCAAGGGTATATATCAATCCTCAAGTCAAACTCATCACGTATGGAAAGTCATCGTACGGCGGCATTAAACCAATAGGGATCCTACCAACCTATATGACAATGAGGGGTACGGACCTAAGGTAACGTACGACATACCACTCACGATTCACCACAATATATATATCTATATACTTATGTCCTAGGTCACATCCATAACAATCTCATATCAGGGGACCGGTAAGGTATCAATCATCTCAATCGACTCACATCCGTATACCAACATATCATCGGATCACATATCAAATCGTATTCTCTTTTCATCGCATTTTATATCTCGCAATAAGTCAATTTATACATGCAATATAAACTATAAATCAAAGGTCATGATATTCTAAACTCATACTGATTCTAGGGTAATTACATAATTATAAGTCGTGATTCACAATTCGCTTTTTTCCTATCCCTAAAACTTCCAACTCATATCCCAAAATATATTCAATCATCACTAACTATCTTCTAGTTTATAATATGTTTTCTCTAGCTATAAATTAATTCTAACCCTAGTTTGCTACTCTAGGTTTTCTTAACCATATTCTATAAATCGGTTTCCACCAAAACTTTGCGGGGGTGCTACACGCCATCCACCCGACTTTCCCCCGTAGATATAGATCTACTCACATTGCTCCTTGTTTGCCGATGTCGATACCGCCATCCTCTTCTTCATCGTCTCGAAATCCTCGTGGGGTACCTACATATCATAACACATCCCAATTGCGTATTAAAATCAAGTCAGAAACCAAAATGGTATACTTTTTGCTCATAGGTCAAAATCTATAGCCTCGCATGCAAAACACGATCAGTAACCCTAGTTGTTGGCGTTCAAACGCCACACGACGGAAACACAATATCAAATACCAAATCCAAATTCATTAAAAGATGCAAAAAGAATTCAGAAACTTAGAGAACATGCTCCAGATTTTACCCTAAGTGAAATTAGCCAATTTTGCATATGTAAAGGGTCTACTTTACTGATATAGGAGCTACAGACGAAGCACGAACCTCAAATGAGGTACCTAGGCCGCAAATTGCGGCCCAGGGAATTAAATTTGCGGCCATGGTGTTAGGGTTTGGTCTCGGGTCTCTGTGGTAGCTTCCTGGGTGCCTGTATGACTCATAGTGTTTGCTAAATAATTTTCCAGGTCCCCGAGTGTTAGCAGATTTCATTTTCCCTACACAATTTCCACAAAAATACGATATCGGGGATTCTAAGTTCGGTAATTGGGGTTCTAGTCTCTGGTTTATGTCTTTAATCAATCACCATAGGGGTTGTAAGGCCTCTACTAAACTCAGTTATACAATCCCAACTCAAGAATCTCTCAAACCCTAACTAGGAATTTTCAAAGTTCACTAAACCGAACTAAACCACTTCTAAACATGGATGAACACTAATGGGAATGTAAAACTATGCTAATGGTGATGAAATTACCTCATTTGGTAACTCAAGAATTTTCTTGAGTTGCCCCAAATGTCCAAAATGCTTGCTTTCTTGATCCAAAGTGTAGCTAGAAGGCTGGTGCATATTTTTAATGAAGCGGGGATGGACTTTTGGTGTGGTTTTTATGGTGTTTTGAGGGGATAGAGGAGGGGGATGAAGGAGGGAAGCCATGGGAGATGAGGAGAGGAAAAATGAAGAGGAAAAATAATGAGGGAAACAAATGGGACTTGGTCAATTGACCCCTCACTTCTATCTCTCTCATGCCCATACCCATTATTCTAATATTTCCTTTTCCTTTTTCTTTTCTTTTAAAACAACAACCATGCAAGAAAATGAAGAGAAAGCCATGATAAAATGTAACAAGTGCTAAAAATGACTTGGTGCATGTCACATGCACAAAACTACCATAATGCATGATTAGCGATATTTAATCGCGATTAGCATTAAAAGCAATATAATTAATTATATAACAATCTATAAATGCTCAAATCTTATAAAACACTCTCTTTTCAGTAATTCCTATAATTGAAATAATTTCCAAATATTTCCCAAATTCATCGGTATTTAATTATACCGCATTATTAAAATATTCATAAAATTTATTATTAAATTATAAAAATTCCTAAAAATACTATTTTATTTTTCTGAAATGTTACAGTCTTCCCCCTTAAAGAAATTCGGTCCCCGAATTTAAATTTAAACCCCCAAACACTAAATCATTTCAACAATCAGCTCAAATCAACGGGGCTCCGACATCACAGAAGATAACGAAAAAACACAGCGCGTCAAGTGCGCATGAAAACGAGTTCAAAACTCAAATACCGAACTCCGTCAAGCATCACGCAAATCATTGGATTTGAACGCATATCCTCAGAGTTACAATGGAGATACAGATCTCGAAATCCACTACTGAAATCCAACGTACACTAGCCAAAATACTATAATACATATATAGTACACATCCCTGGAAAAATCCTTTAAACTGAATAAAACATATGCAAAATCTTTTCTGAATCGCCGTGTGATGTGTAGCTCACGGCATAAGTGACAGACGCTCATTTGTAAAATAATAATATATGTTTTGCTAACTACACGTTCCGTCATTTTCAAAATATCCCAAAAGGTTTTCCTTTATAAACGTTCGTTTCGTTTACGGACATGTAGGAAATAGCGAGACTATAGCTCTTTTTTTTCCAAAAACCTCTTGGTAAACTTTTAATGCATGCAAAGTACTCATGTACTGTTCTCGGATTAGTCCTGTTCGGCTATTACATAACATAGTGCCCATCATGAAAACAATATGATCAAAAGCAAAATCAGCCTCAAAAGGCGTATCTAACCATCACGTGTGTCTGGTGGGCACGGAAATCAAATCCAAATACAAGTGCTACGAATGTGCACAAAACCAAAACCAAGTGCAATGTGTATGCACGAAAACATCTGTCCAGTGCAACGAGTGTGCACGGCAACAATATCAAGTACACCTAGAGTGCACGAAAATCTCAATCCAGAACATAGTGCCCATCATGAAAACAATGTGATCAAAAGCAAAATCAGCCTCAAAAAGCGTATCTAACCATCACGTGCGTCTGATGCGCATGGAAATCAAATCCAAATACAAGTGCTACGAATGTGCACAAAACCAAAACTAAGTGCAACGGGTATGCACGAAAACATCTGTCCAGTGCAACGGGTGTGCACGGCAACAATATCAAGTGTACCTAGAGTGCACGAAAATCTCATCCGATGTGCACAAAATCACATCTCATATCATGCGCCCAACATGCGCGAAAATCCAAATCAAGTGCATCCGTCATGCATAAATGAAAATCGAAATCAAGTGCATCCCATATGCACGAATAAAATCTAGACCAACTGCATCCAATATGCACGAATAAAATCTAGACCAAGTGCATCCAATATGCACGAATGAAAATCAAAATCAAGTGCATCCGATGCGCACAAAAATCCAAAATCAAGCGCCTAATATGCGCAAAATCCAACCCAAGCGCGTTAAGTCAAAATCAATGCCCAGTGGGGTAAAGTACAAGAAAAACGAACGTCAAGAGTAACGCGCACAAAAACATAAGTCTGGCGAAACAAATGCTCAAATACATAAATCGGGTGCAACCAAGGTACGGAGTATAATTCTAGTGCAACTAATGCACGAATACCAAGATGGTACAACAATGTACAAAATACGAATCTGGTGCAACAAATGCACAAAACACAAATCTGGTGCATCCAGTGCACGAAATACAAATCCAGTGCATGCAAATGCACAAAGTACAAATCTGGTGCAATAAATGCACGGAAACTCATCAATAACTCAAATGCGTATAAAAATAACACCGAGTGTACCAAGGTGTATGAAATCATAAACATGTGCAACCGCGTGCACAAAACACGAATCCATGCACTGCAAGCAAATATGAGCTATACCGAGTGCAAAATCAAATCGAGTGCATACCACATGCACAAAATCAAATCAAACGTATGAAATCCACAAAATCATAACCACGTGCTACCAAAGCACAAAACCGATATCAAGTGCAATAAATATGCACAAATCATAAACCGGCACAACGGTGTATAAAGTATATCTCAAGTGCAATAACTATGTACCAAATATAAATACCCAGTGAGTGTAGCCATGATGCAGAAAAACAATATCATGAAACTCAATCATCAAAACTCAATTCCAAGCGATATAAGCGTGATAATCAGATCGCAAACGCAAATCGCAACAAATGACATTGAGGTACACCTCCTATAATGCCGAAAAATGTCGGTGCGCCCCAGAACTGGCAGACCAAGAACATTCGCCTGCCTCCTGCTCACGGTCTGGCGTCCTCTGTCTCTGGGTCTTCATTTTCACTGTGGATTACCAATCTCGCAATCCATCGGCTCAACGGCCTGGTCCGGTGCACTAACGGAAACGATTCCGCTCTGGTACTCCCCTGGTCATCTCTCGGCCAATTAGTATGACCACTCATAAAGCAGCACATCACTGGCGTCGGCCTCTGTCCTTTGAATACACGTAACAAAACTAATCCTGGGTGCAAATCTCATTGCAGCAGTGTCCTGGAAGGAATCCTGCTCAAGGTCTCTTCCGATCTTGCCTATACCGAACTGTACGAAGGCTGGTACTCTTACATAATCTATTCTCATTTTCTGGACATCTGCGTTCTCAGCACAGCGTTTTCTTGGGAATCGGCCGCATCCCAATGCCTCTGTAAGCATATCGGATCTCTGATCTCGACGGGGAGTAACAACAGCTCACCAGCATCTCGCGCGAACCTCTGGTTCCACTCGTCTGTATCATCGTCCACTTTGACGTCATGTCATGCTATCTGTGTACTGCAATGGTCCTCAGCTACAGTCAATCCGGAGTCTCTTGCACGGACTAGAAATTATGAACTCGGTATCTTCATCACTCTGTAGAAGATATCTGGCCGAACATGTCATCGGGAACTCGTCCCAACCATCAGAGGAATACTCCATACTCGTCCGTCCTCGATCAACTAACAACACATCTGGGTGAGGTCCTCTATCCGAAACTGGTCAGCTTACTGGTCTCTTATTATATGATATTCGGATGAAGTTAAACATTTCGATTGATTCATCAAAGTCCCATAATTTCCCGAAAGCTCAACACCTGAGCACAGTCTAAAAATAAATGGTACATACCACAGTACCTCTGGACCAGCCGTAGAAGGGCAAACCCAAGCCTCACCGATAGCATCGCTAAACTGTCGCAAACCCTAAGATTCAAAAGCGGTTCCATGGTCATCATGTCGAGTTAGGGTTTCATTCTTCTAGAGGGTCCATAGAATTACCTGCATGTTCTTCCGAATACTTAAACTTGGAAAAAATGGGTTCCTGACATTCGTTCGAACCTTTTTAACTTTGCCTACACAACATGTGAATACCCTTCGTCCGCATGCTAAACAATGCTTCAATCCTCCAGGAAAGACGATACGTCAACGGTCATCTCTGGATTGGTCTGCTCTAGATTTGAGTAAGACTCTCTCTAATTGGTAGAGTTTTTGCGTGCTAAGTTTGTTACCGCAATCAAGACGGTTTCGCTTGTAGCTAGCCGGTTGAGTACGGGTCGTCCGCAGGGAGATGGGAATATTTTTCTATGTGATTTAACGAGTTAAGTCCAAATGTCCAGATTTGTTTTGAGATTAACTATGTGCTAAAATGATATGTAAAGAGAGCTTGTTAGGGTTAGGATTAGGTTAGTTTGAGTTAGGAGTCGCTCACTTCTTTCGTTGCCACTCTTAATATCGGTGTTACGGTAATCGGCAACAACGGGGATTAGCACGACTAGGAAGGAACTTGTGAGTATAAGCCAGGCTTTCCAACGCATAAGTTCTTCCTTTTGGTGCTTGTCCGTCCGTTCTTGGCTCTTAGCCTTAACCTCCGGTTAATTCAACCACAACCGGTCTCACTACGGAATCACCGCTATCATGTAGGATAGGGTGCCGTAGGGAGCGGATTGTGGTTCAATTAACGGGAGTCCGATTTAAGATGTTGGGCAAGAAAAGAGTGAGAGAGATTTCCTTCTCTCAAACTTTTCTTATCCTACCCTAACAAGTATGGAAACTACTCACCCATTACAAGAAAAATGAAAATAAAACAAAGGAGAAATATAGAAAGAAAGAGGTTAGAAGATTACAACTAGTTATTTGCGACCTCACCTCGGCAAGGATCAAGCGTAAGCATCATGGTTGTTTAAGGATAAAGGAAAAGAGAACAAGAAAGAAACAAACAACAAATAACAACAACTAGATTAGCAAAAAAAAAAAAAAATACAAGCAATTATAATTAACGATTACAACAAGATAAGCATGGTAAGAATAAGAACTCCTTTATTCATTCTTCACTCACAAAAGCTCACTACAAGTTTTTTAATAGAGAAGAGATGAGAGGAGGAAGAAGAACAACACATGTATTCTAAAATCTAAATACAAGAATAAGCACACTTGGCTTTGGCAAGTTTTGGACTATTTATAGGCAGGAAACTGGAAACCTAGGGCAAAATTCTGCCTCTTTATAAAAAGTCCAAACTACCCCTGAAATACGACACCCTGAAGAGGCCGTACGGCCGCGGTTCCACGGCAGTAAGAGGCAGTTGGGCCATCGGATTTTGTGGGGTTCCCTGGTTTGATGTTTTCTGCTGTTTGGTATATGTTTTTTCTCAGAAACTTTTCATAATTTTTCCAGAATTCCAGCAGACCAAAAGGTGATTTGATGTGGATCTTTTTGTCATGATTTCCTCGAGCTCCTCGTAGATATGTTGGATTTTGTGTTGCCATTGAGTTTTGTGCATGAAAATGACATTGATTTGCCATTTTTTCTCTTAAACTGGTGTGCGGAAACATACGGATAGAGAGCGGAGACCCATGTTTTATCTGTGGTTGGCCGGAATCCGGATTTTGTCGTGCTTTTCCATGAATTTCACCGTTTAGAGCCGAGAACCTGTATCCTGCAATTGACTAGCAAACATGGCTCAAGAGTACCTACCGATAAGCAATGTGATAAAAATTGGGCGGTATAAAAATGCAAAAATCTGATATGAACAAATACCCCCAAACTTATCATTTGCTCGTCCCGAGTAAAGCCAATTTATTCACAAAAAATTCCTGACCTCACTTTCGCAGGGAACGCGATTGCACTGAGCATGTGCAACAAGTCGTTAAACCTCTAGGTGTCCCTAGTAGGAGGAGTGTTGTCTCCTGAGGGTTTTCAGCGGATACAACCCACAAAATCCGGTCAAGCTAGTTTTGCAAAATAACTATGATTCAAACCCTAAAGTTTTGTTTCAGAAAATAACAATTCTATGATCCTAAGTCTAGACTATCGAACCTTTATTTTTCATATCTCGCTTCTTATTTAACTTAAGATTTTATATGTCTTTACGTGCAGTGCAAATAGTGTCGTTAAGTTCCAGAAGGGTCGAATAAAGTCATCATGTCATACAATAAAGCCCAAATAAAATTTTTAAAAGGATCACATAAGTTTTATAAAGAGTTAAGCATTTTTTAAGTTTCGTTTTCCAGTAAGGTTTCAACTTCAGAATTTCTATCTTCCTTAACAGGAAACTAGGTCTTATTTTTCACTCCACCTTTTTCTTGTTTTCATTTCATACACACCTCTGTGAACGTGCAATAGTCTTTATCATAGAATAAAACCTTCATATTTCCGTTAAATTTTTTTATAAAAGCCTGTCTTTTATCAAGATTATTCTCACACAAAGAACCGTTAGGAATTTTAACTCGGAGAGAACACTTGCTTGACTTTGTTATAATCTGGACTTTCTAGGCTTCTTAACGAGCTTTGGGCCAATGCACCCAAACCAGTTGGTTTTAGGGCATTAGGTGTAGAGACACCCCAGCGGACTTAATTACTTAAGTTACCTAGGCCCAAAAGCAAAAGACACTTTAGCGTGAAAATTATGATGATTCAATGCGAACGGAGATATAACCGGCAGTTCAGTTATTTTTTTGGATAAAAGACGTGTTTAGTGGGTTAGGTGTGTAATCATTCCAATCAAGTTTCAGATGGGTTATTTTTCAGAATTAGTTCCAATTAAGGCATCAATAACATTCCTTCATATTCGCTTCACTTCATAAACTATTCTTGATATTATTTATTTCAGAACAAACCTATTTGATCCTCAGAAAATCATTTATCCATTTAAAAGTTTTTAGACATAAAAGACTTGTCATCTAATTTCCAAAACTCACGACACGTGTAGTGTGATGTAAAGACGTATATCAGCTATAGTTAATTTCAAAGGAGAGTTATCTTTCAGGTTTTCGAAAACTAAAAATAAGATTTAGTTATTCTTATCTTATCAAACAAAACCGTCGAAATGTTGAATCGGAGTTCTCCCACTAGCTAACTTGACAGAAAAGTTTTTATGTTTTTAGAAAATTTTCTGATTTTTATGTATTTTATGGATTTTAATATGCAGATGCAAAATATACATATGAATGCGAAGGTTAGAAATGCGTACCGAGCGTACCCCCAAACTTAAACTGGACAGTGTCCTAACTGTCATTGCATGAAGAGATCATTTGAAGGGTCAAAATTGTCAGTTAGATATACACAAATTTTTTTGTTTTTGTTTTTAAAGAAAAGAAAGATAGTAAAAATGGAAAAGAATATCCACAAATATAAACCAAATGGTATATACATACCCCCAAACTTATTTCGAACAGTGTCCACTGTTCTTGGCTGGATAACCGAAGTTTGGTGGTAGACAGAGGAAGATTATGCAGGGTAAACCGGCTCCTGTAAGACCAGGAGCTCCTCTGTTGGTTCGGCACTAAGGTACGGTTTTAGTCGGTGTCCGTTTACTTTGAAAAATGAACCGTCCTTTGGATTCTCAAAATCCACAGCGCCATGCGGATACACATTCCGCACAAAATATGGCCCTTTCCAGCGAGATCTGAGCTTTCCTGGATGGAAGTGTAGCCGGGTGTCGTAAAGCAGTACCTGTTGACCAGTTACGAAAGTTTTGCACAAAAGGTGTTTATCGTGAAACACCTGTAGGGTTCCTGGGCACTCTAAAGAGGTCTCACAAGGCATCAACCATGCCAATTTCAAAAAATTCTAGGTGCCGAGAAACCCTAATGCGATCGTTGACTAGAATCAAAGGCGAAAACTAATGCAAGCAAACAACTTTACTCTAAAGTGATAGGAAATACAACCTTTGTAGATCCGGTCCACCACTTCTTTAGCTCCGTGATGACGTCCCCTCACTGCGATCATCGGATCCCGGACTCTAGTGTCGGCTTCATCGGAGAAATGGGCGGGCTAGGTCGTCGACTTCGATGCCGAAGATGATCTACGTCGAGGCAACTCAAGATCAAGCTCCAACTTCACCAAGTCATGAAACTTGTGAAGAGAACACCCTATACTACTTGGCAAGTGGTAGAGGATGAAGAGATAGGAAGTGGGTTCACTTTGGATTTTGATTTCTCACTTGAAATCATCACTTGAAATTTTGTAGAATAGTTTTTCTTCTTCATGAAGAAGATGTAGAAGAAAGAAAAGAAATTGAATTATGAAAAATAAAAAATCAAGTGATTCTTGTTATTTTGCAACCATGGGTGAGTGTAACTCATGTAGAGACTAAACTAGGGTTTAAGTGAATGGTTTGGTTAAGGAAAGAAACAAAGTGGTCAAACCTTCATGAAGCTTCAAGATAAATCCAAAGAAAGCCACCATTTCATTTCTTGCCAAAATGAATAAAAATAAATAAATAAAACAAATATAAAACCAAACCATTAACCTAAACTTGGTTTACAATAAACACACACCCAAGTTTGCATGTATCATCAAACATGATACAATCTTGTGCACAAAAATATATCACATATACAATGTGCACAATCAAGTGAGAGAAACATCTTAAGTGAACCAATATTAGTTAATGTAAAGTGATATATCAAATATATAATTATACATTAAATCATTAAATCAACACTTGACTTAATGATCCCTTCATATTGCATATAACCGACTAATATCAATAGTAACAACTTATCGAATCAACACTTGATCCGATAACCCGGCTATATCGCATATAACCGATCAATGTCACAAATCGCGAGAATCGAATACAGTATCATATACTGGTATTATTCTCAGTACCGGACATATCTCATATGCGCTCCTATTTCGTTTCGCTTGAGCCAGGAAATCTCTGTGTAGGACTCTAAAGACCCAATAATACACCGGCAGCAGGTGATGATCATATCAAACACCCACAAGCCGCAAGCGGTCTGCTAAACGTAACGGCCACCCGGGTATTGAGCGATCAGAAGATCGACGAGCAAGCCCGCTCATACTCCTGTGAATCCAACCAGCAACACTTACCGCACAGTCCGGTCTGATCGTCTGATATGTCGCATATCTCGCCTAGGGGTGGTAAACGTCAGACCCCAATAACTCGATAAGTCGTGTCGATATGAGGTCTATAACAGTTCGAGAAACTACTGATAACACTTACCAGTAAATCTCAGCAACCCTGGCCAGGGATTTCCGATTATAGCCAATCGAACACAGCGCAACATCAACTCCCTATACCGGGAGAGACGAATCCCCTCCTATCGCTCATTGCCTCCATGTGATTCGGGACTGTACCTAAAAACCACCGTTTTGCACGCCCTCTTGGACGTGGTAAGGTGGAAATCAAAGCACAGTGGGAATCACACAAGACTCTATGACGATCTTGGGTCTACAGACTAACCTGTACCAGTGTCACCAGAGAACTGCCATCTGACGTAAGGTATAATACCATCAGGGAGTTCTCGGCGAGTCCGTCCAGTGTACCCAGTCTCCACTGAGCACCCGTATATCATCTCTGATGTCAAACACCAATGGATATGGGATCATCCATCGCCCATCTGTATGGGTCGAGAAGGTATACGCTAGTCTACTCTGGTATATCGATGCCCCGTCTCGATACACCCACGACTAGGGACCTTGAAGGATTTACTTATGGACTACCATGTCCCCACTAGTATGATCCGCATCATAGTCCAGGTAGTCAAGTACACATCCTAAGGGCTTTACCAACATGTAACAGAGAGACAATCAGTGTACACGTTAAGATAAAGAGCAACCAGATAGCATACTATCATGTCGAGCAAGAAATTCCTCCCTATATATGTCCAAGCATCCACTACAATATACATCCTATGTATAGTAATGGCCTCTACGGCATACATATAACTAACAATCTCCCACTTGCACTAGGGCCATCTGTAGCAGTGGTTGCAGTATCTCATACTCAACCATCCCATAAAAGTCTCTCTCTGGGAAAAGGCCTTTCGTGAGTGGATCCGCCGTGTTGTCCTCTGAGTCTGCTCTCCTAACCTTGATCACCCTGAAGATCAACCATCTCCATGATCAGGTGATACTGCCTTAGAATATGTCTGGATCACTGATGGGACGGACGTTCCTTGGCATAAGCCACAACTCCATTGTCACACAATGGGAGGAACTAAGTTCATCTCATGAACAAATATACATCCAGAATGCCTCTTTGGTAGCATCTTAAGTAGCGATGTATCCAGCCTATATCGTCTAGTATTCCACGGTATCTAGCTTGGAACTCTTCCAACATACCGTCCCTTTACTGAGGGTAAAGACAATGCCTGTGACTGACATTCAGTCGTCTTTATCATCCTGGAACCCTTCCAGCGATTCTCCCCAGGATCGCTTGATACCATCTCACTACATCTAGTGAGTATCCTAACATCCAATTACATCTATCTCATAGATGAAAACTCAGGATTTAGGAGGTATCATTTTGATCCTATATGGAGAATCCTTGTGATAAGAAGAGATTGACCGAGCGTAGCATAGGAAACTCCTTCCCTATCAAGAGTATGTCATCCACGTACTCTATGTGAATCACTACCATACTCCCTACTACCCTTTTTGTATATACAAGGTTCATCTACCATTTTGATAATGTCAAACTGTTTGACTAACACATCAAAACAGGTGTTCCAACTCCGCGATGCCTGCTTCATCACATAAAACATCTTGCACACGTTTCCGCTGCTCCCACCGTCTACGAAGCCCTCTGACTGTGTACTTATAGACGCTCTCTTCTAAATCTTTATTTAGAAAAGCAGTCATGACACCCAACCGCCAGATATTATAGTCATGGTATGTAGCCATAGCAAGTAGGATCTGGATGGACTTAAGCATAACTACTTGAAAAGGTTTCACCATTATCCACGCCTGGTCGATGATGAAAACCTTTAACAAGTCTAGCTTTGAATGTCTCAACCTTTCTATCTACACCAAGTAATCTTCTCAAGATATACTTGCTCCTGATGGGGATTTAACCCTTCAGATATAGCAACCAAAGTCCATACTTTGTTGGTGTACATGGATTCCATCTCAGATCACTAAGCATCCAGCCATTCTTACAGAGTCTCACTCCTGATGGCCAGCTCGAAACTAGTTGGGTCATCATCTCATGATGCATTCCTCGCTCCCACTGTCATAGAGAAACCGAAGTAACTCTCAGGTGGGTGAGGAACCCTACTAGATCGGCGGAAAGGCTGAGGTTCGTTGGAAACTATTGAATCCAGCGGTTCTACCAAATCATTAGCTTCAGTTTGTATAGCTGGAACCTTTCCAGTTCTCCATAACAGACCATGCCTCGAGCCTGTCCGGATTTTGCTTTTCAGACAGGCTGGACAACCCCAAATCTTAACAAACTTAAGATATGGGCTCTTCCCTTTCCATATCACATATGAAGTGGTAGACATCTGATTTGATTTGAACCCTATTCAATAGGTATGCAGCTTCTCAAGCGCATAACACCCTTCAGGAAATAGGAAACTCAGTAGTACTCATCATAGAGCACACCATATCACATAGGGTGCTTTTGCTCCGCCCCGATATACCATCGTGCTATGGTGTATACGGAGGAGTAATGCTGAGAGAGAATCTCATTCTCTTTTAGAATAGTCCAGGAATTCCATCCACAAGTATTCTCCTCCTTGATCTTATCATAGGACATAATACTTATACCCATTTTGGTTCTCTACTTCTAACTTATATTCTGTGAATATCTCAAAAGGTTCGGATTAGTGTTTCAATAGGAACATATGTCTAAATCTTGAGAGATTATCAGAGAATGTAATGAAGTAAAAAGAACCGGTCTTGGCATGTGTAGACTGGAGACTTTCATACATCAGCATGTATCAATCTCAAGAGTTCACTAACTCTTTCTCTGTTTCCAATAAACAGAGCTATGGTCATCTTATCTCTGTGACATGACTGGCAAGTTTCACAAGATGTAAATTCAAACTGATTTAAATATGCATCTACAATGTAACTTAAGCTAGTCGGGTCACATTGATATGACATAGTCTACAATACCTCAAGAAGGATCCGTTCATTTCTGAACTCTTCCTCTTGTGTGTGTTCCGTATACTAAGAACTGTAGTTTGATTTAGAACATCAATGCTTTTAGACAACGTGCCTGAACCGATCAACTTTTGATATAGGAAATGTTCAAAACATTATCCAACAATACAAAATTTTATCATTTCTTTACTAATAAAGAGACTGATATGATTTTGTATATCAGGTTCGGTATCTAATAACATTTGTTCAGAATCAATGTACTGATCATACAGGGTGACAGTGACCAACAGACTTGGCTGCAACACTTGCCCTGTTTTCTGTCTCATGAAACTTATCACCCGTTCTCAGTTCTCTACCTTTCTGTAGCCCTATGTAACAGATTACATATCTGGGATTCTGATCCGGTATCAAATACCCAGGACGTAGAGGATATTGAGAAACAGTTCTGTGTAACGAACACACCCGAAGATGATGCATCATATGCACTTTCCTCGTTAGGGCGGCACGGGAAATCTGGTATTCCCCAATTTCCTGCTCTGTCTTATAACATTTATAAGTTGGAGCGGGACCAACGTTCCCCGGCTCAGTATAACAGGCGGGTTCGTTCAATATATCCGTTTTATTATCTTGATTAAGGCGTGACATGGTCGCTACCTGGAGAGAGAGAGAAGAAAACACTCTGCGTGCGCTCTTGCAAGATCAGATTGGTTATTATTTAATCTAATCAGGATGGCTCCCACTGTTTTTATCAAATCTTCCTTCAAACCCTAAAAGGAAAGACTAGCCGGGATTAATTACACGCTACAGGTTCGCCAATCTTTCAGCCAGGCCAGTGTCGGTACTTTGAGGGAGGTTCCCCGTGCTATCGCACGGACCTAATTACAGTAAACCTCGTTTTCCCAGAGGCGTAACCCCGTTGACACCTTTCTAGACACCTACTTGATCGGCTAATTGTAATGTGTAAAACTCTTTCAGGAGTAACTCTTACTCGCAGCGGGTATCGGGATCCAACTATCTCATAGAAGGTATGCAATCTCATTGCAAATTTCAACACTTGAAATTCCCGATAATATTTTGCCCCTAACGTGCTATGACCTCGACGAAAGCCAACAAACCATAGCCCGCTAGTCAAGTTCAACCCATCATTTCTTGATTGAATTAAACCCACCCGCACGACCCTTGACGAAAGCCAACAAAGCCGCACGACTACCCTAATCCAATCGCATCATATGCAGCAGATAAGCAGCATATAGCTACCGCACACTGCACCTTGACGAAAGCCCAACAAATGCAGCACGAATACTATATACAACTTATCTGAAATGACGGAGGGCTACGACAGTTTTTTCTGAAAACCTATTGCGTAATGAACTTGATATCGTTGCGGAATCAAATGATTTTAAAATGGAGTGTTTTTTAGGCTTTTCTAGTTATGCTAAAGGGGTCACTCCCGGTGAAGGGATCGTCGGCCCTTTCCTCGTCGAATGAGGTGCGAGATGTATTATATATATCACTGTGCAAAGCAGAAACTATAGAAGCAATCAAAAGATAAACTGAGAGTTGTATCATCTGCCAGTTATTGCTAAAGGAGTCACTCCCGGTGAAGGGATCTTGGTCCTTTCCTTATCGAATAAGGTGCAGGATGTTCTACAAGGAACACCGCGATGCAAAGCAAGAACTGTAGCTACCTGTTTTATTTTTGAAATTCAATTCCACAACATCTTAGGTTTCTTTTCTTTCATTAATCACATTAATGAAGTCCCATCATTTAAACACCTAAACATCACAGATAAATATGATGTACACTTATGCCATCCGCATTCGCCTCGATGTCCCCTCGTGCACCATTAGGTTAGGTAACTAACGACAGAGCGGGGCAGGGCTAGCGCGGGTGTAAAACATAAGTAACGCCTATATAATATATCATATATACTATATACAGTATTTATCATAGAACATCAAATGATCACATCACAGATATCGCAGCAGAAGATATCATATGAAATATTGGATATACTAGGACGTCCGTGTTTTCAATACGAGCCAGTATAAAACACGGATTCCACGGTCGCGATGAATAGCCTAACCCACACCCCTAGACCCCTACGAGAGCGACAAGCAACCCTACCAATTCTAGAGTTAGGAGACCCGGACTCGACTCCTCGAGTTGGTCTCCCACTGGACTCCAGAACCTGGTTACTTGTGCCCTCCTCCTTGGGTCTATCCTAGTGCGGAAAAGTAAATAATATACAAATGGTGACATCTTCCGCAACCTGGAAGTGCCCCAATAAAAGAATATTACATATAAGTTTTTACATGAATGAAAATGAAAAACACTCATCTCACATAAAAAAAAACCCGGCTATTCAAACACGACGATCCAATATAACATATCCAGCAACACATAACATCACATGTCATGAACGTAAGTAAATGTGCGCATCCCAATTGCCGTTGACATATAGCAACGAAACCGGCGATATCACACATTACACTTACGGTCGCAGAAAAGAAAGTGTGTTGGAATCCGCAACCTACTTAGACATCACATGCCTAACCATCTGAATTCCTTAGACATCACATGCCTAACGTTTATAAACCTCGCATTTTAGTCTCATTATCGAAAACACTTTTCAATATCAAGTCGGGCAATTCAACAAGATTCCCGGCACTTTGATCGAATGCTCGTCGCAAACTTTAGTAGGCAGCCGCACCCTTGATGCCGTCGACGAAGTGCACCAAGGCGGAACACCGCTGCCGCGAGCACCCGAACGGATACTTTCGGCGACGGGGTTTTCCTACCGTCACTTGGTCGGGGCTATGGGCTGTAGCTGTCTATTAAGTTTACCCGGCGAGTATCCGCGTACGCTACGTGATTGCGACGGACTTTTGATCGCATCAAAATTCCGTGGCAACCGATCAAGTGAGACTAAAGTGCTATGTTTATAACATTCATATCAGTTATCTCATAACTACTTGTGGATTCCAAGTATTGTATCCCATTCCAGATAAATAGAAAATGTTAAACTTTCCGATCGAACATTCAAACACCCAAATTTTCCCGAAACACCTCAACACATGAAACAAGTTTTAAAACATCCAGTTCATGCTTCAGTACCAACGGTCCAGCCGTAGAAGGGTCAAGCCAACGCCTCACATGTGGCACGCCGTACTGCCCCAAACCTGAAGGTTCAAAGGGCAGTTCAAGACGGTCACATAATCGAGTTAAGGTTTGTTGTCTTCTAGAGGGACCATCACGTTACTTGCACTACTTAGAACGTCATTAAACTACGGAAAGATCCAACACTTGGAAATTTCCCGACAGGGGAAAAATTGGGTATTTATATCCGGTCGAACTTTTTAACATATTCTACAATTATCCGGAAAAACACACGGACAAAATTAGACAATCCGATGGAATCTACGAACTCCCAATACAACCCAGAAAACTCAACTCTTGAGCAGAAGTTAAAATATCCCAGAAAATACAGCACTTGAATATAGGAATTACAGTGCAAAAATAATTGAAAGATGCTTCCGTACGGCCGCGGAACCGCCGCACGAGCCATGCTCGTGCCGCGGTTTCGCGGCGCTTTGATCGATTTAGCCGCTTGTATTTCACAGTAACTCCTAAAAACGCCTGCTGATTTTTCTGCATATTTTTAATTTGGAAAAATGCACAGTTTTGAAAAATGTACAGAGAAGGGGTCGGATTAGGGTTTCGGGGTTCGTTCGGATTTCTAACATCGTCTACACTTCGCCTAAGGCTCTAGCTAGGCTCTGATACCACTGTAGGGTTCCTGGGCACTCTAAAGAGGTCTCACAAGGCATCAACCATGCCAATTTCAAAAAATTCTAGGTGCCGAGAAACCCTAATGCGATCGTTGACTAGAATCAAAGGCGAAAACTAATGCAAGCAAACAACTTTACTCTAAAGTGATAGGAAATACAACCTTTGTAGATCCGGTCCACCACTTCTCTAGCTCCGTGATGACGTCCCCTCGCTGCGATCATCGGATCCCGGACTCTAGCGTCGGCTTCATCGGAGAAATGGGCGGGCTAGGTCGTCGACTTCGATGCCGAAGATGATTTACGTCGAGGCAACTCAAGATCAAGCTCCAACTTCACCAAGTCATGAAACTTGTGAAGAGAACACCCTATACTACTTGGCAAGTGGTAGAGGATGAAGAAATAGGATGTGGGTTCACTTTGGATTTTGATTTCTCACTTGAAATCATCACTTGAAATTTTGTAGAATAGTTTTTCTTCTTCATGAAGAAGATGAAGAAGAAAGAAAAGAAAGTGAATTATGAAAAATAAAAAATCAAGTGATTCTTATTATTTTGCAACCATGGGTGAGTGTAACTCATGTAGAGACTAAACTAGGGTTTAAGTGAATGGTTTGGTTAAGGAAGGAAACAAAGTGGTCAAAGCTTCATGAAACTTCAAGATAAATCCAAAGAAAGCCACCATTTCATTTCTTGCCAAAATGAATAAAAATAAATAAATAAAACAAATATAAAACCAAACCATTAACCTAAACTTGGTTTACAATAAACACACACCCAAGTTTGCATGTATCATCAAACATGACACAATCTTTTGCACAAAAATATATCACATATACAATGTGCATAATCAAGTGAGAGAAACATCTTAAGTGAACCAATATTAGTTAATGTAAAGTGATATATCAAATATATAATTATACATTAAATCATTAAATCAACACTTGACTTAATGATCCGGTCATATTGCATATAACCGACTAATATCAATAGTAACAACTTATCGAATCAACACTTGATCCGACAACCCGGCTATATCGCATATAACCGATCAATGTCACAAATCACGAGAATCGAATACAGTATCATATACTGGTATTATCCTCGGTCCCGGACATATCTCATATGCGCTCCAGTTTCGTTTCGCTTGAGCCAGGAAACCTCTGTGTAGGACTCTAAAGACTCGTCAATACGCCGGCAGCAGGTGATGATCATATCATACACCCACAAGCCGCAAGCGGTCTGCTAAACGTAACGGCCACCTGGGTATTGAGTGATCAGAAGATCGACAAGCAAGCCCGCTCACACTCCTGTGAATCCAACCAGCAACACTTACCGCACAGTCCGGTCTGATCGTTTGATATGTCGCATATCTCGCCTAGGGGTGGTAAACGTCAGACCCCAATAACTCGATAAGTCGTGTCAATATGAGGTCTATAACAATTCGAGAAACTACTGGTAACACTTACCAGTAAATCTCAGCAACCCTGGTCAGGGATTTCCGGTTATAGCCAATCGAACACAGCGCAACATCAACTCCCTATACCGGGAGAGACGAATCCCCTCCTATCGCTCATTGCCTCCATGTGATTCGGGACTGTACACAAAAACCACCGTTTTGCACGCCCTCTTGGACGTGGTAAGGTGGAAATCAAAGCACAGTTGGAATCACACAAGACTCTATGACGATCTCGGGTCTACAGACTAACCTGTACCAGTGTCACCAGAGAACTGCCATCTGACGTAAGGTATAATACCATCTGGTAGTTCTTGGCGAGTCCGTCCAGTGTACCCAGTCTCCACTGAGCACCCGTATATCATCTCTGATGTCAAACACCAATGGATATGGGATCATCCATCGCCCATCTATATGGGTCGAGAAGGTATACGCTAGTCTACTCTGGTATATCGATGCCCCGTCTCGATACACCCATGACTAGGGACCTTGAAGGATGTACTTATGGACTACCATGTCCCCACTAGTATGATCCGCATCATAGTCCAGGTAGTCAAATACACATCCTAAGGGCTTTACCAACATGTAACAGAGAGACAATCAGTGTACACGTTAAGATAAAGAGCAACCAGATAGCATACTATCATGTCGAGCAAGAAAGTCCTCCCTATATATGTCCAAGCATCCACTGCAATATACATCCTATGTATAGTAATGGCCTAGGGCATACATATAACTAACAATCTCCCACTTGCACTAGGGCCATCTGTAGCAGTGGTTGCAGTATCTCATACTCAACCATCCCATAAAAGTCTCTCTCTG
Source organism: Agapanthus africanus (assembly GCA_030015575.1). Classification (NCBI taxonomy): domain Eukaryota; kingdom Viridiplantae; phylum Streptophyta; class Magnoliopsida; order Asparagales; family Amaryllidaceae; genus Agapanthus; species Agapanthus africanus. The sequence goes on along the minus strand of CM057339.1, from coordinate 26,558,964 downwards.
GGAAAAGGCCTTTCGTGAGTGGATCCGCCGTGTTGTCCTCTGAGTCTGCTCTCCTAACCTTAATCACCCTGAAGATCAACCATCTCCATGATCAGGTGATACTACCTTAGAATATGTCTGGATCACTGATAGGACGGACGTTCCTTGGCATAAGCCACAAGTCCATTATCACACAATGGGAGGAACTAAGTTCATCTCATGAACAAATATACATCCAGAATGCCTCTTTGGTAGCATCTTAAGTAGCGATGTATCCAGCCTTTATCGTCTAGTATGCCACGGTATCTAGCTTGGAACTCTTCCAACATACCGTCCCTTTACTAAGGGTAAAGACAATGCCTGTGACTGACATTCAGTCGTCTTTATCATCCTGGAACCCTTCCAGCGATTCTCCCCAGGATCGCTTGATACCATCTCACTACATCTAGTGAGTATCCTAACATCCAATTACATCTATCTCATAGATGAAAACTCAGGATTTAGGAGGTATCACTTTGATCCTATATGGAGAATCTTGTGATAAGCGGAGATTGACCGAGCGTAGCATATGAAACTCCTTCCCTATCAAGAGTATTTCATCCACGTACTCTATGTGGATCACTACCATACTCCCTACTACCCTTTTTGTATATACAAGGTTCATCTACCATTTTGATGATGTCAAACTGTTTGACTAACTCATCTAAACAGATGTTCCAACTCCGCGATGCCTGCTTCATCACATAAAACATCCTGCACACGTTTCCGCTGCTCCCACTTTCTACGAAGCCCTCTTGCCGTGTACTTATAGACTCTCTCTTCTAAATCTTTATTTAGAAAAGCAGTCATGACACCCAACCGCCAGATATTGTAGTCATGGTATGTAGCCGTGGCAAGTAGGATCTGGATGGACTTAAGCATAACTACTTGAAAAGGTTTCACCATTATCCACGCCTGGTCGATGATGAAAACCTTTAACAAGTCTAGCTTTGAAAGTCTCAACCTTTCCATCTACACCAAGTAATCTTCTCAAGATATACTTGCTCCTGATGGGGATTTAACCCTTCAGATATAGCAACCAAAGTCCATACTTTGTTGGTGTACATGGATTCCATCTCAGATCACTAAGCATCCAGCCATTCTTACAGAGTCTCACTCCTGATGGCCAGCTCGAAACTAGTTGGGTCATCATCTCATGATGCATTCCTCTCTCCCACTGTCATAGAGAAACCGAAGTAACTCTCAGGTGGGTGAGGAACCCTACTAGATCGGCGGAGAGGCTGAGGTTCGTTGGAAACTATTGAATCCAGCGGTTCTACCAAATCATTAGCTTCAGTTTGTATAGCTGGAACCTTTCCAGTTCTGCATAACAGACCATGCCTCGAGCTTGTCCGGATTTTGCTTTTCCGACAGGCTGGACAACCCCAAATCTTAACAAACTTAAGATATGGGCTCTTCCCTTTCCATATCACATATGAAGTGGTAGGCATCTGATTTGATTTGAACCCTATTCAATAGGTATGCAGCTTCTCAAGCGCATAACACCCTTCAAGAAATAGGAAACTCAGTAGTACTCATCATAGAGCACACCATATCACATAGGGTGCTTTTGCTCCGTCCCGATATACCATCGTGCTATGGTGTATACGGAGGAGTAATGCTGAGAGAGAATCTCATTCTCTTTTAGAATAGTCCAGGAATTCCATGCATAAGTATTCTCCTCCTTGATCTTATCATAGGACATAATACTTATACCCGTTTTGGTTCTCTACTTCTAACTTATATTCTGTGAATATCTCAAAAGGTTCAGACTAGTGTTTCAACAGGAACATATGTCTAAATCTTGAGAGATTATCAGAGAATGTAATGAAGTAAAAAGAACCGGTCTTGGCATGTGTAGACTGGAGACTTTCATACATCAGCATGTATCAATCTCAAGAGTTCACTAACTCTTTCTCTGTTTCCAATAAACAGAGCTATGGTCATCTTATCTCTGTGACATGACTGACAAGTTTCACAAGATGTAAATTCAAACTGATTTAAATATGCATCTACAATGTAACTTGAGCTAGTCGGGTCACATTGATATGACATAGTCTACAATACCTCAAGAAGGATCCGTTCATTTCTGAACTCTTCCTCTTGTGTGTGTTCCGTATACTAAGAACTGTAGTTTGATTTAGAACATCAATGCTTTTAGACAACGTGCCTGAACCGATCAACTTTTGATATAGGAAATGTTCAAAACATTATCCAACAATACAAAATTTTATCATTTCTTTACTAATAAAGAGACTGATATGATTTTGTATATCAGGTTCGGTATCTAATAACATTTGTTCAGAATCAATGTACTGATCATACAGGGTGACAGTGACCAACAGACTTGGCTGCAACACTTGCCCTGTTTTCTGTCTCATGAAACTTATCACCCGTTCTCAGTTCTCTACCTTTCTGTAGCCCTATGTAACATATTACATATCTAGGATCCTGATCCAGTATCAAATACCCAGGACGTAGAGGATATTGAGAAACAGTTCTGTGTAACGAACACACCCGAAGATGATGCATCATATGCACTTTCCTCGTTAGGGCGGCACGGGAAATCTGGTATTCCCCAATTTCTTGCTCTGTCTTATAACATTTATAAGTTGGAGCGGGACCAACGTTCCCCAGCTCAGTATAATAGGCGGGTTCGTTCAATATATCCGTTTTATTATCTTGATTAAGGCGTGACATGGTCGCTACCTGGAGAGAGAGAGAAGAAAACACTCTGCGTGCGCTCTTGCAAGATCAGATTGGTTATTATTTAATCTAATCAGGATGGCTCCCACTGTTTTTATCAAATCTTCCTTCAAACCCTAAAAGGAAAGACTAGCCGGGATTAATTACACGCTACAAGTTCGCCAATCTTTCAGCCAGTCCAGTGTCGGTACTTTGAGGGAGGTTCCCCATGCTTTCGCACGGACCTAATTACAGTAAACCTCGTTTTCCCAGAGGCGTAACCCCGTTGACACCTTTCTAGACACTTACTTGATCGGCTAATTGTAATGTGTAAAACTCTCTCAGGAGTAACTCTTACTCGCAGCGGGTATCGGGATCCAACTATCTCATAGAAGGTATGCAATCTCATTGCAAATTTCAACACTTGAAATTCCCGATAATATTTTGCCCCTAACGTGCTATGACCTCGACGAAAGCCAACAAACCATAGCCCGCTAGTCAAGTTCAACCCGTCATTTCTTGATTGAATTAAACCCACCCGCACGACCCTTGACGAAAGCCAACAAAGCCGCACGACTACCCTAATCCAATCGCATCATATGCAGCAGATAAGCAGCATATAGCTACCGCACACTGCACCTTGACGAAAGCCAACAAATGCAGCACGAATACTATATACAACTTATCTGAAATGATGGAGGGCTACGACAGTTTTTTCTGAAAACCTATTGCGTAATGAATTTGATATCGTTGCGGAATCAAATGATTTTAAAATGGAGTGTTTTTTAGGCTTTTCTAGTTATGCTAAAGGGGTCACTCCCGGTGAAGGGATCGTCGGCCCTTTCCTCGTCGAATGAGGTGCGAGATGTATCATATATATCACTGTGCAAAGCAGAAACTATAGAAGCAATCAAAAGACAAACCGAGAGTTGTATCATCTGCCAGTTATTGCTAAAGGAGTCACTCCCGGTGAAGGGATCTCGGTCCTTTCCTTATCGAATAAGGTGCAAGATGTTTTACAAGGAACACCGCGATGCAAAGCAAGAACTGTAGCTACCTGTTTTATTTTTGAAATTCGATTCCACAACATCTTAGATTTCTTTTCTTTCATTAATCACATTAATGAAGTCCCATCATTTAAACACCTAAACATCACAGATAAATACGATGTACACTTATGCCATCCGCATTCGCCTCGATGTCCCCTCGTGCACCGTTAGGTTAGGTAACTAACGACAGAGCGGGGCAGGGCTAGCGCGGGTGTAAAACATAAGTAACGCCTATATAATATATCATATATACTATATACAGTATTTATCATAAAACATCAAATGATCACATCACAGATATCGCAGCAGAAGATATCATATGAAATATTGGATATACTAGGACGTCCGTGTTTTCAATACGAACCAGTATAAAACACGGATTCCACGGTCGCGATGAATAGCCAAACCCACACCCCTAGACCCCTACGAGAGCGACAAGCAACCCTACCAATTCTAGAGTTAGGAGACCCGGACTCGACTCCTCGAGTTGGTCTCCCACTGGACTCCAGAACCCGGTTACTTGTGCCCTCCTCCTTGGGTCTATCCTAGTGCGGAAAAGTAAATAATATACAAATGGTGACATCTTCCGCAACCTGGAAGTGCCCCAATAAAAGAATATTACATACAAGTTTTTACATGAATGAAAATGAAAAACACTCATCTCACATAAAAAAAACCCGGCTATTCAAACACGACGATCCAATATAACATATCCAGCAACACATAACATCACATGTCATGAACATAAGTAAATGTGCGCATCCCAATTGTCGTTGACATATAGCAACGAAACCGGCGATATCACACATTACACTTACGGTCCAGAAAAGAAAGTGTGTTGGAATCCGCAACCTACTTAGACATCACATGCCTAACCATCTGAATTCCTTAGACATCACATGCCTAACATTTATAAACCTCGCATTTTAGTCTCATTATCGAAAACACTTTTCAATATCAAGTCGGGCAATTCAACAAGATTCTCGGCACTTTGATCGAATGCTCGTCGCAAACTTTAGTAGGCAGCCGCACCCCCGATGCCGTCGACGAAGTTCACCAAGGCGGAACACCGCTGCCGCGAGCACCCGAACGGATGCTTTCGGCGATGGGGTTCTCCTACAGTCACTTGGTCGGGGATATGGGTTGTAGCTGTCTATTAAGTTTACCCGGCGAGTATCCGCGTACGCTACGTGATTGCGACGGACTTTTGATCGCATCAAAATTCCGTGGCAACCGATCAAGTGAGACTAAAGTGCTATGTTTATAACATTCATATCAGTTATCTCATAACTACTTATGGATTCCAAGTATTGTATCCCATTCCAGATAAATAGAAAATGTTAAACTTTCCGATCGAACATTTAAACACCCAAATTTTCTCGAAACAGCTCAACACGTGAAACAAGTTTAAAAACATCCAGTTCATGCCTCAGTACCAACGGTCCAGCCGTAGAAGGGTCAAGCCAACGCCTCACATGTGGCACGCCGTACTGCCCCAAACCCGAAGGTTCAAAGGGCAGTTCAAGACGGTCACATAATCGAGTTAAGGTTTGTTGTCTTCTATAGGGACCATCACGTTACTTGCACTACTTAGAACGTCATTAAACTACGGAATGATCCAACACTTGGAAATTTCCCGACAGGGGAAAAATTGGGTATTTATATCCGGTCGAACTTTTTAACATATTCTATAATTATCCGGATAAACACATGGACAAAATTAGACAATCCGATCGAATCTACGAACTCCCAATACAACCCAGAAAACTCAACTCTTGAGCAGAAGTTAAAATATCCCAGAAAATACAGCACTAGAATATAGGAATTACTGTGCAAAAATAATTGAAAGATGCTTCCGTACGGCCGCGGAACCGCCGCACGAGCCATGCTCGTGCCGCGGTTTCGCGGCGCTTTGATCGATTTAGCCGCTCGTATTTCACAGTAACTCCTAAAAACGCCTCCTGATTTTTCTGCATATTTTTAATTTGGAAAAATGCACAGTTTTGAAAAATGTACAGAGAAGGGGTCGGATTAGGGTTTCGGGGTTCGTTCGGATTTCTAACATCGTCTACACTTCGCCTAAGGCTCTAGCTAGGCTCTGATACCACTGTAGGGTTCCTGGGCACTCTAAAGAGGTCTCACAAGGCATCAACCATGCCAATTTCAAAAAATTCTATGTGCCGAGAAACCCTAATGCGATCGTTGACTAGAATCAAAGGCGAAAACTAATGCAAGCAAACAACTTTACTCTAAAGTGATAGGAAATACAACCTTTGTAGATCCGGTCCACCACTTCTCTAGCTCCGTGATGACGTCCCCTCGCTGCGATCATCGGATTCCGGACTCTAGCGTCGGCTTCATCGGAGAAATGGGCGGGCTAGGTCGTCGACTTCGATGCCGAAGATGATCTACGTCGAGGCAACTCAAGATCAAGCTCCAACTTCACCAAGTCATGAAACTTGTGAAGAGAACACCCTATGCTACTTGTCAAGTGGTAGAGGATGAAGAAATAAGAAGTGGGTTCACTTTGGATTTTGATTTCTCACTTGAAATCATCACTTGAAATTTTGTAGAATAGTTTTTCTTCTTCATGAAGAAGATGAAGAAGAAAGAAAAGAAAGTGAATTATGAAAAATAAAAAATCAAGTGATTCTTGTTATTTTGCAACCATGGGTGAGTGTAACTCATGTAGAGACTAAACTAAGGTTTAAGTGAATGGTTTGGTTAAGGAAAGAAACAAAGTGGTCAAAGCTTCATGAAGCTTCAAGATAAATCCAAAGAATGCCACCATTTCATTTCTTGCCAAAATGAATAAAAATAAATAAATAAAACAAATATAAAACCAAGCCATTAACCTAAACTTGGTTTACAATAAACACACACCCAAGTTTGCATGTATCATCAAACATGATACAATCTTGTGCACAAAAATATATCACATATACAATGTGCACAATCAAGTGAGAGAAACATCTTAAGTGAACCAATATTAGTTAATGTAAAGTGATATATCAAATATATAATTATACATTAAATCATTAAATCAACACTTGACTTAATGATCCGGTCATATTGCATATAACCGACTAATATCAATAGTAACAACTTATCGAATCAACACTTGATCCGATAACCCGGCTATATCGCATATAACCGATCAATGTCACAAATCGTGAGAATCGAATACAGTATCATATACAGGTATTATTCTTGGTTCCGGACATATCTCATATGCGCTCCTATTTCGTTTCGCTTGAGCCAGGAAACCTGTGTGTAGGACTCTAAAGACTCGTCAATACGCCGGCAGCAGGTGATGATCATATCAAACACCCACAAGCCGCAAGCGGTCTGCTAAACGTAACGGCCATCCAGGTATTGAGCGATCAGAAGATCGACGAGCAAGCCCGCTCACACTCCTGTGAATCCAACCAGCAACACTTACCGCACAGTCCGGTCTGATCGTCTGATATGTCGCATATCTCGCCTAGGGGTGGTAAACGTCAGACCCCAATAACTCGATAAGTCGTGTCGATATGAGGTCTATAATAGTTCGAGAAACTACTGGTAACACTTACCAGTAAATCTCAGCAACCTTGGCCAGGGATTTCCGGTTATAGCCAATCGAACACAGCGCAACATCAACTCCCTATACCGGGAGAGACGAATCCCCTCCTATCGCTCATTGCCTCCATGTGATTCGGGACTGTACCCAAAAACCACCGTTTCACATGCCTTCTTGGATGTGGTAAGGTGGAAATCAAAGCACAGTGGGAATCACACAAGTCTCTATGACGATCTCGGGTCTACAGACTAATCTGTACCAGTGTCACCAGAGAACTGCCATCTGACGTAAGGTATAATACCATCTGGGAGTTCTCGGCGAGTCCGTCCAGTGTACCCAGTCTCCACTGAGCACCCGTATATCATCTCTGATGTCAAACACCAATGGATATGGGATCATCCATCGCCCATCTGTATGGGTCGAGAAGGTATACGCTAGTCTACTCTGGTATATCGATGCCCCATCTCGATACACCCATGACTAGGGACCTTGAAGGATGTACTTATGGACTACCATGTCCCCACTAGTATGATCCGCATCATAGTCCAGGTAGTCAAGTACACATCCTAAGGGCTTTACCAACATGTAACAGAGAGACAATCAGTGTACATGTTAAGATAAAGAGCAACCAGATAGCATACTATCATGTCGAGCAAGAAAGTCCTCCCTATATATGTCCAAGCATCCACTACAATATACATGCTATGTATAGTAATGGCCTCTAGGGCATACATATAACTAACAACACCTTCGTTCGGTTCTTAACGACAACCGCGTTATCGTAAGCCTCATCCCTAAACTCGCTTAATTCGTTCAATTGCAGCTTCCGATGGCTGCCTGCATCTTCGAGAGACAGATTTAGTTCTTTTATCGTCCAAAATGCGCGATGCTCTATTTTGACAGGGAGTTGGCAAGCCTTTCCCTACACAAGCCGATAGGGAGACATGCTAAGATCGGTCTTATAAGCCGTTCGAAATGCCCAAAGGGCATCAGTGAGTTTCAACGACCAATCCTTTCGGTTCTTGGAAACCGTCTTCTCCAGTATCTGCTTGATTTGTCGATTTGAAATTTTTGCTTGCCCACAGGTTTGGGGATGGTAGGGCGTAGATAGCTTATGATTAATAGAATATTTCCGCATCAAAGCCTTGAAAGTCTTATTGCAGAAATGAGTTCCATTGTCGCTAATGATCGCTCGGGGTGCCCAAACCGGGAGAAAATGTTTTCTTTAAGAAACCTAACGACAACCTTGTTGTCGTTAGTCCGGCTGGGCACAGCCTCGACCCACTTAGAGACGTAATCAACAGCGAGAAGGATGTACAAGTTCCCAAAAGAGCTGGGAAACGGCCCCATGAAATCTATCCCCCAAACGTCGAAAATCTCCACAACCAAGATTGGTTGGAGCGGCATCTCGTTCCTCCGGGATATCCAGCCCAAGTGTTGGCACCGGGAGCAAGTCTTGCAATAGTCATGAGCGTCTTTGAAGAGTTGTGGCCAGTAGAAACCACATTGCAAGATCTTCTCAGCTGTCTTTCTGGGGCCAAAATGCCCGCCACATACTTGATCGTGGTAAAATGACAGCACACTCTTGAATTCATCGTCAGGGACACACCGATGAATAATCTGGTCGGGACAATACTTGAACAGATAGGGTTCGTCCCAGTAAAAGTGTTTTAGTTGGGATAAGAATCGAAGTCTGTCCTGACTTGACCATTCCGTCGGTAGTAGCCCTGTGGCCAAATAGTTCACAATATCTGCGAACCAGGGTTCGCGAGATACTGTCAAGAGTTGTTCATCCGGAAAAACGTCGTTGATCGGAATATGAAGCGAAGGCGAAGAAGGAAGTCGTGAGAGATGGTCGGCGACTACGTTTTCACATCCTCTTTTGTCCTTGATGACAAGGTCAAACTCTTGAAGCAAGAGGATCCAACGTATCAGCCGAGATTTTGCATCTTTCTTTGCAAAAAGATGGCGTAGAGCGGAATGGTCTGTGTAGACAATGACTGGAGAGCCGATGAGGTAGGGCCTGAACTTTTCTAAAGTAAATACAACAGCCAAAAATTCCTTCTCAGTTGTTGTATAATTTAGGTGAAGAAAGATGGCGTCGTTCAGGGTTCGGCTAGCATAATAGATTACGTGCGGCATCTTGTTGATGTGTTGTCCAAGGACAGCACCAATGGCAAAGTCGGATGCATCGCACATAATCTCAAATGGGTGCGTCCAGTCAGGTGAAGAAAGAACGGGAGCAGAAGTGAGTAAGCTTTTTAATGACTCGAACGCAGTCACACAGCTCGAGTTGAAGTCGAATGGCGTGTCCTTGGCCAGCAAAAGAGTCAAGGGCCTAGCAATCTTGCTAAAGTCCTTGATGAACCGTCTATAGAAACCGGCATGGTCAAGGAAGGCTCGGATGTCTCTGACGCATCTGGGAGGAGGGAGATTGGAAATGACCTCAATTTTCGCTTTGTCAACCTCTATGCCATTTTACGAAATGATATTTCCTAAGACAATACCTTCGCGCACCATGAAGTGGCACTTCTCCCAATTCAAAGTGAGGTTCTTGTCCTTACATCGGGTAAGGATAGCGTCGAGATGCAGCAAACACTCATTGAAGGAATCGCCGAAGATGGAGAAATCGTCCATGAAGATCTCCAGGAATTTTTCCACCATGTCTGAGAAGATTCCCATCATACACCGCTGGAAGGTAGCGGGCGCATTGCATAACCCAAAGGGCATGCGACAATATGCAAACGTGCCGAAAGGACAAGTGAATGTGGTCTTGTCCTGGTCTTTTTCGGCGATGGGAATCTGATTATAGCCGGAGTAGCCATCAAGAAAGCAGTAGTACTCGTGTCTGGCCAATCGTTCAAGCATTTGGTCAATGAAAGGTAGCAGAAAGTGGTCCTTCCGTGTTGCGGCGTTGAGTTTTCTGTAATCGATGCATACTCGCCACCCAGTTTGGGTGCGAGTAGGGATTAACTCGTTCGCCTCGTTAGTGATGACCGTTATGCCTGATTTCTTGGGGACAACGTGAATGGGGCTAACCCACTGGCTATCAGAGATAGAGTAAATGATACCACTATCCAGACACTTTACGATTTCCTTTTTCACAGCCTCCTTCATGACTGGATTGAGTCGCCTTTGTGGATCCCTGGCTGGTTTGGCATCATCCATCAGATGAATGTGATGTTCAACGATCAGGGGACTAATCCCCTTGATATCCGCCATGGACCAGCCAAAAGCTTGCCTATTGCTGTGCAAGACCGCAAGAAGGGCTTTCTCTTGCTCTGGAGCTAGAGAAGCCGAGATGATAACAGGGAGGGTCTCGTTCTCACCCAAGTAAGCGTACTTAAGGTGAGAGGGCAAAGGCTTGAGTTCGAGCGTTGGAGGTGAAACGATTGAAGGCAAGATTGGTGAAAATGTCTCGAACTCAAAGGATTCCAGCAAAGGTTCAAAACGAGTGTAAGCGACCGAGTTGGATGGTTCAGGTAACTCATCCGGAAATTCGAAGGATTCAAACTCGGGTGGTGAGTGGCCAAGATCGTTCGAGAAAGTGAAACACTCGTTGTCATTGTCGGGCACAGAAACAGCAGCAGGTTCGAAGAGGAACGCACTAGTGGCGTTAAGGTTATCGTGATCGAACAAAAACTCCTCGAACTCACACTCTTCTGGGGTGATCTCCTGGATTGAGCAAACGTCTAGTATATGAGCATTAGGTTCGGTGGGCTGATTCCCTAACCTAAAAATGTTGAGTTCAATTGTCATGTTTCCAAAAGATAGGTTCATCGAACCATTTCGACAATTGATCACAGCATTTGAGGTTGAAAGGAATGGGCGACCGAGTATCACCGGAATTTGATTCCGGGGGTTAGCTACAGGCTGTGTGTCTAATATAATGAAGTCAACAGGGAATATGAAGTACCTAACCTTGATTAACACATCCTCAAGCTCACCCCTAGGATGGGTGATCGATCGGTCGGCTATTTGGAGAGTGCAGTGTGTGGGTTTCAGCTCTCCTACACCTAGTTGCTCATATACTGAGTACGGAAGCAGGTTAACACTGGTACCAAGATCTAATAGTGCGCGGTTGATGTTCTTATCCCCAATGGTAATAGAAATCGTAGGACAGCCAGGGTCCTTCCGTTTTTGAGGTAAAAATTGGGTAAGAGCATCACTCACAGCACTAGCCAAGAAAACTTTCTTGGGTACCTGAGATTTCCTCTTTTTCGTGCACAAGTCCTTTAAGATTTTCGCGTAGGACGGGACTTGTTGGACAACATCTAAAAGGGGAATGTTGATGTTAACCTGCTTAAACAACTCCAGAATCTTCTTCATATGTGGATTTTGTTTATTGGACCTCAACCGGTTTGGAAATGGAACGTTTTTAAAATTGGTTGAGTCCAATGCTTGTGGAGGAGATTGTGGAGTTGGAACGGATCCCAGAGCTGGTTTTTTCGTGGATTGAGAAGTGGGTACGTTCAGAGCAGAAGAAGAAGAAGAGCCTTTTAAAGAATGAAAAATAGGCTCAGAAAATGAGGAAGGAGAAGAAGAAGCGGCCTGGGTGTCATTATCCTCAATTGTTGTGCCGATGTTGTTGTACAGCATCCTTCCTGATCTTAATGTAGTCACGGCACTCACATTATGATTCTGTTGTTCAAGAGCAACATGTACATTATGTGGGTGACCGGGATTTGGGAGTGGTTGAGATGGAAGATTTTCCTTCTCTCGCTCGCTTAACGCCGCATTCAGCTGTGCAATCTGGGCCTCGATGGTCTTGATGCTTTGCCCGTGTGCAGCAGTGTGTTGCACCAAAGACTGAATAGACGACTGGATGTTTGCGGTGGATTATGTCGATTGTTTAACGAACGCCTCCAGACTTCGTTCTAGCGAGGAAACCTTATCGTTGTTTGACGGAATAAAGTTGTTTTGAGGAAAAGAATTGTTGGGTGCAAAGTTGTTCGTCTGATTTTGAAAAGGTTGGGGTTGGAAGGGCTGCTGAAATTGATGTTGAGTTTGTTGTTGCGATTGTTGTTGCGGAGGAGGGGGCCTTTGGAAATTGTTGCCTTGGAATTGATGTTGATTCTGATTCCAGGCAAAATTGGGGTGGTTCCTCCAACCGGGATTGTAGGTGGAAGAGTATGGACCATTTCTCGGTCTTTGCCGAAATGCAGCATTAACCTGATCCTGTCCTTGAAATGGTGGATTGTAAGGACAGTCTTCAGTTAAGTGAGAAGGATCGGAACAACAAGCACAAATGGTACGAAGGGGAAGAACAGGGGCAGGAGCAGGAGATGAAAAGTTGCTCTCTATCTCTTCAAGTTTTCTCGTTATTGCAGCCATTTCAGCTTTCATCGCAATAGAGACATCGAGTTGGTGAATTCCTACCCTAGACTGACCAGTAGAAATGGAGGTAGAAGAAGAAGTCGGTCTGGTGCTCTCCCATTGTAGCGTTTGTTCTGCAAGGTCGTCGAAGAATTGTCACGCTTCGTCTTTAGATTTCGATAGGAAGTGGCCCTGACAAATGGTTTCCAACAACTGCTTGGTTGCTGGGTTCAGGCCCTCGTATAAGGTTTGGCAAAGTTGCCAATTCTCAATACCATGATGAGGGCACTGAACAAGAAAGTCTTTATACCGGTCAAAGCACTTCCAGAAGGGTTCAGTAGGAAGCTGAGAAAATTGGTTGATTTCGTTACGGATCCTTGCGGTTTTATGATTCGGATAGAATTTCTTGAGAAACGCTTTCACAAACTCGTCTCAACTGGTTATAGAGTGGGAAGCGGTGCTATACAGCCATTCTTCAGCAAGATCGCATAAAGTGAACGGAATGACCCGTAGCCGTATAGCATCGTCCGACAGCTGGGTAGTTTTCATCGTGGCACAAACATTTTGAAACTTGTTGATGAAGATATAGGCATCTTCAGATTCAAGCCCATGAAATTTCGGAAGCATGTTAATGAAGTGGGGCTTAATTTCAAAATTATCCCCATTGGCCGGTGGAAGGGAAAGACATGTGGGAAGTGCAGAGTGGGTGGGATAGAAATGATCCTGGAGCGCGATTCGCTGTGGCACTACAACAGGCGGTGGTGGTGGGTTATTTGCATTCATAGGAGGTGGAATCAATTCCGGGGGAGTCAAAGAGATGTTTGTATTAAATCCTGACATCGCGAAAGAAGAGGTTGGTGATGGTGAAGGTGAGGATGTATGAACAGAATTCCGGTCAACGTCCGAGTTGGCCGGCAAAGGTAAGGGTGAAAGAGGCGTGGACGGAGTTTCGACGTCTGAGTCGATCGCGTAGTCAGTAGCGACTAACGTAACGCGGACTAGGTGGGCGCTGGTGTCCCGAGTCCTAGTGGACATACACTAAACGAGTTTAGTATAGTCAAAGCGGAGAAGGTGAGGGTAAGAAAACGTCAATAGAGAAATACGATGGGTGGTGGGTGAAAAAATGGGATTTTGGCGACAAAATGGCAAGTTTTTATAAAAGTTTTTGGTTTTTTTGTGTTTTTTTTTCTTTTTAGAAAGAGCTTTACAGAAATATGTACGGACTTACGGCTTCAAGCAATCACAAACAAGATATGCACAATCACACCTAGATCTAGGGTCACCTAGGTCAGCTAGACAGCTCCTAACTGTTCCAAAGGGCTAGAAATAGGACCTCAAACCGCCTCTTCTCCGCCTATTGCGGCCAGGTAAGTGCCAGGTAAGTGGGAGGCTCCCCACTACGTAAGTAGTGGTCCTAATTAAGTAACCACTTGCCTTGGACACACTTGCCTAGACACCGCAAAGTCAGGATAGGATAAACGGCTGATGCCTGTAACTAGTCCTCTGTCCTATTGAGCGCGAAGTCCTTAGGGCTGAGTCTAGTATTTTTTAATTAAACAATGGTCAATGCATATGCTTTTTGTGATTTCTGGGGTCCTGGGAATGGTGATGAAATCCCCACCCAATCTGGATTGGTTTCAAGCCCCTTAAAGTCCGTATTAATATATGCAAAGCAGTAACAATCAACTGCAAACAATTTTTATTTTAGCGCGGCGCAAAGAATCCTGCACAAAAACAATTTATTGGAAGGGGGAAGAGAATTTGCGCAAAGAATACTGCAGAAAACACAGTTCAGTGGAGTTCAGAGGAGTGGGGAGGAGATAAGGAACACTCACAGGGAATTTGGCACCCTGAAGGCACCAAACGGCCACGGTTCCGCGACCTAAGCCTGCTTATGCCGCGGTTCCGCGACCTAAGCCTGCTTATGCCGCGGTTCCGCGGCGGTTTGTTGGCCTTGGCGCTTTATTTTTCTTGTCGGTGCTTCCTTGGTTGTCCTCTGCTTTTCTAGATTTCCTGAATCTTGATTTACTCACTGTATCTGCTCCAGATTTTTACAGTAGACCGTTGGCTTTGTCTTGATCCGTCGCGGTGTAGCCGCAAGATATGGGTCTAACTTCCCGCGTCTTTGGCACTGAACTCGACCGTCTTTTTATCCTGCACACTTGCACAAAAACTAATCAAAAATAACAAGATGGTTTTTTTTTACGGTGTATATTTTTTTTGTTTTTCGGTTATATTTATATTCACAAATTAACCCAAAATTACGCAAAGAAATAAACTACCGTCTTCCCGGCAACGGCGCCATTTGATTGGTAGAGTTTTTGCGTGCTAAGTTTGTTACCGCAATCAAGACGGTTTCGCTTGTAGCTAACCGGTTGAGTACGGGTCGTCCGCAGGGAGATGGGAATCTTTTTCTATGTGCTTTAACGAGTTAAGTCCAAATGTCCAGATTTGTTTTGAGATTAACTATGTGCTAAAATGATATGTAAAGAGAGCTTGTTAGGGTTAGGATTAGGTTAGTTTGAGTTAGGAGTCGCTCACTTCTTTTGTTGCCACTCTTAATATCGGTGTTACGGTAATCGGCAACAACGGGGATTAGCACGACTAGGAAGGAACTTGCGAGTATAAGCCAGGCTTTCCAACGCATAAGTTCTTCCTTTTGGTGCTTGTCCGTCCGTTCTTGGCTCTTAGCCTTAACCTCCGGTTAATTCAACCACAACCGGTCTCACTACGGAATCACCGCTATCATGTAGGATAGGGTGCCGTAGGGAGCGGATTGTGGTTCAATTAACGGGAGTCCGATTTAAGATGTTGGGCAAGGAAAGAGTGAGAGAGATTTCCTTCTCTCAAACGTTCTTTATCCTACCCTAACAAGTATGGAAACTACTCACCCATTACAAGAAAAATGAAAATAAAACAAAGGAGAAAGATAGAAAGAAAGAGGTTAGAAGATTACAACTAGCTATTTGCGACCTCACCTCGGCAAGGATCAAGCGTAAGCATCATGATTGTTTAAGGATAAAGGAAAAGAGAACAAGAAAGAAACAAACAACAAATAACAACTAGATTAGAAAAAGAAAAATACAAGCAATTATAATTAACGATTACAACAAGATAAGCATGGTAAGAACAAGAACTCCTTTATTCATTCTTCACTCACAAAAACTCACTACAAGTTTTTTAATGGAGAAGAGATGAGAGGAGGAAGAAGAACAACACATGTATTCTAAAATCTAAATACAAGAATTAGCACCCTTGGCTTTGGCAAGTTCTGGACTATTTATCGGCAGGAAACTGAAAACCTATGGCAAAATTCTGCCTCTTTATAAAAAGTCCAAACTACCCCTGTAATACGACACCCTGAAGAGGCCGTACGGCCGCGGTTCCGTGGCAGTAAGAGGGAGTTGGGCCATCGGATTTTGTGGGGTTCCCTGGTTTGATGTTGTCTGCTGTTTGGTATATGCTTTTTCTCAGAAACTCTTCATAATTTTTCCAGAATTCCAGCAGACCAAAAGATGATTTGATATAGATCTTTTTGTCATGATTTCCTCGAGCTCCGCGTAGATATGTTGGATCTTGTGTTGCCATTGAGCTTTGTGCATGAAAATGATATTGATTTGCCATTTTGTCTCTTAAACTGGTGTGCGGCAACATACGGATAGAGAGCGGAGACCGGTGTTTTATCTGTGGTTGGCAGGAATCCGGATTTTGTCGTGCTTTTCCATGAATTTCACCGTTTAGAGCCGAGAACCTGTATCCTGCAATTGACTAGCAAACACGGCTCAAGAGTACCTACCAATAAGCAATGTGATAAAAATTGGGCGGTATAAAAATGCAAAAATCTGATATAAACACTCTCCACACTGGAAATCTTCAACTCAACTGGGCTTGCGTCGGCGCATCAATCTGATGAATCACCTTCGTCTCTCAAATCGGAATAGACTAGCTATCATCTGTCGCATCTCTTCCTGGAAGCTCCAGTGATCTCAGCTCGTAAGCTCTGGAAGCGACATCACATCAATCTCAACAACAGCAGGGTCATTTTTCTGCACGGTATACGACATCACAATCTCTGAGGTATGCTGTATGTCAACAGTCCTCTCACAACAGGCAGCCTCTATCCATGGCCCGATCATCCAGTGCAACGCCAAATACTCGCCTCATATAAGAGGTCACGATGAAAACGCTAACTCGAGACATTCTCGTGTCACCAGAAAACCACGATGGTCAGTCCTCATGCCAGAAGAGCTCGCCCTGACCGCATCACTTGCAGCAGCTCAATCTGCGCTCAAACCATGGTGACAGGAACCTCAATCGAGTCTCGATGAAAACAGATCAAAGGCATGAAAGGAAACGACAGATCAAGAATGATACATGATCATAAGAAGGAACATCATCAATGAGAGTATGATCATGGAAACAAATAGAATCAAGGATCTCAAATGGATGTATAATCATGGGTACGAAGAGAATCACCGATCTCAAAATATGTACATTCTAAGGTTTCTTAAGTGGAGTATCGTATCGTAAATATGCCGCGGAACATACGTACGGTACGTCACTCTACTCAAGCTACCTACTTCATCAATCAGGGTCAGCCTATGAAATGAAAGTTCGGGTCTAATACCCCCCGTTCAAGTCTAAGTTCCGTAAGATCAAACCTAGGTTCCGAAATACATACCCGTCCTAGACTCCGCATAGTCAAACATAGACTCGAACCAAGGTTAAACCTAGCGCTCTGATACCAACTTTGTCATGACCCGAAATAATAGCTCGTGACCGGCACTTAAATCACACAACGTCTAAAGGTGTAACGTAATTCAAGTAAGCTGAAACCCCGAAAATCTAAACCTTTTTGAAAATAAAGGAGGTGAAGTTTTGAAATAAATGTACAATGAAATCGATGTTTTCAATAAATGCATAAGTAAGGAACATGACAATGCAAGTGGAATTTATTAGTTCGAAAACATGTTTGTCTTTTAAAATTTTTTGGGTAGTACCTCCTTTGTATATTTTGATCCAAAACCACAAATACAAGATAATAATAAAAGGCATCCCCAAGCGGGAGCTAGCTCTTCGCCAAACGGCGGATCACAACCACGCAAAACAGTATATAAGTATACGACGCCCAACGACGAAGATCACCACAAAGATAAAGTAAAGAAAGACCACAAAACCACAAGTAGCGGAAAACCCCTCGCTCTAAGTCTCGCAACCACAAGTCTCACTAAGTCTCATTACTTATACAATTACTACATTTGATTGATGGAGTTAACTAGATACAATATGAATTAGTACAAGAGTGGGTACGATACAAATGTCCCATCTACCAAGCAAATCACCCAAAAGTAGCTGTATGCCAGCGATGCTGCTACTGATCCATACGGTCAATCTGCAAGAACTGTGGCACAACGGGGGTGAGTTGCCAACTCATGAGTAGAAAAATATCTACAAGTAGAAATCAAATAAACAACGACTCCTAGGTCAACTATATCATAAAGGTAATACTATGATATCTAGGGTGACTGAGTCATCAAATGTGCCAACAATGTAATCAATACATATATGTATACGGATGTAATCCAACAATATAACCAATGTCTGTATGCATATGGATCTCGTCCAACCATATAATCAATGTATGTATGCAAGTAAGTATGAGGATATAATCAACGGTCTCCTTCACGACACATCAAAATCATGGAACCTGGGTGTCCAACATCGACACCCGAAAATATCATGAAACCCGTGTCCAGCATCGACACGTAAATTCTCATATCTCGGGCTCCGTCAGTCCAAATCGGCCCACGGGCTCCGTCAGTCCGGATCGGCGCAAGGTTTTGGCAAGCATCAATCATTCTACTTTAAAATTTTTGGAGTGCTAAACAAACCCTAACCAAGAACTTAACTAGAGTATTAGGATAAACAAGCATGTAAACAACTTTACATCTAAGACTTAGGGATTACAACCTTTGTAGTCCGTTCCTTCACTTCAAAAGCTCCGTGTTGAGGTCCCTTCGCTGCGATCATCGAGTACCCGGACTCTAGAGAGGCTCCATGAAGAGAAAGATGCAAACTTGCTTCCAATTTTCAACTACTAAGATGATCTACCTTGAAGAATCTCAAACCCAAGCTTTTGCTTCACTAATCAAGTATTAGCAATGCAAACACCCTAATCTAAGTGGCTAAAATAGATGAGGATGATGAAGTAGGAATTTAGCTCTCATTTGTTTTCAATTTCTCACTCAAAATCATCACATACCAAAAATCTAGTAAGCTTTTTTCAAAGGAAGAAGAAGAAGAAAAGTCATTTGTGATGAATAATGAGCTCATTGTTGTGGTTACAAATCAACCATGGGTTAATCAAGAAGACTTAACCCTTGTAAAGAAACAACTAGGGTAAAGGGTTTGGGTTGGGTTAACAAAATATCTACACAAAAATATCTTTGCTTAAAACAAAAATAAAGCTTCTAGAAGCTTCATGAAAAAGCTAATCCAAATCAAACCCTAACTATGTTTAATCTCCACAAATCATGTTGCATTTGTAATCATAACTTATTACAATATTATATATCACATATATAATATATTTTGTAACAAAATAAAATAATACAATTAACATATATCACATATATATCAATGTATTATCCAAGTGAGAAAAAGAATCTTTAAGTGAGCTTATATTAGTTAATGTAATATAATATATCAAATATATAATTATACATTAAATTATCGAATCAACACTTGATCCGATAATCTGGCTATTTCATAAATAACCGACTAATATAATCTGTATCGGTTCATCGAATCAACACTTGATCCGATGACCCGGCTATATCACATATACCCGGCCGATATCTTATATCGCGAGAATCTAATACGGTATCGCATACACGTATTATTCCCGGTCCCGCACATATCACATATGTGCTCTTACTCCGTTTTGCCTAAGCCAGGAAACCTCTGTGTAGGACTCTAAAGAATCGTCAATACGCCGGCAGTAGGTGATGATCATATCAAACACCCACAAGCTGCAAGCGGTCAGCTAAACGTAACAGCCACCCAGGTATTGAGCAATCAAAAGATCAACAAGAAAGCCTGTACATTCTCCTGTGAATCCAACTAGTAACACTCCCATACAGTCTGATCTCTTCGTCTGATATGTCGCATATCTCGCCTAGGGGTGGTAAACGTTAGACCCCAGTAGCTTGATAAGTCGTATCGATATGAGGTCCATAACAGTTTGAGAAACTACTGATAATACTTACCAGTAAATCTCAGCAACACTGGCCAAGGATTTCCAGTTATAGCCAATCGAACACAGCACAACATCAACTCCCTATACCGGGAGAGAATTAACCCCTCCTATCGCTCATTGCCTCCATGTGATTCGGGACTGTACCCAAAAGCCACCATTTTGCACGCCCTCTTGGACATGATATGATGGAAATCAAAGCACAGTAAGAATCACACAAGACTCTATGACGATCTCGGGTCTACAGACTAACCTGTACCAGTGTCACCAGAGAACTGCCATCTTACCACGTCCAAGAGGGCGTGCAAAAAGGTGGCTTTTGGGTACAGTCCCGAATCACATGGAGGCAATGAGCGATAGGAGGGGATTCGTCTCTCCCGGTATAGGGAGTTGATGTTGCGCTGTGTTCGATTGGCTATAACTGGAAATCCCTGGCCAGGGTTGCTGAGATTTACTGGTAAGTGTTATCAGTAGTTTCTCGAACTGTTATAGACCTCATATCGACACGATTTATCAAGCTACTGGGGTCTGACGTTTACCACCCCTAGGCGAGATATGCGACATATCAGACGAAGAGACCGGACTGTACGGGAGAGTTACTGATTGGATTCGCAGGAGAATGTATAGGATTGATTTTTGATCTTCTGATCGCTTAATACCTGGGTGGCTGTTACGTTTAGCTGACCGCTTGCAGCTTGTGGGTGTTTGATATGATCATCACCTACTGCCGAGGTATTGACGATTCTTTAGAGTCCTACACAGAGGTTTCTTGGCTCAGGAAAAACGGAGTAGGAGCACATATATGATATGTGCAGGACCGAGAACAATACGTGTATGTGATACCGTATTAGATTCTCACGATATGAGATATCGGCAGGGTATATGAGATATAGCCGGGTCATCGGATCAAGTGTTGATTCGATGAGCTGATACAGATTATATTAGTCGGTTATTTGTGAAATAGCCGGATTATCGGATCAAGTGTTGATTCGATAATTTAATGTATAATTATATATTTGATATATTAAATTATATTAACTAATATAAGCTCACTAAAAGATTCTTTTTCTCACTCGGGTAATACATTGATATATATGCGATATATGTTAATTGTATTATTTTATTTTGTTACAATAAATATTGTATATGTGATATATAATATTGTAACAAGTTATGTTTACAAATGTAACATGATTAGTGGAGATTAAACATGCTTAGGGTTTGATTTGGGTTAACTTCTTCTTGAATCTTCTAGAAGCTTATGTTTTGTTGCTTGCAAAGATATTATATGTTGATATTTTTGCAAGATATTATTTAACCCAACCCAAACCCTTCACCCTAGCTTAAATCTCTACATGAGTTAAAGTAACTCAAGGGTTGTATTTGTAACCATAGGTTTTATTTCATTATTCATGACAAAAGGTTTATTATTCATTCTTCTTCTTCTTCCTCCTTGCAAAGCTTTCTAGCTTCTTGCTTAGTGATGAAAATGAGTGAGATTAAGAAAATAAATGAGAGCTAAAATCCTACTTCATCATCCTAATCTATCCTAGCCATTTAGATTAGGGTGTTCACTTCATTTGTGAGTGAGAGCTTGTGTTAAAGAAACTTCAAGGTAGATCATCTTAGTTATCGAAGATCGGAAGTAAGTTTGCATCATTCTCTTCGTGGAGTCTCTCTAGAGTCCGGGCACATGATGATCGCAGCGAAGGGAACTTAACACGGAGCTTATGAAGCGAAGGACGGGACTACAAAGGTTGTAATTCCAAACTCTTAGATGTTAAAGTGTTTAACATACTTTGTTTCGCCAAATCTCTAGTTTAAAGATCTTGGTTAGGGTTGTTCGGCACGTCTAAATTTTAAATCGGGCATGGTTGATGCCTAATAGACCCTTGTGAGAGTGCATAGTAACCCTACAGTCCCCACTAGTATGATCTGCATCATAGTCCTGGTAGTCAAGTACTCATCCTAAGGGCTTTATCAACATGTGACATAGAGACAATCTGAGTACATGTTAAGATAAAGTGTAACCAGATAGCATACTATCATGTCGAGCAAGAAAGTCGTCCCTATATATGTCCAATCATCCACTACAATATACATCTGTATGTACAGTAATGGCCTCTAGGGCATACATATCATTAACAATCTCCCACTTGCACTAGGGCCATCTGTTGTAGTATCTCATACCCAACAATAAGCTGTGGTTGAAGTATCTCATACTCAACCATCCCATAAAAGTCTCTACTGGGAAATATGCCTTTGTGAGTGGATCCGCGCTGTTGTCCTCTTTGTCTACTCTCCTAACCTCGATCTCCTTGGAGATCAATCATCTCCATGATCAGGCGATACTGCCTAAGAATATGTCTGGATCTTTGATGGGACGGGGGTTCCTAGGCATAAGCCACAACTCCATTGTCACACAATGGTAGGAACGAAGTTCATCTCATGAACTTATTTTTATATCCAGACTGCCTCTTTTGTAGCATCCTTGGTAACGATGTATCTTGCCTTTAATCGTCTAGTATGTCACGGTATATAGCTTGGAACTCTTCCAACATACCGTCCCTCCACTGAGGGTAAAGACAATGCTTGTGACTGACATTCAGTCGTCTTTATCACCCTGGAACCTTTCCAGTGATTCTCCCCAGGATCGATTGATACCATCTCACTATAACTAGTGAGAATCCTAACATCCAATTAGATCTATCTCATAGATCCATAACTCAGGATTTAGGACGTATCACCTTGATCCTATATGGAGAATCTTTATGATAAGAGGAGATTGACCAAGCGTAGCATAGGAAACTCCTTCCCTATCATGAGTATGTCATCCATGTACTATACGAGGATCACCACCATACTCCCTACTACCTTTTTGTACATACTTGGTTCATCTACCATTTTGATGAAGTCAAACTCTTTGACTACCACATCAAAACAGACGTTCCAACTCCGCGATGCCTGATTTATCACATAAAACATCTTGCACACGTTTCCGCTGCTCCCACTGTCTACGAAGCCCTCTGGCTGTGTACTTATAGACGCTCTCTTTCAAATCATCAATTAGAAAAGCAGTCATAACACCCAACCACCAGATATCGTTGTCATGGTATGTAGCAGTGGCAAGTAGGATCTGGATGGACTTAAGCATAGCTTTGAAAGTCTTAACTTTTCTATGTACACCAAGTAATCTTCTCAAGATATACTTGCTCCTGATGGGGATTTAACCCTTCAGATAAAGCAACCAAAGTCCATACTTTGTTGGTGTATAAGGATTCCATCTCAGATCGCTAAGCATCCAGCTATTCTTACAGAGTCCCCACTCCTGATGGCCTGCTCGAAACTAGTTGGGTCATCATCTCATGATGCAATCCTCGCTCCCACTGTCATAGAGAAACCGAAGTATCTCTCAGGTGGATGAGGAACCCTACTAGATCGGCGGAGAGGCTGAGGTTCGTTGGGATCTATTGAATCCTCCGAGTTTACCAAATCATCAGCTGCAGTTTGTATAGCGGGAACTCCTTCCAGTTCTACCTCATGACCACTAATTTCTTCACAAGAAATTCCTTTTTTGTCAAAAAGTGGTATGCCGAGAAATAAAACATCTTTTGTTCTTCGGTGTGGTAGAAGATATTCCCTTACGAATGCTTGGGATATCCAACAAACTTCCACAGAACTGATCTTTCCTCGAGCTTGTCCGGATTTTGCTTTTGACATAGGCCGGACAACCCTAAATCTTAACATCTTTAAGAGATGGGCTATTCCCATACCATATCACATATGGAGTGGTAGGCATCTGATTTGGTTGGAACCCTATTCAATAGGTATGCAACTTCTCAAGTGCATAACCCCAAACGAAAATAGGCAACTCAGTAGTACTCATCATAGAGCACACCATATCACATAGGGTGCGTTTGCTCCGCCCCGATACACCGACGTGCTGTGGTGTATACGGAGGAGTAATGCTGAGAGAGAATCTCATTCTCCTTTAGAATAGTCCAGGAATTCCGTGCTCAAGTATTCTCCTCCTTGATCTCATCAAAGGACATAATAATTTTACCCGTTTTTGGTTCTCTACTTCTAACTTATATTCTGTGATTATCTCAAAAGTTTAGGACTTGTGTTTCAATAGGAACATATGTCTGAATCTTGAGAGATCATCAGTGAATGTAATGAAGTACAAAGAACCTGTCCTGGCATATGTAGACATGGGACTATCATACATCATCATGTATCAATCCAAAGAGTTCACTAACTCTTTCTCTGTTTCCAATAAACGGAACTGTGGTCATCTTATCTTTGTGACATGACTGGCAAGTTTTACAAGATGTAAATCCAAAACAATTTAAATATGCATCTTTATGTAACTTTAGCTAGTCGGTTCGCATCGATATGACCTAGTTTACAATGCCTCAAGAAGGATTCGTTCATTTTTGAACTCTTCCTCTTGTGTGTGTTCTGTACGTTAAGAACTGTGGTTTGATTTAGAACGTCTATGCTTTTAGATAACGTGCCTGAACCGATCAACTCTTGATATAGGAAATATTCAAAACATTATCCAACAATACAAAATTATATCCTTCTTTACTAATAAAGAGACTGATATGATATTGTATATCAGGTTCGGTATCTAATAACATTCGTTCAGAATCAATGTATTCTGATAATACAGGGTGATAACTGCCAACAGACTTGGCTGCAACACTTGCATCATTTCCAACTCTTGAAACTTATCACCCGTTCTCAGTTCTCTACCTCTCTGTAGCCCATGTAACAAATTACATTTGCGGGATCCTGATCCGGTATCTCATACCCAGGACGTAAAGGATACTGAGAAACAGTTCTCGGTAATGAACACACCCGAAGAAGATGCATCAACATGTACTTTCTTCGTTTGGGTGGCACGGAAATTCTGGTAATCCCCTATTTCCTGCTCTGTCTTATAACAATTATAAGTTGGAGCGAGACCAACGTTCCCTAGCGCAGTATAACAAGCGGGTTCGGTCAATACATCTATATTATTATCTTGATTAAGGCGTGACATGGTTGCTACTTGGAGAGAGATAGAAGAAAACACTCAGCGTATGCTCTTGCAAGATTAGATTGGTTATTAATATATCTAATCAGGATATCTCCCACTGTTTTAGTCAAATTTTCCTTCAAACCCTAAAAGGAAAGACTAGCCGGGATTAATTACACCCTACAAGTTCGCCAATCTTTCAGCCAGGCCAGTGCCGGTACTTTCAGGGAGGTTCCCCGTGCTTTCGCACGGACCTAATTAAAGTAAACCTCATTTTCCCAGAGGCATAACCCCGTTGACACCTTTCTAGACACCTACTTGATCGGCTAATTGTAATGTGTAAAACTCTCCCAGGAGTAACTCATACTCGCAGCGGGTATCGGATCCAACTATCTCATAGAAAGTATGCAATCTCATTGCAAATTTCAACTCTTGAAATTCCCAATAATATTTTGCCCCTAGCGTCTATGACCTTGACGCAGGCCAACAAACCATAGTCCGCTAGTCAAGTTCAACCCGTATATTTCCTGATTGAATTAAACCCACCCGCACGACCCTTGACGCAGGCCAACAAAGTCGCACGACTACCCTAATCCAATCGCATCGTATGCTGCAGATAAGCACTAGTTAGTTACCGCACACTACGCCTTGACGCAGGCCAACAAACGTAGTACGAATACTAACTAGTACTTATCTGAAATGACGGAGGGCTACGACAGGTTTTTATGAAAACCCTTTGCGTAATGAACTTGATATCGTTGTAGAATCGAGTGAATTTTAAAAGGAGTGTTTTTGAGGCCTTTTCTAGTTTTGCTAAAGAGGTCACTCCCGGTGAAGGGATCGTCGGCTCTTTCCTTATTGAATAAGGTGCAGGATATTTCATAAATATCACTTTGCAAAGCAAGAACTATAAAAACAATCAAAAGACAAACCGAGTTTGTAGCATCTGCCAGTTATTGCTAAAGAGGTCACTCCCGGTGAAGGGATCTCGGCTCTTTTCTTATCGAATAAGGTGCTGGATATTCTACAAGGAATACCGCTATGCAAAACAAGAACTAGAGCTACCAGTTTTTAAACAAGTTTCTACAACATCTTTAGGTTTCTTTTATTTCATTAATCTCATTAATGAAGTACCATTTTATTATGCTTCATAAGTATCACATTTGAAACAAAATCTGCAATATAACATATATCTCATATACATAATATAAACATTCGTCTCAGGCAGTAATATGATCTCATCACAGAACATTGCAGCAGAAGATAACATATGAAATATTGGATATACTAGGATTTCCGTGTTGTATGCGAGCCTGTATAAAACGCGGATTCCACGGTTGCGATGAATAGCCAAACCCACATCCCTAAACCCCTACGAGAGCGTCAAGCAACACTGCCAATTCTAGGGTTAGGAGACCCGGTCTCGACTCCTCGAGATGGCCTCCTACTGGACCCTAGAACCCGGTTACTTGTGCTCCCCTCCTTGGGTCTACCTAATGCGGAAAAGTAAATAATATACAATGGTGACATCATCCTCAACCCGGAAGTGCCCCAATAAAAGAATATTACATACAATGAATTTTACATGAATGAAATTGAAAAACTCTCATCTCACATAAAACCCTTGGCTATTCAAGACGCGACGATCTAATATAACATATCACAGCAACACATAATATCACATATCATCAACGTAAGTAAATATGCGTATCCTAATTTTCGTTGATGTATAGCAAAGAAACCGGCGATACACCACATATTACACTTACGGTCGCAGAAAAGAAAGTGTAAAACTATAACAGTTGGAATCCGCAATCTCTTTAGACATCTCATGCCTAACCAAATGAATTCCTTAGACATCGCATGCCTAACAATTATAAACTCCGCATTTTAGTCTCAATATCGAAAACTCTTTTCAATATCAAGTCGGGCAATTCAACAAGATTCCCGACATCCTGATCGAATGCTCATCGGAAACTTTAGTAGACGGCCGCACCCCCGACGTCGTTGACGAAGTGCACTAAGGCGGAACACCGCTGCCGTGAGCACCCGAACGGATGCTTTTGGCGACGGGGTTCTCCTACAGTCACTTGGTCGGGGCTATGGGGCGTGGCTATCTATTAAGTTTATTCGGCGAGTATCCGTGTTTGCTACGTGATTGCGACGGACTTTTGATCACATCAAAATCCCGTGGCAACCGATCAAATGAGACTAAACTGCTAGATTTATAACATTCAAATTAGTTATCTCATAACTACTTGTGGATTCCAAATATTGTATCACATTCCAGATAAATAGACAATGTTAAACTTTCCGATCAAATAAACAAACACTCAAGATTTCCCAAATAGCTCAACACTTGAGCGGAGTTCAAAAAGTCCCAGAACATGTCACAGTACCAATGGTCCAGCCGTAGAAGGGTCAAACCAACGCCTCACATGTGGCAACGCCGTACTGCCCCAAACCCTAAGATTTAGAGGCGGTTCAGACGGTCACATAATCGAGTTAAGGTCTGTGTTCTTCTAGAGGGTCCACCGCGTTACTTGCACGACTTTGAACGTTCTTTAACTAAGGAAAAATCCAACACTTGGAAATTTTCCGACAGGGGAAAAAGTGAGTTATTGATATTCGTTCGAACTTTTTAACACGTTCTAAATTACCCGGAAAAAGTTAAACGAAGTTAAATTATCCGATCGAATCAACGAGTTCCCAATATATCCCAGAAAGCTCAACACTTGAGTAGAACTAAAAATTCCCAGAAGCATGAAAAATACCCAAGAATATAACTCTGAAGTATTAGCCCCCAACTCTACAAGTTGGCTGCGGAACCGCCGCCAAACGCATGTTTTGGCCGCGGTTCCGCGGTTACGTGATGGAGTTATGGCTTCGTACTTCACAGTAATTCTTAGAATTCCCTGCATGATTTTCTGAATATTTTTAATATGAAAAATTTCAACTTTTGAAAAAATTTCCAGAGAAGGGGGATATATCGGGTTTTCGGAGTTCGATCGGACTTCAAACTTCGCCTAGACAACGTCTAATGCTCTAGCTTGGCTCTGATACCACTGTAGGGTTAGCTTAGCACCTTAGCAAGGTTTTGGCAGGCATCAATCATGCTACTTTAAAAATTTTGGGGTGATAAACAAACCCTAACCAAGATCTTAACTAGAGTATTAGGATAAACAAGCATTTAAACAACTTTATATCTAAGAGTTAGGGATTACAACCTTTGTAGTTCATTCCTTCACTTCAAAAGCTCTGTGTTGAGGTCCCTTCGCTGCGATCATCGAGTATCCGGACTCTAGAAAGGCTCCATGAAGAGAAAGATGCAAACTTACTTCCAATCTTCAACTACTAAGATGATCTACCTTGAAGAATCTCAAACCCAAGCTCTTGCTTCACTAATCAAGTATTAGCAAAACAAACACCCTAATCTAAGTGGCTAGAATAGATGAGGATGATGAAGTAGAAATTTAGCTCTCATTTGTTTTCAATTTCTCACTCAAAATCATCATATACCAAAAAGCTAGTAAGCTTTTCTCAAAGGAAGAAGAAGAAGAAAAGTCATTTGTGATGAATAATGAATTCATTGTTGTGGTTACAAATCAACCATGGGTTAATCAAGAAGACTTAACCCTTGTATAGAAACAACTAGGGTAAAGGGTTTGGGTTGGGTTAATAAAATATCTACACAAAAATATCTTTACTTAAAACAAAAATAAAGTTTCTAGAAACTTCATGAAAAGGCTAACCCAAATCAAACCCTAACTATATTTAATCCCCACAAATCATGTTGCATTTTGTAATCATAACTTTTTACAATATTATATATCACATATATAATATATTTTGTAACAAAATAAAATAATACAATTAACATATATCACATATATATCAATGTATTATCCAAGTGAGAAAAAGAATCTTTAAGTGAGCTTATATTAGTTAATGTGATATAATATATCAAATATATAATTATACATTAAATTATCGAATCAACACTTGATCCGATAATCCGGTTATTTCACAAATAACCGACTAATATAATCTGTATTGGTTCATCGAATCAACACTTGATCCGATGACCCGGCTATATCACATATACCCGTCCGATATCTCATATCGCGAGAATCTAATACAGTATCGCATACACGTATTATTCCCGGTCCCGCACATATCACATATGTGCTCTTACTCCGTTTTGCCTAAGCCAGGAAACCTCTGTGTAGGACTCTAAAGAATCGCCAATACGCCGGCAGTAGGTGATGATCATATCAAATACCCACAAGTTGCAAGCGGTCAGCTAAACGTAACAACCACCCAGGTATTGAGCAATCAAAAGATCAACAAGCAAGCCTGTACATTCTCCTGTGAATCCAACCAGTAACACTCCCGTACAGTCCGGTCTCTTCGTCTGATATGCCGCATATATCGCCTAGGGGTGGTAAACGTCAGACCCCGGTAGCTTGATAAGTCGTGTCGATATGAGGTCCATAACAGTTTGAGAAACTACTGATAACACTTACCAGTAAATCTCAGCAACCCTGGCCAGGGATTTCTAGTTATAGCCAATCGAACACAGCGCAACATCAACTCCCTATACCGGGAGAGACGAAACCCCTCCTATCGCTCATTGCCTCCATATGATTCGGGACTGTACCCAAAAGCCACCTTTTTGTACGCCCTCTTGGACGTGGTATGATGGAAATCAAAGCACAGTGGGAATCACACAAGACTCTATGACGATCTCGGGTCTATAGACTAACCTGTACCAGTGTCACCAAAGAACTGCCATCTGACATAAGGTATAATACCATCTGGGAGTTCTCGGCGAGTCCGTCCAGTGTACCCAGTCTCCACTGAGCACCCGTATACCTTCTCTGATGTCAAACACCAATGGATATGGGATCATCCATCGCCCATCATATGGGTCGAGAAGCGCATACGCTAGTCTACTCTGGAGTATCGATGCCCTGTCTCGGTACTCCTACGACTAGGAACATTTGAAGGATGTACTTGGCGACTATACTGTCCCCACTAGTATGATCTGCATCATAGTCCTGGTAGTCAAGTACTCATCCTAAGGGCTTTATCAACATGTGACATAGAGGCAATCAGAATACATGTTAAGATAAAGTATAACCAGATAGCATACTATCATGTCGAGCAAGAAAGCCCTCCCTATATATGTCCAAGCATCCACTACAATATACATCTGTATGTATAGTAATGGCCTCTAGGGAATACATATCACTAACAGTCACCGGTAGATAGTAGTCTCTCTGCCAGGCTCACCGTCTGCAGCACAGCAATCCGTTCTCGCCCCGGGGAACCATACCGGATCCACCATGTGCCCGTAATCGGCCTCATCCAGCTCCTCGAATCGGGTTTCACATATCACACATCTCAGAACCGAGAAAACGCATGGTGGACGCACTGAAATATCATATCAAGAGAAACCGGGTTTTTAAAACAGTACTTACTTTCTTTTGAAATAGCCACGGTTCTCAAATCCAGAAATCTCATGAAAACAGCATATCTCAATGCGTAAAATCATAAAGCATAATGTATACGACATATGATAGAAATGTAAGCATATCCGTATATCATGCAAAATGGAACAGTGATATGACATATTAAGGGAAAACCGCTCTTTTAAAATGATTCCAGTTTTTAAATATATCCCGCGGTTCTCAATTTCTCCAAAGTCAAATGCAACATCGTATAATGGTGCATAGGTAACTATAGCAAGTAAATTATGCAAAGAGTCATATCATGATGCAGTAATCCTACTGTGTAGTGACATGGCAATTATCGATGATGAAGTGTGTGAGCCGGCTAATCTGTGTAAGTGTAATATACGCATCATCGATAATGGTGTAGGTGTACTAGCACAGGTATATGCAATACAATGAGAATAACATGAATGCAGCATAAGGTAAATCATAAGCAAATGCTGACAGGTATACGTATCTAGTATGACCGAGTCGGTAAATCTATCAGTCGGCATCCAGCCTCACACATCACGTACGGTATAAACCATCATTCATCATCCTCTAGCCAAGGGTATAAATCAATCCTCAAGTCAAACTCATCACGTACGGAAAATTATCGTACAGCGGCATTAAACCAATAGGGATCCTACCAACCTATATGACAATGAGGGATACGGACCTAACGTCACGTACGACATACCACTCACGATTCACTACAATATATATATATATATACCCATGTCCTAGGTCACATCCATAACAATCTCATATCAGGGGACCGGCAATGTATCAATTATCTCAATCGACTCACATCCGTATACCAACATATCATCGGATCACATATCAAATCGTATTCTCTTTTCATCGCATTTTATATCTCGCAATAAGTCAATTTATACATGCAATCTACACTATACATCAAAGGTCATGATATTCTAAACTTATACTGATTCTAAGGTAATTACATAGTTATAAGTCGTGATTCACAATTCGCTTTTTTCCTAGCCCTAAAGCTTCCAACTCATATCCCAAAATATATTCAATCATCACTTACTATCTTCTAGTTTATAATATGTTTTCTCTAGCTATCAATTAATTCTAACCCTAGTTTGCTACTCTAGGTTTTCTTAATCATATTCTATAAATCGGTTTCCACCAAAACTTTGCGGGGGTGCTACACGCCATCCACCCGACTTTCCCCCATAGATATAGATCTACTCACATTGCTCCTTGGTTGCCGATGTCGATACCGCCATCCTCTTCTTCATCGTCTCGAAATCCTTGTGGGGTACCTACATATCATAATACATCCCAATTGCGTATTAAAATTAAGTCAGGAACCAAAACGGTACACGTTTCGCTCATAGGTCAAAACCTATAGCCTCGCATGCAAAACACGATCAGTAACCCTAGTCGTTGACGTTCAAACGCCACACGACGCACAATATCAAATACCAAATCCAAATTCATTAAAAGCTTCAAAACGAATTCAAAAACTTAGAGAACATGCTCCAGATTTTACCCTAAGTGAAATTAGCCAATTTTACATATGTAAAGGGTCTACTTTACTGATATAGGAGCTACAGACGAAGCACGAATCCTAAATGAGGTACCCAGGCCGCAAATTGCGGCCCAGGGGATTAAATTTGCGGCCATGGTGTTAGGGTTTGGTCTCGGGTCTCTGTGGTAGCTTCCTCGGTGCCTGCATGACTCACAGTGTTTGCTAAATAATTTTCCAGGTCCCCGAGTGTTAGCAGATTTCATTTTCACTACACAATTTCCATAAAAATACGATATCGGGGATTCTAAGTTCGCTAATTAGGGTTCTAGTCTCTGGTTTATGTCTTTAATCAATCTCCACAGGGGTTGTGAGGCCTCTACTAAACTCAGTTATACAATCCTAACTCAAGAATTTCTCAAACCCTAACTAGGAATTTTCAAAGTTTACTAAACCGAACTAAAACACTTCTAAACATGCATGGACACTAATGGGAATGTAAAACTATTCTAATGGTGATGAAATTATCTCATTTGGCAACTCAAGAATTTTCTTGAGTTGCCCCAAGTGTCCAAAATCCTTGCTTTCTTGGTCCAAAGTGTAGCTAGAAGGCTTGTGCACATTTTTAATGAAGTGGGGATGGACTTTTGGTGTGTTTTTGATGGTGTTTTGAGAGGATAGAGGAGGGGGATGAAGGAGGGCAACCATGGGAGATGAGGAGAGGAAAATGAAGAGGAAAAATAATGAGGGAAACAAATGGGACTTGATCAATTGACCCCTCACCCCTCTCTCTCTCTCTAATGCCCATACCCATTATTCTAATATTTCATTTTCCTTTTTCTTTTCTTTTAAAACAACAACCATGCAAGAAAATGAAGAGAAAGCCATTATAAAATGTAACAAGTGCTAAAAATGACTTGGTGCATGTCACATGCACAAAACTAGCTTAATGCATGATTAGCGATATTTAATCGCGATTAGCATTAAAAGCAATATAATTAATTATATAAAATCTATAAATGCTCAAATCTTATAAAACACTCTCTTTTCAGTAATTCCTATAATTGACATAATTTCCAAATATTTCCCAAATTTATCGGCATTTAATTATACTGCATTATTAAAATATTCATAATATTTATTATTAAATTATAAAAGTTCTCAAAAATAATATTTAATTTTTCTGAAATGTTACAACAATACCTAGAACTAGGGTCACCTAGGTCAATTTACTAGATCGCTCCTAGACTTCCAAAGGACAAGACATAGTATCAATTCTCTACTACCTCTTTATTAATCTTGCAGCTAGGTAAGTGCCAGGTAAGTGGGAGCTATCTGCTATATGAATCACCGAAATAGCGGGACTAATTAAGTAACAACTTTCCTTAGTCACACTTGCCTTAGACACCATAAGAAAAATACGGATAAGCAATAGATTATCCACGACCCTCATTTGTAGCGCGACAGTCCTTAGGGGCCTGGTCTAGATATTTTTATTAATATAGGGTTATGCGTATACTCGTTTGTGATTTGTGTGGCCTAAGAAGGGTGATGAAATCCCTACCAAATCTGAATTTGGGTTTATTGCTCCTTAGTGTCCGTTTTAGATATGCAAACCAAACCAAAATCTAAAACACACAAAATATTTTTAGAGGCGATATTTGCAAAGAATTCTGTAGGTAAAAACAATTTATTGGAGTTTTAGAGAAAAGAAGAAGACAATAGGAGAATACCAGAGAAGATTGGGGGCTTAATTCTTCAATAAGGCCGCGGTTCCGCCGCCCAATTCCCGCTTTGGCCACGGTTCCGCCGCAGAGTGATATAATCTTCCCTCCAAACTTCTTCAAAACACTCAACTGTTTGAAAGTCTCCGAATCTCTGATGGTTCGCTCCAAGTGTTCCAAATTTCTCGCAAAACTCGCACAAAAATCGTTAAAAATACAAAATGCAGTTTTGGTTCTCGTTTATTTTTTTTATGTTCGCTGGTTTTTATTAGAAATCAACCCGAATAATAAGAAAATTAATTACGACCATTTCCCCGGCAACGACACCATTTGATTGATCGTGAAAAAGTGTTTTGTAAATAACCGCAATCAAAATGGTGCCGCTAATAGCTAGCCGTGATGAGTACGGGTCATCCGCAGGGAAACGTGAACTTCTTTTCTTGCTTTAGATGAGTTAATAAAAGAAAGGATGGTTTGTTGTCGTTTTATATTAATATGGATATAAAATTTATAATAGAAATGCTTGTTGGATTTATAGGACTTACTAGTTAATGGATAAATGTTTAGAAATGACTTTTTTTTTATCTTTTAATAATTTAAAACTAGAGAGATAGCGATGAATATGGATTAGGGTTCTCGGAGGGATTAGGGTTTCCCTTTAGTGACCCTTGTCCTTCCATTGATCTCTATTCATCTCAAGACCTTAAAAAAACAGGTGTTTAACCAATCTCAAATCATGGTCGCGACTATCAATAAATTGATAGCGCACCCGATAAGAAAATTAATATTTATTTTGCTAAAATTTATTAACATTAAAATATCAAAGAAGTTAAAATATATTTCATCCATTATTCTACCATATCCTACAAACCCTAGCAAGGAAGAAATTACTCGCTCATGGTTAGTAGCATAATAGAGAGGTTGAAGATGAATGAAACCTTAATTAAGATGCAAAAAATTAATGCGGAAAATTAATGCTGAAAAG
This sequence comes from Agapanthus africanus, assembly GCA_030015575.1. Lineage (NCBI taxonomy): Eukaryota > Viridiplantae > Streptophyta > Magnoliopsida > Asparagales > Amaryllidaceae > Agapanthus > Agapanthus africanus. Next base: position 26,524,354 of record CM057339.1, on the reverse strand, counting down.
TAATGCGTAAAGTAAATACAAAAAAGTAAATGCAAAAAGAATTAAAACAAAAACTACTTTTATTAATCAACTATTGTATTATAACTTTTCTCTTTAAAAAATAGATTACAAGAACCATGGTTGCTCGCTAGATCTTTCTTTAAAATTCTACGATGGATAGACAGATCGATTAGATAGATAACTCTCGGTCCTTTTATAAGCTCTAAAATGATTCCATATTAAAGTATGTGAGATTACAATCATGCCCCTGAAAATTCACATCCAATGGCCTCTAAATGACCGCCCTTCCGCCGCCAAAAGCCCTATTTGACCGCCCTTCCGCCGCCGTTTGGTGGGATCGTGACTTGGGATTTTTTCGGCTTTTTTCTCTAGATATTTGGAGATCCTCTTGATATATAGATTTTGAAAATATTGTCCTTAGTCTCTGCCGTTGCTAGATTCCTCGATTTGATTCTAATTTTTGGCAGATTCGATTGATATTCCGATTTGATGTGGATCTCCTACTTAGATTTCAGACCTGGGCTAATCTAATATTATACCTGCACAATATCTTACATCAAAATGTTAGTAGTATTTGTTATTATTTTGAGATATTATTCCAACCATTTATATGATATAATATCATAAAAATATTGATAAGGAATATTTGATATGATATGCATATATCAAAAATATTTTATTTAAATATTATATGCATATATTTTCCCTAATTATATTAATTATAAATGAAGAAATATATGATAATAAAGTTTTTACAAATAAACCCACATATGTTCTTTATTTACAATTAACACCTGTTAGTAGTTAACAATAGTAGGGAAAATGTTCATACAAATATGCAACATATTTGACTAATCAGCCGTCATATTCTCCAAGTTACCTTACAAGTAGTTCGATATCAACTCTTGTATACAATCCAGGGGTACGATCAAAATATGTTCCAACTGAGTTCTACCAATGGAGAGAAATATCCCCATATGGTGAACGACACTTGTAAGTCCTCTCAACTTATAAAGAGAAAACACTCTTGTTAGACTGTTACGACTTATAAGAGAAAATAGTCCTTAGGAATCCCTACGATTCCTAAGGAGAAAATACACCTACGAGATCCTCTCGACTCGTAGGAAGAAATAGCTTTATGAGACCCTTACGGGTCATAAAGTCAAAAGGTCTTAGTCGACAGGATCCTAACCCTGTTTGCTAAGCCACCTTTATTCAAATCGATAAAGGCAAATGTTGATTTGATCATGGCAATATTTTAGTTGTAGCGATTGATTGTAGAGATTTTAAATCAAAGTTAAGAATACCGCAATCAATAACGGTGTCGCTTGGTAGCTAGCCGGTTGAGTATGGGTCGGTCCACAGGGAGATGGATTCCTTTTTTTTATGTTCTAACGAGTTAAGTAAAAAAAATTGGTGGTTTTGTTGTAGATCTAAAAAAGGCTTGCTAGGGTTAAGATTAGGCTAATTCGAAAAAGAGATTCTTTTCGCTTCTATCAATGCCCTAATTAAGAATATAGGTGTTAGGGTAATAGTCAACAACGGGGATTAGCACGACCAGGAAGAAACTAAGTTTCTTCCTTTTGGTCCTTATCCGTCATTTCTTAACTCTTAGCCCTAACCTCTATTTAAATCAACCACAACCGGTCTAACTTGGAAATCACCGCTATCTTGAAGGATAGGGTGCCGTAGTGAGCGGTGTGTGGTTAATTTAAATAGAGTTCTATTATAAAATTTATATGGGCAAAGAAAGAAAAGAGAGAGAGATTTACTTCTCTCAAACCTTCCCAATCCTAGCCCTAACAAGTGAGGAATTACTCACTCATTAGGGAAGTTATGATAAGATTCATTTTTATAATTTTAAAAGACTATCTAAGTTGCAGATAATAAAAGACAGATAAAAATTCAGGAATTAAATTCAGATAAAAGAATGCACGATAAAAAAAATACCTTTATTGATGACCTCTTGACGATTACAAGGAAATTAAAATTTAATCTAGAAATTAAAAAGAGGCATCTCAAAAGAGACACCCTAGAAGAGGCACACCCCAAAAGAGGCTGTAGGCTTTCCTATTTATAGATAGGAGAAATCCTAGGATTTACATCTGATCCACATCTGAAATTACAAAACTACCCTAAGAAAGCCGGGTCAAAGCACGGACACCACCGACACTTTGCACCGACACGTGCACTGCAAGGCCGCGGAACCACGGCCAGAAGCCTTGTTTGGCCGCGGTTCCACGGCCATCTTGAAGGATCTTTGGCTCGTTTTTCCAGGGTTGCTTCATGTTGCCTTTTTCTCCGGTTTTCTTCATTTGGTTCTTCAAACTCTTTTCTACTTTCTTCCAGATTTCCAACAGTGCAGAATTTGTGGACTTTTACCGTTAGTTTCATGTTGAAGTCTTGAATCTTGTGCCGCCCTCGTACATTGTGGAATCGAACTGTTCATTGATCTTCGTTTGTTCCTCAAACTGGTAGGCGGTATCTTACAGATTCATCTATTTGTTGGTCGTAGTCTCACATTTGTAGCGTTTTTTCACCATTTTCATTGTATTGTTCTGAAAACCTGTAACCTACAACTATTTAGCAGACATAGATCAAAAGCATCTATTTATTTGCAATATGATTAAGAATGGGAAATATAATAATGCAAAATTCTGATATGAACAAATACCCCCAAACTTATCTTTTGCTCGTCCCGAGCAAAACCAATTTATCCTCGAAAAAAAACCAACCTCACTTTCGAAGGGAATCGCGATTGCACTGAGCTCGTGCAACAAGCCGTTAAACCTCTAGGTATCCCTAGTAGGAGGAGTGTTGTCTCCTGAGAGTTTTCAGCGGATACTACCCACATAATCCGATCCATTTGGCCTATTGACTTTCATTCTTCAATTCGGTGTTCTTGTAAGAAATTCTATTATTTTCAACCTAGAAATCATCAACCCGTATTTTTCACACTCACTTATCATTTAACTTAAGATCGTATATGTTTTGCAAATTTATTAAGCTTTCAGTATCTTTTGAATTTTTCTTCTAAGGTTCCATCTCAACATAGGAATTTCTATCATCTCTACAAAAGGTATAAGCCCTATCTTTCATTCCTATCTCTCATCCAAACCCCAATCATATACTCCTACGTATGTGTATGTATCACCACTACACTTGGAAATTCAATTCAAGCTATCATACTCTTGTCCATCTTCCAAAATACTTTTAGTTGGTGAATTTTTGATGAAATTGCTCACACATCCTTCATGCGACCGTTAATACTTCTTGAGATACTAACGACCGATTACAAAATGTGTTCGCGCATTAAGGCGTAATTCCTCGTCTTGTAATACCTAAGGCTTTAGCAGTGACTCCCAAACCAGTTGGTCTAAGGCACTAGGTGATGAAGCACCCTCGCTATATTTTTTATTTATGCTGCCTTCAGTAGTTACAAAACCAGTGTTCATTTTTTATGTCTGTTTATTCACACTTGTACTTTTATTTTCTTTTCCTTCATACTAAGGATTTTAGACAAGAGCATTTCAAGGTATGCTCTACTATTCCAAGTTTCAAGGTGCGTGTATGTGCTAATTGTAGGGTATATATTTTCAGAATTTAGACTTAAGGTTTGGAATTATTTTTCAGACTTACACTTCAAATAAAAATTCGATACTCTTCCCTTATTTTGACTTAGCCCAAGAACTGAACTCAAAATTTGCCTATTTCTAAATAAACTACAAGGACATATATTTTGTACAGTTAAATTTTAAGAAAGGTTATTTTTAGGGTTTTTAATTTACTAAGTTTAGGATCTAGTTTTTCCTAACTATTCAACCGTCATGTTGAACTTAAGTCAAATATGGCCAAAATTGAACTTTTCAATTTTTATAATTTATAATTTTTTTTATTTTTATGGGTTTAAAAATAAGTGTGCAAATGCAAAAATATACACATGAATGCGAAGGAAGAAACCTTACCGAGCACACCTCCAAACTTAAACTTGACAGTGCCCTCACTGTCATGCCACACCAAGAGGGTCAAAATTGTTGGCACTCCCCTGTTTTTTTTTTAAATTTTATTATTAACAGAAAAATAAAACAAAAGATATATACACAAAAAGGTTCCTCCCAAACTTAAGTGAAACAGTATTTCCACTGTTGAAGCATTAAAGTTCAGAGTTAGGGAGGAGAAAAACACAGTATCAAGTTATACAAGGCCTTACACAGGCCAAAGGTTAGCACCAATCATTAAATTTTTTTATCGTTTTAATGGTGTGGTTGGTGAAAGAATGGAGTGTAGAGAAAAGAAATGAGAAACAAACGAGACCATGTGGAGATAGAAGCAGTATACAGTCTCGGTAGAAGAGAAGAACGGCGGAAGGGAAAAAGAAATGGTGGTGGTTCGACTTCTTCAGGTGGGGGTTGATTAATCACAAAATCCGTGTCGTTTAGAAATGCAAGTTCGTCGGCAAAAAGTTCTTCAAAACTCTCATCGATGTAATTGAACATTTTGCTGTCAGTAAGTTTTGTTCCAGAATTTATCATACTTAATTTTTCAAAAATTATGGAGGTAGGAGACTCGAAAAACTCATCTACCTCATTTTCAAAAGTATCCAAATCAAGTTGGCTTTCTGGAATGATCAAACTTGAATTATCGGATTGTGATTCATCAACACTCACTGAAATTATAGGAAGAATAAAAGAAGAACCTGAGAAAGTGGGAGAAACAAGTTGAATACGAACTTGAGGGTGGAGATGGAGTGTATAAATTAGCACAATTTGTAATGACCGATGTGTAAAAAGCGATTGTGTTAATCTATCAACCTACAGAGAAATGAGGTCAAATCCCTCAAGCTTCGTGAGAAAACATGGGTACGTCGAACTCGGTAAAGCAAACATTGAAAATGAAAGGGATACGGTTTCTTGCGCGGTCGGAACGACAGAAAGGATGAAGGGGATTGATTTAGGAAGTGTAACAGTTAAGGTTCAAGAGGATGAATTGGAAAATCCGACTCATCAAACAAAACTGGTTCATCCTCAATACTATCCTCAATACTCTCCTCAAAATTTAGCTTATCCATGCAATTCTCATCAAATTCAAGACACATATGAAGTTCGGGAGAAACATTTAATGTCTCAGGATGATGAATTGGAAAGAAAAACTCATCCAAATTTGTGGGTTCATCATCCAAAATATTCCCAGCGTCAATATCCTCGATCAAGTGAAAGACACCTCATCAAAAGCATGGATATTAATCAATTCAGGTTCTAGAGTGGAGGTGTAGAGGTCAAAAGGATTGATGGTGATTTCATTCAAAAGGGACTCTTCACAATCAGGTAAATCAAACACTACAAAGTCGCACAACTCATTAGACATTTTATCTTCAACTGGTAAATCATTTGGAACACTTGATAAACATTCAAAACCGGAGTTATGGGATTCAATTGGGGATGGGTAGGTTTGATTTAGAAGTGTGTACAACTCACTCTCACCACTCAAATTCTCAATCTGTCCAACCGCCTCATCATACATTGGAAAATTTGGAGATAGTTGGAAACTAGCTACCGGGTCACTAGGTTGTATAAGGGCGGCCATGGACACATTCAGATCCATCATATGTTGTCTTGACGTTACCATAAAATCTTCCAACAACTGTTCCAGACTAGACATGGGTTGTGAAGGGGTTTCAGTAAAAGATTCAAAATTGTTTGGATTATGGAAACTCCCAAATGGCTATGTAGAAGCAATGTTTAGGGAATGTGCAACAGTTGGGTAAGATGGATAGGAATTGAATGGTTGGACAGTATTAGGATCAACATTTGGATAAAAAGGTTAATGGAATTGTTGATCCCAAGAACTGGAAGTGTTGAAAGGAGTGAAAGATCGGCTACGAGATTGTTCAATATGTTCAGCAATAGACATGAGTTTCAGAGTTACCACCGGACTCTCAAAAAGGGTATCAACGTAAGAAGGTGGTGAAAGTTGAAATAGTTGATATAAGGTGGATTGCGGAGTCCAACTGTTTCTCCTAGACGCCTTTATTTGATCTTTCAAAGAAATTTTGGGCATGGAGAGGTCGTCCGAAATTCGACCAAAACAATGCGCGTAGGAAGTAATGTCTGATTGAGGGTACTAAAGTTCGGCAAGAGTTTTGCGAGGTGGGGTACCCATGATGTGAGAAAGGAGAAGAAAAAGAATGTGATAATTTTTTATTTAAAAAATTTTTTTTATAAAAAAAATTGTTTGTTTTTGGAGTTTTGAAATTTTTGAAAGTGTTTTTTAGAAAGAGTTTTGCAAAAATTTGTACGGAACTACGGCACAATCATAATTTAAGCATGCACAATCAAGCCTAGAGCTAGGGTCTCCTAAGTCAACTAGACTGCTCCTAACTGTTCCAAAGCGACAAGTTGTGAGATATCCCTCAATTCACCTCTTCACCGCCAATTGTGGCCAGGTAAACACAAATGAAGAATGGAGGGATCCGCTCACGAATCACCGTGAGACGGGCCTTTTAAAATTACCTTTCTCACTTGTCTATCCTAGGCACCACAAAGTCAGGTTTAGATAAACGGTTGAATGCCCACAACCTTCCTCTGTCCTATTGAGCACGACAGTCCTTAGTTGGCTGAGTCTAAATATTTTTTTAATTAACTCAAGGGTGATGCATATGCTTTTTAGTGATTTTTGGGGTCTTAAGAAGGGTAATGAAATCCCCACCCAATCTGGATTGGTGTTATAGCCCTTTAAAAGTCCGTATTAATTATGCAAAGCAGTTAACACACCAAAAACACTTGCAAATTTTTTTTTTAATTTGGCAGCGCAAAGAATCCTGCACAAAACCAATTTATTGGAAAGGGAGAAGAAATTTGCGCAAAGAACCCTGCAGGAAAAATTTTCAGTGGAGCTCAGGGTAGGAGAGAGGACAAAAATACTTACAGAAAATTTTGGGGGTGCTGACGTCAGCAGTTGACCGCGGTTCCGCGGTCAAACGCTTGAATCCGCCGCGGTTCCACGGTGGTTAAGTTGGTTTGGATCTCCAAAATTTTTCTGTTGTCTGTTGTGATTCTCCTATGTCTGTTCAGATGTTCTGTTTGTTGATTTGTTCACTGGGTTTTTTCCAGATCTGAATCTGTCCTTCTTCTTTTCCTGTGCAATTCACACAATACCTCTCAAAAAGAACAAGATGAATTTTTTTATTTATTTTTTTTTAAATTTTTCAATTTTTTCAATTTTTTATTTTTTTAACCCGAAATTACATAAAGAAAGAGAGACTACCGTCTCCCCGGCGACGGCGCCATTTGATTGAGAGCTGTTTTTGCGTATCATCAAAATTGGTGGTTTTGTAGTAGATCTAAAAAAGGCTTGCTAGGGTTAGGATTAGGCTAATTCGAAAAAGGGATTCTTCTCGCTTCTATCAATGTCCTAATTAAGAATATATGTGTTAGGGTAATAGTCAACAACGGGGATTAGCACGACCAGGAAGAAACTAAGTTTCTTCCTTTTGGTCATTGTCCGTCCTTTCTTAACTCTTAGCCCTAAGCTCTATTTAAATCAACCACAACCGGTTTAACTAGGGAATCACCGCTATCTTGAAGGATAGGGTGCCGTAGTGAGCGGTGTGTGGTTAATTTAAATAGAGTCCTATTATAAAAATTATATGGGCAAAGAAAGGAGAGAGAGAGATTTACTTCTCTCAAACCTTCCCAATCCTAACCCTAAAAAGTGAGGAATTACTCACTCATTAGGGAAGTTATGATAAGATTCATTTTTATAATTTTAAAAGACTATCTAAGTTGCAGATAATAAAAGACAGATAAAAATTCAGGAATTAAATTCAGATAAAAGAATGCACGATAAAAAAATACCTTTATTGATGACCTCTTGACGATTAGAAGGAAATTAAAATTTAATCTAGAAATTAAAAAGAGGCATCTCAAAAGAGGCACCCTAGAAGAGGCACACCCTAAAAGAGGCTGTAGGCTTTCCTATTTATAGATAGGAGAAACCCTAGGGTTTACATCTGATCCACATCTAAAATTACAATACTAGCCTAAGAAAGCCGAGTCAAAACACCGACACCACCGACACTTTGCACCGGCACGTGCACCGCACGGCCACGGAACCGCGGCCAGAAGCCTTGTTTGGCCGCAGTTCCATGGCCATCTTGAAGGATCTTTGGCTCGTTTTTCCAGGGTTGCTTCATGTTGACTTTTTCTCCTGTTTTCTTCATTTGGTTCTTCAGACTCTTTTCTACTTTCTTCCAGATTTCCAACAGTGCAGAATTTGTGGACTTTTACCGTTAGCTTCGTGTTGAAGTCTTGAATCTTGTGCTGCCCTCATATTTTGTGCAATCGAACTGTTCATTGATCTTCGTTTGTTCCTCAAACTGGTAGGCAGCATCTTGCAGATTCATCTATTTGTTGGTCTTAGTCTCATATTTGTAGCGTCTTTTCACCATTTTCACTGTATTATTCTGAGAACCTGTAACCTGCAACTATTTAGCAGATATAGATCAAAAGCACCTATTTATTTGCAATATGATTAAGATTGGGGAATATAATAATGCAAAATTCTGATATGAACAGCGATACTGATGCCTAAACAGGTGTCAAACTCTAAGTCCTCTCACGGCAAATGATGATTCACTCATAAAAATATTCCAGTTGTAGTGATACTGATGCCAAAATTGGTATCAGGTCCCAACTCCCCGACTTGCAAAAAACTCAGCGTGTCGCAAAAAATGCATATGAAACAGTCGAAATGATGGAGCAACTTGCAATAAAAATCCACGAGCAAAAAAATATATGCATATGAAATAGCCGAAATGTTTGGGCAAATCGAAATAAAAAATAGCGAGTAAAAATAAAAAGAATGACATAGCCGAAATGATTGGGCACCACGAAAAATACCAAAAATAATTGGGAAATTGCGGCTTTCACGATATAAAAATCTGAAAAGATAGAACATCACGGAAATAAATAAAAATATATATAATAAAATAAAAATTTTCTGCTCTGCAAGTAGTTCCATACCGACTCTTGTACACAATCCATGGGCACAAATGAAAGGGGAACCATATTTTCCCACCTTACATCATCAGAAGAAGAACCGAGTCTTGATGGCACGTCTACAACCTAAAGACTAATTCGACATCTCTCTTACCCCAGCGGAGAATAGATATGGTGTCAATAAAGCTCTAAGGAGCCAAATCAAAACGGAGTAATGGGAAAATTCTATCTCTAACTTGACGTCCTTCTCATTCCAGTAAGGTGAAGACGCGACGTCGACAATGACCCACGGGTCAAACAAAAGTAGAGTGCCGGCATATTCCTAACTCCAAGTCTTGATGGCAATATATGCAGCCTAAAGACCAATTTGATATCTCTCTTACCCCAGCGGGGTACAGACATGGTGTCAACAAAGCTCTAAGGAGCCAAATAAAAAAGGAGCAATGGAAAAATCCTAACTCCAGCTCAACGTTCCTTCTCAGTGCAGATGCGAAGTCAACAAGGACCCAATGGTCAAATAAAAGTGGAGCAATGGCATATTCCTAGTTCCGGATCTCGATGGCAACATCTACAGCCTAGAGATCAGCTTGACTCTCCTTCTCAGTGCAGACACGACGTCAACAGATACCAAAAACTTTTACTATTTTTCAAATAAATACCATAACCTATTAAAGTTCACTATAAATGCGTAAACAATGACTAAAGATTTACTGTACTTGACACACTCAGTCAAATAAAACTCTAAAAAATAGTATGCATCTGTCTGAATATAACAATCACCTGCGGGGCCCCTTCTATTATCGAAATCTATTACCAATGAGCTATATCTCAGTTGGTATGCGTACTTCCCCTCTTAGGGAGAGTGCAGGGTTCAAACCCTAGGAGGGGAAGTGGCTACAAATTAACGATTTCATGGTAAATTCATGGGCCCTCTGGATGCGTGCATGTGTTGTCAGGTTGTATGTGATATGTGCGTAGATGGTTTTTTTGGCACTGACTCATAAGCACTAACCTAAGCACACAACACCCACACAACACACTGTTCATACCATAATATTGCATTATTATATTCCCCATTCTTATTCGTTTTATAAATAAACATGTGCTTTTGACGCATGTCTACTACATATTACAGGTTACAGGTTCTTGGATCTAAAACAGTGAAAAAGGTAAAAGACAACGTAAAAGTGGAACTACAACCAACAAATAGAAGGATCTTGATTAAGCCTACATAAAAGATAAAGTTCACAAAGTACAAGGCAATGCAAGGTCCAAGATCGTGAAGCCACGGTTAAAGTCAATCACAATTATTCATTGGAAAATCTGGAAGAGAACCAGAAGCAATTTTAAAGAAAGAACCAAAGATATAGGAAGACCAAAGAGAACCAGAGCCACACACAAAATTTTAGCCCACGATCTTACCATTGAGCCGTGGAACCGCGGCCCAACCCTTGCTGGGGCTGTGGATCCGCGGCCGTCTAGTGCCCTGGGTTCGTGAATTTTTACCAAAATGCGGTGGCGTCTTTGAATGGGCCTACCTAGGGGTATTTGTGTAAATATAGACATGCGGATCAATTGTAACCTAGGGTTTCCTATCCTCTATAAATAGGAACTCTAAATCATTGTAAAGGCTATGCCTCCCTATGCCTCTTTCTATGAATAAAATTTAGAATTCTTTTGGAGAGCATCGATGCCTCTTTTCATATCATGAATTCAGATCTGACAACCCTGTGTTGATGTTTGGAGAGAGCCATCTATAAAGTAAGTAGGTAATTTCAATTCTTGCCCTAGGTAATCTTTCATTCTTTGCCCTAGATAAATGTTTTTAAATTCCCTAATGAGCGAGTAGTCTCCTCGCTTGTTAGGGTTAGCTTTGGGAAAGGATTTTGAGAGATGAGATCTCTCATCCCTTTCTTGCCCATCATACTTTTCAATAGGACTCCATGTATACACGCACACACCGTGCCCTACGGCACCCTATCCCTCGAGGTAGCGGTGATACCATAGTATAAAGGCCCGGTTGCGCGTGTTTTTCATGGAAGTTAGGGTAAGGATCTCTAAAGGAAGGACAAGAACCTAGAGGAAGGAACACCTTCCCGAATGGATCTAATCCCCTTTATTGATAATTACCATAACTCCTCATAGATCTTCATTTGGATATAGAAAGTGTTGAGATTTATTTACATTTCCAAACCATTCCTAAACCTAACCCTAACAAGATTTAGTAGATAATCTTAGTATAAATAGATTTAGTTTTTAGATTTAATAATCAATCCGAGCACCCATCGGAATTAACTCGTTAGCACGATTAGGAAATTCACAACATCCCTGTGGACCGACCCGTACTCACCGGCTAGCTACAAGCGACGCCGTTCTTGATTGTGGTTAATAGATAGTTTTTGAGAGACAAATCAAATGGCGTCGTTGCCGGGGATGGCGTGTTATTTCCTTTTTGCAATTTCGGGTTAATCTTAATTAAAAAAATCATAAAAATCTGAAAAATCATAAAAAATATAAAAATATATCATCTGTTATTTTTGGAAAGGGTATTTTTGTGAGAATTTTGCAGGATCTACGAACAAATTTGGATCTGGAAATTTACAGAGATCAAAACAGCAAATAGACGATCCTAACAACAGAAGATTACACCATCCAAGGAGCAGAAAAAATTTAGAGATCTGAAACCTCCACCCGACTGCCTTTCCGCAGCCGTAACACCCTCAGAACCGTGGTTCCGCATCCTTCCCGTCACATCAGCACCTACAAAAATTTCTCGGGAACCGTGCCGTCTTCTACACCGCGGATCCGCCGCATAAACTCACTATTACCGCGGAAACGCGGCGGTTTCTTGACATCATCTCGTGAAAATTGCTCTGTAAGCTCCTCTTTCTTTCTCCTCTGCAAATTTCAATATATCTTCTGAAAATCTCCTGCAGGATTCTTTGCGCTTTAAAAATCTTTTCCCTTCCAAATAACGAATCTTGTGCAGGATTCTTTGTGCCGCGCATAAAATAAAAAGATTTGATTGCAAGTGATTTTTCTATTTTGCATATCTTTAAAACTGACTTTAAGGGGCTTTTGACAAATTCAGATTGGGTGGGGATTTCATCACCCTTCCCAGGACCCCAGAAATCACATAAGGCATTTGCATTGACCATATTTAATTAAAAAATACTAGACTCAGCCCTAAGGACTTCGAGCTCAATAGGACAGAGGACTAGTTATAGGCATCGGCCGTTAATCCTAACCTGACTTTGCGGTGTCTAGACAAGTGTGTCCAAGGCGAGTGGTTACTTAATTAGGACCGCTACTTGTAGCGGGGAGCCTCCCACTCACCTGGCTGCAATTGGCGGTGAAGAGGTGGTTTGAGGTCCTATTTCTAGCCTTTTGGAACAGTTAGGAGCTGTCTAGCTGACCTAGGTAACCCTAGATCTAGGCCTGATTATGCATTTTTGGTTGATCGGAAGTGTGTCTTAGCTCTTTTCTCAAAAAACTTTTTGCAAACAGTTTTAAATAAAGAGAAAAAGGAAAAAGGAAATTTTTTCAACAACTTGCAAATTTGTTGCCGCTAAGAAATCCTTGCACCACCCAACCTTCTTTCTTTTTCCTTTTCTTCTATCATGGGTACCCCATATCATAAATCACTTTCCGAACTTTGGTATCCCGAACCTAACTTTGCCTCGTACGTTAATTGTTTCGGTCGATTTAAAGAAAATCCCTCCATGCCAAAAATATCTTTGAAAGATCAAATAGAAGCGTCTAGGAGAAACAGTTCGACTTTGCAACCTACTTTGTGTCAACCAAGTTAACCTTTACCACCTTCATATGTTGATTCCACTTTTTCAAGTCCTGCTGTAACTCCTAAACCGATGTCCATTGCTGAGCATATTGCTCAATCTCGTAGCCGATCTTTAACTCCTCTCCACACATCTAGTTCTAGGGATCAACAAGTCCATTCACCTTTTTATCCACATGTTGACTCTACTCCTGTCCAACCATCCAATTCCTACCAGTCCTACCCGACTTTCCCACCTTCACTAGACACTGTTTCTACACAGCCTTTTGGGAGTTTCACGTATCCAAACAATTTCGAATCTTTTACCGAAACCCCTTCACCACCCATGTCTAGTTTGGAACAGTCGTTGGCAGCTTATATTGCAGCAATAAACAAAATGACTAGGAATGTAGAAGCGTCCATGGCCGCCCTTATGCAACCTAGTGAACAGGCAGCTATTTTCCAACTAGCTCCAAATTTTTCAATGTATGAGGAGGCTGTTGGACAGAGTGAGAATTTGAGAGGAGCGAGTGAGTTCTACACATTCCCAAATCAAACCTACCCATACCCACTTGAAGCCCACAACTCCGGTTTTCCATCGATTGTCCCAAATAGTTCACCAGTTGAAAATAAAAACGAGTTGTGTGATTTTGTAGTGCTTGATTTGCCAGATTGTGAAGAACCTCTTTCGAGTGAAACCACACGTAATCCTTTTGATCTTTACACCTCCACTCTAGAACCTAAATCGATAAATATCCATGCTTTTGATGAGGTGTCAGAAAATATTGATTTTCACTTGATTGAGGATATAGACGCCGGGAATATTTTGGATGATGAACCTGTAGATTTGATTGATATTTTATGTCCAATTCATCATCCCGAGTCATTAAATGTTTCTCCTGAACTTCATTTGCGTCTTGATTTTGATGATAATGGCATGGATGAGTTAACTATTGAGGAGACTTATGAGGATAATATTGAGGTTGGACCATTTTTTTTTGATGTGTCGGATTTTCCAATTCATCCTCTTGAACCTTTACCTAAATCACCCTCCCTCCTTTCCATCATTCCGACCATGCCTAATATCACGCTTGACGACTGTGAGCTTGAAAATTTTCTCTTTGAATCTGACACAGTTCTCACAGACGACAACGATTACGAGTGTTTCACTTTTTCGGACGATGTTGAAAACCCACCTCCCGAGTTTGAGTCCTTTACATTTTCTGATGAGTTAGTTGAACCATCAGACTCGGTTGCTTACAGTTGTTTTGAACCATTGATGGAATCTTTCCAGTTCGAGACAGTTTACTACGGTAAGAATGAGACTATCCCCAATTCACTCCCTTTCGTCCTTCCTATCGTTCCGACCGTACAAGAGACCGTTACATTTTCATCTCCTATACCAAGTTCGGCGTACCCATGCTTTCTTGCAAATCTTGAGGGATTTGACCCCATTTCTTAATAGGTTGATAGATTAGCACAATCGCTTTTAACACATCGGTCATCACAAATTGCGCTAATTTATTCACTCGATTTAAACCCTCAAGATCGTACCCCACTTCTTTCTCTTTTCTGCCCCTCTTCTCCTCCACCGAGACCATATTCCACTGTTCTTCCCATGTGGTCTCATGTGCTTCTCATTTCTCTTATTTCCACTCCATTCTTTCACCAACTCTACCATTACCACGATGAGAGTTTTGAATGGTTGGTGCTAACCTTTAGCTTATGTAAGGCCTTGCTTAGTTTGGGGAGGACCTTATTGTATATATGTATATATCTTTTTTGTTTTCTTTTCTAATAAAAAAAATTTCAAAAAAAATTTCAAAAAAAATTTAAAATTTTTTTTTGTAAATAAATAAACAGGGGAGTGCCGACAATTTTGACCCTCTTGGTGTAGCATGACAGTGAGGACACTGTCAAGTTTAAGTTTGGGGGTATGCTCGGTACGTTTTCCTTCGCATTCATTTGTACATATTTTTGCATTTGCATACTTATTTTTAAAAACCCATAAAAATTTAAAAATTTCAAAAAATATAAAAATTATTGTATTCAATTTTGGCTAATTGACTTGAGTTTAACAAATAGGTTAACTGGTTAAGAACAACTAGATCTTAGACTTAGTAAATTAAAAACCTTAAAAATAACCTTCCTTAAAGTTTAACGGTAGAAAGTATATGCCTTGTAGTTTATTTAGAAATAGGCAAATTTTGAGTTCACTTTTTAGGCTAAGTCGAAATGAAGGAAAAGTATTGATACTTTTATTTGAGTATGAGTTTGAAAAATAATTCCTAGCTTAAGTCTAGATTCTGAAAATGTATACCCTGCAATTTTCACAATCACGCACCTTGAAACTTGGAATAGTAGAAGAGACCTTGAAATGCTCTTGTCTAAAGTCCTTAGTACGAAGAAAATAAAAGAAAAAAAGTGAATAAAGAAAAAAAATGAACACTGGTTTTGTGATTACTTAAGGCTGTAAAAATAGAAAAATATTTAGCGAGGGTGCTTCATCACCTAGTGCCTTAGACCAACTGGTTTGGGAGTCACTGCTAAAAGCCTTGGGTGTTGCAAGACTAGGAATTACGCTTTAAAGTGCAAACATATCTTGTAATCGGTTGTTGGTACCTCAAGAAGTATTAACGGTCGCATGAAGGATGTGTAAGCAAAATTCAAATAAAAATTCACCTACTAATAAGTACTTTGGACAACGGACAAGGGTATGATTGCTTGATTTGAATTTCCAAGTGTAGGGGTGATTTATATACACACGTAGGGATATGTGATTTGAATTTAGATAAGAGAGCGGAGTGAAGAATAGAACTTGTATCTTTAATAGAGTTGATAGAAATTCCTAAGTGGAGATGGAACCCTAGAAGGAAAACTTAGGAGATGCCGAAAGCTAAGTAGGTCTGCAGAATATATATAATCTTAAGTTAAATGATGAGGAAGTGTGAAGAATATGGGTGGATAATTTGCAAGTCGAAGATAATAGAGTTGCTTGTTAGAAACCCTAATTGGAGAACAAAAGTCGAAAAAGCCAAATTGATAGGATTTTGTGGGCAGCATCCGCTGAAAACCCTCAGGAGACAACACTCCTCCTACTAGGGACACCTAGAGGTTTAACGGCTTGTTGCACGAGCTCAGTGCAATCGCGTTTCCCTGCGAAAGTGCGGTTAGGTTTTTTGTAGAGAATAAAAAAATAAGTTTGCTCGATGACGAGCAAAAGATAAGTTTGGAGGTATTTGTTCATACCATAATATTGCATTATTATATTCCCCATTCTTATTTTTTTTATAAATAAACAGGTGCTTTTGACGCATGTCTGCTACATATTACAGGTTACAGGTTCTTGGATCTAAAACAGTGAAAAAGGTAAAAGACAACGTAAAAGTGGAACTACAACCAACAAATAGAAGGATCTTGATCAAGCCTACATAAAAGATAAAGTTCACAAAGTATAAGGCAATGCAAGGTCCAAGATCGCGAAACCACGGTTAAAGTCCACCGCAATTATTCACTGGAAAATCTGGAAGAGAACCAGAAGCAATTTTAAAGAAAGAACCAAAGATATAGGAAGACCAAAGAGAACCAGAGCCACACACAAAATTTTAGCCCACGATCTTACCATTGGGCCGCGGAACCGCGGCCCAACCCTTGCTGGGGCCACGGATCCACGGCCGTCTAGTGCCCGGGGTTCGTGAATTTTTACCAAAATGCGGTGGCGTCTTTGAATGGGCCTACCTAGGGGTATTTGTGTAAATGTAGATATGCGGATCAATTGTAACCTAGGGTTCCCTATCCTCTATAAATAGGAACTCTAAATCATTGTAAAGGCTATGCCTCCCTATGCCTCTTTCTATGAATACAATTTAGAATTCTTTTGGAGAGCATCGATGCCTCTTTTCATATCATGAATTCAGATCTGACAACCCTGTGTTGATGTTTGGAGAGAGCCATCTATAAAGTAAGTAGGTAATTTCAATTCTTGCCCTAGGTAATCTTTCATTCTTTGCCATAGATAAATGTTTTTAAATTCCCTAATGAGCGAGTAGTCTCCTCGCTTATTAGGGTTAGCTTTGGGAAAGAATTTTGAGAGATAAGATCTCTCATCCTTTTCTTGCCCATCATACTTTTCAATAGGACTCCATGCATACACGCACACACCGCGCCCTACGGCACCCTATCCTTCGAGGTAGCGGTGATACCATAGTATAAAGGCCCGGTTGCGCGTGTTTTCCATGGAGGTTAGGGTAAGGATCTCTAAAGGAAGGACAAGAACCTAGAGGAAGGAACACCTTCCCGAATGGATCTAATCCCCTTTATTGATAATTACCATAACTCCTCATAGTTCTTCATTTGGGTATAGAAAGCGTTGAGATTTATTTACATTTCCAAACCATTCCTAAACCTAACCCTAGCAAGATTTAGATCTAGATAATCTTAGTATAGATAGATTTAGTTTTTAGACTTAATAATCAATCCGAGCACCCATCGGAATTAACTCGTTAGCGCGATTAGGAAATTCACAACATCCTTGTGGACCGACCCATACTCACCGGCTAGCTACAAGCGACTCCGTTCTTGATTGCGGTTAATAGATAGTTTTTGAGAGACAAATCACACACCCACAGACCCAAGGGACACACGAATTTTCCCCTAAAGCGTTAATTTGTGGTCGCTTTGTAACAACCCTAAATTTCGTGTACCCTTGTATTTTATAAAACGTCCTTTTTTCTGTTCATGTACTAGGTTATAATAATATATTGATAACTATTGTATAAGAACAACCTGTAGACCTTTGGTCAATTCATTACACTGCTGTTTCATAGTCCGCATGTTTGAATCCTTGCATCTTAATTCTTTTATTTCATATTCGTTTTTTCAAGATTTCGAGCCCCGGAATTTTCACGAGTGATACACGGAGTTACGAAACTTTTAAAAAGAAATGATATATGTTTTTGGACCGCCATCATCGACATGAGCCTAGGGTTCAAAGATCGAATCCATCTCTTAGCATGGGACCGACTGGGGAGGCCTCAACCATGCTTCGGGCGGCCATACTCGAGCGTTACATTCTCAGCCCGTGAGCATGAGTCGCTTGGTCCCTCATCTGTTCATTTTCATATGCCAAACCTTTCAATTTCTTCTCTGTCCCCTTGAGCCGGCTCAAGATAATTTTGAGCCGTCTAAAGCCCTTATTCGACCCAGAAACGTTTCAGATTTGGGCTCACTCGATTTCAGCTCATAAGACGCGATTTGTGGGATTGTGACTATTCATTCCTCTTTCTAAAACCGCCAATTAAATTATGAAAACCCCAACATTTTATTTTTATCATCAATTTGTTTTTAATGGCCTTTAATCCATTTTAATTTCCCAATCCTTAAGATATCTTTCCCCTTCATTTTTTCTTTTACCGTCCAAAACCCATATCTTCTATGAAAATTCTCTCTCAAGATTTCTAAGGCCAATCAGAGAAATCCTTCCTCATTGACGACGTCCTGCCGGTCTCCTTCTGATGGAGGTCGGAATATCCCTCAGATATTGTCCTCCGTCGATCTTGTTGCCAGCGGTGCTGAACGATTGAAATTTGAGATGAGGGTTTAGCATGTGGATCTCAATGGGTTGTTGGTTATTGTTGTTGACGCCGAGCTACTTGCAAGGGAAGTCCCCGGATGGGAAACCACCGTAGGACCCTCCGATGATCAAGTATGTACCAAGGAATATTAAGGCAGAGTAGCGGTGTCATGCCCCGCTTCCGAGTAGACAGAAACGGTGACGTGGTAAGCCCGCGGTATATTTATCCAGAGAAGATCATTCCCTAAATAAATATACTAAGCGTATTGAAACAATAATAAACAATGCATGAATAAATGAAGACTGTAAAATTTTTCAACATATATCTTTATTTACAATCAAACTCGAAATATTCATTGATACAAGAGTTCAACTGAAAAATAAATACAATAATAGAAATGTCTAAACAGTTGGCATATATAAACTGAAAGAAAAGTTAACTAGTTTAAGCCTGAGACACGATCTGGTCGTACTCCTCCTCTGTAGCGTCCACTTCCTCAGTCTCCACAGTATCTGACAAAAGTTAACTAGGTGGAATGTCTGTCAGCGAATTAGTGCTCGGTATGTCCTAAAGGTAGGGTAAAAGTGAAAAGTGACAAGTATAAAATAATCATGAAGTAATGTATATGTCGAGTAAAAGTATATGTAAATGAACATGGGTAAATGTACTATAGGTCTCTATATGATCACCATATTAACGTTAAGTTCCAAATGTGAATGTCAACGCAATCGTAGAAGTATTCAATATTCCCCTAATATTTAAACATAATAAAAAGAGCTAAGGTCTGTTAAAATTTAATGAAACAACGCTTCACGTGCTCCCCATGAGGGCGCCTGCACTAGCGCCAACCTCTTAGGATTAAATCCTATGGTGGCACCGCACGTGAAAAGCACGTGGACGCCAATGTGCAAAGCACATGAGCACCTATCATATATAAGAATTAAATTCTTAAGTAGCGCCCGCGTGTACAACACGTGAGCGCCGGTGCCCAAATTAAAAGCAGGTAGAATTAAATTCTACACAGGGGATATTTCCCTAAAATCTGGGATATTCTCTGTTAAACAGAATCGTTGGATCAAAGATCCAATGGTGATGATAAATTGTCAAATAACAGAATTAAATTCTATTAGGAGAAAATATCTCCCCAATCTTTCTAAGTGAGAAAGATATTCTCAGTTGAATCAAAAATCCAATAATAGAATTGAATTCTATTTTGGGAATATATTTCCCTAATACTTCTAAACAAAGAAATATTGCTCTCTGTAAAATAGAAAGCCATTGGATTAAAAATCCAATGGTCATCACCGCTTGACAGAATTAAATTCTGTGTATGGGAAAATATTTCCCCAATCTTGTCAAAAACAAGAAAATATATTCTGTGAAACAAAAATCACTGGATTAAAGATCCAATGGTGGATAAAATCCCCCGAGCAAATTTTGAAACCAATTCAATTGATTGGTATCTCTCAAATGAGAGATTTTCTTAAACTAATTAACAATTTACATCTACTATATAAAGGACCCGAGCCTTCAAATCTCAAAGGACACGATAGACACAGAGATATAGAGGATTAATCTTATAAGTTTCTCCACAAAAAGAAAACAGAGAATTTAATTCTCAAAAGAAGAAGAAGAACTCCTTCCTTTAAAACTCTAAGTGATAGAAAAACACAGAGATCAAAATATCTTCTTTACCTATATACGAGTTTAACCTTTCTCAAAGAACTTACTTCTTTCTCTGGATTTAAGATCCACAAGACAAGTCTCCCATAAATTGAGAATTTAATTCTCATCGGGAAGATCTTGTTCTTAAGAATCAAAAATTCAGGAAAGAATATGGAAAAGATAGAGTCTATAATACTCCAGGAACTTAATTACTTCAAATCAAGAACTTAGTTCTCTAATTAACTCGATCCCGGATCCTCAAAATAAAGATCTTGGTGATCATTAATGGTCAAAATGCCATTAACAGAGATTCAAACTCTAAAGAGAAAAAGAACTCAGCTCCTCACGTGAAAAACACGTGAGCACCCAAAAGATCTCTCCCCCAATAGAAGGCTAGCGCCCCATGTGCTTCCCACATGGGCACTCAAAGTAGAAGGCCAACGCCTCACGTGAAATATATGTGAGCGCTAAGTAAAAGTGCTTAACACTTCATATACTGTCAAAACGACTGAGTGTTAGCACTGATTGGGTAGTGCCCAGCGTCTCACGTGAAAAACATGTGGGCGTCCAACAAAATAAAATGAGACAGCGCTGCACATGCTCCTCACATGGGCATCCAATAAAATAAAATAAGACAGCGTTGCACATGCTCCTCACATGGATGCCACACAAAAGTGCTTAGCACTATTTATATTCAGTCAAAATGACTAAAGTGCTCAACACTTATTGGGTAGCGTCCATGTCTGAGCGCTTCACATGATACACATGTGAGCGCCAGAGCTCCAAATAAGTGCTTAGCACTCCTGCACAAAAGAAAAAGGGTTGAACAAACAGAACCTAAATAAGTGCTTAGCACTTTTGAATAAAAAAAGACAAGACTGAGCAGACCAAGCCCAAATTGGCTAGGTCCCTCTAGAGTCAATTGCAACTGAGCCCAAATACTCTGTTGTGGGATCTCAATGAAAATTTTATCATTCTTAAATGTTACTAAGTTGATTTTAGTCTCAAATAAGACTAACGTATCCTTAGTAAAAAATAAATTGAGCCCAAATGCTCATATATTTAAGTTGATCTTAATCTCAAACTAGATTAACGGTCCTTAAACCAAACAAAATATTTTTGAACTAAAGGAACATATAACCTAAGTTCAAAACCTAAACCCCAAATCTAAAATTTACATATTTGGACTAATCTGTGTCCTACGGGCGACAACATAAACTAGTCTTCATATACAATCCACGGGCAACCAAAACAAACAAAATAACATACGACACGAAGTGAACTAATTTAGCAGGAGAAAGTGGTTATCGCAACGCGATAACGTAATTAACTGCAGGGGCTTGTGCATACAGGGAAGAGCGTCCCCACGATCAAAAACTCCTCACAAATGAGGGGGAATCTGATGAAGTCTGCTATAACGGTCGCATCTATCCAAACCTCTGATATACGGTACCATAAATTAACTTGGTATCTTCGGAGAGGCGGGTGGATATGTTCCAAATAGCATCTGCTCCTAAATTCAGGCCAGATGTCCCAACGTCTCGATCCGGTCTTTCGGCGGTAAACAGATTCCAGCACGCCTGGTGGAACACTTTCCTCTTTCCACTCCACACTTCATGTGTCGTGTTTGCGAACAAAATTGCGGTTCGCTATGATTGCCCCTGGATTCGAGGTACTGAAACTTGGTGTCTTTCTCCTGTCTAGAAAATCAATGGCTTCTCAATTCATTGCATGCAACAGCAACTCCCGCTCCACCCTAACTGGAAGAGTGACCTATAGGCTCAACGCTGGCTCTATTTTCTCAAAGCCAGTGGGGCAAGTCACCCAAGCCACTATCGGACTGATCTTTGGGACCATGCTGCCACCTATGAGTTTTGGCGCCTCAACGCCGTAAGAAGACGCTCCTAGAAGGTCTGTCTTCGATCGACTGGCAACCACAACGACCCCTCTCAACGGGCCGTCCAAATATGACGTTTCATTCTTCAACAGGCTGAGCAAGAATTCAAATGGGCCCGTAAAGAAGCTCATGATACCAGAGAGAGCTACCCCAAAATGGCTAGCTCTCCCTACTCCTACTACAGGTGAAGCCGTCAAAGGTGCTTCCCCCATCAGACGATCAGTCTTCGAAAGATTGGCCGGCCCTCCTCAAACTTTAATAAGGACGTCATTTTTCAACAGGCTTGCGACGATTGAAGCTCCTCAGCAAAACCAAGGGCATGATGAAGCCGCTTTCAAAACTAAGGCGGTCCCTTAAACAAAGCACGCTCGACGTCTCCATTGGCGCCAAGTAAGAGAAGCTGGGGGCAACTACCCCTCTGGATTCTCCCCGCCAGCTCCAATGGTGGAGGTCGACATTGTTGTTCCAACTGGGAACAGTTTTGAGCCGCTTAGGCGGGTGCGTAAAAATTCCCCAACAGCGGTGCTAAAAAAATCTCTCCCGCCTACAAAAGTTACAGTGCAGGCAAATCCGGAGCGGCCTTATCAACGGCTCTCCTCACAAATTCATAGGGTCTGGAGAAAAGTCCAATACTCTGTGATTGGCAAAAACTACTCTTGTCAACCAAAGAAATTGAAGGTTCGGCAAGAAAAAGGACCAATCCTCCGCCATACAACGGGGGACTTCTCTTAAAAAGGTGCATGTTACAATGACTCCTTCAACTCCAATCTCTCATAAAAGAACGAGGCTGGAGGAAACTTTATCGCCCGCTGCAAATTCCAATGGCGATGGATCTAAACGCCCCAAACCTGGGGATATTATCGTCCATACGGTCTATATGACCAGTGGGCAAGAAGTGCACCGTGCTTCGGTAAGTCACCGACCGCAAACTCGGTCGCTGACAAAGGCTCAGGAGCAACAAAAAAACTCTAAGAGATGCTGAATAAAATGACAGCACTTACCGGACAGAAAGAAAGCCCGGATAAAGAGGCCGAGCAGCGCCAAGAGCAAGAGACCGATATAGAGTTTCTGCGAAGGGTGCTGGAGAGAAAAGACATAGAAGCTGCTGAGTAAGCTACTAACATGAAGTAGATGGTTATCTTGTTTCAGGACATGGTTGGAATGGTGATCTAATCAAAACCCCTGGCCGAAGATCCGCCAATAATCATCGATGATGACAGCGGGAAAATATCAAACCCTCCTCCGGCCTTGTCAGCGGCTAAGGAGGAAACAATCTCCAAGGCGACCCTTGATTCTTACATTGCTCAACAAATAAGAGCTCATCAAGCTAATAAAGCCGCCGGCCAAATTGTCAGAACCGGACAACCGTATCCAGGCTGGTATGATCAAATAAAATACCCACCGGGATATACGATTCCCAAGTTCTATGTATACAAAGAAACAAACAACCCTTACCAGCACTTCGCACAATTAAGAGCTCTGTGCGGCAACACCGGAGGCGACGACAAACTGTTACTTCACCAGTTTGTTGGCAGCCTGTCAGAAACAGCCTTCGAATGGTACTCGAAGCTCTCAAATGACTCCGTGAAAACATTCACAGAAATGGAACTGCTGTTCACACAGCGTTTCGCCAGCGCGAGCAAATGTACTCTAATCACGACATTAATCAATGTTAGGGTAAAGCCGGGAGAAACATGGGTCCAATACGCGATCCGGTGGTGGAACCTGTGGTCTAAGTGCGAACAGCGCATTGAAAGGTCTCCTGCCATGGGTATGTTCATCAGGACCCTTGATCCTCAAACGATTGTGTCCCAGTTCATGACGTTCTTCAAGCCTACAACCTTTCGGGCTCTGATAGATAAACTAACCCAAATGGACCAGATGAACCACGGGCCTTCCTCCTCAAATAAGGACCCTTCAATGCGCCGTTCGTTGCCAATACGTAACAACTACCGAGTGGCCCATAACCGGCTGCTCGCTAAAACAACGCGCGTCTGCGCCCATCCTTGGAGGAAAAACTAGGACGCGTTTACTCATTTCTCCACGACAATATGAGGAGACTGTTCGAATTGGAAATGCGTAATAAACACATCACATTACCAGAAACGCGGCGTCTATCGCAATCCGGCGACGTCAACAACCCTATCTACTGCTCTTATAGCATAATGTGAGCCACACAATTGAAGATTGCTACGTCTTCAAGAACTGGGTCGAAGAACAATATCAACAGGGAAAATTTGCGCTTCCTGATAACTGGAGGGTAACCCGCTCAAAAGCACACTCTAAAAAAGGCGGATGGGCAGGGGCATCATGCTCACTCGTGGAAGAAACTCCATGGGAAGTCGTTCTTTCAGCAAAAACCAAAAGAGGGCTGAAGGATCTACATGCATGTCCGGCAATCAGGTGGAAAAGCCCACTTAAATCCGAAATCATCAAAGGGATGCTGAAACCATGTCCCGCACCCAAAATTGTTGACAAGGGGGAAAAACCCCAGGTCAAACCTTTAAAGTCTTCGAAGAAAAAGAAGAAGACCAAGAAGCCTGTGCAGCCTGCCGAGTATAACAAAAAGCGCACGGATTTACAAAAATATATAGATGCACTGGAGGAGTACAACCAGAAGGTGCAGACACCTGTCACGCCCGAAGAGTTCCTCAAGCATATTCTTGAGGACGAAGATAGTGACAATGATGAGGAAAATCACACATTAGAAGGCACCGAAGACCGTGTGGCAAATTGCCACATAGTATTCTATTCGTCGTTATATGAAAAAGAGGCTTCCTCAACGTCAAAAAACAACGCAGAAGAACTGGGGGCAGAATCGGTGCTAAAATCCCCGGAACTGCCAGAAGAAGACTCGATTAAGAGGCTGTTAAATGAAGCCTTTCAAAAAAGCAAAGTTAACCAAGAACGCGAGACAATCATATACGAAAAAGGCTAAGCGTCGGCATCAGGATAAAGAAGCTATGACGAGGACGAGTCGTAAAGTACTCCGACCAAACCAAAGCACACCTATTAAAAATAAGAGCAAGATCAAAACAGAGAAGCGGTTCGCCAAAGCCTTGTCAATGAGGATGAAGCCGCCACCTCTTATAAGGAACACTCCCAGGATCATAAGTCTCGATAGAGAAGAATCACATCCAAACTTCTGCCCATATCACCAGAAGGTCACCCACCCCATCGAGAAATGCAGTGCCTTCAAGAAGTGTTGGCAAGGATACGTTGCCCATCAAAAACACTTCGAGAGGATGAAGCGCGAAGCTCGCGCTCGTCGACTACAAAATAGTAGGACGAACGCACATGAAGAAACGACTGGTAACTATCATATGGTTGGTACCATTTCGTAAGGAGAAAAACCCTAAGTTCTTACCTTCGGGAGCGATTTTGAGGACGAAACACCTCTCAACCCTCTCTCCAAAGACTCTGCCTCCGAAAAAGAAGAGGAGGAGAAGAACTTCGAGAATATTCAGCTGCGTAACCGCATGCTGCCTGAGAAGAACCTCGGACCTAAAACAAAGATTCGAGCAAAAAAGATAAAGGGAAAGGAAAAATCTTTGAGGAAATCGCCCTCGATGAAGAAGCCGTCAAAGAGCTCGCAGCAAGGGACCCGCCTAAGAAAAACAAGGTGGATTACAACTTCCTAACACATCTGAGGAAAATACCTTCACAATTTAGGATATTGGATGCTCTACTTCTGTCCAAAGAGGCACGAGATTCCCTGATTAAGGCATTACAAGTGCCCGATCAGTTCCAAGCTTTTTTCGCAGAAGAGAAGATGAAAGATGAACTGGTAGAGGTCTACACGGCTGACATTATATTCAGTGATGAAGATATCCTCCTTGGTACGTGCGAACATAATCTCCCATTATACGTCACCGGGTACTGCCACGGCATCATGATAAGAAAAATCCTTATCGACAACGGATCCTCCGTCAACCTTCTCAACGTAAGAGTGCTGAAAGAAATCTGCATGAACGTTCAGCATCTTGCCCGAGAAAAAATTACCATCTCCAGGTTCGACTCACAGTAATCACGGACGCTTGGCTTCGTAATATTAACGCTACGCTTCAGGCTGCTCATCACCGACATCAAATTACATGTCATTGATGCCAAGACTTGCTATAACGCCCTACTCGGCAGACCCTGGTTACACGAGTAAAATGTCATCCGTTCTACACAACATCAGTATATGAAGTATTTCAAGGATGGTTCGGAGTACACTGTCACGGGAGAGTTAAACCTGTTCTCGGTAAATGAAGTCTAGAAATACGAAGACGCAGAGTACTTCCTACCAGACTTCAAGGATACTGAATGGTGTCACAAGCTGGTGAATAAACAGAAGTCCGTCGCCATTATCCCGATGTAACATTTCAGGAAAATAAAATATTATTTTCGGAATTTAAATAATTAAATAATAAATATTATGGATATTATAAAAGTATGGAGATTGGTTGTAATTGAAATGGTATAATTATATACCGATAGTTTGGAAAATATTTGGAAAATTAATATGAATTATTGATTTTGAAAGTATTTATATGATTTGGGCATTTTATAAATTATTATACAATTAATTGTATATAAATTAATGATAAACTTGATTAATATGTCGCTAATTATGCATTGATCTTATTTATGTGCATGGCATGCAACAAAACATGTTGCAAAACACTTGTTACATATTTTGAGCCATTCTTCATTTGCACTTATATATGGTTTTTGTTTTTATAAAATAAAAAGAAAAGGATAAAGAGAATATATTTGTGAGAGAGTGAGGGTGGGGACATGGGAGCGTGAGAGAAAGAGAGGGAGAGGAGTGGAGAATGCTCCACACACTCTCTCATTTCCCTTCATCATTTCCACACCTCCTCATTTCTCTCCTTCATTTTTCTTCTCCTCCTTCTTCATCCTCCATCACCCCTCTACCACCACAAACCACCCCCAAATCTCCACCAAAACACCATGCCACCTTCACAAACATCATTCCTTACCTCACTACAAACCCCATAGTAGGATCAATTTGAGACTTTGAACACTTTGGATCATCTAGGGTTTTTCCTAAGTTGCTCCATGAGATAAATCCTACACTTTGAGCTAAGTTATTAGCTTTCCTACCCTACTATAGTGCATTAGAGTTAAATTTGCGTAGATTAGTGATGTTAGAATTTTCCAAGATGAGATTAGGGGATATTTTGTATTGCAAAGGTGTATTGAGGTGTAATTAGTGACCAGAACGTAGTGTTTGATTTATGGACAAAACCAGAGACTAAACCCCAAGACTTGAACTTTAGATTTGCCGATATCAGATTTTATGGGATTTATGATGATATTTAGGGATCTTTTATGACCCGGAGGATCTGAAAAATATATAGTGATTAAAGTGAGACATGCAGGTGACAGAGAAGCTACCCCCAACACCCAAGACCCTAACCCTTGGCCACAGATTTAACCCAATTGGCCGCAATTTGCGGCCTGGGTATCGTCAATTTGGTTCTTTCTTGGTCCATAGCTCCAGTATCTTGTAATTAGACCCTCCACATATGCAAAAGGTCCCAATTTCGCCAAAGGCGAAATATGGAGATGTTTTTCAAAGTTTCTGGTTTCGTTTTACGGCTTTTAATGACTCGAGTTTTGGTGTTTAGGTTTTGACTCGGTCGTTTGACGTTTATACGTCGACGTCGAGGATTGTTGTTATTCTTTCATGCGTAGGCCGTAGGTTCTCACCTATGTGCACTCCTCGTGTCGTATCGGTTTTCTTATGCGATTCTTGTTTACGATACGATGTGCTTGAAACTGTAGGTACCTTTGCGTAGAATTCGGACAACAAGGGAGAGCGTGGTGTCATCGACTTCGACAAGCGAGGATCGAGATGAATAGATATATATCTACCGGGGAAGCCGGGTAGATGGCGTATAGCACCCCCGCAACCGTAGAATAGGTTATATATATTATATATATATATATATGTGTTGTGTTAGGACTTCACCCTCGCGCACAAACGTACATGTTTTGGAAAAGAGATTGTTTTTAAGAAATAGTTGCGCACGCGAGCTCGGTCTTGTTTTAAAATTTATAAAACCGCAAGTGCATGGCGCGTTGTAGCGAGCCGGCAAGTACGGGTCGATTCACAGGGAATTGGTGATTAGGTTTTGTTACTTAAGGTTCGAGAATAAAAGAATTGGGTCCGTGTCACAAGAATAGAAAATACGATATTATAGAAACAAGTTAAGAAGAAAGGTGGCCGTGGCTTTGGCTCGGATGGTTGAATCGCGGCGATTTGTTCGACGCTCCCTTGATCATGAGTTGTCCATCCTTATGACGATCCCGACATGAAGCATGACTTGTCAAGGCGGTTACGAAGCACAAATCATCAAGTTATTGAATTTCAATGAAAAACACGAAACTAATCCGTCTTGTTCACTTACCGTTTGTATGTCCAAGTTTGAAGTATCAACACTAAGCACAAGAGTTAGCAAGTATACAACAATATCAAATACACAAATTAGCGAGTGAGAGCAAGTAGCTTTAGTGTTAAGTTTGCTAAGTGCTTGTGATAGTATAAGGTGTATGAAATCAAGAAAGGTGTCAAGCAACTTATAACAAAATACTATATCTAAACTTAGCAATCTCAACACTAAATTGATTCAAACCTTAAGCTTGCAAAATGAGGTTTTTGGAGAGAGTATGATATGTGATGAGCTTACCAAGTAACTATGGAATCAACATACCATATCAAACCAATCAAAGTTACAATCCTAAGTTTAGAATCACATTATAAGTACATTAAACATTCACAAAATGAGGAGGAAGGCAAAGCCATTCATCTCACATCGTTACCATAACCACTACCAAAAATTACTCAAACATAATTAAAAAGAAAAGAAAACAACAAAAGAAAATAAACAAAGCAAAAAGAAAGCAATTATATTAATACTTGAATGAGTTGAGATACAAGGTGTTGGTTACTTGTTCAACCTCCATAATGAAGCTCTCAAAAGAAAACTTCAAGAGGGAAGAAGAAGAAGAAACTAAGCATAGGCTCACACAACTCTCAAGCTAAACCAAAAACTAAGTCTAAAACTAAAGAATGGAATTGGATATTTACATATGGCCCTTCTCTCTAAATCTGTTCTGGTATTTATAGGCACCAAAATAGAAAAAAAATAATATAAATGGGATAATGTGATGCCTATAAATTGCCAGAAGAAAAATGGGGCATTTTGGAGCAAGGAGGCCCGGTGGTGCCGGTCTTTATAGGGAGTCTCGCCAGTCGGGTATGGAGCAATGGGTCTCGTCTTGGTGTGGTGATCTCGAGTATACTCCAGTATCTCTCTGGTTCTATTTGATTGTTTATTTATCCCTAGTTTGCACTCAGTGGAATTAGAGGGAAACTTGATACTTTATATCACATCAAAACATTTTGCATTTATCACACATGTGCCACTTGCACAATTATTGATGTGCCCACTTGTGGCAAGGCAGCCCCCACCATGGTCCATGTACCAAAGAGCTATGTGCACACTTTTATTGTGTTGGACCAAAATTGTGTATATTTATTTTTTGTAAAAGAACTCTTTGAATATTGATCGGTTTTCTGTTCTGATTGTAGTGTCGGCTCACAAATTTCATATCCGTGATTTTGAGTGTGTTTTCCAATGTTTTGTCATAAATACCTGTAATCTGTATTTACTGAGTAGACACTGGTTAATAGTACCGATATATACAAAATTGATAATGAATGAGTGATATTAAAATGCAGTTTTCTGTGATGAACAAATACCCTCAAACTTATCTTTTGCTCGTCCCGAGCAAAACAAAATCCTAACCTCACTTTCGCAGGGAACGCGATTGCACTGAGCATGTGCAACAAACCGTTAAACCTCTAGGTGTCCCTAGTAGGAGGAGTGTTGTCTCCTGAGGGTTTTCAGCGGATTACACCCACAAAATCCTGTCAAGTTAGTGTCGTGAAGAAGCTATTTATTCTAATCTTAAGGTTAAGTATCAAATCTAGAAGTTCTATTATCCTAATTAGAAACGTCAAACCCTTATTTTTCACTCCTCACATTTTATTTAATATAAGCTCATACACGCCTTTACGTAATTGTGCGAATAGCGTCGATTAAGTTTTAAAGAACCGATTATGGTCATCATGTCATAAATACAGACCAGGATAGACTTTTAAAGGATCACACGAGTTTGAAAAGACTTAAAATTTTCTCAAGTTTCGTTCTCCAGTTAGGTTTCAAGTTAGAATTTCTATCATTTTTAACATAGAACCAAGTCTTATTTTTCACTCCTACCTTTCACCCGTTTTTGTTCATACACACCTTTCGTGATCGTGCAAAAATGTCTTTATAAACATAAACCTTCATATCTCCGCTAAAAAAACTGTTTATAATCGAAATCTCGTCTCCGCCAAGATTATTCTCCCACAAAGAACTGTGAGAACTTTTAACTCGGAGAGAACACTTTCTTAACTTGTTTTATTTGAAGATTGGAAACTTAGCGAGTTTTAGGTCAATGATTCCTAAATTTGATGGTTTTAGGGCATTAGGTGTGGAGACACCCCCAAGGACTTAATTACCCATGTAACAGCTCCAATTTCAATGTACATAAAATTGTTTAAAAGTTGATGTACAATTGGGGTATTTACAATTCCTGTGAATGCTATAAGTATTTATTTTAATTTAGAACAATAAGAAAGAGCTTGTAGCTCATTGGTAAGACCATGCACTGCTGAGACATAGCACCAGAGTTCAAATCCCATCAGCCATATTAACTTTTTGTTTTATTTTCTTTTAATATTTTTAGAAGCCCAAAGTTCTAAACTTGTACAACACGTAAACTGAAGAGTTACAAATTATTTAAACATGTGCACTGAGGAATACGAGGCGACACCTACACGTGGCGCGAAGACCAACCCCACCCGTCGGTGTTGGCCCGGCGACATTGGCAAAAAGCCCGGCGCCACCGGTCTCCCCCGTACCTAATGCTCTCAATCCTTCACCCCTGTACCCATTCAGCTACCCCACTTCTCCTAGGCTATTTATATTTTCTGAAATTACACAGAGAATTTAAAATACCTCCTTAATCTTATTTTTATTACAAATTTTAATACACTCATTCACCACACTAAACCCTAGCTTTTCCTATAAATACCACCCCTCCTCACTCATAAATACCTGCCAAAACTCTCAAGAATTCCCAAGTCTCTATATTATGCAAGTGGAGTTAGCGAAGAACGAAGCTCCGACGAAGTTCCAGCGACGATCCAAGGAGTTTCCGGCAACGAAAAGGAACACCGGCATTTCCGCACTCTTTCTCTTTCTCCCTTCTATCTTTGTAACCAGTAAGTCCCATTTTCCCCTCTCATCTTCATCTTTAAAAAGTTTCATTTCCAAAATCCGATGGAAGCGGAGTTAGTCCGACTTCCGATTCGGTTTTCTTTAAAACTACAATCTTCTTTAAATAAGATCAAACCATATTCTCATATGTTGTTTAATAAACATTAACAATCTCAATAAAATAACTTTCACATCAAAATAATCATTTTTGTAACTTTTATCCCATTTTTACAGAAAAATACCATATACTTTAGTTTCGACATAAATCATCATAATTCCTTACTATACCTTTAGATAGTTCATGAGGTAATGACCTAAATCATCACAACACACATATCTATCATAGAACGATGAAGTTTAGAACAATAGAATACAGGAAAATACGACTTTACAAATAAATACCCTAAACTTACAAAACCGTTTTCTATAAAAAGATGTATTAAACATTTCCATGCAATTACGCCTCTACAACCCATTTTAGGGACCCCGTTCGAGATGGTGCGGATCATCGCACATCCTCAGGAGCGAGATGCAGACCTCCGCAAGGAGCATTCGATCTCGATGGAATTTCTATGCATTTTTATTTAGAAAATGAGAATTCTACAAGAAAATAAATAAATCATTTTCAGTAAATATAAATATCTATTAATCAAAATATCTATTTTAATTATATAAATATTCAAAGTTTTCTAAATCAAAAGAATCACTGTTACATGAAAATACCATCCAAATACAACACAAGTACGTTATTTCAAGAAAATACCATATACTATGAAGTTAGGTTCTGTTCACTAGAAATTTCACACTTATAAAATATACATCTATGAAAACCCTAAAGACGATAATTAAACACTTGAGCTGTATTTTGAAACTATACCAAAACTATTTTTACATAAAACCCCCTCAGGTTATACTAAATTACAATAAGGACCCTAGTAAACATAGGTTTAAGTGGGACCAGTCTCTTGAGCCTCAGGGAGCCGGAGATATGGTTGCTTGCCTATCTAAGGTAGACAACCTAACAAATGGTGTTATCAATACGGTAATTGTCTTGGAAAAAAACACAAATCCTTCCGTCCATGTGCAGCAGTTACCGATAACATCAAAACCTAATTCAGGACTTCAATTTCTTTTCTAATTGTCTGACTCAGACTGGGTCTAAATATAAGCAATCTGACTTGAATGTGATTCAAGTATAAAACCAAAATTCAATATCAATCCATTTATTCAATCTATTCAATCTATCTTGACCGAACCGAACCATGGATATACTCCATCTACATGTTCATCCATTATATCCGTTCTATTACTGATATCATGGTTTTGGCAAGTCATCCATATACAATTTAAAATACAAGATAATACAATACAAACAATACAATCAAGACATCGCGAGGTTTATAAGGAGTAGATTGGTACAGAAGGTGTTAAAAGTGGCACGAGACTGTGACCTTAATACACCTAACCTGAATCTCCATTGCCGTTGTACCGTGGCTGAACGGTTCCTTATGCTCTGTATACCTTAGTCTCCGGAATAGTGGGATTCCTCTCGTATACACTGGCATTTTCTGTACCAGGCTACAAACAACAGCGTTAACAATATAATACAATTTTAAAAGTTACAATCTCTTCCAGTCTATTCTGTCTCTACTTACCGTTGGGACTTACCGAGCGATTTTTCGCTGACGACATTCATTTTCTTCTTTCTTTGGAATGTAGTCAGGAGGATTAGACCTTCTGGAGACAGAGCCCACCAGCGAAGACTTGGATCAGATAGCCTTCGACCCAGAGATCTAGTTTTCTTGTATATATTTTCATTTCTGTTATACCACTGTTTAGGCATTGCTTTCATTCCATGTATTTACTTTTCATTGTATCTTAAAAATAATGTTAATAAATAAAGTTGTTGTTCATTTACATCTTGTCTCTTGTGTACATTTTATTTTATATTCCTTAGATACGCTTAGCGTGTTTACTTCTGAGTAAATACATAGCGGATCTCGTCGCGCCCTTTGGCCCTACACCGGGAAGCGGGACTTGACAACCTAAGTTACCAAGGCCACAAAATAAAAGACTCATTTTATTACGTTTAAAATATTCTGAAAGCAGTGAGAACGGAGATATAGCCATCTTTTCTTTTATTAATCCGAAGACGTGTTCATGTGGATAAGGTGTGTAATCACTCCAACAAGGTTCCAGATGAGTTATTTTTCAAACTTATAGCTTCTATCAAAACCTCAATAATATCCTTCATATTCACTTTACTTTATGAACTACTCTTGATATTACTTAATTCAAAACAAACATGTTTGATCCTAAAGATATTTATCAATTTTCAAAAGTTAATGACATATCAGACTTTTCATCTAATTCTCAAGAAACTCATGACACGTGTAAGTGATATAAAAGACGTATATTAGCTAAGGTTAAACTCAAAGAAGGGTTATCTTTTGGGTTTTTAATCTCTCGAAAAAGATTTAGTAGTTTCTATCTTATCAACCGAATCGTCAGATTTCGAGTCTAAGTTCCCCTGCTAACTAACATGACGAAAAAGTTTTTATGTTTTGGAAATTTTTACAATTTTTATGGGTTTTTAGAATGTATGCAATGCTCACCCCCAAACCTGAGTTTTACGATATCCTCATCGTTGCCCCCGTCTCCGGTAGCTAGACTTAGACATCAGGATGAGAATTTTACTCAAGAAAAAGAAAAATCTAAAACTAATTACAGTATATACAAGTTAAGAGATTGCATTAGTCCAGAAATTAATACTAGCCATTCAAAATTTTTGCCGATATATGGCCAAGGCTAGTAAAAGAAAAGGTATAAGAAAAAGAAAATGTTGGTTGTATGGTTAGTAGTTAGTAAAAGGTATGGGTGCGTGAAAGTAGGGATCAGAAGACGCTGAATGCGTAGATGAAGTTTTGAAGGATTCAAAGAATTGTTGCTCGAATGAATTGAATGTTCAAGAAGTATGTGTTGAGTTTCGATATCGGGTTTGTTTAAAAACTGGAGTTCATCCGCAAAAAGTTCAGCAAAAGAAAGGTTTGTAGGACTTTCCCAAATTGATCTTGACTCAAACTCACCAAGAATATCAAGTTCATCCGCAAATATCTCCTCAAAACTTAGCATGAAAGAATGTTTCTCAAGGCTGTCTTCCTTCCTATACTCCTCCACAATCCTACTCTCGTCGCTACAGCTCACATCTCCCAAAACTAGTTCTCTTTCATCACATTCATATATGGATAGGTCCATGTCATCTAAAAATGTAGGTTCCCACACTAACGTTTCTTCCGAAACAATATCAATAGGTGATACAAAAATTGTGGGTTCCAGATCCTTAATTTCCTCTAACAATCTATCACAACCATACTCATCAACTTCACAAGCTCCCTCCTATAAAATTGAGGTGCAAATATCAGTCGGTGCAAGAATTTATTCTTCAAGCAGTATATCGGTTAAATCAACCTCTAGATCACAAGTGACAAGAGGCTCGGTAGATACCCGAAGGCTAGTGTTGGACTGATTTAGAGGGTTTTCTTTTTTGTCCTGATAACACTCAGTCAACTCAATTGCATCATCATCTATGAAATTATCAAAATTTGTTTGATCGTTTATCTTACTTAGGTGACGTCCTAGATGACAGATATTGACATTATTAGGTTCCAATTGATAGTGTTCACTCACCAGAATCCTCATAGCTAAATGTTTCACTTGTTCTTCGATTCTAGCCAATGATTGAGCTTGATCAAGAAACAATTGCTCAGATTGTTGCATAAACAGTGCTAGTGTCGCAGCTGTTTGATTTTCGACTGCAGTCATCACTTCAATACCTTTCTCTAAAGTGGTCAACCTAGCATCCATCTCACTATCATATCCTAATGGAGTGTCAGTTGTTTTAGGTTGGGGGGTTTGTGACGGTGGTAATGCTAAAGCTGTCATCCCGTCGACCTCTTTCTCTAAGTGTTCGATCATCTGATCTATGTTTGAAGTGGGACTGGGTTCAAGAGTGTTAAGTGGGTGACCGATATCAAAATTCTGGGACAGTTGGCCACCCCTAGGAAAGGACAGTTTTTATGAATGTGGGAAGAATCTTGGCAATTTGAACAAAAGAATTGGTTATGAGTATAACAAAAGAATATGGATCGTGAAGACTCAAATCAAACTATGTATCACCCATATCAACAAGAATTCACAAAAATCACAAAAACAAAGAATATTACACCCCTAGCAGTATATGTTATGCTAAGTCAACTAGAGTTGCTCAAGAAACCTGATTGTTGAAGTAAAAATGTGTCGAGAAACAGGCTTAATATATACGGATAAAAAACCCAGATAAGTGTAGACATAAGGGGAGGTTTTCCAACGGTTTCGCGAAGTTCCTTAATTAGAATAACCCTTTCTCTTTTAGCGGTTTCGCCGTGAACACTTGCCTAGACACCTTGTGAACGATATACCGTTAATCGGTGTTCTAAAAACAGTTAACTTCTCCTAATGAGCGCGAAGTCCTTAAAGTCAGAGTTCTAATTAATTTTAAAGTTACTGTGGGTATGCAAGAATGCAGTATTGTGATTTGTGGGCCACGGAAAAAGGTGATGAAATCCTTTACCGTATCTTGTTTGGTTTTGTGCTCTTAATAGCCGTATTAATTTGCAAATGCGCAATTCAATAAAAGAATTTAAGTAATCAATCAATGAAGCAATTCTTTTTCCGTTTTAAGCTTAAGCTCTGCAACAAATATGGGTTAGTTCTCTGTTCAATGGTGGCAAATTGTGCGAAGAATCTTGCAGAAGATAGAATATTGGAATGCGTCGGATTTGAGTGAAAGTGTTAGATAATACGTACCGATGTGATTTTTGGTTTAGAAACCCCCCTTTGAAGTGATTATAAGTATTTGAATGTTCGCTTTCGCGGGTTAAACTACCCGAATCTTTGGCACTATACTTCACTAACGTTTGCAATTGAATTTGAACTTCACTCCATACGACCGCTCCTCGTAATTCTGTTAAAACCTGAAAATGTCGGAAAAATACGATATTTAGTGCCAAAAGCGATATATCTGCCCCAATTCCTGCACACACAAAATGATAAAATCAAATAATACCAATAGAATACTAACAGTACACTGGAGATCACATAAAAAGAAAAAACCTAAAAGCCAAAATACAGAACGGTGGCGCCGGATTTTTTAAAAATGTCGCCGGCCAAAGTAAAAGTTTTGGTGCCCAAATTTTATGTGGCTCCTCCAGGCTATTTTAGTGTTCTGTTGGTATACATTAATTTTTTAGTTCGATTACAGAGTGAGAGCAGGTTACAAAGACAGATAGGATTCGTTTTGTTATTTTTGAAAAAAAATTGAGTTAATAGTTAGTTTGTTAGTATGAACCAGAAATAACAATACCTAATGAATACCAGTTCCCCGACAACGGCACCTAAAACTTATTGGGACTTCACCCACATGCACAAACGTGCATGTTTTGGAAAAGAGATTGTTGTTAAGAAATAGTTGCGCACGCGAGCTCGGTCTCGTTTAAAAATTTATAAAACTGCAAGTGCACACCGCGTTGTAGCGAGCCGGCAAGTACGGGTTGATCCACAGGAAATTGGTGATTAGATTTTGTTACTTAAGGTTCGAGAATAAAAGAATTGGGTTTGTGTCACAAGAATAGAAAATACGATATTATAGAAAACAAGTTAAGAAGAAAGGTGGCCGTAGGTTTGGCTCGGATGGTTGAATCAAGGCGATTTCTTTGACGCACCCTTGATCATGAGTTGTCCATCCTTGTGTCGATCCCAACATGAAGAATGACTTGTCAAGACGGTTGCGAAGCACAAATCATCAAGTTATCGGATTTCGACGCAAAATACGAAACTAATCTGTCTTGTTCACTTACCGTTTGTATGTCCATGCTTGAAGTATCAACACCAAGCACAAGGGTTAGTAAGCATACAACAACATCAAATACACAAATTATCAAGTGAGAGCAAATAGTTTTAATGTTAAGTTTGCTAAGTGCTTGTGATAGTATAGGGTATATGAAAACAAGAAGTGTATCAAGCAACTTGTAACAAAATACCATATCTAAACTTAGCAACCTCAACACTAAATTGATTCTAACCTTAAGCTTACAAAATGGGGTTTTTAGAGAGAGTATGGTATGTGATGAGGTTACCAAGTAACCATGGAATCAACATACCATTTCAAACCAATCCAAGTTACAATCCTAAGTTTAGAATCACATTATAAGCACATTAAACATTCATAAAAGGAGGAGGAAGGCAAAACCATTCATCTCACATCGTTACCATAACCACAACCAAAGATTACTTAAACATAATTAAAAAGTAAAGAAAACAACAAAAGAAAATAAACAAAGCAAAAATAAAGTAATTATATTAACACTTGAATGAGTTGAGATACGATGTGTTGGTTACTTGTTCAACCTCCATAATGAAGCTCTCAAAAGAAAGCTTCAAGAGGGAAGAAGAAGAAGAAACCAAGCATAGGCTCACACAACTCTCAAGCTAAACCAAAAACTAAGTCTAAAACTAAAGAATGGAATTGGATATTTACATATGGCCCCTCTCTCTAAATCTGTTCTGGTATTTATAGGCACCAAAATAGAATAAACAAACAATATAAATAGGATGATATGATGCCTATAAATCGCCAAAAGAAAAATGGGGCATTTTGGAGCAAGGGGGCCCGGTGGTGCCGGTCTTTGTAGGGAGTCTCGCCGGTCAGGTGTGGAGCAATGGGCCTCATCTTGGTGTGGTTATCTCGAGTGTACTCCAGTATCTCCCTGGTGCTGTTTGCCTTGTTTATTTATCCCTAGTTTGCACTCAGTGGAATTGGAGGAAAACTTGATGCTTTATATCACATCAAAACCTTTTGCATTTATCACAATGTGCCCACTTGTGCCCACTTACACAATTCATGATGTGCCCACTTGTACCAAGGCAGCCCCCACCATGGTCCGTGTACCAAAGAGCTATATGCACACTTGTATTGTGTTGGACCAAAATTGTGTACACTTATTTGTTGCAAATGAACTCTTTGAATATCGATCGGTTTTCTATTCTAATTGAAGTGTCGGCTCAAAAATGTCATATCCGTGATTTTGAGTATGTTTTCCAGTGTTTTTTCACGAATAAATGTAATCTGTATTTACTGAGAAAACACCGGTTAATAGTTCCGATATATACAAAATTGATAATGAATGAGTGGTATTAAAATGCAGTTTTCTGTGATGAACATGTTGATACAAGATTTGGATACTTAGAAAATAGGTTTTTAGGAGACCGTAGGATTAGAATAAGCGTGTTTGTAGAAGGGTATAACCTTAGTCTCTTTTACCTTAGTCGTGAACTTTAGGATATGTGTTGTCACACACACACGCACACACATACACTTGGTATTTATGTTTGTGTGTATATGTGTGTGTATATATGTGTGTGTGTGTGTATGTTCATATATATATATATACACACACACACACATACATGTGAGATGATGATAGTATATGGTAATGGGTATGAGTCGATATGATTGGACATGATATCGTGAGGCTATGATATATGATCGTGTGAGACCTCGTATATGATTTGATATATTAAGGATCGTTGGGAAAAATATAAATAACATGCGATAACATGTGACCTTATGATATAATAGAATGTACGAGACCTTATATCTGTACCCGTAATTATGGCATAGTATGATGGATGATACCGTACGAATGATGACACACACACATGATATTTAACCCGTACCCTCGATTTTGAGGATGCCATATGAAGGACTATACCGTACGAGATATATTGATGATGATTGATCCGCACTCTTGACTCGAGAATACCGTACGATGGATTATACCGTACGTGATGCAATGCGGCCGGATCGCCGACTATTAGATATCTCGACTCGGATATGTAGAGTTTACTATTTACTTTCTGCTCTGTTCTTGTTAATTCTATTTCATTACATATATATATACGTGTGTTTTCATTAGCTGTTATGATCTCGTTTGCCAGGACACATACACCATTACCGATGATGCGTATGTTGCACGTACACTTGCTTGCTGGCTCACACACATCATCATCGGTAATTACTATGTCACGTACACATTAGAAAAACGTTACTTCACTTGTGTAAGCTGCTAGCTGGTAGTTTATTCATATTGTTAGTATTCTAGTTCTCACATGCTAGTTAGATATTGCAATTCTTATTTAGATACCACATTGCATTCATATGCATACATTCTGGTTATGCACTGTAGATTGGCTTTACGCCGGTACTCACTGTTTCATTATATACTCATGATTAAGAGATTTCGATTTCATGAGATTTCTGGATTTGGGAAACCGCATGTGAATTTGAAAAATTATGCTCCTTTTTAAAAGAAAATTGCAGTTTTCCCTTGATATGATGTGTAACGTCCACCATGAGATTTCTCGGTTCTGGAGTATATATGATATATGACTACCCGCCACGAGGAGTGAGTCGGCACCGTCTGCGGGGACATGGTGAACCCGGTGCGGTATCCCGGGACAAGAAGTCTGTATAGAGATTGAGACGTTGAGCCCGACAAGGGAGCACTACCGACTGGTGATAGTTTGAACCCGGCGTGTTAGGTCCACGTTATCTCTCCCGGTACTTTCGGGGTTGCGGAAACGGTAAAACAAAAATTTTTCTGGACTTGGCAATATGGACCGTAAAAGCCGGATCTTCACTAAACAACACACTAGCAACCTAACTAGAGATGTTATCTACTCGGTTAGGGGTTATACCTCAACTTGAACTCCTTCTCTTCTTGTTGTTCTTCTCTTCTTGTTGTTCTTCTCTTCTTGTTGTTCTTCTCTTTGCTTGCTCGATGGTTGATCCGGACTTTGGTCACCTCCGCGGCCTCCTTGAGTCGAAGACGATCCACCCGAGAGATGTACACCGAGCTCCACCTCGAGCCGAGGTAACTAGGGCAAAGAGATTGCTAATCTAGAAGCCCTAGGTGGTGTAGAGATGATCAATGGATGGTTTTGTCTTTGTGGGATCTTTATCTCTCAACACATGAGATCAAAAGATGAATCAAGAGGAGGAAGAAGAAGGAGGAGCAACAACCATGGTTCATTTCTTTTCTTCTCACTTGAAAAACCAAGAGAGAGAATGAGAAAGAAATTATGATACAAAGAAAAGTAACCATGGTTGCAATAATGCAAAAAACAACATCATTGCTAATCCCATCAAGATAAAGTTTGATGGCTACAAATGACATGACCATTATCATAACAAAAAGAAAAGAAAACCAAAGAATACTTTAGATCTTTCAAGAAGATCCTAGTCAACTTTGGTCAAATGGTCAACAAAGTCAAGATGGTCAAATGGTCAATGTAATTAGCCATAACACAATTATCAATGAAAGGATTAGTAAATAATGTTCCCGGCTCATAATGGTTTTGACCAAACGAACTGTCAAAACCCTAATGAGCCTGCCACATAATGGTTTTGGCTGAACCAACCGCCAAAACCCTAATGAGGCACCTCCTCCTTCATCGCTCCGGAAAACTGTGCATACACACCTGCATCCGCATTCCGTAGAATGCGGATGTGCAGAAAACAAAACAAATCCATCCATGCAATACTAGGATCCGGCTTAAACCAAAGCCCACTAGTACTGCCTGCCCGAACACCATACGCACACAAGTGTACGTAAATGATCGCAGCCCTGCCGTAAAACCATACGGCCTCTACATGTTTCGCTCAGTGCAGGGAAACTCTCTGTGTGGGACTCTAAAGACTCGACACTACGCTGGCAGTGGGTTTAACCACAGACCGCAAGCGGCACTAGCTGTACGTAACGGTCCCCAGGTAGATGTCGATAAGAAGGCCGATGAGGTAAACCCATCCGAACTCCTACTGAGCCTGTATGTGACAATCGTCGTACAGTCCGGTCTCTTCGTCTGATACATCGCATGTCGGGCCTAGGGGGGCGGTAAACGTCAGTCCCCTAAAATCGGTACAAGTCGTGTCGGAGTGAAGCCCAGAACACCCTGAGATAACACTGGAAACCTACCAGTATATCTCGCTTGCCCTGGCCAGGGACTACTTGTGTAATGGCTCTCCTAGACACAGCGCGATGTCAACCCCCAATACCGGGAGAGACGAATCCTGTCTAACCATCACTGCCTCCAAGTGCTTCGGGACTGCTCCCAACTACTACCTGTTTGCACGACTCAGTAGAGCCGTGGTAGGGTAGTAATCAAAGAACAGTGGGAACACACTCGAGGCGAAGTGACAGTGTCAAGTCAGCGGACTAAGCTGTACTCATGTCACCTGGGAACTGATAACTGACGATAGGTATAATACCAACCATCAGTTCCCGACGAGTCCTGTCCAGTGTACTCGTAACCTAACGAGCACCCGCATACTATCTCAAGTACGGCGTACTGACGGCTGTGGGACAGACCGTCTTCCGTGCTGGGATGAGAAGCGCATACGCTAGTCTACTCCGGAGTATCGATGCCCTATCTCGATACTCCCATGACTAGGGACGTGTATAAGGATGTGCTTATGGATTACCCAGCCCCCACGAGTGTGATCGCCATCACAACGCCGGTAATCAAGCAAAGATCCTAAGGGCTCTACTAATGCGTATAGGTGATATAATGAATAAACACAC
The DNA here is from genome assembly GCA_030015575.1 of Agapanthus africanus. Lineage (NCBI taxonomy): Eukaryota > Viridiplantae > Streptophyta > Magnoliopsida > Asparagales > Amaryllidaceae > Agapanthus > Agapanthus africanus. Next base: position 26,482,431 of record CM057339.1, on the reverse strand, counting down.
ATATACACATTAAAGCAGAGACAAACCAAGTAGCATACTACTATATAGAGCAAGATTGTCTGTACAACAGTGAATATCCCAAGCTTCCATCAAGTAATATACATACTAGTATGATACAGTAATGGCCTCTAGGGCATATACACTAACAATCTCCCACTTGCACTAAGGCCATGTACTGGCGTATCGAAGACCTATCATCTCGATCAGCCGCTCGAACTGAGTCTGGGGTAAGGCCTTCGTGAATGGGTCCGCTGTGTTGTCCTTTGTGTCCACTCTCCGCACCTCGATCTCCTGGCGATCAATGATCTCCCTGATCAGGTGATACCGCCTCAAGATGTGCCTGGATTTCTGATGGGACCTTGGTTCCTTCGCTAAAGCTATAGCCCCATTGTTATCGCAATACAAAGGTATTGGGTCAACAATGGACGAAACCATCTCAAGTTCACTAATGAACTTCTTTATCCAGACCGCCTCTTTTGCGGCATCGCTTGCAGCAATGTATTCAGCCTCCATCGTCGAGTCTGCGACGGTATCCTGTTTGGAACTCCTCCAACATACCGCCCCTCCGTTGAGGGTAAACACAAAATCCGAGACAGACTTGCTGTCATCTTTGTCACTCTGGAAGCTTGAATCGGTAAAGGACTCGACCCGGAGGTCTCCATTACCGTAAACCAGGAACATCTCCTTAGTCCTTCTCAGGTACTTGAGAATGTTCTTCACTGCTGTCCAGTGGTCCTCACCTGGGTCTGACTGATACCGGCTTACCGCGCTCAGCGCGTAAGCTACATCTGGTCTTGTACATAGCATCGCATACATTATAGATCCTACCGCCGAAGCGTAGGGTATAGTGCTCAGGCGAACCCTCTCCTCGTCAGTCTTGGGAGACATCTTCTTGGAGAGGGTAATTCCGTGCAATGCGGGTATGTTACCGCGCTTGGAATCCTCCATACTAAATCTCTTTAGTACGGTCTCTATATACCTGGACTGCGAAAGTCCCAGTAGTCTCTTGGATCTATCTCTATAGATCTTGATCCCCAGAATGTACGAGGCATCACCCAAGTCCTTCATGGAGAACCGTTGTGACAAAAATAGCTTGACCGATTGTAGCATAGGAATGTCATTTCCTATCAAGAGAATGTCGTCCACGTACAAGACTAGGAATACGACAGTTCGTCCTACAATCTTCTTATAGACACAAGGTTCATCTTCGTTCTTGATGAAATCAAATTCCTTGATTGCCTCATCAAAACAGATGTTCCAGCTCCGCGATGCCTGCTTTAATCCATAAATGGATTTAAGCAACTTGCACACCTTCCCGCTGCTCCCACTGTCTAAGAAACCTTCTGGTTGATCCATGTAAACGCACTCTTCCAAACAACCGTTTAGGAAAGCCGTTTTAACATCCATCTGCCAGATTTCATAGTCATGGAAGGCAGCAATGGCAAGTAAGATCCGAATGGATTTGAGCATAGCCACCGGAGAAAAAGTTTCGTCATAGTCCAAACCAGGTCTTTGACGAAAACCTTTTGCAACGAGTCTAGCTTTATAGGTTTCCACCTGCCCATCTACACCAAGTTTCTTTTTGTAGATCCATTTGCATCCAACGGGTTTTACCCCAGGTGGAGCAATATCCAAGGTCCACACTTTATTGGCGTACATGGACTCCATTTCGGATTGCATTGTTTCCTGCCACTTATCAGAGTCCCTACTGATAATGGCCTGCCTGAAACTGGTAGGGTCATCTTCTTCCAAGATGCAATCCTCTCGATCCCCGTCAATGAGAAAACCGTAGTATCTCTCGGGCGGATGAGAAATCCTACCAGATCTGCGGAGTGGCTGAGGTTCGTTTGGGGTTATTGATTCTAGCGGTTCCTCCAAATTTTCTGTCAAAGCTTATGTTTCTGGAATTTCATCCAGTTCTACCGTGCTGCCACTAATGTTTTTAACAAGAAATTCTTTTTCTAAAAATGTGGCATTTCTTGAAATAATTATCTTCTGTTCCTCTGCATGGTAGAATAGATACCCACTTGAGTCTTTTGGGTATCCCACAAACTTACACAAAACTGCCCGTGCCTCAAGTTTGTCTGGGTTCTGCTTTTTGACATAAGCTGGGCAACCTCAAATCTTAATACGTTTAAGATACAAACTTTTACCACTCCATATTTCATACGGAGTCTTAGGCACGGATTTGGAAGGAACTTGATTCAATAGATGTGCTGCGGTTTGAAGTGCATATCCCCAGAATGAAAGAGGTAACTCAGCACTACTCATCATGGAGCGAACCATATCCAACAGGGTACGATTCCTCCGCTCCGAAACACCGTTGTGCTGTGGTGTATAAGGAGGAGTAAGCTGAGAGAGAATACCATTCTCTTTTAAGTAATCTAGGAATTCCGTGCTTAAGTACTCCCCTCCTCTATCAGACCGGAGGATCTTGATACTTTTGCCAATCTGGTTCTCTACTTCCTTTCTGAATTCTTTGAATTTCTCAAAAGCTTCAGATTTGTGTTTCATCAGATACACATATCCGAACCTAGAGAGATCGTCAGTGAATGTGATGAAGTAGGAGAACCCACCCCTTGCATGTGTAGACATTGGACCACATACATCACTGTGTATGAGTCCCAAGAGCTCTGTTGCTCTTTCTCCATGTCCGGTGAACGGAGATTTGGTCATTTTCCCTTTGAGACAGGACTGACAAGTTTCATAAGATGAAAACTCGAACGCATTCAAGAGTCCATCTTTATGTAACTTACTCAGTCTTTTCTCTCCGATATGACCAAGTCTACAATGCCACAAGTAGGATTCATTCGTATCTGAATTTTTCCTCTTGCGTGTGTTTTGTATATTGAGAACAGTATTCTGATTTAGAACGTAGATACCATTACACAGTGTACCCTCTGCAACCAGTACCTTATGAAGGTAAATGTTCATGATATTCTTGTCAAGAACAAAGTTATATCCATCTTTATTGAGTAAAGAAACTGAAATGATGTTGCAAACCATGGAGGGTACATAGTAGCAATCGTTCAAAATCATAGTCTTGCCATTTGGCAATACTAGGTGATATTCACCGACGGCTGCCGCATTTACTTGTGCTCCGTTCGCTACTCTGAACGACATATCACCCGGTGCAACTTTCCTACTTTTTCTCAGTCCCTGCAATAAATTACAGATATGAGATCCTGATCCGGTATCAAGTACCCAGGAGGTAGGGCTGACCGTAAAACAGTTCTCAATTACAAGAACACCTGAAGTAGATGCAAAACCATGCATCTTCTTCAACAGGGTATCCTAGAAATCCATACAATCCCCTTTCCCTTTCTCATACTTATGACTGTTGTCACAAGTTAGAGCTGAACCAACGTTCCCCAGCCCTGAATAAGAATTCGGATCGGTCAAGCGATACATTTTATTATCTTGATTAGGGCGTGAAAAGGCTGCTACCTGGAGAGAGAGAAAAGAAACACTCAGCGGGCGCTCTTGCAAGATTAGATTGGTTTATTAGTTTATCTAACCAGGATGTCTCCCACTGTTTTCTCAAATTCTTCTTAAAACGTTTTAAAAGAAGAACTAGTCGGGATTTAATTCACGTCACAATACTTTCTTAACCTTTCAGCCAGGCTAGTGTCGGTACTTCGAGGGAGGTTTTCCAACGCTTTCGCGAAGTTCCTTAGTTTAAGAACCTCTTTTCCCTGGGGGCGTAGCCCCGCTAACACCTTTCTAGGAACCTACTAGGTTTATAGCATTGATCGTTAAGTGAAAGTAATCTCCCGAGAGTAATCCAACTCATCAGTGGGATCGGGATCCAACTGTCATTGTGTGATAACCTAGATGGAATCCACTCTAGTTACCACACTCCAGAAGGTATGCGAAATCTGCAAGTTTTAGTTCTTTTGAAACTCCCGATGCGGTTTTTGCCCCTAGGACCCAAATGATCTTGACACAGTCAACAAATCAAAAAGTCCTAGTCAAGTTCATCCCGTCATTATCTTGATTGCATTAAACCCACCTGCATAACCCTTGACACAGTCAACAAGGTTCTACAAATGTCCTAACCAATCACATTGTATCCAGCAAATAAGCTACACTTAGCTACCGTTCACTGCGCCTTGACACAGTCAACAAACGCAGCACGAATACTAAGTATAACTTATAAGAAACGACGGAGGGCTACGGCTGGGTTTTTGACGAAAAACCCGTTAACGTAATGAACTTGATATCGTTGAAGGAACGTGATACATCTTTTTGAAAACATAGTGGCGAAAACTTTTGCTAAAGAGGTCACTCCCTGTGAAGGGATCTCGGCTCTTTCCTCGTCGAGTGAGGTGTTGGGCATTCGTAAGATGAATACCTCGATGAAAAGCAAGAATAATCGACTATGGTGAAGTTATTACCCTGACGCAAACCTTTTGTCCAAGGGGTCACTCCCGATGAGGGGATCTCGGCCCTTGCCTCGTCGATTGAGGTGCTGGGCATTCATAACCGAATACCTCGATGCAAAACAAAAGGATGAACGTCCTTGTAATAACAGCTTTTTGAAAAACTTGTTCCAACAACGTCTTTTAGGTTTATTTTCTTGCATTAGTTCTTTTAATGCGTCCCATCATTTAAATCCTACCATTGCAGAAAACAACCAAAATATGACGTACGCTTATGCCATTCGCATTCGCCACGGGGCCCCGTCATCACCCGTTAGGTTACTTAACTAACGAAAGAGCGGGGGCTGGGCTAGCGCGGCTGTAAAACATAAGCAACGTCTAAATAGTTATTATATATAGATATACAGCAATGATAGCCAATCCAGATCACAGATGAACACTTTGGATATACTAGGAACCCGTGATTCGTTCGAGCCTGCAACGAAAAGCGGATTACACGGTCGCGATGAATAGCCAATACCCCACCCAAGACCCCTACGGGTGCGGCAAACTACCCGCCAGTACCCGAAGCGAAGTAACCTCCCTCAGCGCCGTGAGTAGGCCACTCGGCACTTCGAGATACCCGGTAGTTTGTGCACCCCTTCCATGGGTCTATCCTAGGAGCAAAAACAGTAAAAAGAATTATACAATGACGGCTACAACCCCGACCCGGTTGTGCGGCCATACAAATAATATTACATCAATTTACAAATTTATTACATGAAGGAAAGAAAAAGAAACTCTCATCTCACATCCACGCCGGCTATTCATCCGCGACAATCCAACGAGTTCATATACACAAACCATCAGCACCAATCACAGATCACAGATATGTATAACCCCGACTAATCGACATATAGCGATTAGCCGACGTTCAATACATATGAACATCACAGATATAACCTTTATAGTCAAAGTGTATTGAAGTTCGGAAAAATACGGATTTATAGGCCCTCAAAAATAAATTTCTATTCTGAAAAATCTGGGCATTTATAAACCATCTTAAAAATCCTAAAACCAAGTCAGAAATACACTGCACCAAAATCGACCCAGTGACTCACCAAGATGGCCGCGGTTCCGCGGCAATAGCTTGCTATTGCCGCGGAACCGCGGCTCTTTGGTCGAGTTGCTGGCTCGTTTTTGGTGACTTTCTTCTAAAAACCCTGAGATGATTTTTGGAGTATGACGAATTTTGTTTTGACCAGAAAAAAATTTAACAGAAACTAAGGGTTTTCGAAACTCGGTTTTTTCGATTTTTCCGTTTCGAACTTCGATACACTTCACTACCTAGCTAGTTTATGTTTAGTTAGGCTCTGATACCACTGTTAGGTCCACGTTACCTCTCCCGGTACTTTCAGGGTTGCGGAAACGGTAAAATAAAAATTTTTCTGGACTTGGCAACATGGATCGTAAAAGCCGGATCTTCACTAAACAACACACTAGCAACCTAACTAGAGATGTTATCTACTCGGTTAGGGGTTATACCTCAACTTGAACTCCTTCTCTTCTTGTTGTTCTTCTCTTCTTGTTGTTCTTCTCTTTGCTTGCTCGATGGTTGATCCGGACTTTGGTCACCTCCGCGGCCTCCTTGAGTCGAAGACGATCCACCCGAGAGATGTACACCGAGCTCCACCTAGAGCCGAGGTAACTAGGGCAAAGAGATTGCTAATCTAGAAGCCCTAGGTGGTGTAGAGATGATCAATGGATGGTTTTGTCTTTGTGGGATCTTTATCTCTCAACACATGAGATCAAAAGATGAATCAAGAGGAGGAAGAAGAAGGAGGAGCAACAACCATGGTTCATTTCTTTTCTTCTCACTTGAAAAACCAAGAGAGAGAATGAGAAAGAAATTATGATACAAAGAAAAGTAACCATGGTTGCAATAATGCAAAAAACAACATCATTGCTAATCCCATCAAGATAAAGTTTGATGGCTACAATTGACATGACCATTATCATAACAAAAAGAAAAGAAAACCAAAGAATACTTTAGATCTTTCAAGAAGATCCTAGTCAACTTTGGTCAAATGGTCAACAAAGTCAAGATGGTCAAATGGTCAATGTAATTAGCCATAACACAATTATCAATGAAAGGATTAGTAAATAATGTTCCCGGCTCATAATGGTTTTGACCAAACGAACTGTCAAAACCCTAATGAGCCTGCCACATAATGGTTTTGGCCGAACCAACCGCCAAAACCCTAATGAGGCACCTCCTCCTTCATCGCTCCGGAAAACTGTGCATACACACCTACATCCGCATTCCGTAGAATGCGGATGTGCAGAAAACAAAACAAATCCATCCATGCAATACTAGGATCCGGCTTAAACCAAAGCCCACTAGTACTGCCTGCCCGAACACCATACGCACACAAGTGTACGTAAATGATCGCAGCCCTGCCGTAAAACCATACGGCCTCTACACGTTTCGCTCAGTGCAGGGAAACTCTCTGTGTGGGACTCTAAAGACTCGACACTATGCTGGCAGTGGGTTTAACCACAGACCGCAAGCGGCACTAGCTGTACGTAACGGTCCCCAGGTAGATGTCGATAAGAAGGCCGATGAGGTAAACCCATCCGAACTCCTACTGAGCCTGTATGTGACAATCGCCGTACAGTCCGGTCTATTCGTCTGATACATCGCATGTCAGGCCTAGTGGGGCGGTAAACGTCAGTCCCCTAAAAGCGGTACAAGTCGTGTCGGAGTGAAGCCCAGAACACCCTGAGATAACACTGGAAACCTACCAGTATATCTCGCTTGCCCTGGCCAGGGACTACTTGTGTAATGGCTCTCCTAGACACAGCGCGATGTCAACCCCCAATACCGGGAGAGACGAATCCTATCTAACCGTCACTGCCTCCAAGTGCTTCGGGACTGCTTCCAACTACTACCTGTTTGCACGACTCAGTAGAGCCGTGGTAGGGTAGTAATCAAAGAACAGTGGGAACACACTCGAGGCGAAGTGACAGTGTCAAGTCAGCGGACTAAGCTGTACTCATGTCACCTGGGAACTGATAACTGACGATAGGTATAATACCAACCATCAGTTCCCGACGAGTCCTGTCCAGTGTACTCGTAACCTAACGAGCACCCGCATACTATCTCAAGTACGGCGTACTGACGGCTGTGGGACAGACCGTCTCCCGTGCTGGGATGAGAAGCGCATACGCTAGTCTACTCCAGAGTATCGATGCCCTATCTCGATACTCCCACGACTAGGGACGTGTATAAGGATGTGCTTGTGGATTACCCAGCCCCCATGAGTGTGATCGCCATCACAACGCCGGTAATCAAGCAAAGATCCTAAGGGCTCTACTAATGCGTATAGATGATATAATGAATAAACACACATATACACATTAAAGCAGAGACAAACCAAGTAGCATACTACTATATAGAGCAAGATTGTCTGTACAACTGTGAATATCCCAAGCTTCCATCAAGTAATATACATACTAGTATGATACAGTAATGGCCTCTAGGGCATATACACTAACACGGCGGATATCTGAAAGATACCGACCGGAGGCGTGAGATGGATTTGAGGGCCGATCTGAGGATGCAGCGCCTGAGATATGTTGATATTGCATCACAGATGGACACGATTTCCATGATGTTTTCGAGTGTCGATACTGGGAACTCAGGTTTTATCATGATTTAGTGTGTCGTTACTAGGCACACATTGATTGATGCATTCACACTCATACATACATTTACATATGTCTTGTTACCACTTTACGACACTGAAACATGTACCTTGGTTTATACTTATGCTTATACCGTTACCTTGGTTATTACTCCATGTCGATATATATTATTATACTGTATGAACTAGGAGAAATTCATACATTCGGTTTCTACTTGGTGATGTCTTCTACTCATGAGTTGGCAACTCACCCCCGTTGTGCCACAGTTTCTTGCAGGTTTGACCGCACAGGTTTTTCTTAGCGGCTTTGCTGGCACACTGCTTTTCTTTCGGGTGATTTGCTTTGGTAGGTGGGGTTCACTTGCCTCGTGACCATCATTTATATTTGTATAATTATTCAGTTGTATCTAGTTAAAACTCCATCAACCAGACTATGTATATTTGTAGACTTAGAAACTCTTATTGTATATTCTTTCGGCCTTAGAGTCACGCTCATATATAATTCTTTATGCTGGTTCTTGATGATGTTTTTATGGTTTCCAAATTTTATTTCTGTGCTTGATCCTCACTTTCGGCGTTGTATATTTATATCATTGCATGGTTGTTTCCGCCAATTGGCGAAGAGCTAGCTCCCGCTTGGGGATGCCTTTTATTATTATTATTATTTGTATTTTTTTTGGGTTAAAATATACAAAGGAGGTGCTACCGAAATTTTCAATGACGAAACATGTTTTCAAGATTGCTACAAAACATTTTGTTTACGTATACTATTACTTATCTTTTAAAGAAAGAACTTTTTTTCATTATACCGTCATTTCAAAACTTCGCCTATACTATTTTCCCTAAAAGGTTTAGATTTCTGGGCTTTTGTCTTACTTGAATTAGATAGGGTCATATAGACTTCACATGATTCAAGTGCCAGTCACGTGCCATTTCCGGGTCGTGACAAAGTTGGTATCAGAGCATTAGGTTTAACCTTGGTTCGAGTCTAGGTTTGACTTTGTAGAGTCTATGGTGTATATATATTTCGGAACCTAGGTTTGACCATACAGAACTTAGACCTGGCTGAGGGGGTATTAGATCCGAACTTTCGTTGCATAGGTTGACCTTGGTTGATAGAGTAGGTGACTTAAGTAGAGTGACGTACCGTGTGTATGTTCCGCGGCATACTTATGATACGCTACTTCTCTTAAGTATCCTTAGGATGTACATTTCTTATGCATTGTATTTCTATTCGTTCCTATGATCTATCCTCATCAATATCGGATTGTGATTTCCGTTGCCATGGCTACACGTGCAGAGAGAGCTGCGACTAGAGATGCGGTCAGCACAAGCTCTTCAGGGACGAGGACTGACCAGTATGTATTCCGGTGACACACGAACGTTTTGATATATTTTTTTAGTACGTTTTCTCATTGACGCGAACGTTCGAGATCTGCACCAGATGATCGGGCCATTGCTAGAGGCCATCCAAATTGTGAAGACTTTTGATGAACTGTCTACTACAGATGATTGAGGCGTTGTCTACCGTGCAGACAGATGAGCCAGCTGTTGCTTAGTTTGATAATATATCACCCCCAGATTTTAGAAGCTAATGCAGCATGAGTTATACACAGAGATGTGATAGAAGATCGCTAGTCACCCTTGGATAAGTGACTTGAACATTTTGTTCGTTTGGATGCTCCGATGCGAAGTTATAAATTTCCTAGTTTCAGTTAGAAAAAGATCTCACATAGACGTATTATGAGTCGATCGAGACAGGATGAGTGAAAGCGCATCACTCCGATGATTTGGATGAGTTCCCGAGGATGTAATTGACCAGATGCCTTCTACAGGGTATTAGAGATTCCGAGTTCGTAGCTTCAAAAGAGACTCTGGAAATGCCTACAGCCAGTTGGAGCGCAGTCCACACAGCTACGAAGAGATGATTCTGAATTGGTCGATGTTGAAGGAAAGCTGAGTAAGAAGTTCATGCAAGATTTTCACGAGTTTTCATTCCACTCCGTGGACGCCAGATATTTACTACGCACACAGAGGCGTTCGATACGGCCAAAATTTCTTGAGGAAAGACGTGATGAGAATGCAACTGTGCCAGAACAAGAAATGGTTCGAGTAAAGAATGCCAACTTCCGGGCAGTCCAGAAGAGATAAGTTTGGAAAGAGACCCTGACAGGATCTTTCGGGAGTAATTCATGATAAAGGTTTGAACCAGGATCGATTGCATCGCGCACACTCAGTGGACCAGAGGCTGCCATCATGAACGCGATTCGTTACGAGTGGCCATGTAAATTGTCTAGGAGATCTTCAGAGAAGCGCTAGAGCGGGATTGTATCCTTCATTACTCCAAATCGGGCTGTCGAGCCGAGGAGTCATGTAACTGGTTATTTGCAGAAAGAAACGAGGATCTAAGAGCTGAGTACATCAGACCATGGGTAGGAGGCAAGTAGATATTCTTGCTCTGCCAGCCTTGGATGCGCCGGCACCTTTCGACCTTGAAGGAGGGGCACCTCAACGTCAGTTATTTTGATTTGCGACTTGGTGATTCGGATATCACGTTTCAGTCATTTTGGCTTTTGGTATTATGACGATTTGTTTTATGATTGATATTTTCTATGTGCACCACAGTTGCACTAGATTCGTATTTTCATATAATAGTTGCACTGATATTGGTTTTTGTGCACACCCATTGCACTTAATTTTGAATTTTACACATTCTGAGATATTTGACCTGATTTCATGCATATGGTATACACATGATTGACTTATGCATTCGATGTAGTTTACACGCACTTTCAGTAATTCGATATGGTTTTATGGACGCAGTTGCACATGTTTATGAGTTTACATACCGCGGTATACATCATTTTAATTTGGTGCATGTCGTATACCGTTGATTTTGATTCCGATATTCAATATTCGATTTCATGCACCCTAGTGCACTGGATTTATGTTTTTGTGCACCTTATGCACTTGAGTGAGATTCTTGCGCACACTTGGCGTACTATATGTGATTTTGTGCACACCAGATGCACCTGATATTGTTGGCATGCACACCTGTTGCACTTGACAGATGCTTTCATGCATATCCGTTGCACTTAATTTTATTTCTGTGCACATCCGTGGCACCTGTATTTGATTTCGATTTCCGTGAGCACCAGACGCACGTGGCATTCGATTGATTTCCTTTGGAACAACATGCCTTTATGATAAATATTGTATGGTTTAATAACCAAGCAGGACTAGTCTGAGGACAATATCTGAGTATTTTACATGCATCGATATTTACCGAAGGGATTTTCAAAAAGAAACTACAGTCTTGATATTTTCCTACGTGTCCATGATGACACGAAACTTTACGAAGAAAATCCTTCTAAATTCATTTTCAAAAGGCGGGACGTGTATGTTAAACAAAGGGTATACAGATATACATAGCTTTTTCTTATAAATGAACGTCTGCTACTTATGCCATGATTTGCGCATCGCACGGCTATTTGGAAAGGAATTTTGCATGCACTTTCATTTGGTTGTTTTTGACGACTTCACAACGATGCGTACTATATATATGATATAGTCACAACTAAATTATACTTGATTTTCATAACGGATTTTGACATTGTATTTTCGCATTAACTCCGATGATTGCGTGACGCATGACGGAGTTTTGATTTTGAATTTTACATTCGTTTTTCATGCGCAGACATTGCGCTATGATATGCTGTATGCATTCGTAATTTCGGAGCCCCGATGACTTTATGGTTAGGCTGAAATGTTTTAGTATTTGGGGAATTTAAATTTAAATTCGGGGACCGAATTTATTTAAGGGAGGAAGATTGTAACATTTCAGGAAAATAAAATATTATTTTCGGAATTTAAAGAATTAAATAATAAATATTATGGATATTTTATAAGTATGGAGATTGGTTGTAAATGAAATGGTATAATTATATACCGATAGTTTGGAAAATATTTGGAAAATTAATATGAATTATTGATTTTGAAGGTATTTATATGATTTGGGCTTTTATAAATTATTATACAATTAATTGTATATAAGTTAATGATAAACTTGATTAATATGTCGCTAATTATGCATTGATCTTGTTTATGTGCATGGCATGCAACAAAACATGTTGCAAAACACTTGTTACATATTTTGAACCATTCTTCATTTGCACTTATATATGGTTTTTGTTTTTATAAAATAAAAAGATAAAGATAAAGAGAAGATATTTGTGAGAGAGTGAGGGTCGGGGCATGGGAGCATGAGAGAGAGAGAGGGAGAGGAGTGGAGAATGTTCCACACACTCTCTCATTTCCCTTCATCATTTCCATTTCTCCTCATTTCTCCTTCATTTTTCTTGTCCTCCTCCTTCATACTCCATCACCCCCTCTACCGCCACAAACCATCCCTAAATCCCCACCAAAACACTATGCCACCTTCAAAAAAATCATTCCTTACCTCACTACAAACCCCGTGGTAGGATTAAGTTGAGGTTTTGAACACTTTAGATCATCTAGGGTTTTTCTTAAGTTGCTCCATGAGGTAAACCTACACTTTGAGCTAAGGTATTAGCTTTTCTACCCTACTATAGTGCATTAAAGTTAAACTTGTGTAGATTAGTGATGTTAGAATTTTCCAGGATGAGGTTAGGGGATATTTTTTATTGCAAAGGTGTATTGAGGTGTAATTAGTGACCACAACCCCTGTAGTGTTTGATTTATGGACAAAAGCTGAGACTAAACCACAAGACTTGAACTTTAGATTTGCCGATATCGGATTTTGTGGGATTTATGATGATATTTAGGGATCTGCTATGACCCGGAGGACCTGAAAAATATATAGCGATTACAGTAAGACATACAGGTGACATACAAGCTACCCCCAAGACCCAAGACCTTAACCCTAACCCTTGGCCACAGATTTAACCCAGTTGGCCACAATTTGCAGCCTAGGTATGGTCAATTTGGTTCGTGCTTAGTCCATAGCTCCTATATCCTATAATTGGACCCTCCACATATGCAAAATGCCCTAATTTCACCTGAGGCAAAATCTGGAGATGTTTTTCAAAGTTTCTGTTTTCGTTATACGACTTTTAATGACTCGAGTTTTAGTGTTTGGGTTTTGACTCGGTCGTTTGACATTTGTACGTCGACGTCGAGAGTTGTTGTTATTCTTGCATGCGTAGGCCATAGGTTCTAACCTATGTGCACTCCTTGTGCCATGTCGGTTTTCATATGTGATTCTTGTTTACGATATGATATGCTTGAAACTGTAGATACCTTTGCGCGGACTTCGAATGACAAGGGAGAGCGTGCCTTCATCGACTTCGACAAGCAAGGATCGAGGTGGGTAGATGTATATGTACAGGGGAGGTCGGGTGGATGGTGTATAGCACCTCCGCAACCGCAGAATAGGTTATATATATTATATATATATGTGTTGATACAAGATTTAGATACTTAGTAAATAGGGTTATAGGAGACCGTAGGATTAGAATAGGCGTGTTCGTAGTAGGGTATACCCTTAGTCTCTTTTACCTTAGTCGTGTAACTTAGGATATGTGTTGTCACACGCACGCACACACACATACACTTGCTATTTATGTTTGTGTGTATATATATATATGTGTGTGTATGTTCATATATATATACATATACATATACACGTGAGATGAGGATAGTATATGGTAATGGGCATGACTCGATATGATCGGACATGATGTCGTGAGGCTATGATATATGATCGTGTGAGACCTTGTATATGATTTGATATATTAAGGATCGTTGGGCGAAATACAAATAACATGAGATAACATGTGACCTTACGATATAATAGAATGTACAAGACCTTAGATCCGTACCCGTAATTATGGCATAGTACGATGGATGATACCGTACGAATGATGATATCTATATATGATATTTGACCCATACCCTCAATTTTGAGGATACCGTACGACGGACTATACCGTACGAGATATATTGATGATGATTGATCCACACTCTTGACTTGAGAATACCGTACGATGGATTATACCGTACGTGATGCTATGAGGCTGGATCGCCGACAATTAGATATCTCGAATCGGATATGTATAGTTTACTATTTACTTTCTGCTCTGTTTTTCTTAATTCTATTTCATTGCATATATATACGTGTGTTTTCATTAGCTGTTATGATCTCGTGTGCTAGGACACATGCACCATTACCGATGATGTGTATGTTGCATGTATACTTGCTTTCCGGCTCACACATATCATCATCGGTAATTACCATGTCACGTACACATTAGCATAACGTTACTTCACTTGTATAACCTGCTAGCTGGTAGTTTATTCATATTGTTAGTATTTTTGCTCTTACATTCTAGTTAGATATCGCAATTCTTATTTAGATACCACGTTGCATTCATATGCCTACATTCTGGTTATGCACTGTAGATTGGCTTTATGCCGGTACTCACTGTTTCATTATATACTCATGATTATGAGATTTCGATTTCATGAGATTTCTGGATTTGGGAAACCGCATGTGAATTTGAAAACTTATGCTCCTTTTTAAAAGAAAAATGCGGTTTTCTCCTTTGATAAGATGTGTGACGTCCATCATGAGATTTCTCGATTCTGGAGCATATATGATATATGACTACCCGCCATGAGGAGTGAGTCGGCACCGTTTGTGGGTACATGGTGGATCCGGTACGGTACCCCAGGGCAAGAAGGCCGTATAGAGATTGAGACGTTGAGCCCGACAAGGGAGCACTACCAACCGGTGATAGTTTGAGCCCGACAAGGGAGCACTACCAACCGGTGATAGTTTGAACCCGACAGATATCTGGACGATACCGACTGGAGTCGTGAGATGGATTTGAAGGCCGATCTGAGGATGCGGCGTATGAGATATGAGGATATTGTATCACAGATGGACACGATTTCCATGATGTTTTCGAGTGTCGATGCTGGGCACTCAGGTTTTATCATGATTTAGTGTGTCGTTGCTGGGCACATATTGATTGATGCATTTACACTCATACATACATTTACATATGTCTTGTTACCACTTTACGACACTGACACATGTACCTTGGTTTATACTTTTGCTTATATTGTTACCCTAGTTATTACTCTATGTCGATATATATTATTATACTGTATGACCTAGTAGATAGTCATACATTCGGTTTCTACTCGGTGATATTTTATACTCACGAGTTGGCAACTCACCCTTGGTATGCCACATTTTCTTGCAGGTTTGACTGCACAGGTTTTTCGTAGCGGCTTTGCTGGCACACTGCTTTTCCTCCGGGTGATTTGCTTTGGTGGGTGGGGTTCACTTGCCTCGTGACCACCATTTGTATTTTTATAATTATTCAGTTGCATCTAGTTAAAGCTCCATCAACTAGACTATGTATATTTGTAGACTTAGAAACCCTTATTTTATATTCTTTCGGTCTTAGAGTCACGCTCATATATTTATTCTTTATACTGGTTCTTGATGATGTTTTTATGGTTTCCAAATTTTATTTCTGTGCTTGATCCTCGCTTTCGGCGTTGTATATTTATATCATTGCATGGTTGTTTCCGCCAATTGGCGAAGAGCTAGCTCCCGCTTGGGGATGCCTTTTATTATTATTACTTGTATTTGTTTTCGGGTTAAAATATACAAAGGAAGTGCTGCCGAAATTTTCAATGATGAAACATGTTTTCAAGGTAGCCAAAAAACATTGTGTTTTCGTATACTATTACTTATTTTTTTTTAAAAGAACTTGTTTTCATTATACCATCATTTCAAGACTTCACCTCTACTATTTTCCCTAAAAGGTTTATATTTCTGGGCTTTTGGCTTACTTGAATTAGGTGGGTTCCTATAGACATCACATGATTCAAGTGCCAGTCACGTGCCTTTTCCGTGTCGTGACACCCGATCTTTGAGAGCGATAAGGAGGAAGATGAAGAAATAGTCTACTCGGGGCAACCCTAAAGGCAGAACGATAAGCGTCTACTCCTATTTTGGTCTTTGTCAGCTACTCAGAGGAAGATGCCAATACAGTGTTCTCCGTCCGCCCGTCAATGCAAACTTTTGCCGAAGAAGATCAGAGTCTACAAATTACAATGGTTCCGCCTCGGTATTACAAAGAAATTGATGCACTCTATACATAAAGTGTACAAGAACTGCAAACTTTCTATCTATCTCCCAGGCGAAGAGGTGATAAGGCAATCCTCTTCTACCAATCTACGGAGACCAAAGTAGAGACAGAAATTTGGTTCGGTGCCGATTTTACGCTCGACAAGCTTCAACCCATCCGTTTGCCAAGATATTACATGGAAGGATTGAAAGAGCTGTTAAGACGACAAGGCATACCCCTCGAAAAAACTATTCGAGAAGCCCAATTCTATAAAAAGATTTGGGATATTCTCAGGACTCAACAAAAGAAGCCCAACGGGAAGATAGAGACAACTAGGCTAGGATACGTTCAGTCCAAGAAGCGGGAGCAAATCTACAGCTGCCACGTCATAAACCGCTTGAGTGAAGAGGAAAGCGCTCTTCCAAGTAGACGTGACATCGAATCGGAGCGAGATCCCGCTTACGTCAATTCCGTCGCTCAAAAAACAAATCGACAAGTTAATAAAAGAAGCTTATCAATCGAGCCGGGACAACCACAGCCGCGAAATGGCCATTTATGAAAAGGCAAGGACGCGGCGTCTTAACCAGCAATCTGCGGAGAAAATAGACCGTAATGCACTTCATCCTCGGCCCAATATATGTTCTCATGAAAAGGGAAAATCCCGAAATGGAGGCAAAATAAGACCAAGAACGCAAACAATATTCGAAGACAACAAAGCAGATAAAGAACGCCGCTCAATCAAGAAAAGCTCGATTGGAGCCAGTCCTTTATTAAGAAGATGAGTCGGGAATACTCTTTCCCTTAAGACATGACGAGAAAAATATTCAACCTTGTCATGAAACACCAAATGATAACGCTTCCGGAGTCTCGGCACCCCGAAAAAATAAACGTGGTCCATCATTCGGATTATTGCTTCTATCACCGAGTAATAGGTCATCCCTTCGAAGACTGCTTCACCTTCAAAGACTGGGTAGAAGACCAGTATCGACAAGACAGGTTTACGTTATCCGAAAGCTGGAGGGTAACCTTGCCACAAAAGCATGAGCCAAAAAGGACCTATACCGTCAGGATAGGACCAACTCAACTGTGAGAGCGAACACGAACTCGTACTTGACATATGAAAACACTCTCAAAAGAGGGAGGGCACGAGACTATGGATGACCTCTACAAGTGCTTCACAAATGAAGATGAAGACGAGGCGATCTCAGAGTTTCCACCAGTACCAAAAGAGCTGAAAGATGGGATACACACCACGGCGGGCAACCTAAGAAAGATCGACTTAGGAACGAAAAATGATCCGAGACCAGCGTTCGTCAGTGAGCTGCTATCTGAAAAACAGATGGCCACGTTAAAAGATGTGCTCATGCAGTATAAAGATTGCTTCGCCTGGAACTACTATGAGATACCGGGTCTAGATCCAAAGGTGGCAGTATATAAACTTGCTATATCGCCAGGTATAAAGCCAATCAAACAGGCGCCAAGAAGGATGCGACTCGAACTTGAGATGAGTATGAACGCTGAAGTCAAGAAACTAATCGATTCTGGCTTCATCCAAGAAGTTCAATACCCAGATTGGATCGCTAACATCGTTCTAGTGATGAAGAAAAATGGGACGGTTTGCATCTGCGTGGACTTTCGGGATCTCAACAAAGCTTGCCTGAAGGATGACTTCCAAGTACCCGTTACCGAGCTGATGATGTTAGTGAGATATGCCCTAGAGGCCATTATTGTATCATACTGAATTATATATTACATATTGGAAGCTTCGGATATTCACAGTTATAATAACAGTCTTGCTCAAAATGGTAGTATGCTACCTGGTTTGATTCTACCTCAATATGTGCATGTGTTTGTTTTAGCATATCGCTTATATATATTGGTAGAGCCCTTAGAATCTTTGCTTGACTACCAGCATTGTGATGGCAGTCACACTAGTGGGGGCTGGATAGTCTATAAGCACATCCTTATACAGGTCCTTAGTCGTAGGATTATCGAGACGGGGGCATCGATACTCCGGAGTAGACTAGTGTATACGCTTCTCATCCCAGCAGAGGATATGGTCTGTTTCACAGCGATTAGTATGACGTACTGGAGATAGTATGTGGGTGCTCATTAGGTTATGAGTTACACTGGACAGGACTCATCGGGAACTGCTGGTTAGTATTATACCTATCGTCAGGAAGCAGTTCCGAGGTGACATGAGTATATGTTAGTCCGTTAACTTGCCATCGCTACTTCGTCTCGAGTGTGTTCCCACTGCACTTTGATTACTACCTACTACGGATCAAAGGAGTTGTGCAAACAGGTAGTAGTTGGGTATAGTCCCAAAGCACTTGGAGGCAGTAGCGGTCAGATAGGATTCGTCTCTCCCGGTATTGGGGGTTGATATCGCGCAGTGTTCGGAAAGCCATTACACAAAGTTCCTGGCCATGACAGTCGAGAAATACTGGTAGGCACTCTATTAGTTTCTCAGGGTGTATTGGGCTCTCCTCCGGCATGACTTAATGGGTTGTTAGGGGTCTGACGTTTACCACCCCCTAAGCCCGATATGCGAGTATCTTAGACGAACAGACCGGACTGTACGGAGATTGTCATAGACAGGCTCAGTAGGAGTTCGGATGAGTTTACTCATCGACCTTCTTATTGATAGATACCTGGGTAGCTGTTACGTGCAGCTAGTACCGCTGACGTGCTTGTGGTTAAACCCATTGCCAGCATACTGTCAAGTCTTTAGATTCCCACACAGAGGGTTTCCCTACTTCGGACAAAAGATGTAGAGGCCATATGGTTTTACGGCAGGGATACAATCACATACGTGTACTTGTACACGGATAATGTTCGGGCGGACAATACTGGTGGATTTTGATTTAAGCCGGAACCTAGTATTGTATTATTAGATTGTATCGTCTCAGTGTATTCGTATTTTTCGGAATACGGATACGGGTATATATATACGATGTGGGGTATTCTTGTAATTTTCTCAAGAATGCTTCTGGAAGGAGACACCTCATTATTTGGTATTATCTATTTTTTGCAAAATAGATTAGTGAGGTGGAAAATTGGAAAAGAGAGAGATATTTGTAGCATGGTGTGACGAATGGCTCAAGGATTATTTTATTTGTTTGGCATTACTATTGAAGTATGGTGAGGATTTAATATTGTGATTTATTCCATGTTTCGATGAGTGTATGAGATATGATCCATTCTTCTCACTTTGCGACCTTAGTTCATTTGCTTCTCCTCATTCTCTCTCTTGATTTTCATCTCCTTCTTCCTCCTCCTCAAAAACCTTAACCTTCACATGTGTTGTGAGCCATAAGATTTAGTGAGACAAAACAATCTAATAGCTTCTTTACATCACCTAGGCTACTTGGATTAGCGAACCATTTACCCTAGTTACCTCGGTTTAGAGGCTGGAGCTTGAAACACAAACTTTCGGATGGATCATCTTTGACGCGAGGAGGCCAATGTCGCAACCTTCATCCATTCTCCAAAGAGTCAAGGAGAGGAGGCAAAGAATACCCAAAGGACTGGTTCTTGGAGGTATAACATTCTACCGAGTAGTTAGAACCTCCTAGTCGGTTTAGTTAGTTAAGGTTTTCAAATATATCCTGGAGTTAGCCGGTGTTGCGTAGTTCGTTAAAATCGTTTTTGAAAATTCCGCCTCCCCGCGAACCCGTAAGGTGCGCGAAATCGGCTTACAGATGATCGATAACATATCTACCCATGAGCTCTTCTCATTCATGGATGGATCTTTAAGATACAACCAAATAAAAATGCACCCTGAAGACCAGAAGCATACTGCTTTCCAAACCCCGCTAGGCATATTCTGCTATAAGGTAATGTCCTTCAGGTTGAAGAATGCTAGCGCTACCTACCAGAGGGCCATGACAAAGATCATCGATGACCTTATACATGATATTGTCGAATGCTACATCGACGACCTTGTAGTGAAGAGCAAATCTCATAAGGAACATTGGGAAAATCTAAAAATAATGTTCCAACGTCTTCGGAAGTATAATCTGAAGATGAATTCTCTAAAATGTGCATTTGTAGTTTCCTTAGGAAAATTCCAAGGATTCATCATACGTCACCAAGGTATCGAAATCGATCCCTCAAAGATCAAGGCGATTATTGAAATGTCCATGCCAAGAACTCTTAAACAACTGCGGTCTCTACAAGGAAAGCTCGCATATATCCGGCGATTCATAGCCAACCTTTCCGGAAAATGTCTTCCCTATAGTCATTTGATGACGAAGGGTACTGTGTTCGTCTGGGATCAAAAGTGCCAAAATGCACTGGATGAAATCAAGCAATACTTACAAAATCCGCCGGTATTGACCGCTACAGTTAAGGGAAAACCACTTATCCTATATTCAACAACTCTTGAGGGTTCTTTGGGTGCGCTATGGACACAAGAGAACGATCAAGGAAAGGATTGAGCTTTATACTATTTAAGTCGAGTTCTCCTTGGGGCAGAAAACAACTATTCCCCCATCGAAAAGTATTGCCTGGCACTGATCTTCGCAATAACAAAACTCAGACATTACGCCTTGGCACACGAGTGTTGGGGTCAAAAATTACACCCTCGTTGACCAAGTCAAAGCCAGTCAACTCCCAGCCAAGTGGGCCCAAGCTCATGCGAAGTGGGCCAAAGCCCAAGTCAAGACCAAGAATGGAAGGGGCCAGCTTCATACCAAGAATGAAGCAATAAATTAGTTCAATACAATTTTTGAGAAATAAAGGTATGAAAAATGGGCAGAAAGCCAAAATTTTGTAAAGCCCGTGGCTTATGTGCAAAAAGATATAAGCATATAAGGCATTGGGTGGCACAAGTGCCATTTGGTAAAGCCCAAAGGGCTATATGTAAAGTGTGTAGCCTATAAAGGCAAACATGATGAAAAAATCAACAAAAACTTTTCATTCCCCTCAAAAGCTTAGGTTTCTGTGCCTCCTTCTCCTTCCTCAAGATTCTAAACCTTCTTCCCCCTTTTTTGAATTAAATCAAGGGTTCAACTATTCTATTTTAAAAAAGAAACAGTTTTCACCATAAAACCCTTGAAAAGAGCTCGGATATTCCATCAAATCCCTAAAAGGGTGATTTTTAAGTCTCACCCCTTTTTTTTCCAAGATCCAGCCAACAAAGAGGAGGAAGAAGGAGACCCATCTCCAAAAAAAACCCATTTCGGGAAGATCCAAGAATCAAAGGAAGATCCAGGGCTAAAGGGGAAAAGAAAGGGATCCCCTTTGATCATCTCCAAAAATTCCTGGGAGTTCAACTCCATTTATCAAGATCTTTTCGATTTTAACTCCACAAATAAAACCCTTTTTTAGGAGTTTAACTCCATTTGTCAAGATCTTTTAGAGTTTAACTCCACAAATAAAACCCTTTTTAGGAGCTTAACTCCATTCAAGATCTTTTGGAGTTTAACTCTATAAATAAAACCCTTTTTAGGAGCTTAACTCCATTCAAGATCTTTTAGAGTTTAACTCCATAGATAAAAATCCTTTTCGGGAGTTCAACTCCACATTCCGGGGCTAAGCACTTTTTTTGCAGGCGCCCAGCGCCCACGCACCGGGCACGTAAGGCGCTCACGCCCAGCACCTAGCGCAAAGCGCCCAACGTCCACGTGCCGGGCACGTGAGGCGCTGACACCCAGTGCCCACATGCCGGGCATGTAAGGCGCCGACGCCCAGCACCCACATGCCAGGCATGTAAGGCGCCGGCGTCAAACGCCTACACGTCCTTAGGACGTTACCTACCTTTTTTTCTTTCTTCTTTTTTTTTCATACACTCTACACTCAAAACATGTCCCCTGCTAGAAAAAAATTCTAACGTGGTGCTGCCCCGCACCCCGCAAGGGGGCTGCAAGCCTTCTTGACCCCAGCCTGCAATCCAGGTAGCGGGACCCCCGTAAATTCCGTGAGGCTCCCGATATACCCAAAACCCCTCAAAACACACACATACGCACAATACACATTGAGTTCGCATGACTAGTTTGACCCGTCAATCGGAGGTTCATTCGCTTCAAAGGCGAGTGGTAATTAACGACAGCTTAGTCCGTGTCACGCCCCGCTTCCTAGTAGATGGAAACAGTGACATGGCAGGCCGCGACGTATTTACTAAGAAATAAATACGTTAAGCGTAATTAAGAAATATATAAAATATACAAGAATGAAAAGTGATATAAAATAACAGCAACTTTATTTACATTCATCTTTACATACAAATGTTTGAAAAGAAAAGATACAATGATATAAAGCAGTGCCTACAATAGCATACAAAATGAAAGTAAGTACAGGGAACTAGAAGTCAGGCTATGCCGCGAGCTAATCCAAGTCCTTCTGGCTAGGCTCGATCTCCTAAGAGTCTTGTCCTCCTAAAGAACATTCTAAAGAAAGAAATAGAAAGAAATGTCGTCAGCGAACTAGCACACGGTAAGTCCCTGTTGGGGTCAAAATTTGCATCCCGGTCGACCAAGTCAAAGTCAAGGTCAACCCCAAGCTAGGTGGGCCCAAGCCCAGGTCAAGCGGGCCCATGCCCAAGTCGAGCCCGCGGCCAACCTCTCCATGCCAACCTAAAAATCATGTAACAAATAATTTTGATGTAATTTTTTGTGCATGAATGTAAGCAAAATGGGCATAAAGCCAAATTTTTGTAAAGTCCATGGCTTATGTGTAAAATGAAAGAGCACATGAAGTATGGGATGGGCAAAATTCCATTTTGTAAAGCCCAAAGGGCTATATGTAAATATGTAAGTCTATATAAGGCAACATGATGATGAATAAAATATAACTCTTTCATTCTCTAAAACTCTTGGGTTTTTGTACCTCCTTCTCCTTTCTCAAGGTTCTAAACCTTCTCCTTTCTTTTGAATTAAATCAAGAGTTTTACTCTTCCTTTTCCAAAACTAAATAGTTTTTCACCACAAAACCCACAAAAGGGTGCTCAGATCTTCCATTAGATCTCAAAAAGGGAGATTTTTCAATCTCACCCCCTTTCTCCAAGATCCGGCCAACCGACAGGAAGAAGAAAGAGACCCATCTCCAGAAATCCCATCTTGGGAAGATCCAGAGCCAAAGGGAGAAACAAAGAAGCCCCCTTTGATCATTTCTAAAGTTTTTTAGAAGTCTAACTCCATTCAAGATCCATTGAAGTTTAACTCCCTAAATTAATCTCTGTCAGGAGTTTAACTCCATAAGTCAAATCGGGAGCATAGCTCCCAGTGCAGGGACCAAGTCACTTTTGCTGCTGGCGCATAGCGCCCGCATGCCTGGCATGTGGTGTGCTGGCGCTCTGGCGCACAGTGCCCGCGTGCCAGGAACGCGGTGTGCTGGCGCTCTGGCGCACAGCGCCCACGTGCCTGGCACGTGGGGCGCTGGCGCCTTCTCCCACGCATCCTTTGGACGCTCTTTCCCTTTATATATATATATATATATATATATATATATACACACACACACACATACTCCACACTAAATATACCTCCTCCATTAGAAAAAAATTTCTAACGGGGCGCTGCCCCGCACCGTCCAAAGGGGCTGCTAGCCCCCTTGACCCCCAGCCCGCTATCTGGGTAGCGGAACCCCCGTGAAAACTCTGCGGGGCCCTCGATATATCCAAAACCCCTTCAAAACACAACACTGCACATTGAGTTCGCATGACCAGTTTAACCCGTCAATCGGAGGTTCTCTCGCTCCAAAGGCGATGGGTAATTAACGACAGCTTAGTCCGCGGCTGCCGGAGATTCGGATCCCCGCAATTAATAAACCCCCGCCTACCCTAGACAGGAGGAATCTGTAATGCGCCTGACAAGCGTGGGCTCATTCCCATCTCAATAGGGTGACGAAAAACACCTTACAGTCCCAAAAGAAGAAAGGGAATATAACAAGTAATGCGAAATGAATAGGTAAGTTGTGTACGGTTGATTACCGGTATATAATGGTTATTATAACATGGTTGTTTATAGCTTGATACAGAAGGTATTCATGTATACGAGAGGAGTCCATCTTACCCCGTGGAATATGGTAACATGTAGTACAAGGCCCCGTCATAACCCATGGGACAGCGGCACGAGAATTCATTTAGGTGTCTTTTAAGTGACCTCTCGTGCCACGATATACGTTCCATACCAATCTACCCCTTTATCCCCACGTAATGTGATGTATAGATTATAATTATCAGACTTGATGAAACCATGGATACAAGTTGTTCAAGTAATCATGTTCTGGATGTAATCAAGTATTCAAGTAGTCAAGTCAAGTTATAACCATGGTTCGGTCAAGTCAGGTCATGTTATACATGTTTGATATTGATGTTTGGATTCAAGTATTCATGTTCATGATCAAGTATGCATGTTTGATATTTGGATCCAGGATTGAATTGGACTCAAACTAAGTCAGACACTTGTACTGATTTAAATCTTGAATTAGATTCGGGAGTCATCGGTAACTGCTGCACATGGATGGCTTACCATTGATAACTCTGTTAATTTTTTTACCTTAAATAGACAATCACTCACTTTCTCCGGCTCTCTGGAGCTCAAGAGAATTGATCCCGCTTAAACCTATATTTACTAAAGTCCTTAAATAGTGTTTTTATATAACTCGATGGGGTTTTATGAAAATATTTTAATATAGTTTAAAAATAAAACCTCGAGAGTGATTAGTATTATTTGAGGTTGTCATGAGTATGGATTTTAATTATTTGGGGTATTTTAGTGATAAGTACTTAGCTTGGAAAGTTCATAGTATTTTAATGTAAAACTTGCCTTTTTGGTATCTTGAGGGTATTTTATTGACATTTTAATCTTTTCATTTTTGAAAAATATAAGTTTATTATATTTTGAAAATATGTATTAATAATTTTATATAATTTTAATTTTAAAAATAATTTTTATTTTATTTAGAAAATTCGTATTTCTTAAAAAACCGTATTTAAATCCTTTCGAGACCGAATGCTCCGTGAGGAGGTCTGCATCTTTTTCTACTAGCCCAAGGATGTGCGATAATCCGTAACATCTATTAGCGGGTCCTCTAAAGAGAGTTGTAGATGCGTATTCACAAAGGATATGAAATATCGATTTAAAAGAAATACGGTTTTTAAAATTATGTGGTATTTTATCGTAATATTATACGTCGCAACGACAATACATTCAATGAGTATCGTGCTATGAAACCAAGTGTGTGTGGGGGGTAGGTCGTTACCCTGTGAAGTTTTTCTAAGGTATTGTTTCAACAAAAACGAAAAGAGGTGTTTAATAAGTTCATGGTATTTTAATGAAAAAGTGCTACTATTGTTATTTCACATGAGAAATTTTGATGAATTTTTATTCTAAACATTATGGGTTATGAAACATTTCAAAAAATATAAAATATTATTTTTGGAATTTAAATATTAAAATAATATATTTCGCGAAAACTATTCGATTTGCGAATAGAGGTTTTCGTAAAATGGTATAAATATATACCAATATTTAGGAAATAATTGGAGATTGAAATGAATTATTTATTAAAAAGATATTTATCGGATTTGGTCATTTTTATAATTAATTATATTCAAGTTTAAATTAAACTTGATTGGTGCACTCCTAATCACGATTAAGCCAAACCCATCTTTTTAATTAATCATGGCCAGTGCACCATGGCATGTTGCATTTTGTTGCATGTTGTTCATTTGTGTTTGTTTCATTTGCATTGTGTTTTGTTTTGTGAGAAAAAGAAAAGAAAAGAGAGCATGATTGAGGAGAGAGAAGGGGGACACACTCATGACATGAGGCATGGGCATGGGCATGTGAGAGTATGAGAGAGAGAGGGGGGTAAGGCTCCCACACTTGACTTCTTCTTCATTTCATTTCCTACTTCCTTCATTCTTCAACTTCATTCTTCTCCTCCTCCTTCACCATCCTCTACCTCCATGAATCACCTCAAAAACTTAGCCAAAACCTCACACTCCCTTCACAAAAGTTGATTCCCACCTCATCCTAAACCCTATGGACCAATCAAGGAGAGATTTTGTGCACTTTGGGCAACCCAAGAATTTTCTTGAGTTACCAAATGAGGTATATTTCTATTCCTTTACTTAAGTTTTTAGTTTTCTTTGCACCCTATAGTAGTTTAGAGTTAAACCGATATGGATTAGTGATCTTTGACATTTCCAAGAAGAGGGTTAGGGATATTTTGTTTGTGAAAGTGTATTTGAGGTTTAGTAATGGCCACAAACCCTTTTAGTGCTAGAATTCTGGTCTGGACTTGAGCTAGAAACCCAAATACGAAATCTGAAATATTCCAATGTCGGTTTTGTGGAATTCTTGAGGATTAAATGGAATCTGGGAGCTGTTTGAGTTGGTTTTGGCAATGTTTTCCAATATTTGAAACTTGGTTTTGATATTGGATTTGGATTTGGTCTGTGGAAGATTGTACGTTAATGACGAGGGTTATTTGGTTGTTCTTGCACGCGTAAGATATAGGTTTTAACCTATAAGAAATTCGTGTGCCGTATCGGTTTTTGGACATGGTTTTAATAACGTTACGACATGTGTTGATTTGTAGGTACCTTCGCATGGACTTCCGAGACAACGAAGCACATCGACTTCGGCTAAGCGAGGAGTTTAGCAGGTGAGTAGATGTATATCTACGGGGGAAGTCGGGGGGATGGCGTATAGCACCCCCACAACCGTAGAATAAGATATTTATATATTATATTTGTGTGTGCATGTTTATATATATATATATATATATATATATATATATATATATATATATATATATATACATACATATACACGTGAGATGAGGATATTATACGTTAATGGATATGAGTCGATATGATCGAACATGATGTCGTGAGGTTATAATATGATATATTAAGGATCGTTGAATGATATACACAGAACATGTGACTTGATAAGATAATAGAATGTACGTGACCTTGGATCCGTACCCTTGGTTATAATGTAGTACGACGGATGATACCGTATGAGATTATATGTAATGATTGATTCACACTCTTGCCTCGAGAATGTCGTACGGTGGATTATACCGTACATGATGCTATGAGACTGGAACGCCGACTGATAGATACATCGACTCGGATATGATATAGATTTTAATCCCTTTCTACACTGTTTAACTTAGTCCCTTAAGTAGATATTAGATTAGATTTAGATTCATGCCTATTTTCAAAACTAACGAATCATAGGTATTTTCAAAGAACAACCCGAAGGGCGCTGCGGATTTTCAAAATGATATTTCTTTTCTCAAAAATATCGTAGCTCCTACCCTTCTAA
The DNA here is from genome assembly GCA_030015575.1 of Agapanthus africanus. Taxonomy (NCBI): domain Eukaryota; kingdom Viridiplantae; phylum Streptophyta; class Magnoliopsida; order Asparagales; family Amaryllidaceae; genus Agapanthus; species Agapanthus africanus. The sequence goes on along the minus strand of CM057339.1, from coordinate 26,454,949 downwards.
AAATAGCGATTCGTATTAATTTCAATTACGGTAACGGTATGGCTTGGATATAGAAACGTATATTTTATAATGTTGCGCTTATTGTTTACTATTCTGCTATGTTTATGTTATTCTCATTGCATTGTACATACATGTGCTTTCATTAGCTATTACGATCTGGTCCGCTAGGATATATGCACTATTACCGATGATGTGTATGTTGCACGTACACTTTCTTACCGACTCACACGCATCATCATCGGTAATGGCCATGCCACGTACACATTAGAAATCGTCATCTCACTTGTATAACCTGATAGCTGGTAGTTTAATTACATTGTTGTATTCTTGCTCTCACATGCTAGTTTAGATATTGCATTTCTCACTTAGATGTCATATGTATTTGTGTACTTATATTGCTATAGTGATATGTGTATATACTCATATGATGTTTTATTTCGAATTCGTGGATTTGGGAAACTGCAAGATATCTTTTGAAAACTTAATATATTTAAAAAGTGTGGTTTTCCCTTGATATGCTCACATTATTGTTCTATGTTGCATATATCGTACTTCATGTATATATGTATTGAGATACCGTTTTCATACGATTTCTGGATTTGAGAACCGCGGATATATTTCAAAGGAAATTATAATTGTTTTAAAAATGCAGTTTCTCATGATGTGATTTCGAGGCGTCCACCATGAGTTTTCTCGGTTCTGAGCTTGTTTTCGAGACCCGGTTTGAGAAGTTGGATAAACCGTCTGCGGGTACATAGTGGACCCGGTAAGGTATCCCGGGGCAAGAAGCTCGAGATGTAGACGATGAGTCTGGCAGGAGGGAACACTACCTACCGGTGATAATTTGGCGTGGTGGATATCCGGAGGATACCGACCGTGGTTGTGAGATCAGACGGAGCCCATGGGCCGATCCGGACTGACGGAGCCCGAGATATAAGGATTTTCGTGTCGATGCTAGACACGGGTTTCATAATATTTCGAGTGTCTGTGTTGGAAACTCAGGTTCCATGATTTGATGTGTCGTTGATGGACACACGTTGGTTGATTCTCATATACAAACAGGCATACGATTCAGATGTTTGGTTTTACATGTGTCATTGGCATTGATTATATTGTTGACACATATGCATACATGGTTACCTTAGATATCATAGTATTACCTTTATGATATAGTATGACCTAGGAATCGCTGTTTATTCGATTTCTACCTGCTGATGTTTTCTACTCACGAGTTGGCAACTCACCCCCGTTGTGCCATTGTTTTCTTGCAGGTTTGACCGCTTGGATCAGTAGTGGTATCGCTGGCACACAGTTTCATTCAGGGTGTTTGCTATGGTAGGTGGGACACATTGGATCTTTCCCACTGTTGTTTTCATTATTTCAGTTGTATCTAGTTAAAACTCCATCGACCAGATTATGTATATTGGTAGACCTGGTCAGACCTGTGTTGCGAGACTTAGAGCATTGGGAGTATGTTCGCTATTTGAGGTTTTGATGTCTTGCTTTATTATTTATTCTTTTTGTGTTGATTTTCGCCGTTGGGCGTCGTATATACTGCTTATTTGCGTGGTTGTGATTCCGCCGTTTGGCTAAGAGCTAGCTCCCGCTTGTGGATGCCTATATACATTGCTTGTATGTGGTTTTTGGATCAAAATATACTAGGGAGGTGCTGCCCAAATTTTTAAGGACGAAAAATGTTTTCAACTCTAGTATATAACCCTTGTTTTCTCATATATCTTTCTTTTATGCATTTAAAGTAAAACTAATTTCATTATACCTTTATTTCAAAACAGTACCTCCACTATTTTTCCTTTAAAATGTTTAGATTTCTGGGTTTTGGCTTACTTGAATTAGGTGGGGTCCTATAGACTTCACACGATTTAAGTGCCAGTCACGTGCCTTTTCTGGGTCATGACAATTTAAGGTTATAAGTGAAGTATAAAAGTTAGATTGAACAAAGTATTAAGAAGAAGGAGTTTTCTAGGGTTTAGAAAACGATATCAGTATTAACTCCACTTACCGATATAAGATTTAAAAATAGAATTTCAATGAAGAGGAAGCGAGATTAAGAGGGACTTACTGTTTGATTATGTTAAGAAGAGGTAGAAGAAGAGAAGTGTGTCGTCGTGGCATTGCGGGAGCTCTGGATGTTGCTTCGATCTTCGCCGGAAGTTGTTTGCTTGCTAATTCCTCTTTACTCCACTTGTACTAAGGAACTTTTTGAGAGAATTTTGCTATAATTTTCAGAATGGTGCTGAGCCAAGGTAGGGAATGGTATTTATAGTGGAGAATTAGGGTTTTGGAATTAAAAATATGGATTAAAAAGCATTAAAATTTGGTTTAATTGTGAAATGAAGGGTCTTTGTTTGATTGCGGGGAAATCAAACAGTGCAGAGGAGTTAGGGGTAGGTGAAGGGTTGAGTGTGCAAAGCCCGAAGCTCTTTGGGCTCAGATCAACCTGTTAGTGATATATGCCCTAGAGGCCATTATTATATCATACCGGTTTGTATATTACATTTTGAAAGCTTGGGATATACACAGATATATTAACAGTCTTGCTCAATATGGTAGTATGCTACTTAGTTTAATTATACCTCAATATGTGCATGTGTTTCTTTTAGCATATCGCTTATATATATTGGTAGAGCCCTTAGGATCTTTGCTTGATTACCAATGTTGTGATGGAAGTCACACTAGTGGGGGCTGGGTAGTCTATAAGCACATCCTTATACAGGTCCCTAGTCATAGGATTATCGAAATGGGACATCGATACTCCATAGTAGACTAGTGTATACGCTTCTCATCCCAGCATGGGAGATGGTCTGTCCCATAGCTATTAGTACGTCATACTGGAGATAGTATGCAGGTGCTCATTAGGTTATGAGTACACTGGACAGGACTCGTGGGGAACTGCCGGTTGGTACTATACCTATCGTCAGGTAGTAGTTCTCAGGTGACATGAGTACAGCTTAGTCCGTTGACTTGACATCGCCTCGAGTGTATTCCCACTTTTCTTAAATTACTATCCTACCATGGTTCAAAGGATTCATGCAAACAGGTAGTAGTTGGGTGCAGTCCTGAAGCACTTAGAGGCAGTAGCGGTTAGATAGGATTCGTCTCTCCCGGTATGGAGGGTTGATATCGCGCTGCGTTCGGAAAGCCATTACACAAAGTCCCTGGCCAGGGCAAGCGAGACTTACTGGTAGGTACTCCAGTAGTTTCTTATGATGTTTTGGGCTCTACTCCGGCATGAATTATTGCGCTATTGGGGGTCTGACGGCTACCGCCCCCTAGACCCGATATGCGATACTCTTAGACGAACAAACCAGACTGTATGAAGATTGCCACAGATAGGCGCAGTAGGAGTTCGGATGAGTTTGCTCATCGGCCTTCTTATCGATAGATACCTGGGTAGCCGTTATGTGCAGCTAGTACTGCTGACGTGCTTGTGGTTAAACCCACTGCCTGCGTACTGTCGAGTCATTAGAGTCTCACACAGAGGGTTTCCCTGCATCGAGCAAAAGATGTAGAGACCGTATGGTTTTACGGCAGGGCTTCGATCACATACGTGTACTTGTGCACGGATGATGTTCGGGTGGATAATACTAGTGGGCTTTGGTTTAAGCCGGATCCTAGTATTATATTATTGGATTATTTTCGTCTCTATGTATTCATATTTTTCGGAATACGGATACGGGTATGTATATACAGATGAGGGGTATTCTTGTAATTTTTTCAAGTATATTTCTAGAAGAAGACACCTCATTTTGTTTTTAATCTTTTGATTAAAAGATAAATGAGGTGGAGGTATGAGGTATAGATTTACATTAAATGAAGCATGGCTCTTAGGTGACTCATGGGGTGACTCACTATGTGACTATTCAAGTATGCTTGATATTTTGTATTTGCATTTTTGGATGCTTGATATTATCCCAACTCTTAGCCATCTTCATTCTAATGTTGATTCTACACTCTTACTTTCTCAAGCTCCCCTTCTTTTTCCTCTAACCCTAAATATCACATGTGTTGAGAAACTTAGGTTATTTAGAGACAAACTAATCCATCTTCACTCTCTACATCATCTAGGACATCTAGTTTAGCGAAATAGGTGTCTTAGTTACCTCGGATTTGAGGATGGAGCTCGGACTATAGACTCTCGGGTGGATCGTCTTTGACTTGAGGAGACCGACGAGGAGGCTCGATCCATATACAATCCGAGAAGCTTATGACGAGGAGGAGGACAACAAGAAGACCTGAAAGGTATGATACTGTGAGGTATAACATTCTTTCCGAGTAGTTAACCTCTTTCAGTTTAGCTATTTAGGGTTTAGTATCGATCATGGAGTTCAAGTCGGTATTGCGAAGCCAGTAAAAATCCTATTTTTGCTTATTCCGCCTCTCCACAATCCCGCGGGGTGCGCGACATCGACTTACAGAACCGTCCCCGTCGGCTGATGTGGCTTTTGCCTAGTGGATTAGAGGCATCTGACTTTGAGATTCGTGCCACCAGATAAAATTAGGGTTTACTCCATTTTCCACATGTTTGATTTTTCTGACTTTTCATTTTCTTGAGCATTGCACGTGAAATCTTTTGGGCTTCTAAAAAGTTAAAAATAAAAACCAGAAAAATATTGTGTCTGATGGGGATCGAACATACAGGCTACGTCACAGCGGTGCAACGCTTTACCAGTGAGCTACAAGTTATTTCTTGCTGTTATTTAACAAAAGTGACTTATAACTTTAACTCAGGATGTAAAACTCATTTCTTGTATATTAACAGAAAATTTATGTATAAAGATTTTAGAGTTGTTACAGTCCGCGGCAGCCGAAAATTCAGATCCCTACAATCAATAAACCCTAGCCTACCCTAGGCAGGGGGAATCTATATATGTCCGACAAACGACACGTATTTCCCATCTCATTAGGGTGATGAAAAACACCCTACCACGAGGTCCATCTCATATCAAAGGTGGATCCTCTCAAATATCTAATGTCAAGGGCCATACTAACAGGAAGGCTTGCCAAATGGGCCCTCCTCCTGATGGAGTTTTCAATAACATATCGTCCCCTCAAAGCAGTGAAAGGTCAGGCCATTGCCGACTTTCTCTCAGAGCATCCGATACCGGCCGACTCCCCCTTAAATTGCGAGTTGCCGAACGAACATGCATTCGACGCAATTGAAGAAGAAAATGATTCCCAATGGGAACTCTAATTCAATGGAGTATCTTCCATGAAGTGGCGAAAGCAAAACACCCCCATAATCAAAGCCGGGGTGGGCTTTATCTTTGTGACTCCGCAAGGAGGGATATTGCATTACGCCCTCTCTTTAATAGAGCCAAGGACTAATAACGAAGATGATTATGAAGTTTTGATATCAGGTCTCGAGATTGCTATTGATATGGGGATCGAAGACCTCCTCATATATGGAGACTCCCAGCTGATCGTTAGCCAAGTAATCGAAGACCTCCTCATATATGGAGACTCCCAGCTGATCGTTAGCCAAGTAAATGGCGACTATCAGACATGTAAGCCAAAGCTGGTAAAGTATGGCAAAAGTGTGTAGCAACTACTGACACAAATCCCTTCCTATACCCTGGAAAGCATACCGCGTGCGGAAAACGGTAAGGTGGATGGATCGGAAAAATTGGCTAAAGAATTGGCCAATGAAGATCTCGATGACGTGAAGATCATTGTGCAAAGCTGCAGGGTTCTCACACCAACAGATATATCTTCGATAGACCTAATAGAGCTATCCGAAATAAAAGAAATAACCAAACAAGTAGCCCTTCAAATAAAGGATGAAGGAAAGGTCATCGACTGGAGGAAAGTCTTCATAGACTACTTCAAGTCCCAACGAACGCCCGAAAATGCGTCTTCTAGACATCAGCTCATGAAACGAGCTTTGTCTTTCGCCTTCATCAATGATACTCTATATAAGAGATCATTCGACTGTCTATGGCTAAGATGCCTGGGGCCGGAGGAAGCAAAGAAAGTCGTCTAAGAATTACACAACAAACTCTGGGGTTCTCATCAAGCTGGGCCAAAGATGAAACTGAAAATAAAAAAAATGGGTTACTATTGCCCCCACAATGATCCAGGATTGCCTCGAATATGCGAAGCAGTGTCACCCGTGCCAAATTCACGGGGACTTTATCCATCAACATCCAAATCCGCTACACCCGACAATGGCTAGATGGTCGTTCGAGATGTGGGGAACGAATATAATCGGCCCATCGAACCAGCATCCTCCAAAGGACATCGGTTTACACTAGCAACAACCGACTACTTCTCTAAATGGGCAGAAGCAGTACCACTGAGAGAGATGAATATGGTGAATATCCTCCACTTCTTCAAGACCTATGTCATCTATCGGTTCGACACTCCACGACGGATAATCTCGGACAATGGGCCAACTTATAGAAGTCATTAAATAAGCCGCTTAGCATAGCAGCATAAAATAGATTGGAGATACTCTTCAGTCTATAATTCTCAGGCCAACGGTCTAGCTGAAGCTTTCAACAAGACCTTGATAAAGATTATAAAAAAAGACGATGTCCACAAACAAAAAAAAACTGGCACGAAAGGATGTATGAAACTCTTTGGCCGTACCGAACAACGTTCAAGCCAGCCACGAATACAACACCATACACATTGGTGTTCGGCACAGAAGCAGTGCTCCCGTTGGAAATAGAACTCCCCTCTTTACGAGTAGCGGTTTGATATGAGCTAACAGATGAAGAAAATGCTCATCTTAGGCTTGACGAGCTCGACGCCCTCGACGAAACTCGCCTTATAACAAAGCAAAATCTAGAGGCTTATAAGGCAAGGATGACTCGGTCATACGAAAAACTGATGATATGGAGGGGTAAACTCGTGCTAGTCATCAAAAGACCAATGATCCCCAATCCTCCAAAACGGGGGAAGTTCGAGTCGAACTATAAATTCCCGTACATTATATACAAAGTCTACCAAGGTGGAGCTTACCCGCTCATGGATATGGATGGTGAAAGACCCTTCCGACCAACAAGCGGTTGATTCCTAAAAAAATACTACACTTGAAAAGTCATGACTTAGGTCAATGATAGATGATTGCCCATTACCGAAAACAGCGGGGCAAAACCAAAAAGGAAGCGCCAGCACCATTCAAGAACCCGGTCAGTGTAGGGTTCCTAGGCACTCTCAAGAGGTCTCACAAGGCATCAACCATGCCAATTTCAAATTTTACAAGTGCCGAGAAACCCTAGTACGGATCGTTAACTAGAAATTTAGGCGAAACAACGAGCTAGTTAACAACTTAACTAAAGTGTAACGGAAATACAACCTTTGTAGATCCGGTGCTCCACCTCCATAGCTCCGTGATGATGTCTCCTCGCTGCGATCATCGGATCCCGGGCTCTAGTGTCGGCTTCATCGGAGAATGGACGGGCTAGGTCATCGAGTACGACGCCGAAGATGATCTACGTCGAGGCATCACTAGATCAAGCTCCCACTTCACTAAGTCATGAAACTTGTGAAGAAAATACCCTATACTACTTGGCAAGGGGTAGAGGATAAAGAAATAGGAGGTGGGTTCACTTTAGAATTGGATTTCTCACTCATTTGCACAAGTTGCCATTGATGGAGCAAGGTTTCTTCATGAAGAAGAAGAAGAGGAAGAAACTCATAGAATATGATAAGTATTGAATAAATAGAAAATAATTGAAATACTTATCATATACTAACCTTAGTTGAGTGTAGAGAATAGACCATGGTTAACTTGAATGGTTAGGGTTAAGTATAAGACAAGAGTGATGACTTAGTCAAAGCTTCAAGAAGATTCAACTAACAAACAAAACAATCCACCATTCATTTATCCATTCCAAAATGAAAAAGAAAATAAATAAATGAATAAATAAGTGATGGATAAACAAAACCCTAATCATTAGTTTAACCATGGTTTAATTCTTTACACTTAACCAAGTAAGCATGTATCATCAAACATGATACAATCAAGTGCACAAAAAGTATATCACATATACAACTTGTACATCCAAGTGAGAAAATCCATTTAAAGTGAACCAATACTAGTTAATGCAAAGTAATATATCAAATATATAATTATGCATTAAATCATTAAATCAACACTTGATTCAATGATTCGGTCATGTCGCACACAACCGACTAGTGTACAATGTATCGATTTATCGAATCAATCCTTGATTCGATAACTAGGTTATATCGCATACAACCATTCGACACATTCATCGCGAGAATGAAATACGGTATCACATACACGCATTATTCTCGGTCCCGCACATATCTCATATGCGCTCCTATTTCGTTTCGCTTGAGCCAGGAAACCTCTGTGTAGGACTCTAAAGACTCATCAATACGCCGGCAGCAGGTGATGATCATATCAAACACCCACAAGCCGCAAGCGGTCTGCTAAACGTAACGGCCACCCGGGTATTGAGCGATCAGAAGATCGACGAGCAAGCCCGCTCACACTCCTGTGAATCCAACCAGTAACACTTACCGTACAGTCCGGTCTCGTCGTCTGATATGTCGCATATCTCGCCTAGGGGTGGTAAACGTCAGACCCCAATAGCTCGATAAGTCGTGTCGATATGAGGTCTATAACAATTCGAGAAACTACTGGTAACACTTACCAGTAAATCTCAGTAACCCTGGCCAGGGATTTCCTGTTATAGCCAATCGAACACAGCGCAACATCAACTCCCTATACCGGGAGAGACGAATCCCCTCCTATCGCTCATTGCCTCCATGTGATTCGGGACTGTACCCAAAAACCACCGTTTTGCAAGCCCTCTTGGACGTGGTAAGGTGGAAATCAAAGCAAAGTGGGAACCACACAAGACTCTATGACGATCTCGGGTCAACAGACTACTCTGTACCAGTGTCACCAGAGAACTGCCATCTGACGTAAGGTATAATACCATCTGGGAGTTCTCGGCGAGTCCGTCCAGTGTACCCAGTCTCCACTGAGCACCCGTATATCATCTCTGATGTCAAACACCAATGGATATGGGATCATCCATCGCCCATCTGTATGGGTCGAGAAGGTATACGCTAGTCTACTCTGGTATATCGATGCCCCGTCTCGATACACCCACGACTAGGGACCTTGAAGGATGTACTTATGGACTACCATGTCCCCACTAGTATGATCTGCATCATAGTCCAGGTAGTCAAGTACACATCCTAAGGGCTTTACCAACATGTAACAGAAAGACAATCAGTATACACGTTAAGGTAAAGAGCAACCAGATAGCATACTATCATGTCGAGCAAGAAAGTCCTCCCTATATATATCCCAGCATCCACTATAATATACATCCAATGTACAGTAATAGCCTCTAGGGCATACATATAACTAACAATCTCCCACTTGCACTAGGGCCATCTGATAGCAGTGGTTGTAGTATCTCATACTCAACCATCCCATAAAAATCTCTCTCTGGGAACAGGCCTTTGTGAGTGGATCCGCTGTGTTGTCCTCTGAGTCTACTCTCCTAACCTCGATCTCCTTGGAGATCAACCATCTCCATGATCAGGTGACACTGCCTTAGAATATGTCTGGATCACTGATGGGACCGGCGTTCCTTGGCATAAGCCACAACTCCATTGTCTCACAATGGTTGGAACCTAGTTCATCTCATGAACCTGTATACACCCAAACATCCTCTTTGGTAGCATCTTAAATAGCGATGTATCCTGCCTTTATCGTCTAGTATGTCACGGTATCTAGCTTAGAACTCTTCCAACATACCGTCCCTTTACTGAGGGTAAAGACAATGCCTGTGACTGACACTCAGTCGTCATTATCACCCTGGAACACTTCCAGTGATTCTTCCCAGGATCAATTGATACCATCTCACTACAGCTAGTGTGTATTCTAACATCCATTTAGATCTATCTCATAGGTCCAAAACCTAGGATTTAGTAGGTATCACTTTGATCCTATGTGGAGAATCATTGTGATAGGCGGAGATTGATCGAGCGTAGCATAGGAAACTCTTTCCCTATCAAGAGTATGTCATCCACGTACTGTACGAGGATCATCACCATACTCCCTACTACCTTTTTGTATATACAAGGTTCATCTACCATTTTGATGATGTCAAACTCTTTGACTAATTCATCAAAACAGACGTTCCAACTCCGCGATGCCTGCTTTATCCTATAAAACATCTTGCACACGTTTCCGCTGCTCCCACTGTCTATGAGGCCCTCTGGCTGTGTACTTATAGACTCCTTCTTCTAAAACATCATTTAGAAAAGCTGTCATGACACCCAACCACCAGATATCGTAGTCATGGTATGTAGCCGTGGCAAGTAGGATCTGGATGGACTTAAGCATAGATCCTTAGAAAAGGTCTCATCATGATCCATATCTGGTCAATGATGCAAACCTTTAACAAGTCTAGCTTTGAAAGTCTCAACTTTTCCATCTACACCAAGTAATCTTCTCAAGATTTACTTGCTCCTGATGGGGCTTTAACCCTTCAGATAAAGCAACCAAAGTCCATACTTTGTTGGTGTATAAGGATTCCATCTCAGATCACTAAGCATCCAGCCATTCTTACAGAGTCCCACTCCTGATGGCCAGCACGAAACTAGTTGGGTCACCATCTCATGATGCAATCCTCGCTCCCACTGTCATAGAGGAACCGAAGTATCTCTCAGGTGGGTGAGGAACCCTACTAGATCGGCGGAGAGGCTGAGGTTCGTTGGTAACTATTGAATCCTTTGGTTCTGTCAAATCTTCAGCTGCAGTTTTGTATAGCCGGAACCTTTCCAGTTCTACATTACAGACCTTGCCTTGAGCTTGTCCGGATTTTGCTTTTAGACATAGGCCGGTCAACCCCAAATCTTAACTAACTTAAGGTATGGGCTCTTCCCTTTCCATATCACATATGAAGTGGTAGGCAACAGATTTGATTGGAACCCTATTCAATAGGTATGCAGCTTTTCAAGCGCATATCTCTCAAAAGGAAATAGGTAACTCAGTAGTACTCATCATAGAGCACACCATATCAAATAGGGTGTATCTGCTCCGCCCCGATATACCATCGTGCTATGGTGTATACAGAGGAGTAATGCTGAGAGAGAATCTCATTCTCCTTTAGAATAGTCCAGGAATTCCGTGCTCAAGTATTCTCCTCCCTGATCACATCAAAGGACATAATACTTATACCCTTGATTTGGTTCTCTACTTCTAAATCATATTCTGTGAATATCTCAAAAGGTTCGGACTTGTGTTTCAACAGGAACATATGTCTGAATCTTGAGAGATTATCAGAGAATGTAACGAAGTACAAAGAACCAGTCCTGGCATGTGTAGACAGGGGACCTTACATACATCAACATGTATCATCCCAAGAGTTCACTAACTCTTTCTCTGTTTCCAATAAACAGGGCTATGGTCATCTAATCTTTGTGACATGACTGGCAAGTTTCACAAGATGTAAATTCAAACTGATTTAAATATGCATCTACAAGTAACTTCAGCTAGTCGGGTCGCATTGATATGACCTAGTCTACAATGCCTCAAGAAGGATTCGTTCATTTCTGAACTCTTCCTCTTGTGTGTGTTCCGTATACTAAGAACTGCAGTTTGATTTAGAACATCAATGCTTTTAGATAACGTGCCTGAACCGATCAACTTTTGATATAGGAAATGTTCAAAATATTATCCAACAATATAAAATTTTATCATTTCTTTACTAATAAAGTGACTGATATGATTTTGTATATCAGGTTCGGTATCTAATAACATTCGTTCAGAATCAATGTATTGATAATACAGGGTGACAGTGACCAACAGACTTGGCTGCAACACTTGCCCCGTTTTCTTTCTCATGAAACTTATCACCCGTTCTCAGTTTTTCTACCTTTTTGTAGCCCTATGTAACAGATTACATATCTGGGATCCTGATCCGGTATCATATACCTTAGGATGCGGAGGATACTGAGAAACAGTTCTTTGTAATGTACACACCCGAAGATGATGCATCAGCATGCACTCTCTTCGTTTGGGCGGCACGGGAAATCTGGTATTCCCCAATTTCCTGCTGTCTTATAACAATTATAAGTTGGAGCGGGACCAACGTTCCCCAGCTCAGTATAACAAGCGGGTTCGGTCAATATTCCGTATTATTATCTTGATTAAGGCATGATATGGTCGCTACCTGGAGAGAGAGAGAAGAAAACACTCAGCGTGCGCTCTTGCAAGAATAGATTGGTTATTATTATTTTATCTAATCAGGATTGCTCCCACTGCTTTTTATCAAATCTTCCTTCAAACCCTAAAAGGAAAGACTAGCCGGGATTAATTACACACTACAAGTTCGCCAATCTTTCAGCCAGGCCAGTGTCGGTACTTTGAGGGAGGTCCCCCGTGCTTTCGCACGAACCTAATTAATGTAAACCTCATCTTCCCAGAGGCGTAACCCCGTTGACACCTTTCTAGACACCTACTTGATCGGCTAATTGCAATGTGAAAAACTATCCCAGGAGTAACAATTACTCGCAGCGGGTATCGGGATCCAACTATCTCATAGAAGGTATGCAATCTCATTGCAAATTTCAACACTTGAAATTCCGGATAATATTTTACCCCGAACGATCTATGACCTTGACAAGGTCAACAAACCATAGATCGCAAGTCAAGTTCAACCCGTCATTTCTTGATTGAATCAAACCCACCCGCACGACCCTTGACAAGGTCAACAAGGCCGCACGACTACCCTAACCCAATCTGCATCATATGCATAAGCAGATAAATACTGGTTAGCTACCACACACTGCGCCTTGACAAGGTCAACAAACGCAGCACGAATACTAAACAGGACTTATCTGAAATGACGGAGGGCTACGACAGGTTTTTCTGAAAACCTATTGCGTAATGAACTTGATATTGTTGTAGAATCAAATGATTTTAAAATGGAGTGCTTTTGAGGCTTTTCTAGTTTTGCTAAAGGAGTCACTCCCGGTGAAGGGATCGTCGGTCCTTTCCTCGTCGAATGAGATGCGGGATATATCATATATATCACTGTGCAAAACAAAAACTCTTAAAAGCAATCAAAAGACAAACCGAGTGTGTAGCATCTGCCAGTTATTGCTAAAGGAGTCACTCCCGGTGAAGGGATCTCGGTCCTTTCCTCATCGAATAAGGTGCAGGATATATCACATATACCTCTGTGCAAAGCAAGAACTGTAGCTACCCTTTTTATTTTGAAATTCGATTCTACAACATCTTTAGGTTTCTTTTTCTTTCATTAATCACATTAATGAAGTCCCATCATTTAAGTACCTAAACATCACAGATAAATACGACGTACACTTAGGCCATCCGCATTCGCCTCGATGTCCCCTCATTCACCGTTAGGTTAGGTAACTAACGGCAGAGCGGGGCAGGGCTAGCGCGGGTGTAAAACATAAGTAACGTCTATATAATATATCATATATACTATATAAAGTATCCATCATAGAACATATCACATGATCACATCACAGATATCGCGGCAGAAGAATCATATGAAATATTGGATATTCTAGGACGTCCGTGTTTTCAATACGAGCCAGTATAAAACACGGATTCCACGGTCGTGATGAATAGCCAAACCCACACCCCTAGACCCCTACGAGAGCGGCAAGCAACCCTATCAATTCTAGAGTTAGGAGACCCGGACTCGACTCCTCGAGTTGGTCTCCCACTGGACTCCAGAACCCGGTTACTTGTGCTCCCCTCCTTGGGTCTATCCTAGTGCGGAAAAGTAAATAAAATACAAAAGGTGACAACATCCGCAATCTGGAAGTGCCCCAATAAAAGAATATTACATACAAGTTTTTACATGAATGAAAAAGAAAAACACTCATCTCACATAAAAACCCCCGGCTATTCAAACACGACGATCCAATATAACATATCCAGCAACACATAACATCACATGTCATCAACGTAAGTAAATATGCGCATCCCAATTGTCGTTGACATATAGCAACGAAACCGGCGATATCACATATTACACTTATGGTCACAGAAAAGAAAGTGTAAAACTACAACAGTTGGAATCCGCAACCTCCATAGACATCGCATGCCTAATCAAATGAATTCCTTAGACATCGCATGCCTAACAATTATAAACCCCGTATTTTAGTCTCATTATCGAAAACTCTTTTCAATATCAAGTTGGGCAATTCAACAAGATTCCCGACATTTTGATCGAATGCTCGTCGCAAACTTCAGTAGACGGCCGCACCCCCGATACCGTCGACAAAGTGCACCAAGGCGGAACACCGCTACCGCGAGCACCCGGACGGATGCTTTCGGCGACGGGGTTCTCCTACAGTCACTTGGTCGGGGCTATGGAGTGAGGCTGTCTATTAAGTTTACCCGGTGAGTATCCGCGTACGCTACGTGATTGCGACGGACTTTTGATCACATCAAAATTCCGTGGCAACCGATCAAGTGAGACTAAACTGCTAGATTTATAACATTCATTCAGTTATCTCATAACTTTTTGTGAATTCCAATTATTGTATCACATTCCGAATAAATAGAAAATGTTAAACTTTCCGATCAAACATTCAAACACCCAAGTTTTCCCGAAACAGCTCGACACATGAAACAAGTTCAAAGACATTCACTTCGTGCCTCAGTACCAACGGTCCAGCCGTAGAAGGGTCAAGCCAACGCCTCACATGTGGCACGCCGTACTGCCCCAAACCCGAAGGTTCAAAGGGCAGTTCAAGACGGTCACATAATCGAGTTAAGGTTTGTTGTCTTCTAGAGGGACCATCGCGTTACTTGCACTACTTAGAACGTCTTTAAACCATGGAAAAATCCAACACTTGGAAATATCCCGACAGGGGAAAAATTGGGTATTTATATCCGGTCGAACTTTTTAACATATTCAAAAATTATCCGGAAAGCCACACAGACAAAATTTGATAACCCGATCGAACATTCGAATCCCCAAAACAACCCAGAAAATTCAACTCTTGAAAAAATATTACAAATTCCCAGGAAAACCAGCACTTGAAACTAAGAATTACAGTGCAAAATACATTATATAATGAGGCCGTACGGCCGCGGAACCGCCGCATGAGCCATGCTCGTGCCGCGGAACCGCGGCGACTTTGTGGAATTGGGCTATCGAATTTCACAGTAATTCTTAGATATTCCTGCTGATTTTTCTGCATATTTTTAATATCGAAAAACTCCAGATTTTGGAAAAAGTCCAGAGAGCATGTTTGTGTTAGGGTTTCGGGTTCGTTCGGGTTTCAAACTTCGTCTACGCAACGCCTAAGGCTCTAGCTAGGCTCTGATACCACTGTAGGGTTCCTAGGCACTCTCAAAAGGTCTCACAAGGTATCAACCATGCCAATTTCAAATTTTACAAGTGCCGAGAAACCCTAGTACGGATCGTTAACTAGAAATTTAGGCGAAACAACGAGCTAGTTAACAACTTAACTAAAGTGTAACGGAAATACAACCTTTGTAGATCCGGTGCTCCACCTCCATAGCTCCATGATGATGTCTCCTCGCTGCGATCATCGGATCCCAGGCTCTAGTGTCGGCTTCATCGGAGAATGGACGGGCTAGGTCATCGAGTACGACGCCGAAGATGATCTACGTCGAGGCATCACTAGATCAAGCTCCCACTTCACTAAGTCATGAAACTTGTGAAGAAAACACCCTATACTACTTGGCAAGGGGTAGAGGATGAAGAAATAGGAGGTGGGTTCACTTTAGAATTGGATTTCTCACTCATTTGCACAAGTTACCATTGATGGAGCAAGGTTTCTTCATGAAGAAGAAGAAGAGGAAGAAACTAATAGAATATGATAAGTATTGAATAAATAGAAAATAATTGAAATACTTATCATATACTAACCTTAGTTGAGTGTAGAGAATAGACCATGGTTAACTTGAATGGTTAGGGTTAAGTATAAGACAAGAGTGATGACTTAGTCAAAGCTTCAAGAAGATTCAACTAACAAACAAAACAATCCACCATTCATTTATCCATTCCAAAATGAAAAAGAAAATAAATAAATGAATAAATAAGTGATGGATAAACAAAACCCTAATCATTAGTTTAACCATGGTTTAATTCTTTACACTTAACCAAGTAAGCATGTATCATCAAACATGATACAATCAAGTGCACAAAAAGTATATCACATATACAACTTGTACATCCAAGTGAGAAAATCCATTTAAAGTGAACCAATACTAGTTAATGCAAAGTAATATATCAAATATATAATTATGCATTAAATCATTAAATCAACACTTGATTCAATGATTCGGTCATGTCGCACACAACCGACTAGTATACAATGTATCGATTTATCGAATCAATCCTTGATTCGATAACTAGGTTATATCGCATACAACCATTCGACACATTCATCGCGAGAATGAAATACGGTATCACATACACGCATTATTCTCGGTCCCGCACATATCTCATATGCGCTCCTATTTCGTTTCGCTTGAGCCAGGAAACCTCTGTGTAGGACTCTAAAGACTCGTCAATACGCCGGCAGCAGGTGATGATCATATCAAACACCCACAAGCCGCAAGCGGTCTGCTAAACGTAACGGCCACCCGGGTATTGAGCGATCAGAAGATCGACGAGCAAGCCCTCTCACACTCCTGTGAATCCAACCAGTAACACTTACCGTACAGTCCGGTCTCGTCGTCTGATATGTCGCATATCTCGCCTAGGGGTGGTAAACGTCAGACCCCAATAGCTCGATAAGTCGTGTCGATATGAGGTCTATAACAATTCGAGAAACTACTGGTAACACTTACCTGTAAATCTCAGCAACCCTGGCCAGGGATTTCCTGTTATAGCCAATCGAACACAGCGCAACATCAACTCCCTATACCGGGAGAGACGAATCCCCTCCTATCGCTCATTGCCTCCATGTGATTCGGGACTGTACCCAAAAACCACCGTTTTGCACGCCCTCTTGGACGTGGTAAGGTGGAAATCAAAGCACAGTGGGAACCACACAAGACTCTATGACGATCTCGGGTCAACAGACTACTCTGTACCAGTGTCACCAGAGAACTGCAATCTGACGTAAGGTATAATACCATCTGGGAGTTCTCGGCGAGTCCGTCCAGTGTACCCAGTCTTCACTGAGCACCCGTATATCATCTCTGATGTCAAACACCAATGGATATGGGATCATCCATCGCCCATCTGTATGGGTCGAGAAGGTATACGCTAGTCTACTCTGGTATATCGATGCCCCGTCTCGATACACCCACGACTAGGGACCTTGAAGGATGTACTTATGGACTACCATGTCCCCACTAGTATGATCTGCATCATAGTCCAGGTAGTCAAGTACACATCCTAAGGGCTTTACCAACATGTAACAGAGAGACAATCAGTATACACGTTAAGGTAAAGAGCAACCAGATAGCATACTATCATGTCGAGCAAGAAAGTCCTCCCTATATATGTCCCAGCATCCACTACAATATACATCCAATGTACAGTAATGGCCTCTAGGGCATACATATAACTAACAGTCAGGCCTGCCACCTTCAGTCGATTGCCTGTTACCGAAAAAGAAGGGCCACGACATCAGTCCGCAAAATCAGCTGCCAATAATGAAAAGATGTCTTGATATGCTATCCATACGTTCTATATGGCGGGCGCGTATCCCAGCAAAAACTTGCATGAAAAAAGCAAGGATGGGGCCACCACATCCCAAGCCCAATCTGGCTTGAATATGGTTATCGTTTCCCATGATAAGCCGCCTCCGCTGGACGATGAAAACCCTCTTGATGAAGCCAATAGGCAGAAAGTCCCCTCAGTCCATGTGAAGTCAAGCTTAAACAGCGAGAAAGAGACGACTTTCCTCCCCTAGACCACAGAGCAAGAGCTACTTCAAGAGCTTCGAAAACAGCTTAGCAACAAAGATAAAGAGATGGCCAAGCTCTACTCAAAAATTGATGATCTGAAAAATGTTGTGATGCAGCTCACGGATTAAATTGCTCGGGCTCCTTCCAATCAGGCACATGTCTCTACTCATGAGCCGGGTGATGACAACCCAAAGCAACTGACGCATGTCTCCTTGGGTCCAAGATTGGGTGAGCCGCACGAAAGCCGGCCATATTCCGCTTCTGGGGATGCCTTGGCCCCAGATAGCATTATCCCGCTAACACAAGATCCGATAATGGATTTGGTCGCTAGAAATGTTAAAACATTGGTGGCCGAAGCCGAAACTCAGAAAGAAATTGGCAGTAGTGGGCGGCCATATCCCACACAGTACGATCTGATCGAGTTCCCCGAGCAGTTATGCCATTCCTAAGTTTGGAAGATTTGACAGGACGGGAAACGCAGCTCAGCACGTCTCCCACTTTAATGTGGCTTGCGGAAATACAGGGGGCAATGATGCGCTCCTTTTTCGTCAGTTTTCCAACAGCATGACTGGTGTCGCTTTCAACTGGTACGCAAGTATACCAGACGGGTTCATCATTACTTTTGCCCAAATTGAGTCTTTGTTTCTGCAAAGATTCATGAGTGTTAGTGACAAAATCTTCATTGCTGACCTCGTAAGAACTAAGCCGAGGAAAAACGAAAGCAACACTGACTTTATTGCCAGATGGTGCAACCTCACTGTCAAGTGCGAACCGCCGCTAGAGCAGGACCAGTTTGTCAGCCTCGTCATTGTGAACCACAGCAATTGGATAGTCCCATTCTTATGTACAGCAGGCCTCAAGACGTTTCAAGAGCTGGCCAAGAGAGTAAAAATGTTGGAACGCTCGAAGCAAGAGTCTACCCCGGACTCTCAGGGTGACAATTCTTGGAAGAGCAGAAAAGACGACAACCGTAAAAGTGGGAGCTCCAATAAGACCAACGCTTTCAATGCGCCTCACAGTGAAGATAAGAGAAAGGCGGGCAAGTCAAAAACAGACTGGGCCCGAAAGCCATTGCTAGGAAGAGAAGGGCCTTCCCTAGAGGAAAAAAAGAACAAAGTCTACTCTTTCAGGAGGGACAAGGTCCGCAAGATATTCAAGGATGCCCTGAACAACGGTCTACAATTGCCAGAGTCGAAGAGATCTCACGAAGCAAAAATGACCGACAATCCTCTGTATTGCCCGTACCACAGAGTAGTGAGCCAAGTGATCGATAATTGCTGAATTTTCAAAGACTGGGTCATAAAGCAATACAATTCCGGAGAGATCGATCTATCCAAGAGTGTGTTGGTGAACAACCAAGCTGCAACCACCAACTTTATACAGACAGAAGATGAAACCTTTTGGGAGCAGACAGCTAAATCCGCTACCCCGAGAAATGAATCCGACTCGCCGCAACCTCCATGAAACATGCACATGTCCAAAAAGACAAAGAAGATGCTAAGGCTACTTCAGAAAGAGCCCAGAACAGAATTGGAGGGTCAGAAGGAGGCCACCGTTTCAGCTACCACTTCGGCTCAATCAGGCTTAAAATCTAAAAATATCAAGAAGAAGAAAAGTGCAGCTCAATGCGAAAAAGAGTCTGCAGGGAGATCGGCCATTCAAAAATATATTGATTCTCTTGAAGACTATGAACAAAAGGAAAGAACTCTAATTCAATTGAAGAGGACGAGGAGCTCGCCATGAAGGCCAGCCAAATCTAGCTCAGAAGTGGCAAAGCTCTACCACCAAATCTAGGAAACGTCCCAAAAGGGAAGGAAAAACAAGTCGCTAATGAAGAAGATGGCAGAGAGCTTGCTCATGAAGACTCGAGTCCGTCCCCAGTGGACTATAATGTCTTGGCTCGTCTCCGGAAGCTTCCGTCTCTCTTAAGCAACTATGATGCTCTGGTCCTGTCGAAGAATCTCAGAGATATTCTCATTCATGCTCTACAAAACCCTGAGTGGTACCAGGCTCGATTTGCGAAAATTAATATGAAAGAGGCTCAGTACACTCTGCATACAGCCGCGGTCACTTTTAAGGATGAAGAACTGTTACTGGAAACAGCTGAGAACAACCGACCTCTTTACGTGACATGGTACAGCGACGGAGATCAGATTAATCACATATTGATTGATCCGGGGTCCTCAGTGAGTATCATGAACTTGCGGACTCTAAAGAGTTTATCAATGGACGTCTGACACCTGTCAAGGGAGAGGATTGTCATCCTGGGCTTCAATCAAAACTGCCAGCAAGTTCTCGGATCCATTGCTTTGCCAATCAGGTTTGGGGACCTTCAAACCGAAGCTAAGATATACATGATCAACGCCGACACGTCCTATAAGATCCTCCTAGGACGACCATGGCTTCACGATTATGGCATCGTTTCGTCAACTCTCCATCAGTATATGAAGTATACCAAAAATAGCGAAGAAAGACACATTGACAGGGACATCCAGCAGTTCGGTGTTCATGAAGTCCGATACGAAGATTCTTGGAACTTTGTGAACCTTCAAAATGCTGAGCCACAGCTGACCAAAGACAAAACGGCCCCGAAACTCAAAATCAAATCTAAGCCTGTTTCCCTAATAAAAGCGCAACTGTTAAAAAAATGAGGCAGCGCCTCACGTTCTTCCCACGAGGGCGCCAGCGCCAAGACCAATCTGATAGGAATTAATCCTATGGTGGCACCTCACGTGCTCCTCACGCGAGCGCCAATGTGCAATGCGGGTGCCAATGAGCAAAGCACATAAATACCCATTATAAGAATCAAACCCTTAAATAGCGCCCACATGCACAAAGCGTGAGCACCGGCGCATAAGTAGAATTAAATTCTACTCTCTGTTAAACAGATCCGTTGGATCTTTGATCCGTTGGATCTTTGATCCAACGGAGATGATAAATCATCAAAAATACAGAATTAAATTCTGTCGGAGAAAACATCCCCTAAATTGGATTATAGAATAAAATTCTATTTTGGGATATATTCCCTCAATCTTTCTAAAAATAAGAAAGATTGCACTCTGTAAAACAGAGAACCGGTGGATTAAAAATCCAACGGTGATTAAAAATCACTGTTTTACAGAATAAATTCTGTGTAAGGGAAAATATTTTCCCAATCTTGTTAAAAATAAGAAAATGTGTTCTGTAAAACAGAAACCCTTGGATCAAAAATCCAATTGTGGGTAAAAATCCCCAAATCAATTGGGATCTCTTAATGAGAGATTTCTTCAGAATTAATTAACAAACTGCCTCTACTATATAAAGGATCCAAGACTTCAAGTCTGGGAGAAAGGAAACCCTTCCCATAAGCTTCTAAAAACTAAAGTAGAAAGCTTCAAAAGGAACAGAGAAGAAGATCTCCCTCCTCAAAAACTTTAGGCAAATAAAAAGAACAGAGATCAAAACTTCTCGTTTACATATCTTAGGGTTTAACCCTTTTAAAAAAATAAACATAGATCTTTCTCTGGATCTGAGATCCACAAGACAAATCTCTCATAAATTGAGAATTTAATTCTCATCGGGGAGAATTTCTTCTTGAGAATCGAAAATTCAGAAAAGGACTAGGAATTGAATTCCTTGAGACGAAGCATATAAGGGAAACCTGGTTCTCATAAAAGAACTTGGTTCTTAAAAAACGAAAGTGTGTTCTTCACATGGGCGCCACAGAAGAAAAGAGCGCTTAGCACTCACTGGGCAGCGCCCAATGCTTCATGTGTCCCTCACGTGGACGCCACAGAAGAAAAGAGTGCTTAGCGCTCACTGGGCAGCGCATAGCGCCGCACGTGTTCCTCATGTGGGCGCCACAGAAGAAGGAGTGCTTAGTACTCATTGGACAACGCCTGGCGCCTAGCGCCTTACGCGTTCCCCATGTGGATGCCATAAAGAGTGCATAACACTCCATATAAAGACAAAAAGAGTAAAGTGTTCAACACTTATTGGGCGACCCCCATGACCGACAGTTCCACATGATCATATATAGGCGTCAGAACTCATATAAGTGCTCAGCACTTTTGCATAAAAAAAAGGGGGGCTGATTAAATAGAGCCCAAACCAGTGCTCATCTCTTTTTTCAAAAATAGAAGGGAGACTAAGCAGACTAAAGCCCAAATTGGCTAAATTTCTAAAGTCTCGTAACTGAGTCCAAACGCTCTGTTGTTGGGTCTTAAATAAGAAAGATTCTAAAATGTTGTTAAGTGGATCTTAGTCTCAAATTGGACTAACGTATTCTTAACAAAGAAATCAATCAAGCCTATATACTCTCGATTTCCAAGGTCTCAAATATGACCAAAAATTCTTAAGCCCACAACAAACCCTTTTCCCTCAAATACGGAATTCGGTTCAAGGGTACATCTCATTACACCTCTGATATATGTCATTGTAATTCCTCAACGTTTTCAAAGAGGTGGCGGGTCCCGACAACCAACAACTCCGTTCATCCCACATTGATGCATTGTTCACTTCGTCCCGTATCAAATATACGTGCGCGCGATATGAATAATGGACCGAAATGTACCTAATCTAATATTCGCTTCCAAAATGGCGATAATGGACCGAAACGTCCTTAAACTAAAACAATAGAGCCCAAATGCTCTTTTGTTGGATCTGAAATAAAAATGATCCTAAAAATTGTTAAGTGGAGCTTAGTCTCAAATTGGACTAATGTATCCTTAACAAAAACAAATCGAGCCCCAAATGCTCACATACATTTAAGTCGATCTTAATCTCAAATCAGATTAACGGTCCTTAAATAAAAAACAAAAATCTAAAATATACGGATTTGGACTAATCCACGCCCTACGGGCGACGACATAAATTAGTCTCCGTATACAATCTACGGGCAACCCAAACAAACAAAAACACACATGACACGAAGTGAACTTCCAGAGTAGGAGAAAGTGGTTATCGCGATGCGATAAAATAATTAACTGCAGGGGCTTGCGCCTGCAGGGAAGAGCGTCCCCACGATCAAAAACACCTCGCAAATGAAGGGGAATCTGACGAAGTCTGCTACAATGGCCGCATCCATCCAAACCTCTGATATACGGTGCCATAAATCAACTTGGCATCTTCAGAGAGGTGGACAGATAAATCCGAATAGCATCAGCCCCCAAACTCAGGCAAGACGATCCATCCCAGTTCGTCTCTATTTTCGGCGATGAACAGAACCGACTGTCACTTTCAAAAGCAAAAAACCCCTTGTGCGTCTGTGTTTCGGCAGTGACACTGATGAGTCCGACGCTGGAAATCCGTCCTTCCGTAAATGCCCTCATTTCGGTAGCGATATGGACGAGTCTGATATTGAAGGCTCATCTGGCAGCAAAATTCGCTCTCGTTCAGGCAGTGACACTGATGAATCAAAAGAAAAGGATCCGCCTTGCAACAGCTGTGCAAATCGAGCTCTCGTGCAAAAAGCAAAGCTAAGAGAGACCTTCGAAGTTACGGAAGGGTCCCTAGCCGACACAAGGGTGCCGGAGTAGATGTGCAAAGAGCTCGATGTATTGTCAATATCCACCGTGGACTAGATGAAGACCTTCTACGTTCTTGAAAGAAAAAGTGGACAGAAGGGCATCCTGTTTTATGGGTCAAATCTTGTCGTGCACCCGGACGATTTGTCCATCATGTACCTTCCCTATGAAAGAGGAATAAAAGCCGTCCAAAACCCCAGATATTATACGCCTGAGATACAGGAATATTTTAAAAAGTGTGGATGTCGGTTATATCAAACGGACTCCGAAGCGAAGTTTTATGAGGGGTGTGGCACCGCCTCAGGTCCAAGCACTCATCAATAGACGAATCTTAGATAGACGAGGCATAGGTATCATTCAACCTGACGTCAAGGCATGCTACATGATCCATATTGGTGAGCCAGCAAAGAGTCAAATGATGAAGACGAGCTAGCCGAGCCAGAAGAAGCCCCTTAAGAGTTCGAAGATGGAGGACAAGCAACCTTCAACGAGCTAACCGAGGTTGATTTAGGAACGCCCGATAATCCAAGGTTGACCAACATCAGCTCACTCTTGTCAGAGGAAATGAAAGAGCGGATAATCGTCCTGGTGCATGAGTTTGCCAACTGCTTCGCGTAGACGTACAAAGAAATGCCCGGCCTCTCCCCTGAAGTGGCCGTGCATATGCTGGCTATATTTCTTGATGCCAAGCCAGTCAAATAAGCTCCTCGAAAAATGAGAAGAGAACTGGAAGAAAAGTTCATCGAGAAAACCAAGAAACTCAGCGATGACGGTTTCATCAGAGAAGTGAAATATACGGACTGGATCGCATGCATCGTCCCTCTGAAAAAGAAGAATAGGCAGATCCGAGTCTGCGTCGATTTCAGAAACCTTAACAAGGCATGCCCTATAGATGATTTCGCGCTACCGGTCATGGAAATGATGGTCGAAGATACCACAAATTATGAGCTATTCACTTTCATGGATGGATCATTTGGATATAGTCAAATCAGGATGTCGCCCGAGGATGAGAAACACACAGCATTTCGAACCCCGATCGGGATATACTGCTATAAGGTGATGCCATTCGGACTGAAGAATGCGGGCGCAACATATCAAAGGGCAATGATCAAAATCTTTGATGACTTAATCCATAAATTTGTCAAATGTCATGTTGATGAATTGGTCGTCAAGACTAAAGCCAAGGCCGATCACATCCGAGATCTCAGGACTATTTTCACCCGACCGAGGAAACACGATCTGAAGATGAAACCTCTAAAGTGCGCTTTTGGTGTATCATCGGGAAAATTCTTAGTCTTCATAGTCCGACATCGGGGGATCGAAATTGACCTATCAAAAATAAAGGCCATTATGGAGATACCTCCTCCAAAGAATCTGACACAGCTAAGATCCTTTCAAGGCAAGCTTGCTTACATACGAAGATCAAACTCAAACCTATCGGGGAGATGTCGACCTTTCTCAAAACTCATGAAGAAGGGATCTCCCTTTTTCTGGGTTGTCGAATGTCAAGAAGCGTTCGAAAGCATCAAACAGTACCTGTTGCACCTTCCAGTGCTTTCTGCCCCTATTCTAAATAAACCGTTGATTCTCTATACTACCGCTCTAGATGATTCACTCGGTGCACTTCTCGCCCAGAACAATGAGGAGCGAAAAGAGAATGCCCTCTACTACCTCGGTAGAATGTTAGTCGGGGCAGAACATAACTATTCCCCGATCGAAAAGCAGTGTCTGGCCCTGATATTTGCCGTGAAAAATCTAAGACACTATCTTCTTACTCATCGGGTTATGCTGATCTCCAAGGTCGACCCGCTCAAACACTTAATGACCAAAGAAAGCCTAGCCGGCAGAATTGTAAGATGGGCTATCATGCTGCTTGAATTTGACATAATCTATACTCCTCAGAAAGCAGTAAAAGGGTAAGCCCTCGCCGACTTCCTTGCTGCTCATCCCATACCAGAAGGGTCCCACTCAATTGCAAGTTACCCAACGAATAAGTGCTGCACCTCGAGGATGACGAGCCATGTTGGGAGCTCTACTTCGACGGAGCCTCATCAATTAGGACCTCCAGCAAATCAAGCATCCCACAGATAAAATCAGGGATAGGATTGGTTTTCATCATGCCATCGATGGGAATCCTAAGACGTTCTTTTGCTCTCACCGAGCCTCGCACAAACAACGAGGCTAAGTACGAAGCTCTGATAGCTGGTCTGGAGCTCGCCATAGAAACGGAAATGCTTCGGCTACGAGTCTACGGTGATTCCCAGCTTATCGTCAACCAAGTAAGAGGTGATTATAATTATACAAACCCGAGTTAGCTCGGTACAGAAGTCGGGTGGTGGAACTCATAAAACAGTTCACCCACATTGAACCGATGAGAGTTCCTAGGGCGTTGAATGGAAAAGCTGACGTACTCACTCGCTTAGCCAAGGAGCTGGCTGATCCCGATATGGATGAAATTCTAGTAACAGTCAGAAGCCGGCAAATTCTACCTCCAGTCTCTTTGCGTGAAGAAGGAAGCATAGAACAAGAGAACAATTCTGCCGAAAAAGCTCTGATCATTCAAGACGAGCCCGATTGGAGAGAACCCTTCATAGAGTACCTCCAATACGACAAGCTGCCCGAAGAAAAATCTACGAGGATTCAGCTGAAGAAGAGAGCTCTCCGATATATGTTTGTAAATAATACTCTATACCGCAGATCATATGACCAACTCTGGCTCAGGTGTCTATCATCGGCCGAAACCTAAAAATTCATGAAAGAAGTTCACTCGGGCATTTGCGGAGCTCACCAATCTGGCCCTAAAATGCGTCTTCAAATCAAACGGCATGGATATTACTGGCCTACCATGATAAGAGATTGCAAAGAGCATGCAAAGAAATGTCACCTTTGCCAAATTCATAATGACTTCA
Organism: Agapanthus africanus; assembly: GCA_030015575.1. Classification (NCBI taxonomy): domain Eukaryota; kingdom Viridiplantae; phylum Streptophyta; class Magnoliopsida; order Asparagales; family Amaryllidaceae; genus Agapanthus; species Agapanthus africanus. Next base: position 26,428,640 of record CM057339.1, on the reverse strand, counting down.
TTCACAAGCATTCCAATCCGCTGCATCCTACGGTGGCGTCATGGTCCTTCGAAGTTTGGGGCACCGACATAGTTGGTCCAATTGATCCTCTATCATCTAAAGGCCACCTGTTCATATTGGCCGCAACCGACTACTTCTCCAGGTGGGCTGAAGCTGTCCCGCTAAAAGAAGTCAAGAAAGAATATATTCCTACGTTCTTCCGGCATAATATTCTATACCGCTTCGGTACACCGGGAAGAATCATATCTGACAACGGGCCTTCTTTCAAGAGCTTCAAAGTCTCAAGGTTCGCTACTCAGCACAAGATAGAATGGAGATATTCCTCCATCTATAATCCAAGAGCCAATGGACTAGCCGAAGCCTTCAATAAAACTCTTTGCAAGCTCCTGAGGAAAAATGTTTCAGCCAACAAGAGAGACTGGAATCTCAAGCTCCATGAGGAGTTGTGGACGTATGTACCATACACCGCACTCCAACTTAGTCTGCTCCATACTCGCTACTCTTCGGAGTGGAAGTGATTGGTGTGTGATAAAGTGTTTATAGTTAACCGCAATCAACACGGCGTCGCGTGTAGCTAGCTGTGGTGAATACGGGTCGTCCGCAGGGATGCGTGGAATTTCTAATCTTGCTTTAGACGAGTTGATTAGAATAAAAGAATAGGGAGAATGGTTTTTAGATCTATGTTAAACACGGATGTAGAATTTATATGGAAAAAGACTTGTAGGGTTTATTAGGATTAAGTAGTCATGGATGAATATAAAAGATTACTCTTTTTATCTTTTGATAGATTTAAAACTAGATAATAGAGATGAATGAAGATTAGGGTTCTTGGAAGAAACTAGGGTTTCCACTCTTAACCCTTATCTTTTCATTGACCACTAACAAGCGGAGAATTACTCGCGCATAATGGAGATAGAAGAAAACAGATAGAGATCATAATGTAAATATAGAAAATAAATGCGATAAGAATAAAACAACTACCTTTATTAATCAACTTGATCAATTACATTTTTTGTTCCTTTAGAAGGTGGAATACAAAACCTTAGTTTTCATCTCGATCTATCTTGAAGGAGGTAGATGAACAGCTGATTGATCAACCTGGATGCGTGAGTCGACTTGGACTTCGTGATCTCTTCGGTTTGATAATTTTCCAAGTGAGGCTCTCGGTCTTTTAAATAGTCCCAAAACCAGAAACCCTAGATCCCATGTGTTAGTATTTACTGTTGTGATCATGATCCTGAAATATCACATCCTACGGCCACCGAAGAGCCGAGAATCCGCCGCCAAAACCCCTATTTTGCCGCCCTTCCGCCGCGGTTTAGTGAGATCAGGACTTGGGATTTTTTGTTCTCTCTAGTGTTGACATTTGTAGATCTCTTCGATATCTGGATTTTAGAAATCTTACTCTAAGTCTTTCCCGTTATTGATTTTGCGATTTTATTTAACTTCATCGGCAGATTGAATATTCCCGACATCTCGGATATCCCGATCTCCAGACCTGAGCCAAATCTGCATAATATCTCAATTTATAATATTAGTAATATTTGTTATATCTTGAGATATTATCCTAACCATTTGTATGATATTATATTTTAAGAATCTTAATTAGAATATTTGATATGATATGCATATTTTAATTACCAAAATATTATATAAATATTATATGCATATATTTTCCTTCATAATGTTAATGTAACATTTCAAAAAGATAAAATATTAATTTTTGGGAATTTTTAATAATTTAACATTATTTTATTGAATATTTTGGTATTTTTAAATACAAATAAATAGGAAAAATGTTAGAAAAATTATGGAAAATTCTAAAATAGGGTAAATTAGAGAATTATGCCATTTCTAAGTTTAATTGATTAGTTATATGCTTAATTAGTGCTAATCGCGATTAAAAAATCGCTAATCGGTTTTTAGCTTTTTTGTGCAAAACATGCACATATCACTTTTTCACACTTGTGTTACATTTTTATTACCATGGTTTGTTTTGGGGTTACTATTTGAGTGAGAAGGGTTTTAAGGAAAAAGAAAAGAAAAGAGAAAAGAATAAAGAATGGGTAGTTGGTGAGAGAGAGAGGTATGGGCTTCATTGACTAAAGACTTAGCCATTTTCTCCCCTTCATTTCCCTCCCTCTTCTCCTCTCTCCTGCTGCTGCTCCTCCTTCATCTCCCTCCCCTCTTCAACTCCTCACTTCACCTCTAAAACAACTCCAAAACCCCACTCTCATTTCATTAAAAGTGTGCACAATCTCTAGATCTACACTTGGAGCTAAAGAAGCAAGGATTTTGGCCACTAGGGGCAACTCAAGAATTTTCTTGAGTTGCCAAATAAGGTATTTTTCTGAACCATTAGCTTAGTTATAGCATTTCCTTTACCCCCATGTCAAGATTGAATCGATATTGTGTGATATTATGGACTTGAGGATAACCTAGTTAGGGTTGTGATGAATTATGGGTTGTAATATGAAATTGAGGTCAGTAGAGGTTATACCATCACCCTAGTGTATGAGTTGGAACCCAAAACCTGAAGCTTAAACCAGAATACGGATTTTAGAAACCGATATCGGGAATTTATGAAATCTGTGTAGTGTTTATTGAATCTGCTTTTACCCCGAGACTCTGATAATAAAATTGAGTGGATAGTGACTTGTGCAGGCACCCAGGAAGCTAACCCCAAGACCCCAGGCCCCACTTCTTCTTCCCGACCGCCAATTTATTCCCATTGGCCGCAAATTGCGGCCTGGGTCCCACCATTTGGTCTCGTGTTTGTTCTGTAGCTCCCACATGTTTAGTTTAGACCCCTGGTATATATAGTTTTGTCTAATTGGACCTAGGGTGAAATCTGGAACATATTTCCTAAGTTGCTGTTTTGGATTCGTGTTTCCGTATTCCGTATTTTTGATTCTGCAATTGTGTATTGTGTTTTACCTCGACTATTTGGCGTTTATACGACGATATAGAGGATTTATTGATGGTTTTGAAGGCGTGCCATAGGTTCTCACCTATAGGCCCCTTATCGTATCGTTTTGGATTTCATGTGCCGTTTTAGCTTGGATTTGGTTTTAATGCGCATATACGACACTTTGATGTGTAGGTACCCATGAAGACTTCGGGACGACAAGCAAATGCGTGGTGACGTCCGCAAATGATGATGCAAGGTGAGTAGATTATATCTACAGGGGGAAGTCGGGTGGATGGCGTATAGCACCCCCGCAGTCCGTAGCTCTTATATTATATATATGATAGTTAGGTGTACTGTGGGTAGTGTAGGGTTAGAAGGGACTAGGGTAGTTCATAGTCGCGAACCCTAGAATAGTTTTACACCTACACGCACACCCTTCCATATTCATTATACTTGCACTGTGTTTGATGATTTCGGATGACATTGGAGATGAGTCGATGATGTTGGGCTTTGTGCCGCAAGATCGGTGATTTGATGTGATTCGTATTTGGGATACGATACGTGATCTCTAGCGGGCCTTGGGACGTGTGCTTGCACACGCAGTATATTAATGGTATCAGTTGTACTAGACTTAGATCAGTACCCCAGATTATGTGATAGATGATAGTGATACCTGAGATGTGATGAGCTAGTGTGATATTGACCCATACCCAGCTATTGGGATGCCGTACGACGATTTACCGTACGAGCTTTACATTGATGATAGATCCACACTCATGACTTGAGGATGTCATATGATATACTGTATCGTACGCGATACTATTGAGGCGGGATCACCGACTATTATATCTATATATATATCGACTCAGATTTAGGTGGTTTCCATACCCCTCCCGATTGGCTTAATACTTAGATCGGTAGTTTGCATAGTAGATGTTAGACTAGACCCGAGTCATACCTATTTCAAAAACTACGAATCAGGAATATCTTAAAGACAAACAAAGGGATTCTACGGATACTTTAAAAGGCGTATCTTTTCTTAAAAACACCGTACCCCTTATTTTACTAAAACCCTGATTAGTCTTATTTCAAAAGGCATAACTGCATGACATATAAATATTGATGTAGTTTCTTCACTGTGGTGTTGATTATTTGATTTCCGCATATTCATGCTATTCACATTGATTGCATATGTTTATTGCTATATTATTATCATGCTGTTAGGACACCAGCACCATTATCGATGATGCGTATGTTCCACGTATACTATTTGCCGGCTCACACACTTCATCATCGATAATTGCCATGCCACTACACTGTAATACTGTTGCATTCATGATATGATTCTTGCATGGCATATTGTACACTTATACCTGTACACAAACATAGATGATTCTGACTTGATTAGAGATTTGGGAACCGCATGATGTTCTTCAAAACTGATTCGTTTTAAAAGAGCGGTTTCCCTCGACATGTGCACATTACTATTCCATGTTGCATGACTTATGATATGCTTACCTTTCTTACATGTCGCATACATCATGTTTTGATTATATGCATTGAGATATGTTGTTTCCATGATATTTCTGGATTTGGGAACCGTGGGTATTTCAAAAGAGAATATATAATTATGTTAAAAACCCGGTTACCCTTGATATGATATTTCAGTGCGTCCACCATGTGTTTTCTCGGTGCTGAGAGCGACATGTGAAACCCGATTCGAGGAGGCGGATGAGGCCGATTGCGGGTACATGGTGGACCCGGTATGGTATCCCGGGGCGAGAACGGTTTCGCTGTGTAGTAGACGGTGAGCCTGGCAGAGAGACTACTACCTACCGGTGATTGTATTGGAGCTCGGCGGATATCTGGAGGATACCGACCGGAGTTGAGAGATGGACATGGGATGACCCGTACTGCCGGGGCCGAGGGCCGATACCGCAGACGGAGCCCCATATGGATAAGGACATGGGATGACCCGTACTGCCGGGGCCGAGGGCCGATACCGCAGACGGAGCCCCATATGGACGAGGATTTACGTGTCGATGCTAGGCACGGGTTTCATGATGTTTTTCCATGGTTTTGTTTATATCCTCATATTTGCATACATGATGCTTATTTGTCATTAGGTGACGGGTGGACGGGTTCCACGTTTATACAGACTTGATCACATACAGACTGGATTTACATTGATCATACTTCATTGTATATATAACAGGGTATGAGGGCGCTGTTATATATACCCTTACACCAATATTAGTGGTATGGGACGCTAATATATGTGTATTGATACTTCATCATTTTTACTTCATGCAGACATACCTTACATCTATGACATGTTATTACCTGAGTACTTGGCACTACATACCTGTTTAGATGTTGCTTTGCCACCTTATCATGTATCAGGCTTATTCTTGAGGTTTATATACTGATCGTATTGACCTAGGATTATGTCTTGCATTCGGTTTCTGCTTGTAGATATTTTCTATTCACGAGTTGGCAACTCACCCCCGTTGTGCCACAGTTCTTGCAGGTTCTGCCGTACAGGTTCCATTGCGGCATTTCTGGCACACTACTTCCTTGCGGGTGAATTGCTTTTGGTAGGTGGATTCTTTTGCATCAAGAACCACCATTGTATTTATTTTATCCATTGTATCTAGAATTTCCATCAACCAAAACTTGTATATTGTTTCAGACTTAGACATTAGTGTTGCATTATTCGACCTTAGAGTCGCGCTTAGTAGTATTGCGGTTTTCATGCTTATTGAGTTTCTTTTGGATTTGACCCTCGCCATTCGGCGTTGTATATTATATTGCTTGCGTGGTTGTGACCGTCGATTGACGAAGAGCTAGCTCCCGCTTGGGGATGCCTTTATCATTGTATATATATATTGTTCTTGTTGTACCCGTTCGGGGCCAGTATTTACAAAAGAAACTCTGCCGAAATTTCTAGAAAAGACTTTACATTTTTTAAAATGCACATTCGGCTTAGTTATTTAGAAACCTTGACTTCAAACATGTTTTCCTTCACTTCTTTAAAACCAGTTTTCTTTATTTACTCTTAAAATGGTTTTAGATTTCTGGGCTTTTGGCTTACTTGGATCAGATGGAGTCCTATAGACTTCATTTGGTTCAAGGGCCAGTCACGTGCTCTTTCGGGTCGTGACAGTTAATTATAATATATAAACATATAAAAATAGATATTTTATATATAAACCCTCATATGTTTCATATTTATAATAAACACCCTTAAATATTTATTAAAAATAAGGAAAATGTTATATCAAAAGTGCGATATTTTCAACTGAACAAATACCCCCAAACTTAACTTTGATCGTCCCGAGCAAACTAGTTATTCAAGAGAGAGAGAAAAAGAAAAAAAACTAAGTAGCACACTTTTGTAGGCAATACGATTGCACTTAGCACGTGCAACAAGCCGTTAAACCTCTAGAAGTCCCTAGTAGGAGGAGTGTTGTCTCTTGAGGGTTTTCAGCGGATTACACCCACAAAATTCTATAATAAAAGAAAGATGGTGAAAGTTACATACAATTAAGAACTATAAAAGAAAGAACTTGAAAACAAGAGTTTCCAACTACACTAGCTTTTCAGTTACCATGAGCCCTATCTTAATGGTCATGAAAAGATATTAGAAATCACATCACCCCTCAATAAAATATCACATTTAGTCTTCCTCTCTACCTTTCATCCAAACATCGATCATATACCCCTACATGTATGTAAAAGACATCCCTACACTTAGAGAATTCAATTCAAGCTATCATACTCTTGTCCATCTTCCTTAGTACTTTTTAGTCGGTGAATATTTTAGAAGGAATTGCTCACACATTTTTCATGCGACCGTTAATAATTCTTGAGGTACTAACCGACCGATTACCAAATGTGCTTGCTTATTTAGGCGTAATTTTTCGTTTTGCAACACCTAAGGCTTAGCAGTGGCTCCCAAACCAGTTGGTCAAAGGCACTATGTGATAAAACACCCTCACTATATTTTTTTTAGGCTGCCTTAAGCAATTACAAAATCAGTGTTCATTTTTTTCTTCACCACTTATACTTCTTTTTTAATTTTATTTTTCATACTAAGACTTTTAAACAAGATCATTTCAAGGTATCCTCTACTATCCCAAGTTTTAAGATGTGTGATAGTGCATATAGTAGGGTATCAACGTTCAAATGTTTTGCCTCAAGAATATGGACTATTTTTTTCAGACTTATTTTTATCCTCAGATTAGTAACTTCCTTCATCTTACTAACCCTTGGAACAACGGCTCATAACTATTTATTATTAGATTCGTTTAAGAAAACATCTAACTTTCTTGCTTTTCTCAAACTATTCCTATCTTTTATATGTAATTTTTTTCGCTTTCTATCTTTCATTATAATAAAAAAATAGTGCCTATTGCCAAAAGATAATTCAGTAAATACAAACCTCCCCCCAAACCTATTTTCAGTAGTGTCATCACTGATGTTGTTCTTTGAGCGCATAAACCTGTAGACTTTGGGAGAGAAAATAATAGGGGTAAAATAATAGTTAAATGAAAACTACCCCCAAACTTGTACTTTGGCACGCACGGATATTTAGCTAACTCCTTTTTCACTCACCTCGATTCTTAAAATGAGACAATGTTACCGAAATATGGAGGTGAGGCGGAAGAAAGTTAATTATGATAAAGCGGCTCCTGTAAAAACAGGAGCTCCTCCGCCGGGTCAGCAGAAAAATACGGTTTTAATCTATGCCCATTTACTTTAAAAATTGAACCGTTTTTAATATTTTCAACTTCTACTGCCCTATGTGGATATACATACTGCACCACAAAAGATCCTTTCCAACGAGATTTTTGCTTACCCGGATGAAGATGGAAATAGGAATCGTAAAGAAGGACTTGTTGTCCCGGTGTGAAGGTTTTTCTAAAAAGATTTTTATCGTGGAACACTTTAGTCGGGTTCTTTACTATAACCGCATTATCGTAGGCTTTATCGCAGAGTTTACTTAGCTCATTTAATTGCAGCTTCCGGTAGCTGCTAACTTGATCAAAATCAAAGTTAAGCTCTTTAATAACCAACATTGCTTTATATTTGATCTCGACAAGAAAGTGGCAAGCTTTTCCAAACACAAGTCGGTATGGAGATATACCAAGATAGGTCTTATAAGTGGTACAAAATGCCCAAAGAGCATCCGTCAATTTTGTTGACCAATCTTTACAGTTCTTAGAATTCGTCTTCTCCAGAATTTGTTTGATCTGTCTATTCGAAATCTCAGCTGGCCCGCTCGTTTGAGGATGATAGGGCGTAGAAAGCTTGGGGTTTATTGAATATTTCCATATCAAAGCCTCGAAAGACCGATTATAGAAATGCATCCCGTTGTCGTTAATTATAGCGCGAGGGTGTCTGAATAGCGAAAATATATTTTCTTTAAGGAACTTAATAACACCCTTGTTGTCATTAGTGCGACACGGTATTGCTTCTACTCATTTTGAGACATAATCAACAGCTAGCAAGATATATAAATTCCCAAAAGAATTGGAAAATGGGCCCATAAAATCAATTCCCCAAACGTCAAATATCTCCACAACCAAGATAGGTTGGAGCGACATCTCATTTCTCCGTGAAATCCGACCCATGTGTTGACACAGAGGACAAGTTTTGCAATGATCATATGCATCTTTAAATAATGTTGGCCAATAAAAGTTGTATTGCAAAACATTCTCTGCCATTTTACGTGGACCGAAATGACCGCCACATGCCTGATCATGACAAAAAGACAATACACTCTTGAATTCATCATTAGGGACACATCTACGAATGATTTGATCGGGACAATACTTAACCAAATAAGGTTCATCCCAGTAAAAGGGTTTTACTTGGGATACAAATCAAAGATTGTCTTGTTTCGACCAACCGCTGGGAATAAGTCCTGTTGCTAGATAATTCACAATATTCACGAATAAAGGTTCACAGGATATGGTCAAGTGTTGTTCGTCAGGGAAGGGGTCGTTTATTGGTAAGGTCAACGTTGGTGAAGAAGAGATGCGTGAAAGATAGTCGGCTATTACGTTTTCATATCCACTCTTGTCTCGTATGATAAGATCAAATTCTTATAACAACGGGATCCAACGTATTAGCCATGCTTTAGCATCCTTCTTCGATAAAAGGTGTCTTAAGGCGGAGTGATCGGTGTAAACTACTATTGGCGAGCCAATCAAGTAGGGCCTGAATTTTTCTAATGCAAATACAACTGCCAGGATTTCTTTCTCGGTAGTTGTGTAATTAATTTGGGCATCGTTCAAGGTCCTACTTACATAATAAATTACATGTGGCATCTTATCAATGTGCTGTCCTGAGACTGCACCAATAGCAAAATCGGATGCATCACACATAAGCTCGAATGGGTTGTTCCAATTCGGAGATGATAGAACGAGGGCTGTAGTAACAGAACTTTTAAGTGATTCAAAAGCAGCCTCGCAATCCGAATCGAAGTGAAATGTTGTATCCTTGGCCAAGAGAAGGGTTAAAGGTCTAGCAATTTTGCTAAAGTCCTTAATGAATCTCCTATAAAATCCTGCATGACCAAGGAAAGATCGTATATCTTTGACGCATTTAGGAGGAGGAAGGTTATGGATGACATCTATTTTAGCTCTGTCTACCTCAATGCCTTTCCGTGAAATGATATGTCCAAGGACAATACTTTCTTGGACCATGAAATGGTATTTTTCCCAATTTAAAGTTAAATTCTTATCCTTACAACGGGTAAGAACCGCGTCACGATGACATAGGCAACCTCAAACGAGTCCCCAAATATAGAGAAATCGTCCATAAATATTTTCAGAAAATTCTCGACCATGTCTGAGAATATCCCAATCATACACCGCTGAAATGTAGCGGGAGCATTGCATAACCCAAAGGGCATGCGTCTATAAGCAAAAGTACCGAAAGCACAAGTAAATGTTGTTTTATCTTGATTTTTTTCAGTGATGGGGACCTGGTTATAGCCAGAGTATCCATCCAAGAAGCAATAGTATTCATGACCAGCTAATCGTTCCAACATCTAGTCAATGTAAGGTAGAGGGAAGAGATCTGTCCTCGTTACGGCATTGAGTTTCCTATAATCAATACATATACGCCACCCAGTTTGAGTGTGTGTTTGGATCAACTCATTAGCCTCAATAGTTATGACCGTGATGCCATACTTTTTATGAATAGGACTTACCCATTGGCTATCAGATATTGGGTAAATTATACCACTATCTAGGCACTTGACGATTTCTTTCTTTACTGTCTCCTTCATAACGGGATTTAACTGTCTTTATGGGTCTCGGGCTGGTTTGGCTTCATCTATCAAATGTATATGATGTTCAGCAATCAAGGGACTAATCCCTTTGATGTCCGCCATTGTCCAACCAAATGCTTGCCGATTTGTTCTCAAGACCGTCAAAAGAGCGGTCTCTTGCTCTAAAGCTAGAGAAGAGGATATGATCACGGGAAAAGACTCATTCTTACCTAAATATGCATATTTAAGATGAAAAGATAGCGGTTTGAGATCTAGTATCGGCGGAGAGATGATAGAAGGTGGGGTAAGGGAATGATACTCGGACTCCCTAAGAGGTTCATAATTTACGTAGGATATTGACTCGGAAAGCGCTATTGACTTTTGCGACAAGTCAAAAGATTCGAACTTGGGGTTGGACTCATCGAAGGTGTCCTCACTATAATGATTTACTAGATCAAACAATGTCACACTAGTGTCGTCGAGATCATTATAGCAAAGTTCCTCAACTTCGCAGCTGTCGAAAGCTATCTCGTTGACAGAACTGACATCGATTAGATGAGCAGAAGGTTCAGATGGTTGACTTCCTGGCTTATAAATATTAAGCTCAATTGTCATCTTCCCGAAGAATAAGTTCATAGAACTGTTACGATAATTAATTACAGCATTGGAAGTAGCTAGAAAAGGCCGACCTTGTATCACCAGGATTTGGTTTCGTGGGTTCGCCACAGGATGTGTATCTAAAACAATAAAGTCCACAGGGAATATGAATTCACCAACTTTGATTAACACGTCCTCTAGCTCACCCTTAGGTTAAGCGATAGATCGATCTGCCATTTGGAGAGTGCAGTGGGCAGGTCTCAACTCTCCTATAACTAGCTGCTCATAGACAAAAATATGAGAGCAAGTTAACACTAGCGCCTAGGTCAAGTAGAGCACGATTGATGCTTTTACCCCCAATAGTTATAGATATTGTAGGACAACCGGGGTCCTTAGGTTTCTTAGGCAATTGTTGGGTAAAAGCTGTGCTCACATTACTCGTTAAGAATATCTTTTTCGGCACTTGAGTTTTTCTCTTTCTAGTGCACAAGTCCTTAAGGATTTATGCATAAGACGAAACTTGTTGAATAGCATTTAGGAGAGGAATATTTATGTTAACTTGCTTAAACATTTCCACAATCTTCTCCATTTGTGTGTTAGGTTTGTTGGCCCTCAACCTGTTTGGAAAAGGAGCTTTATCAATAATTTTTGGGTCCAATATTTGTGGGGATGGAATCGATCCCAGAATTGGAGTTGGGATCATTTTAGGTTGACTCAAGGAAGTGGGCGGGGAGTTCGAGCCTAGAGGAAAACGAAGAATATGCTCAGAAGAAGGTGGTAGACTAGACAAATTAGGGGAAGAAGTGGAAGCCGGGGTTTCAGTTGATTCCTCATCATCAACCTGTTTACCAACTTGATTGTTCAACACTCTTTCCAATCTCAATGTGGTAAAGACACTCACATTATGACTTTGTGAGTGGCCAGGATTCGGTAGAGGTTGAGATCGAAGTTTCCCTTTTTCTCAAGCACTCATCACGGCATTTATCTGTGCAAGTTGTGCTTCTATCAATTTTATACTTTCACCATGAGAGGTGGTGTTCTGCGTTAACGTTTGGATAGAAGACTTTAATTCAACCTTCGTTTGTATGGAATGTTTAATAAATGTTTCCAAGCTTCGTTCCAGTGCAGATGAGTTTTCGGTACCGGCCGTTTGGAAAGAATTATTATAAGGTGTAGAATTGTTGGCCGGATTTTGAAAAGGTTGCGATTGAAAGGGGTGTTGAATCTGTGGTGGTGGTTGCTGTTGCTGTGGAGGAGGTTTTTGATAATTGCTTGGGAACTGGTTTTGATTTTGGGTTTGGTTTTAGTTCCAAGCAAAATTAGGATGATTCCTCCATCCCTGATTGTATGTGGAAGAATAAGGATTGTTTCTAGGTCATTGCTGAAAAGCAGCATTAGTGTTTTCGTGACCTTGAAATGGAGGATTAAAAGGACATTCTTCCATTAGATGTGATGGGTCGGAACAGCAACCACACACGGTTTTGGGAAGCTTAACTTGGTTTAGGGAGGCTGATGAGAATTTGTTCTCTATAGCCTTAAGTATCTTTTGCATCGCTGCCATTTCGTCTTTTACTGCGATAGAAATATCGAGCTGATGGATACCTTCCCTAGACGATGATGGTCTAACGCTTTCCCATTACCAACTTTGTTCAGCGAGATCTTCCAGAAATTGCCAAGCTTCACCATCGTCTTTGGACATGAAATGGCATTGACAAATGGTTTCAAGCATCTGCTTTGTCGCTGGATTAACACCCTCATATATAATTCGGCACAGATCTCATTTATTTATTCCGTGATGAGGACATTGGACAATCAGATCTTTAAACCGTTCAAAGCATTTCCAAAATGGTTCATTGGGAAGCTGGGTAAACTGGTTGATCTCGCTCCGAATACGGGTGGTCTTATGATTGGGATAAAATTTCTTAAGGAATGCTATAACGAATTCATCCCAATTAGAAAAAGAGTGTGCGGCAGTGTTAAAAAACCATTTTTTCTGTTAAATCGCACAGAGTAAAAGGAAGAAGACGCAATCTCATAGCATCCACTGAAAGTTGTGAAGTGCCCATCATTGCGCATACGTTTTCGAATTTGGTGATAAAAACGTATCCATCTTCAGACTCAAGCCCGTGAAATTTAGGCAAAAGGTTGATGAAGTGAGGTTTAATTTCAAAATTATCACCATTGGCTGGTGGAATAGATAAACAGGTAGGAAGGGGACCGCGTATAGGATATCATCTCTCTTGGAGAGAGATGCGCGGTGGATTCTGCGCACCGACGGGTGGTGGCAGAGTGATTTTATTGAAATCTAATGGAGAACCGTCCATCTCGGTAAATGTAGGTGGAGGCAAAAAAGAAGATGAAGAAGCACCGACTTCGGAGTCTATAGCAGAAACACGGACAAGACGAGCACTAGAATCCCGTGTCCAGCCGAGCATGTACTAAGCGGGTTTAGCGCACGTGGCAGCGTGTGCACGATTTAAAAATTGTTTGTTTTGAAAATTGTCGGACGTGAGACAAATCACATAAAAATGCATAAACAACCCTAGAACTAAGGTCGCCTAGTTCAAGTCACTAGACCGCTCCTAGACTTTTAAAGGACAAGTCGTAGGATCAATCCTCTACCATATTTTTATCGTTCTTGTGGCCAGGTAAGTACCAGGTAAGTGGGAGGTATCCGCTATAAAAATCACCGAAAATAGCGGGCCTAATTAAATAACCACTTGCCTTAATCAAACTTGCCTAGACACTATAAAAGAAATGCAGATAAACGATAGATTACGCATAACCTTCCTATGTCCTAATTGAGAGCAACGGTCCTTAGAATCTTGGTCTTGATATTTTTTTAATTAATATAGGGTGATGTGGATGCTCGTTTTGTGATTTGTGGGGCCTAGGAAGGGTGATGAAATCCCTACATAATCTGAATTTTGGTCTTGCCCCTTAAAATCCAGTTTAAAATATGCACAAACAAACCAATTACAAAACACGCAAATGATTTTTGAGCGGTGATATTTTGCAAAGAATCCTGCAGAAAAATATTTTATTGGATTTCAGAGGAGAGAGAAGGATATGAGGAATATACCAGAGAACTTTGGGGGCACAAGTCTTCAACCCCGCCGCGGTTCCGCCGCCAAAAGTGCCTTGTTGACGCGGTTCCGCCGCGCAATGGAGGGTTCTTTTGTCAATTTTTTCTACAGTGCCTCCTTTGCTCCTCTGGAATTTTCTTGATGTCTCTGAATCTCTGTTTCTTCAAATCAGTGACTCCAGATCCCCTTATAAAATTCGCACAATAATCGTTAGATACACAATTTGCAGTTTTGTTTTATTTTATGATATGGATCGAATAAGAATTCAACGCGAATAGCAAGAAAAAAATATTACGCACGTATCTCCGGCAACAGCGCCATTTGATTGGTGTGAGATAAAGTATTTGTAGTTAACCGCAATCAACACGGCATCGCATGTAGCTAGCTGTTGTGAATACGGGTCATCCGCAGGGATGCGTGGAATTTCTAGTCTTGCTTTAGATGAGTTGATTAGAATAAAAGAGTAGGGAGAATAGTTTCTAGATCTATGTTAAACATGGATGTAGAATTTATATGGAAAAAGGCTTGTAGGTTTCATTAGGATTTAGTAGTCATGGATGAATATAAAAGATTACTCTTTTTATCTTTTGATAAATTTAAAACTAGATAGATAACGATGAATGAAGATTAGGGTTCTTGGAAGAAACTAGGGTTTCCATTTTTAACCCTTATCTTTTCATTGACCTCTATTCATGTCTAGCCTTTACCAAAATAATTGTTAATCTAATCTCAAATCGTGGTCGATACTATCAATAATTTGTAGCGCGCCCGATAAGGATGTTAACAAATCTTTTGGTAAAGTTTATAAACTATATAAGTTGTAAAAGGAGTTAAGAATTTTCATCATCCATTAATCTACCCTAATCCTATAAACCCTAACAAGCAAGAATTACTCACGCATGATGGAGATAGAAGAAGAACAGATAGAGATCATAATGTACATATAGAAAATAAATGCGATAAGAATAAAACAACTACCTTTATTAATCAACTTTATCAATTAAACTTTTTGTTCCTTTAGAAAGTGGAATACAAAACCCTAGTTTGCTTCTCGATCTATCTTAAAAGAGGTAGATGAACAGCTGATTGATCAACCTGGATGCGTGAGTCGACTTGGACTTCGTGATCTCTTCTGTTTGATAATTTTCCAAGTGAGGCTCTCGGTCCTTTAAATAGTCCCAAAACCAGAAACCCTAGATCCCATGTGTTAAGATTTGTTGTTGTGATCATGATCTTGAAATCTAACGTCCTACGGACACCTAAGCGCCGCGGATTCACCGCCAAACCCCCTATTTTGCCGCCCTTCCGCCGCGGTTTAGTGAGATCAGGTCTTGGGATTTTTTATGCTCTCTGGTGTTGACATTTATAGATCTCTACGATATCTGGATTTTGATAATCTTACTCTAAGTCTTTGCCGTTATTGATTTTGCGATTTTATTTAACTTCATCGGCAGATTGAATATTCCCGACATCTCGGATATCCCGATCTCCAAAGCTGAGCCAAATCTGCACAATATCTCAATTTATAATATTAGTAATATTTGTTATATCTTGAGATATTATCCCAACCATTTGTATGATATTATATTTTAAGAATCTTGATTAGAATATTTGATATGATATGCATATTTTAATTACCAAAATATTATATGCATATATTTTCCTTCAAAATGTTAATTATAATATATAAACATATAACAATAGATATTTTAGAGATAAACCCTTATATGTTTCATATTTATAATAAACACCCTTAAATATTTATCAAAAATTAGGAATATGTTATATCAAAAGCATGCTATTTTTGACTGAACAGGAAGCAATCCTCCTACTCGAAGTCGAAGTTCCTAGCCTCAGAATGGCTGTCCAGCCCGATTTGACGGAGGAGGAAAATTTCATCCTTCGCCTCAAAGAGCTCGATGCGCTCGAGGAAAAGAGACTCGCAGTACAGCAAAACCCGGTGCTGTACCGAGCCCAAATGTCACAGGCCTATGACAAGATGACCCGTCTCTGTGCTTTTAAGAAAGACGAATTAGTGTTGGTCCTCAAAGGACCGATCATCCCCAGTTGACATGCCAAGAGAAAATTTGAGCCAAACTGGGAAGGGCAATACGTAATCGAGAAAGCGTTTGATGGGGGATCCTACCAGCTGATAAATTCCGAGGGAGAAAGGCCCATGCCATCCATAATTGGCCAATATCTCAAGAAATACTGCACGTGAATGCTCCAAGTCGCAGGCGAATTAAGCACACTGGCCCTACGGTCTGGATCATACATCCTGTAAAACCGTATATAATCCATGAGCGCAAATGACCCCTATCTCTCCCAAGTCCTGCCGGCCAGACTACATCTGAAGTCCTACCGGCGAAAAAAAGGGTATGTCCATAAGCAAAACTGGCACAAATAAAAACCCGAAAGGGGGTCCATGAGTAAAAACAGCTGGACTGTCGGCGAGTTTGTGAAAACCCGAAAGGGCGCAAACTCATGAAAAGAGATGAAATACACTCGCAAAGTCCTCTCGACCTTATGAGGAGAAAAATCCCGCGTGAGATCCTTACGACTCACAAAGGAGCAACATACTTAGGAATGCAAGGTTTCCTAGCATGACAGCAAGGTTTCGGAAGGCATCATCCATGCCATATTTAAATATTTTCTGTTCTAGCTAACCCTAACCCTAGAATCGATACTAGAAATCTGACAAAACGATATGTAAACACTTTACAACTAAGTGAATGAGGGAATACAACCTTTGTAGACCGGTCCTTCACTTTTAAAGCTCCATGTCGTAGTCCCTTCGCTGCAAGTTGTGAAGACCCGGACTCTTATGAGGGTTCACAAGAAGAAATGAACAAGCTTACTCAATGTCTTCGAGGCCGAAGATGATCTACGTCGAGGAGACTCAAGCTCATGCTACCTTTTCACTAATGGTGAGATTAGTGAAGCAAACACCCTAAACTAAATGGCTAATAGTAGAGGATGAGGAAGTAGGAAGTGGGCTCACTTTAGATTTATTTTTCTCACAAGATTTCATCACTTAGAAAAAACTAGCAAGTTTTTTCTTTTGTGAAGAAGAAGAAGATGTGATGAAGAGATGAATGAACTCATGAGATTAGAAATGCAACCATGCTGAGTGTATGTCATGCAATAACCATTGTAGAGACTAAACAATAGCTATGAGTTAAGGGTTGGGTTAAAAAATATCTTAAGTTAGACAAATAAGTGGACTAAGTCAATAAAGACTACAAGCTTCTACAAGCTTAACCATGACTCATTATCCAAGTTGTTTGAATTACTTAAAACAAATAAAACCCTAACTTTAACCTAGCATGGTGTGAGTCTCATACTTACATGTTGCATGTATAACCTAGCATGACACAACAATATATATCACATATATATATTTTGTGTTCAAAAAGAAAACAATACATTTAACATATATCACATATATATCAATGTATCATAAGTGAGAAAAATGAATACTCAAGTGAGCTAATATTAGTTAATGTAATGAAATATATATCAAATATATAATTATACATTAAATTATTAAATCAACTCTTGATTTAATAATCCGGCTATATCACATATAGCCGACTAATATCAAATGAATCAACTTATCGAATCAACACTTGATCCGATAACCCGGCTATATCATATATAACCGACCGATATCACATATCGTGAGAATGGAATACAGTATCACATATCGTATCAATCTTGGTCCCGCATATATCACATATGTGCTCCTACTCCGTTTCGCATGAACCAGGAAACCTCTGTGTAGGATTCTAAAGACTCGTCAATACGCCGGCAGTAGTGATGATCATATCAAACACCCATAAGCCGCAAACGGTCTGCTAAAGGTAACGGCCACCCGGGTATTGAGTGATCAGAAGATCAACAAGCAAGCCTGCTCGTACTCTTGTGAATCCAATCAGTAACACAACCGTATAGTCCAGTCTCTTCGTCTGATATGTCGCATATCACAGCCTGGGGGTGGTATAACGTCATACCCTAAGAACCTGATAAGTCATGCCGATGCAAGGTCCATAACGGTTCGAGAAACTACTGATAACTCTTACCAATAGATCTCAGCAACCCTGGCCAGGGATTTCCTGTTATGGCCAATCGAGCATATCGTAACATCAAGTCCCAATACCGGGAGAGACGAAACCCCTCTTATCGCTCATTGCCTCCATGTGCCTTGGGACTGTACCCAAAAACCACCTTTTTGCACGATCTCTTGACCGTGGTATGGTGGAAATCAAAGCACGGTGGGAATCACACAAGACTCTATGACGATCTCGGGTCTACAGACTAACCTGTACCAGTGTCACCAGAGAGCTGCTATTCGACGATAGGTATAATACCATCTAAGAGTTCTCGGCGTGTCCGTCCAGTGTACCCAGTCTCCACTGAGCACCTGTATATCTTCTCTGATGTCAAACACCAATGGATATGGGATCATCCATCGCCCATCACATGGGTCGAGAAGCGTATACGCTAGTCTACTCTGGAGTATCGATGCCCTATCTCGATACTCCCACGACTAGGAACAATTATAGGGTGTACTTGTGGACTACCCTTGGCCCCATTAGTATGATCTATATCATAGTCCTGGTAGTCAAGTACACATCCTAAGGGCTTTATCAACATGTGAGAGAGAGACAATAAGTGTACATGTTAAGATAAAGAGCAACCAGATAGCATACTATCATGTCGAGCAAGAAAGTCCTCCCTGTATATGTCCAAGCATCCACTACAATATACATCACATGTACAGTAATGGCCTCTAGGGCATACATAAAACTAATAATCTCTCACTTGCACTAAGGTCATCTGTTGTAGTACCCAATACCCAACAATTTAGCAGTGGTTGTAGTATCCCATACTCAACCATCCCAAAAATCTCTCAAATAGTATTTGGGGAAGTAGGCCTTGGTGAGTGGATCCGCCATGTTAACCTCAAAATCTACTCTCCTTACCTCAATCCCTTGGAGATCAATCATCTTCCTGATCATGTGATACTTGCCTCAGAATATGTCTGGAACGCTGATGGGACGTTCGTTCCTAGGCCAAAGCCACAACTCCATTGTTTTCATAATAACAATTATTGGACGCTCAATGGTAGGAACCATATTCATCTCATGAACAAGAAATGCTCGGACAGCCACTTTGGCAGCATCATTGGTAGCAATGTATTCTGCTTTTATCGTCTAGTATGTCTCGGTATCTAGCTTGGAACTCTTCCAACATACCGTCCTTTTACTGAGGGTAAAGACAATGCATGTGACTGACTTTCAGTCGACCTTATTACTCGGGAAGCTCGAACCAAGAAATTTCTTTTAGTGCTTAACCAAGTACTTAGGAATGTCCTCCACAGCTGTCCAGTGACTCTCCCAAGATCTGATTGATTCCTAATCACTACACCTAGTAAGTCATCTACATCTGGTCTGGTACATAACATTGCATATTCTGATAGAGCCTACTGCCGAGGCATAGGTTATCCCTTGCATGCGAGCTCTCTCCAAATCAGTCTTGGAAGAAATCTTTTTAGAGAGTGATTCCTCAGTAAGTGGGTGAACCACCATGCTTAGAATCTTCCATACTAACCCCTTTAGTATGGTGTTAATGTACGTGGATTTGGGACACTCCCAACATCCATTTAGATCTATCACCATATATCATAATCCATAAGATGTAGTAGGTATCATCCAGATCTTCTATTGAGAATCATCATGATAAGAGGAGCTTGACCGATTGTAGCATAGGAAACCCTTTCCCATCAAGAGTATGTCATCTACGTACAATACATGAAAGACAACCTTATTCTCTACAGCCTTCTTGTATATACAAGGTTCATCTACTATTTTGATGAAGTCAAACTCTTTGACTGTCACATCAAAACAGATATTCCAACTCCGCGATGCGCGTATTGATTCTGATGGACTTAAGCATAGCTTTGAAAGTCTCAACTTTTCTATCTACACCAAGAATCTTCTCAAGATCCATTTGCTCCCAATGGGTTTTACCCCTTCAGATGCAACATGCAAAGTCATACTTTGTTAGTGTACATGGATTCCATCTTTGATCGTATAGCATCCATCCTTTTCACAGAGTCGCCACTCGTGATGGCCTGCCTGAACCTAGTTGGGCCATCATCAACCATGATGCAATCCTCGCTCCCACTGTCACCGAAAAGACCGTAGTATCTCTCAAGTGGATGAGAAACCCTACAAGATTCGCGGAGAGGCTGAGGTTCGTTGGAGACTATTGAATCCTTTGGTTTCTTCAAATCATCAGTTGTTAGTTTGTCTAGCTGAAACTCCTTCCAGTTCTACCTCATGACCACAAATTTCTTCACAAGAAATTCCATTTCCAAAAAGGTGGCATGCTTAGAAACAAAACACCTTTTGCTCCTCAGAGTGGTAGAAGATATTCCCTCACAAATATTTGGGATATCCTAACAAACTTACAGAACTAACATTGCCTCGAGCTTGTCCGGATTCTGTCTTTCAACATAGGCCGGACAACCCCATATCTTAACTCGTTTAAGACACGGTCTCTTTCCATTCCATATCTCATATGTAGTGGTAGGCCCTGATTTGGATGGAATCCCATTCAATAGGTATGCAACTTCTCAAGAGCATAACACCAAAAGGAAACAGGTAACTCAGCAGTACTCATCATAGAGCGCACCATATCTCATAGGGTGCGATACCTCCGCCCCGATACACCGTTGTGCTGTAGTGTATACAAAAGAGTAAGCTGAGAGAGAATCTCATTCTCCTTTTATAAACTCCAGGAACTCCATGCCCAAGTATTCCCTTCCTCGATCACATCGAAGGACTTAATACTTCTACCCGTCTGGTTCTTAACTTCAAGTTTATATTCCTTGAATTTCTCAAAAGTTTCAGACTCGTGTTTCAACAGAAACACATGTCGGAATCTTGAGAGATAGTCGATGAATGTAATGAAGTACAAAGAACCAACCCTGGCATTTGTAGACATAGGACCGTATACATCATCATGTATCTGTCCCAAGAGTTCACTAACTCTTTCTCTGTTTCCAGTAAACGGAGTATGGGTCATTTTACCTTTGAGACAAGACTGGCAAGTAGCATAAGATGAAAATTCGAACAGATTCTTATATTCATCTTTATGTAACTTAGCTGGTCGTGTCGTATTGATATGACTTAGTGTACAATGCCTCAAGAAGGATTCGTTCATTTCTGAACTACTACTCTTGTGCGTTCTATATACTTTGAACTGTAGTTTGATTTAGAACATATATGCTATTATATAACGTGCCTGAACGAATCAACTCTTGATTCAGGAAAATGTTCACAACATTATCCTCGAATACAGAATTATATCTTTCTTTAACTCATTTAAGAACATGATGTAATGTTGTATATCAGGTTCGGTATGTAACAACATTTGTTCAGAATTAATGTATTAATACAAGGTGATATCTGCCAACAGAATTGGCTGCAACAATTGCACCATTCTCTAACTCTTAGAGATATATCACATATTCTTGGTTCTCTACCTTTCTATAGCCCATGTAACTCTTATATATATGATATCCTGATGCGGTATCTTATACCTAGGACGTAGAGGATACTGAGAAACAGTTCTCGGTTATGAACACACTCCAAGAAAATGCATCAACATACACTTTCTTCGATTGGGTGGCATGGAAATACGGATATTCTCCTAATTCCTGCCCGGACTTATAACAGTTATAAGATAGAGCGGAACCAACGTTCCCTAGCTCAGTATAATAAGCAGGTTCGGTCAATGCATCCATATTATTATCTTGATTAAGGCATGACATGGTCGCTACCAGGAGAGAGAAAGAAGAAAACACTCTGTGTGCGCTCTTTCAAGATTAGATTGGTTATTATTTATCTAATCAGGATGGCTCTCACGGTTTCAGTCAAATCTTCCTTCAAACCCAAAAAGGTAAGACTAGCAGGAATTAATTACACCCTACAAGTTCGCCAATCTTTCGGCCAGACCAGTGTCGGTACTTTGAGGGAGGTTTCCCGTGCTTTCGTACGGACCTAATTAAAATAAACCTCGTTTTCCCAGGGGCGTAACCCCGTTAACACCTTTCTAGACACCTACTTGATCGGCTAATTGTAATGTGTAAAACTCTCTCAGGAGTAACTCTTACTCGCAGTGAGTATCGGGATCCAACTATCTTATATAAGGTATGCAATCTCATTGAAAATTTCAACACTTGAAATTCCCGATAATATTTTGCCCCAAGCATCCTATGACCTTGACAGAGGTCAACAAACCATAGGGTGCTAGTCAAGTTCAACCCGTCATTTCCTGATTGAATTAAACCCACCCGCACGATCCTTGACAGAGGTCAACAAGGTCGTACGACTACCCTAATCCAATCACATCATATGCTTTGCAGATAAGCACTAATCAGCTACCGCACACTATGACTTGACAGAGGTCAACAAATGCAGCACGAATACTAAATACCACTTATCTGAAATGACAGAGGGCTACAACAGGTTTTTAAGAAAACCCTTTGCGTAATGAACTTGATCTCATTGTAGAATCGAGTGATTTTGAAAGGAGTGTTTTTTAGGCTTTTACTAGTTTTGCTAAAGAGGTCACTCCCGGTGAAGAGATCTCGGCTCTTTCCATATCGAATAAGGTGCAGCATATTTCATAAATACCACTATGCAAAGCAAAAAACTATAGATGCAATCAAAAGAAAAACCGAGTGGGTTGTAGCATCTGCTAGTTTCGCCAAAGAGTTCACTCCCGATGAAGGGATCTCGGCTCTTTCCTTATTGAATAAGGTGCTGGAAATTCTTTTTCTTTCTTTCATTAATCTCATTAATGAAATCCCATAAAAAATTATGCTTCCTAAGCATCACAGAAGAAACGAAAGCAACAATAGTAATTATATATCATATATATAATATAAGCATTCGTCTCAGAATATTTCACAGTGATCACATCACAGAGCAGCAGAAGATAACATATGAAATATTGGATATACTAGGATTTCTGTGTTTTAAATTAAGGCGGTATAAAACACGGATTCCACGGTCGCGATGAATAGCCAAACCCACATCCCTATACCCCTACGAGAGCAGCAAGCAACCCTCCCAATTCTAGAGTTAGGAGATCCGGTCTCGACTCCTCGAGATGTTCTCCCACTGTACCCTAGAACCCGGTCACTTTTGCTCCCCGCCTTGGGTCTATCCTAATGCGGAAAAGTAAATAATATACATGAATGGTGACATCATCCTCAACCCGGAAGTGCCCCAATAAAAGAATATTACATACAAGCTTTTACATGAATGAAAATGAAAAACTCTCATCTCACATAAAAAAAACCCGGCTATCCAGAACACGACGATCCAATATAACATATCACAGCAACACATAACATCACATGTCATCAACGTAAGTAAATATGCGTATCCCAGTTGTCGTTGACATATAGCACCGAAAATGGCGATACACCACATATTACACTTACGTTCGCAGAAAAAAAAGTGAAAAACTACAACAGTTGGAATCCGCAACCATCTTAGACATCATAAACCCAATGTATCACATAGTTTGGATTTCATGCCCAACAAAATGAATTCCTTAAACATCACATGTCTAACAGTTATAAATCCCGCATTTTATTCTCGATATTGAAAACACATTCCAATAACCTGTCGGGTAATTCAACAAGATTCCCGATAAGCTGATCGAATGCTCATCGAAAACTTTATTAGACGGCCGTACCCCCGATGCCGTCGACGAAGTGCACTAAGGCGGAACACCGCGGCCGCGAGCACCTGAACGGATGCTTTCGGCGACGGGGTTCTCCGACAGTCACTTGGTCGGGGCTATGGGGTATGGCTATCTAATAAGGTTACCCGGCGAGTATCCGCGTACACTACGTAATTACGACGGACTTTTGATCAACATGAGACTAAACTGCTAGATTTATAAAATTCAAACTAGTTATCTCATAACTAATTGTGGATTCCAAATATTATATCACAATCACAGATAACTAGACGAAATTAAACTTTTCGATCGAATAAGCAAGCACCCAAAATTTCCCAACAAGCTCAACACTTGAGCGGAGTTCAAAAAGTACCCAGAACATGCCACAACTCCTATGAACCAGCCGTAGAAGGGTCAACCAATGCCTCACCTGTGGCACCGCTGAACTACCACAAACCCTAGGGTTTGATGGTGGTTCTGACGGTCACAGAATCGAGTTAAGGTTTCGTTCTTCTAGAGGGTCCACAGAATCGCTTGCAAGATTTTCTGAAAATTTTAAACTCAGAAAAAATCCAACTCTTGAAAAATTTCCAGCGGGGGAAAATTGGGTTATTGATATCCGTTCGAATTTTTTAACATCGTCTAAATAACCTGAATACATGTTAGAATTACGATTACGAAACACTCCGAATTGTCTTTGCAGAAAGTTAACATCACATGCAAATTTAGTAAAAACAAACAACACCTGAAACCCTAAAACCCAGAGACTGGAACACCCTGAAAATTTGGAGTCAAAACTCCAAAATTGAACCGAGGAGGCCGGTTTTTCTCCCTATATGGCCGGCCAAATTTACACAAAACACCCTCAAATTTTCATGGTGTTCATTTCATATCTCATACAATATTCTGCAGTTGTTTAAAAAAAATTTGAAGACTTTTTTAATTCGACAGAAACTAAGTTTTCGTATCGGGTGTTTCGAAGTAGTTTCGGTTTCGTAATACTAGCAAATATCGTCTAATTTTCTAGCATGGCTCTGATACCACTGCAAGGTTTCCTAGTACGGCAGCAAGGTTTCGGGAGGCATCATCCATGCCATATTTAAATTTTTGCCGTTCTAGCTAATCCTAACCCTAGAATCGATTCTAGAATATCCGACGAAACGATATGTAAACACTTTACAACTAAGTGAATGAGGGAATACAACCTTTGTAGACTGGTCCTTCACTTCAAAAGCTCCATGTCATAGTCCCTTCGCTGCAAGTTGTGAAGACCCGGACTCTTGCGAGGGTTCACATGAAGAAACAAACAAGCTTGCTCAATGTCTTCGAGGCCGAAGATGATCTACGTCAAGGAGACTCGAGCTCATACTACCTCTTCACTAATGGTGAGATTAGTGAAGCAAACACCCTAAACTAAATGGCTAATAGTAGAGGATGATGAAGTAGGAAGTGGGCTCACTTTAGATTTATTTTTCTCACAAAGTTTCATCACTTAGAAAAAACTAGCAAGCTTTTTCTTTTGTGAGGAAGAAGAAGATGTAATGAAGAGATGAACTCATGAGGTTAGAAATGCAACCATGGTGCGTGTATGTCATGAACTAACCATTGTAGAAACTAAACTATAGCTATGAGTTAAGATTTGGGTTAAAAAATATCTTAAGCTAGACAAACAAGTGGACTAAGTCAATAAAGACTACAAGCTTCTACAAGCTTAACCATGACTCATTATCCAAGTTGTTTGAATTACTTAAAACAAATAAAACCCTAATTTTAACCTAGTATGGTGTAAGTCTCATACTTACATGTTGCATGTGTAACCTAGTATGACACAACAATATATATCATATATATATTTTGTGTGCAAAAAGAAAACAATACATTTAACATATATCACATATATATCAATGTATAAAAATGAATACTCCAGTGAACTAATATTAGTTAATGTAATATAATATATCAAATATATAATTATACATTAAATTATTAAATCAACTCTTGATTTAATAATCCGGCTATATCACATATAGCCGACTAATATCAAATGAATCAATTTATCGAATCAACACCTAATCCGATAACCCGGCTATATCATATATAACCGACCGATATCACATATCGTGAGAATGGAATACGGTATCACATATCGTATCAATCTCGGCCCCACACATATCACATATGTGCTCCTACTCCGTTTCGCATGAACCAGGAAATCTCTGTGTGGGACTCTAAAGACTCGTCAATACGCCGGCAGTAGGTGATGATCATATCAAACACCTACAAGACGCAAGCGGTCTGCTAAACGTAATAGCCACCCGGGTATTGAGCGATCAGAAGATCAACAAGCAAGCCTGCTCGTACTCCTGCGAATCCAATTAGTAACACTACCGTACAGTCCGGTCTCTTCGTCTGATATGTTACATATCACAGCCTGGGGGTGGTATAACATCAGACCCCAATAGCCTGATAAGTCATGCCGATGCAAGGTCCATAACGGTTCGAGAAACTACTGATAACACTTACCAGTAGATCTCAGCATCCCTGGCCAAGGATTTCCTGTTATGGCCAATCGAGCATAGCGCAACATTAACTCTCAATACCGGGAGAGACGAAACTCCTCCTATCGCTCGTTGCCTCCATATGACTCGGGAATGTACCCAAAACCACCTTTTTGCATGATCTATTGACCGTGGTATGGTGGAAATCAAAGCACAGTGGGAATCACACAAGACTCTATGACGATCTCGGGTCTACAGAATAACCTGTACCAGTGTCACCGGAGAACTGCAATCCGAAGATAGGTATAATACCATCTAGGAGTTCTCGGCGAGTCCGTCCAGTGTACCCAGTCTCCACTGAGCACCCGTATACCTTCTTTGATGTCAAACACCAATGGATATGAGATCATCTATCGCCCATCATATGGGTCGCGAAGCGTATACGCTAGTCTACTCTGGAGTATCGATGCCCTATCTCGATACTCCCACGACTAGGAAAAATTATAAGGTGTACTTGTAGACTACCCTTGGCCCCATTAGTATGATCTACATCATAGTCCTGCTAGTCAAGTACACATCCTAAGGGCTTTATCAACATGTGAGAGAGAGAGACAATAAGTGTACATGTTAAGATAAAGAGCAACCAGATAGCATACTATCATATCGAGCAAGAAAGTCCTCCTTATATATGTCCAAGCATCCACTACAATATACATCACATGTACAGTAATGGCCTCTAGGGCATACATATAACTAACAAGAAATCCCCATGATTCCTAGGGAAAAAATACACCTGCAAGATCCTCTCGACTTGTGGGGGAAAATACTTTTATGAGACCCTCACAGCTCCTAAGCCATCGTTCCCCAATGGGCAACGGCAAATGATGAGTCGCTCCTAGCATTACGCTTTAGTGTTAGCGGTGCTGATGCCGACACAAAACTCAAACCCCAAATTCCCAAACAGTGAATGATGAGTCGCTCCTGGTACCATATTCCAGTACGGCGATGCTGACGCCAACCAAAACTCAAACCCCAAATTCCTAAACAGAAGATGATGATTCACTCCTGGTACCATATTCCAGTGTAGCGATGTAGATGCCAACCAAAACTCAAACCCCAAGATTCTCAAACGGAGAATGATGAGTTGCTCCTGGTACCATATTCCGGTGCAGCGATGCAAATTCCAAACAAAATCCAAATCCACCAAATTCTCTCGGCCCTACAGCCAATCCTCAACTGGAATACCGTATACAATCCACGGGCATAAACAAGCTAAATCAAACCCATATCCCACGGCAATCACTAGCCCCGCGGCCGGTCTCCGCCGTCATAATTATGTTCCATTTAGGAAGACCCACTCATGTGTCCTCACGATATATGAGGAGAACAGAGCTTACGAGATCCTCTCGACTCGTAGGGAGAAAATGCTTTTATGAGACCCTTACGTCTCATAAAATTGAAAAGTCTTAGGTGACAGGGGCCTAAACCTGTCTCCTAAGACATCGTTCCCTAACGGGCATGGCAAATGATGATTCGCTCCTGGTACCACATTCCAGTGTAGCGATGTTGATGCTAAAATCCCCAAATCCTTCCACGACAAATGATGAGTCGCTTCTGGCACTACGCTTCAGTGTTAGTGGTGCTGATGCCACCCCAAAACCAAATCCCAAGTCTTTCCAGGGCAAATGATGAGTTGCTCCTGCTATTATTCCAGTGCAGCAATACTGATGCTAAACAAATTCCAAATTCCTCTCAAATTCAAAAGTCCCGCCAAACAAGACAGAAATCAAGAAAATCAAATTAAATGAAGAAAATCAACCAATCACCTCATTGGTGGAATCAAGCTCCACCTCGGAAACAAATCAATCCTGACTCCGCAAAAAAATGGAGCAAGTTAACTTCAATCCCGACACCGCAAGAAGCGGAGCAAGTCAAATCAAGCACCGACCGTCCAAGTCGCTAAAATGGCAGCACCGACCGTCCACGTCGCAAAAATGGCAGCACCGATCATCTAAGTCGTAAAAAGGTCAGCACCAACTGTCCAAGTCACAAAAAAGGCATCACCGACCGTCCACGTCGCAAAATGGCAGCACCGACCATCCACGTCACAAAAATGGCAGCACCGACCATCCAAGTCACAAAAATGGTAGCACCGACCGTCCAAGTCGCAAAAATAGCAGCACCGACCGTCCAAGTCGCTAAAATGGAAACACCGACCATCCAAGTTACAAAAAGGGCAGCACCGACCGTCCAAGTCGCAAAAAGAGCAGCGTCCTCCAAAGGACATCAGTTTACACTAGCAACAACCAACTAATTCTCTAAATGGACAGAAGCAGTACCACTAAGAGAGGTGAAGACAGAGAATATCCTCCATTTCTTCAAGACCCATGTCATCTATAGGTTCGGCACTCCGCTACAGATAATCTCGGACAATGGGCCAGCTTATAGAAGTCATAAAATAAGCCGCTTAGCACAACAATATAAAATAGATTGAAGATACTCTTCAGTCTATAATCCTCGGGCCAACGGTCTAGCTGAAGCTTTCAATAAGACCTTGATAAAGATTATAAAAAGACAATGTTCAGAAACAAAAAAGACTGGCATGAAAGGCTGCATGAAACTCTCTGGACGTACCGAACAACGTTCAAGTCGGCCACGAATAAAATACTATACGCATTGGTGTTCGGCACAGAAGCAGTGCTCCCGTTGGAAATAGAACTCCCCTCTTTACGAGTAGCGGTTTGATACGAGCTGAAAGATGAAGAAAATGCACATCTTAGGCTTGAAGAGCTCGATGCCCTCGACGAAACTTGCCTTATAACACAGCAAAATCTGGAGGCTTATAAAGCAAGGATGACACGGTCATACGAAAAACTGACCAGGCCGAGAACATTCCGCCAAGGTAAACTCGTGCTGGTCATCAAAAGTCCAATGATCCCCAATTGTGCAAAATGAGGGAAGTTCAAGCCAAACGATAAAGGCCCGTCCATCATAGACAAAGTCTACCACGGTGTAGCCTACCTGCTCATAGATATGCATGGGGAAAGACCCTTCCGACCAATAAAAGGTCGAATCCTAAAAAAGTACTATGCTTGACGAGTCATGACTTAGGTCAATGATAGATGACGACGCTTTTGTCCGCTCGCTATCTTCCTAAGTCAGAACTCTGAGAATAGTACCAAAAAAAACTCGTCCCCAAAACGGGAATGTTAGACCAAAACGTCCTTAAACTAATATTTTTCCCAAAAATGGGAATGCTAGACCGAAACGTCCTTAAACTAATGCTGGACCGAAACGTCCTTAAACTAACAATGGAACAAAACGTCTTTAAACTAATATTCATCCCAAAAACGAGAATGTTGGACCGAAACGTGCTTAAACTAATGCTGGACCGAAACGTGCTTAAACTAACAATGGACCGAAACGTCCTTAAACTAATATTCGTCCCTAAAACGGGAATGCTGGACCGAAACATCCTTAAACTAATATTCGTCCTAAAAACGGGAATGCTCAACCGAAACGTCCTTAAACTAATATTCTCCCCCAAAACGGGAATGTTAGACCAAAACATTCTTAAACTAATACTGGACCGAACGTCCTTAAACTAACAATGGACCGAAATGTTCTCAAACTAATGCTGGACCGAAAAGTTATTAAACTAGCAATGGACCGAAACGTCCTTAAACTAATATTCGTCCCAAAAACGGGAGTGTTGGACCGAAACATCCTTAAACTAATGCTGGACCGAAACATTTTTAAACCAACAATGAACTGAAACATCCTTAAACTAATATTCGTCCCAAAAACGGGAATGTTGGACCGAAATGTTCTTAAACTAATGCTGGACCGAAATGTCCTTAAATTAACATTCGTCCCTAAAACGGGAATGTTAGACCGGAACGTCCTTAAACTAGCATTTCGCCCCAAAATATAGCAATAAAGGACCGTCATGTTCTTATATTCACATGTTTAGCCCTACGGTAAATCCCCATATCGTTTACGATATAAAATCCATAGGCATAAACGATTCATAACTCTCCCGGGTCCCACATGATGTAATCCTTTGAAGAAGACTGGGGCCTACAGCTAATGGTGCGTTAGCTTGCGGCCGCCTAAAAAAGGAGGGGTATGTCCATAAGCAAAATGGACACGGATGAAAACCCGAAAGAGAGCCGTGAGTAAAAACAGCAGGACTGCCGGCGAGCTTGTGAAAACCCGAAAGGCCACAATCTCGTGAATAAAAAAAATGCACTTGCAGGATCCTTTCTACCTTGCGAGGGAAAAAAACCTACGTACTTATGACTCACAAAAGAACGACACACTTAGGAATCTATATGACTCCTAAGGAGAAATTACACTTACGAGATCCCCACGACTCACAAGGAGAATTCCCCTCTATGAGACCTCACGGCTCATAGAATTCAAAAGTCTTAGCTTACAGAGATCTAAACATGTTCTTAAGCCATCAAAAAACCCTACAAAACCCTTTTGCCCTACAGGCGGTCCAATATTGACCCTTGTATACAATCCACGGGCATAAATAAATATTCTCCCACCAAGTTTCACCAATGGTGAGAAATATCACCATATGGTGAACGACGCTTGTAAGTCCTCTCGACTTACAAGGAGAAAATACTCTTATAAGATCCTTACAACTTACGAGAGAAAAACATACTTAGGAATTCTCACGACTCCTAGGGAGAAAAACACACCTACGAGATCCTCTCGACTCATAGGGAAAAATACCTTTATGAGACCCTTACGGCTCATAAACTCAAAAAGCCTTAGTCGACAGGATCCTAAACCTATTTATTAAGCTATCTTTGTTCAAATCAACAAAGGCAAATGATGATTCGCTCCTAACAATATCCCAGTTGTAGCGATACTAATGCCAAGATTGGTATCAGATTTCAACAAAAAAAAAGAGCCGAAATGATAGGGCAACTCGCAATAAAAAACAACGAGTATAAAAAAACAAAAAAGAGCTGAAATAATAGGGCAACCGCAATAAAAAACAGCGAGTAAGAAAAAAATAAAAAATAACCTAAACGATTGGGTACTACGATAAATAGCCGAAATGATTGGGCAATCGCAACTTTCGCAACATAAAAGCAGAAAAGATAGAACATCGCGGAAAAAATGAAAATGAAAATGAAACCTTTCTGCCCTGCAAGTATGTCCATATTGACTCTTGTATATGATCCACGGGCACAAATGAAAGAAATGGAACCATATTTTCCCACCACGTTTCATTAAAAAGAGCGCTAAGTCTTGACGGTATATATACAACCTAGAGACTATCCCGGCGTTCCTTCTCATTCCAGCAGAATGCAGACGCAACATCATCATAAAAAAAAGTCCCAAGGGTCAAAGAAAAAATGGAGTAATGGAAAAATCCTAAACTCTAAGTCTCAACGGTACATATACAACCTAGAGACTAACCTAGCGTTCCCCCTCATTTCATCAGGATGCGGACGCAACTATCAAATGAAAATTGGAGCAATAGCTTATTCCTAACTCCGGACTTCAATCGCAATATATACAGTATAAAGGTCCTACAGACGTCTACCCTACTTCGGCAAAGAATCGGTGAGATATCATCAAAGCAAAAACGATGTGACGGCATATTCCTAATTTTGGGTCTTGATGGCAGTACATACAAAGCCTAAAGACCGTTGAAGATCATCCCACCCCAGAAGGATGAGGTTATGATTCATCGGAGCTCCAAATTGAGCTTAATCTCAAGTAAAGAGCGTCATGACAAATTCCTAACGCTTGCTCTTCTGACGATAATATGACGTGAGGAGATTACTTGAAGACGTCTTGTCCAGCCTCCGAAGGGATCAAAGACACGACAGTCGCTGGGTTACTTGAATAGCAGCTTAAAAACTGCATATCGAGGAATATATCAGCCAATACGGCGTTACCATGGACTAAAACCCTAGTACCACAAATATAGCGGACCTCTATCGTAAAAGAATGGGGGTTATCTACATACAACGTTATGATGAGTTTTCCTGTAAACCCAAGGAAGGTAAAATAAAAACACTCCGATATGAGTACATAAACTAGAGACTCCAAAATGAGTGAATAAATTACAAACCTCGAAATGAGTACGTAAACTAGAGACTCCAAAATGAGTAAATAAACTACAAACTCCGATATTAGTACATAAACTAGAGACTCCGAAATGAGTGAATAAACTACAAACTCCGAAACGAGTAAATAAATTAGAAACTCCGAAATGGGTACATAAACTACTTCGTGCCAGATCAAGACATCAAGAAACAGA
The DNA here is from genome assembly GCA_030015575.1 of Agapanthus africanus. NCBI lineage: Eukaryota > Viridiplantae > Streptophyta > Magnoliopsida > Asparagales > Amaryllidaceae > Agapanthus > Agapanthus africanus. The sequence goes on along the minus strand of CM057339.1, from coordinate 26,396,209 downwards.
AAGGTCAAAATTTTTAAAGCCATATACGATACGCCAACCGGAAACCAGCCATATACTATGCATTACTCTACATTACTTCACTCACGGGTATACCCCTGTGAGCAAGGTAATATGGGGGAGCATTTGTACACATCAGTCCAGTGTCCGCTTATATCTAGATGCATATTTGAATGAGAAATAGCGTTGAAAGTATGCTCATTTATGTGTGCGTGTGTGCGCCACATATGCGTGCATCATTGGCATTCGTACGCAGCAGAAACTCCTAAGGGTAAAGTGCAAAGTACGTGTGCAGAGGCATGATGCCCACATGAATATGTGCTGGGGTGAAACATTCAGCGATCAACGATAAAGAAGCACATTTAAATAAACACTTTATTCTACAGCAAAGAGAGCACCAAATACGGGATCAAAAGTACAAGGGTTTACAAAACTATAATTAAAGTTTTCTAAGGCCCTTTCGGCCTTCTCCACTATGGCGAAGCAGCGATCTTCGCGAGGAGTCCCTCCCCGTCGGTCAGCGCTATGCCCATCAGTGAAGGCAGACATGATGGCCCGTTGAGCCCGTATCTGGCTTAGCAGCTGAATAAAGCGATCCCTCAGAGACTAGATAATCAAATGTGCCTCATGAAAGCACTTGATCTTGTCCTGCGCTGCGTCGAGTATCGCCGGAGTCATCTCCGCTAGATGAGGGGGAATGTCAGCAAGCACAGACGAGAAAATCATCCAGAGCCAAAAAGAGCCGATGGGAAGAGGAGAGCCTCTACGGTCTGGAGCTCGTAGATCACTGTGTCGCATTGGTCATCCGTGAGAACGGGATTCACCAAGCGTGCAGCAAAACGAGGAACAATTCTCTAGATAGGCACCTCCTATGGTTGCCGATGAGCATGTGAACGATTGCAAGCTATAACTCTTGATTCGTTAAAAAAAATAGTTCTTTCCTTGTAAAGAAGAGGAAGAACATTGCGTCAGAATATAAAGAGAAGCATTTAATTCTAGACACAGAAAATGTTGTGCATGGTGGAACTATTTCCAAGTTCTGATAAAAAGAAGGCATTGGAAAAGAAAGAGTTGACTTATGAAAAGCAGAGCAAGAAAGTGAAACGATTCCCTCGTATCCTATAGCAGCGCCTCACGTACATGACACATGAGTGCCTGCACTAGTTTCTTAGGATCAAATCCTATAGCAGCGCCTCACGTACATGACACGTGAGCGCCAGCGCTAGTTTTTTATATAACAACACTTCACGTAAAGAACATGTGAGCGTTGGCGTAAAAAAAGGGGTGCTTTGTCATTCATACTTCAAAGAAATTCATAAATGAGGATGATAACAAAAAAAATAGAAACAAACATCATCAAAATGTCTACAATGGCAAGACATTGAACTCTGAACATGGATTCACAAACTCAAAAGAAAGTTTGAGCAATGAACGTTCAGCTTCATCAACCATCTTTTTGTGCATCTTCTCTCAGATGCAACCGTCAAGGTCACCACTGATGTCTTCTACCCTCTGGTATGCTGATACTATCGCTTTTTTTTTGAAAGACACGGGGTAAGATGGCGACAAGATTATCTCGCCGTTTCTTCGAGATCAACCCCATCAGATACACAGAATGCACATTGTCTACAGCATCATCGAGCGCTTGAAGCGGCATAAGCTCAAGGCGCCCAGGTATAGTCCAAGATCGACCCAATGATGATCTTCAAAAGGGAAGAACGGCGGGAGAGCAATCGACCGTTGTAATCGTCGAAGCGACATATCACCTCATCGCATTGGGCGTCAGTGTACTCCTGGCCTTGAAAGCGACCCTGGATAGAATCTCCTCATAAGAGATAATCTCTTCAAGATCATATAGATGACCAGCCATGATACCTGAAAAGAAACCCAGTGGAAAGTTAGCAATAAAAACAAAACGCTAGCACCATAGAATCAAGATGGCGGCTCGTCAATGATGAGAAAAGTGCCCATTGTGAGAATGAAAAAGATTCTGTAATGACTCTAAAATCTTGTAAGGAAATTTTCTGTTAATATACAAGAAATGAGTTTTACAGTCTGAATTTGAGTTATAAGTTACTTTTGTTAAATAGCAGCAAGAAAAACCTTATAGCTCACTGGTAAAGCCTCTGCACTGCTGTGACGTAGCCCTTGTGTTCGATTCCCATCAGACACAATTATTTTTTCTGAATTTTTTTAAAAACTTTTTGGAAGCCCAAAAGATTTCACGTGCAATACAAGGGGAAATGAAAAGTTCAGAAAAATCAAACATGTGCAAAATAGTCACTACTACAATTTTGGGTTTCCCCTACGAATAAATCCGTGGGGGCAACTCACTGCCCTTACGGATATATTCGTAGGGGCACAAAAATACACCGTAGGTGCAAATGCCGCAGGTGCAAGTCTTCGTCCTGAACATGCCCCTACGGATTAATAATTGCCCATACGGTTTACTTCGTAGGGACATATGTCCCTACGGTGTAATCCGTAGGGCAAAAATATTTATTTAATTTATTGGTTTATAAAATAAAATAGTTGCCCATCTGGATAAATCCGTAGAGGCAAACACATGCCCCTACGGAGTTATTCGTAGGTCCAGATATAAGCCCCTACGGATTTCTTCATAGGTCCATCTTTAGGCCCCTACGGACTAATCGGTAGGGACAGACAAAAGCCCCTACGGATATATTCGTAGGGGCAAGTGTAACTCCTGTTACTGAGTCCATAGGGGTAAAATATCAATTATCCTGATATTTTGTCCCTACGGATAAATTTGTAGGGGCAAACTATGGACCTACGGATTAATCCGTAGGGACAAAATATCAGGGTTTTTTTATATAAAAAAAAGGGCTTCCTGTTTTTTCCTCGCCCTGTGCACAATAATATATACAGCATATAACCAAATACCGTAGTATTCATAATCAACATCTCACGCATAATATATAAAAGAAATTAACAAACAGAATACGATATCAATCTAAATCATCGTGAACACGCAAACACCACCAATATCATCCAAAATATATACAATATGTATCATATAAGTACATACATGCTTAAAATATAAAAAAAGCTACCCTAGCTCGGTCCAGCTCCTCCGCCTCTGATAAACGCCGTAATCTTGCGTATCTGCTCCTCGGTGCAGCCCTGAGTCGTCAAAAACTCGAATAATGAAAGAGCGGACTGTGCGGGAGTCTGAGCAGGATGTGGAGCTGCAGGAGTAGTATGCGCAACCGCAGCCGAGGTAGTGGCTTGCGGAGCCGCAGCCTAAGGAGATGCATGTGGAGCCGCAGCCGAAGTACCCTATCGAATCTATTCATTTTTGTGTGTAATAAACGAGTAAGAACTGTGTATTAGTCGAATTCGTATCATTATCAGGTTATTGTGAAACCCCAATCTAAGAATACTTAGGGACTTCGGCCTCGTTTGGATATCTAGTTTGGAAAACTGTAGTTTATTTTAATTAGACAGTTCTATGTAAGTATGATTAATCAAAGCTAAGTCTACAACCAAATAAGCTCAGGCTACTAATATTGGATATGTTACTATCTATAATATGATATAATATTTTACTATTAAGTAGTATACATACCATCATCTCTTTCAACTCCTGGACGGTGATCTTCAAGGTGGCAACATCTTGCTCTAGACGTTGCTCACAGGGGATAGGGGAAGTAACTGCCGGAGTAGAGTCCAACCTCATATGGGCCCTGCTAGGACCTAGTCCCCGACCTCTCTCCCAACCTTCATGGTGCCCTGTGTGTGCGGCGTCTAGGACTAGGGTCAGCAGCATCGGATCATTCTGTCCAGTAAAATTGATCCCCGATGCCTCCGCCTGCTCCACCACCCGTTCCTACACCACATTAACCAGTAAAATATAAGTATATCATTTAAATTTGAACTTTTCAAAACAAAATTTTCGAACCTGTTAGAATAAATATTAACACTTACGCAATACTCCTGGGTAGCGGTGTCGGGGAATCGAAGCTCACCCATGGCGGGATCTGTCGAGGTGCCGTCGACGGCAAGATACACGGTCAGCACGCTCGGTGTACCAACTTGCGCCAGGGTCTGAGCTCTCTGCAATTCGCAAAAAATTTGCATATATTATAAAATAACTCTTAATATTATATTATATCACAGTAGATCTATTGTAATTTACCGATGCCTCCATGGCACGACTAATATTCCTTGAGCCACCTATATAAGTGGACCGACCCCTCTTCGCCGACTTCCAATTCTCTTTATTTTGATCGGCATGTTTCTGCACAACACGTTCAGATTTAGTTTTCTAATTAAGCAACAAAAAATAAATTATATACTAAACAATGAATTACATTTAAAATACAAACCTGTTTGCGCTGAGAGTCGAAATATTGGCACAAGAGAGGTCATGTATCTACGTCGATTCTCGCAAAGGCCGGAGTATGTAGGAGAGCCGCTCTCTCTGCTTCGGGGGTCGCCATCTACAGGGAACAGAAGTCGATCTTCAGCTCGTTCCTATTGTATCGGACCTTTGATTGCATGTTCTTCATCAGGCCATAGTACAGAGCTTGAAGATCGAGCACTCTCTCAGGGTGATCAGGGTCGGATACAGGCTGAAAGTCGTAATCCAAACGCATATACAAAATAAACAATTTTATTAAATTGCAAGTGTTAAATAATAATAAATATATTGGATAAGTCAAATGAAAATATATATTAATACCCGAGCCTGATCCCAGAAGATGGCAAATGAGCGTCGGTGCTGGTCCCCCCACTCAATGTGAAGTGGATACTTCTTCACGAGGCGGCTCTCATCCCCATATACCGGCCGAACCTCCCGGTATAATTGCTGATATAGTGATAATCAAGGGTAAACAAGAGGGGGAATGCTGCCTCCCCCCTAGATCTGTCGGGCCACAGCCTGTGGGACTGATTCGGGCCTCGAGTCCCCCTCTCGGGATGGGGATTGTTCTCCGCAAAATGACCGGGAAGACAAACGTCTTGCCTGAATTTAGGGGCAGATACTATTTGGTTTTATCCGTCCACCTCTCCGAAAATATCAAGTTGATTTATGGCACCGTGTATCGGAGGTTTAGACGGATGCGGCCGATGTAGCAGACTTCGTCAGATTCCCACTTGTTTGAGGGGTTTTTAATTGTGGGGACGCTCTTCCCTACAGGCGCAAGCCCCTGCAGTTAATTACGCTACCGCATCGCGGTAACAACTTTCTCCTTCTCCAGATGGTCACTTCATGTCGTGTGTGTTTGTTTTATTTTTGGTTGCCCGTGGATTGTATACGGAGACTAATTTATTTTGTCACCCGTAGGGCGTAGATTAGTCCAAATCCGTATTTTCTTAGATTTGGGTTTGGGGTTGGGTTTAAGGATGCGTTAGTCTCATTTGAAACTAAAATCAACTTAAACGTTTGTTAAGGACACGTTAGTCTAATTTCATATTAAGATCAACTTAACGATTTGTTAAGGATACGTTAGTCTAATTTTTAGACTAAGATCAACTTAACAGGATCATTTAGATCCAATAAAAGATCATTTGGGCTCTATTGTTTTAGTTTAGGGACTTTGCGGTCCATTGATAGTTTAAGGAAATTACAGTCCAATGTTAGTTTAAGGACATCCCGGTCCAGTTTAAAGACATCATAGTCTGTAAAGGTTAAGGACATCATAGTCCATGAGTTTAAGGACCTCACAGTCCAAGGTTAAGAACATCATAGTCCATGAGTTTAAGGACCTCACAGTCCAAGGTTAAGGACATCATAGTCCATGAGTTTAAGGGACCCACAGTCCATGGAATGTCTTGTTGTCGGGACCCGTCACCTCTCTGAAGACATTGAAGGATTACAACAACAAATAACATAGGAGTGAAGAGATATACCTTTGAACCAATTTTGGTTGGGAGATCTATAGTCCAATTAGGACTAAGCTCTGAGATTTATGAGCATATGGGCTCAATTAATATGAATGAGGGGTTTATGGCCAACTTGGGCTCGGCCCACTCAGTTAAAATGTTAAACATTTGACAATGCTGAGCATTGATTTGGGTTCTGACAGCCTTTCTGTCTTTTATTGAATGCTGAGCACTCGTATGCCATATAAGATGATCAATTTTGGAAGACAAGGGTGTATTTGAGTTCAGTCAAAGGGAAGTCTTTCCTCTGGAAGACTGGTTCGAATATAGTGTTAAACACTAGCATATATTTGGCGATCACGTGTTCCCACGTAGTGTACTCAAAACAATGTTAAACACTAAAAGTGAAGTGTAGGGTTACTAGGCACACTCACAAGGTTCTACAAGGCATCAACCATGCCCGATTTAAAATTTAGACATGCCGAACAACCCTAACCAAGATCTTTAAACTAGAGATTAGGCAAAACATTGCATGTTAAACACTTTAACATCTAAGAGTTTGGGATTACAACCTTTGTAGTCCAGTCCTTCACTTCTAAAGCTCCGTGTTGAGGTCCCTTCACTGCGATCATCGAGTACCCGGACTCTAGAGAGGCTCCACGAAGAGAAAGATACAAGCTTGCTTCCGATCTTCGATAACAAAGATGATCTACCTTGAAGTTTCTTTAACACAAGCTCCCACTCACTAATGAAGTGAACACCCTAATCTAAATGGCTAGGATAGATTAGGATGATGAAGTAGGAATTTAGCTCTTATTTATTTTCTTAATCTCACTCATAATCATCACAAGAGCAAAAGCTAGAAAGCTTTTCTCCAAGGAAGAAGAAGAAGAGTAACCAAAACCTTTTGTGATGAATAATCAATCAAGTGAGGTTAGAAATGCAACCATGGGTTAAGTATGAAGACTTAACCCATGTAGATATTTAACTATGGTTAAAGGGTTGGGTTGGGTTAAAGAAATATCACAAAATATCAAGGTCAAAGTCAAAGCTTCTTGAAAGCTTCATGAATGTTTAACCCTAATCCAAACCCTAACCATATTTAAACTCCACAAAACATGTTGCATTACCACAACATGTTAGAATATTATATATCACATATACAATATTTATTGTAACAAAATAAAATAACACACTTAACATATATCGCATATATATCAATGTATTACCCGAGTGAGAAAAAGAATCTTTAAGTGAGCTAATATTAGTTAATGTAATTTAATATATCAAATATATAATTATACATTAAATCATCGAATCAACTCTAGATCCGATAATCCGGTTATTTCACAAATAACCGACTAATATAATCTGTATCAGTTCATCGAATCAACACTTGATCCGATGACCCGGCTATATCACATATACCCGGCCGATATCTCATATCGCGAGAATCTAATATGGTATCATATACATGTATTGTTATCGGTCCCGCACATATCATATATGTGCTCCTACTCCGTTTTCCCTGAGTCAAGAAACCTCTGTGTAGGACTCTAAAGAATCGTCAATACGCCGGCAGTAGGTGATGATCATATCAAACACCCACAAGCTGCAAGCGGTCAGCTAAATGTAACAGCCACCCAGGTATTGAGCGATCAGAAGATCAACAAGCAAGCATGTACATTCTCCTGTGAATCCAATCAGTAACACTCCCGTACAGTCCGGTCTCTTCGTCTGATATGTCGCATATCTAGCCTAGGGGTGGTAAACGTCAGACCCCAATAGCTTGATAAGTCATGTCAATATGAGGTCTATAACAGTTCGAGAAACTACTGATAACACTTACCAGTAAATCTCAGCAACCCTGGCCAGGGATTACCAGTTATAGCCAATCAAACACAGCGCAACATCAACTCTCTATACCGGGAGGGACGAATCCCCTCCTATCGCTCATTGCCTCCATGTGATTCGGGACTGTACCCAACAGCCACCTTTTTGCACGCCCTCTTGGATGTGGTATGATGGAAATCAAAGCACGGTGGGAATCACACAAGACTATATGACGATCTCGGGTCTACAGACTAACCTGTACCAGTGTCACCAGAGAACTGCCATCTGACGTGAAGTATAATACCATCTGGGAGTTCTCGGCGAGTCCGTCCAATGTACCCAGTCTCCACTGAGCACCCGTATACCTTCTTTGATGTCAAACACCAATGGATATGGGATCATCCATCGCCCATCATATGGGTCAAGAAGCGCATACGCTAGTCTACTCTGGAGTATCGATGCCCTGTCTCGGTACTCCCACGACTAGGAACATTTGAAGGATGTACTTGGCGACTACACTGTCCCCACTTGTATGATCCGCATCATAGTCCTGGTAGTCAAGTACTCATCCTAAGGGCTTTATCAACATGTGACATAGAGACAATCATAGTACATGTTAAGATAAAGAGTAACCAGATAGCGTACTATCATGTCGAGCAAGAAAGTCCTCCCTATATATGTCCAAGCATCCACTACAATATACATCGTATGTACAGTAATGGCCTCTAGGGCATACATATAACTAACAATCTCCCACTTGCACTAGGGCCATCTGTTGTAGTATCGCATACCCAACAATCAGCTGTGGTTGAAGTATCCCATACTCAACCATCCCATAAAAGTCTCTACTGAGAAATAGGCCTTTGTGAGTGGATCCGCGCTGTTGTCCTCTGTGTCTACTCTCCTAACCTCGATCTCCCTGGAGATCAACCATCTCCATGATCAGGTGATACTGCCTAAGAATTATATCTGGATTTCTGATGGGACGGGGGTTCCTTGGCATAAGCCACAACTCCATTGTCGCTCAATGGTAGGAACGAAGTTCATCTCATGAACTTATATATATCCAGACTGCCTCTTTGGTAGCATCCTTGGTAACGATGTATCTTGCCTTTAATCGTCTAGCAAGTCACGGTATCTAGCTTGGAACTCTTCCAACATACCGTCCCTCCACTGAGGGTAAAGACAAAGCCTGCGACTGACATTCAGTCGTCCTTATCACTCTGGAACTTTTCTAGTGATTCTTCCCAGGATCGTTTGATACCATCTCACTACAACTAGCGAGATTCCTAACATCCAATTAGATCTATCCCATAGATCCATAACCCAGGATTTATGAGGTATCACCTTGATCCTATATGGAGAATCATTGTGATAAGAGGAGATTGACCGAGCGTAGTATAGGAAACTCCTTCCCTATCAAGAGTATGACATTCACGTACTCTACGAGGATCACCACCATACTCTCTATTACCTTTTTGTATATAAAAGGTTCATCTACCATTTTGATGAATTCAAACTCTTTGACTACCTCATCAAAACAGATGTTCCAACTCCGCGATGCCTGATTTATCACATAAAACATCTTGCTCACATTTCTGCTGCCCCCACTGTCTACGAAGCCTTTTGGCTGTGTACTTATAGACGCTCTCTTCCAAATCATCATTTAGAAAAGCAGTCATGACACCCAACCGCCAGATATCGTAGTCATGGTATGTAGCCGTAGCAAATAGGATCTGGATGGACTTTAAGCATAGCTTTGAAAGTCTCAACTTTTCCATGTACACCAAGTAATCTTCTCAAGATATACTTGCTCCTGATGAGGATTTAACCCTTCAGATAAAGCAACCAAAGTCCATACTTTGTTGGTGTATAAGGATTCCATCTCAGATTGCTAAGCATCCAGCCATTCTCACAGAGTCCCCACTCCTGATGGCCAGCTCGAAAACTAGTTGGGTCATCATCTCATGATGCAATCCTCGCTCCCACTATCATAGAGAAAACCGAAGTATCTCTCAGGTGGGTCAGGAACCCTACTAGATCGGCGGAGAGGCTGAAATTCGTTGGAAACTATTGAATCCTACGGGTTTACCAAATCATCAGCTGCAGTTTGTATAGCTGGAACTCCTTCCAGTTCTACCTCATGACCAATAATTTCTTCACAAGAAATTCCCTTTCACAAAGGTGGCATGCTGAGAAACAAAACATCTTTTGTTCCTCGGTTTGGTAGAAGATATTCCCTTGCGAATGCTTGGGATATCCAACAAACTTCCACAGAACTGACTTTGCCTCGAGCTTGTCCGGATTTTGCTTTAAGACATAGGCCGGACAACCCCAAATCTTAACTTACTTAAGATATGGGCTCTTCCCATTCCATATCACATATGAAGTGGTAGGCAACTGATTTGATTGGAACCCTATTCAATAGGTATGCAGCTTCACAAGTGCATAACTCCCAAAAGGAAATAGGAAACTCAGTAGTACTCATCATTGAGCGCACCATATCAAATAGGGTGTGATTGCTCCGCCCCGATACACCGACGTGCTATGGTGTATTCGGAGGAGTAATGCTGAGAGAGAATCTCATTCTCCTTTAGAATAGTCCAGGAATCATGTGCTCAAGTATTCTCCTCCTTGATCTCATCAAAGGACATAATACTTATACCCGTTTTTGGTACTCTACTTCTAACTTATATTCTGTGATTATCTCAAAAGTTTCGGACTTGTGTTTCAATAGGAACATATGTCTGAATCTTGAGAGATCATTAGTGAATATAATAAAGTACAAAGAACCGGTCTTGGCATTTGTAGACAGGGGACCTTCATACATCAGCATGTATCAATCCTAAGAGTTCACTAACTCTTTCTCTGTTTCCAATAAACGGAGCTGTGGTCATCTTATCTCTGTGACATGACTGGCAAGTTTTACAAGATGTAAATCCAAACTAATTTAAATATGCATCTTTATGTAACTTCAGCTAGTCGGGTCGCATTGATATGACCTAGTCTACAATGCCTCAAGAAGGATTCGTTCATTTCTGAACTCTTCCTCTTGTGTGTGTTCTGTACGTTAAGAACTGTGGTTTGATTTAGAACGTCTATGCTTTTAGATAACATGCCTGAACCGATCAACACTTGATATAGGAAATGTTCAAAACATTATCCAACAATAAAAAATTATATCCTTCTTTACTAATAAAGAGACTGATATGATGTTGTATATCAGGTTCGGTATCTAATAACATTCGTTCAGAATCAATGTATTCTGGTAATACAGGGTGATAACTACCAACAGACTTAGCTGCAACACTTGCACCGTTTCTATCTCATGAAATCTATCACCCGTTCTCAGTTCTCTACCTATCTGTAGCCCATGTAACTAATTACATATATGGGATCCTAATCTGGTATCAAATACCTGGGACGTAAAGGATATTGAGAAACAGTTCTGTGTAATGTACACACCCGAAGAAGATGCATCAACATGCACTTTCTTCGTTTGGGCGGCACGGGAATTCTAGTAATCCCCTATTTCCAGCTCTGTCTTATAACAATTATAAGTTGGAGCGGGACCAATGTTCCCTAGCGTAGTATAATAAGCGGGTTCGGTCAATTCATCCGTATTATTATCTTGATTAAGGCGTGACATGGTCGCTACCTGGAGAGAGAGAGAGAAGAAAACACTCAGCGTGCGCTTTTACAAGATTAGATTGGTTATCAATTTATCTAATCAGGATGGCTCCCACTGTTTTAGTCAAATCTTCCTTCAAACCCTAAAAGGAAAGACTAGCCAGGATTAATTACACTCTACAAGTTCGCCAATCTTTCAGCCAGACCAGTGCCGGTATTTTGAGGGAGGTTCCCCGTGCTTTCGCACGGACTTAATTAAAATAAACCTCGTTTACCCAGGGGCGTAACCCCGTTAACATTTTTCTAGACACCTACTTGATAGGCTAATTGTAATGTGTAAAACTCTTCCAGGAGTAACTCTTACTCGCAGCGGATATCGGGATCCAATTATCTCATAGAAGGTATGAAATCTCATTGCAAATTTCAACTCTTGAAATTCCCAATAATATTTTACTCCTAGTATCCTATGACCTTGACGAAAGCCAACAACCATAGGCTACTAGTCAAGTTCAACCCGTTATTTCCCGATTGAATTAAACCCACCCGCACGACCCTTGACGAAAGCCAACAAAGTCGCACGGCTACCCTAACACAATCGCATCATATGCTTATACAGATAAGCATAAATAGCTACCGCACACTACGCATTGACGAAAGCCAACAAACGTAGTACGAATACTATGGAGTACTTATCTGAAATGACGGAGGGCTACGACGGGTTTTTAAGAAAACCCTTTGCGTAATGAACTTGATATCGTTGTAGAATCGAGTGATTTTAAAAGGAATGTTTTTGAGGCCTTTTCTAGTTTTGCTAAAGAGGTCACTCCCGGTGAAGGGATCGTCGGCTCTTTCCTCATCGAATAAGGTACAGGATATTTCACAAATATCACTATGCAAAGCAAAAACTATAAAAACAATCAAAAGACAAACCGAGTTTGTAGCATCTGCTAGTTTCGCTAAAGAGGTCACTCCCGGTGAAGGGATCTCGGCTCTTTCCTTATCGAATAAGGTGCTAGATATTCTACAAGGAACACCGCTATGCAAAGCGAGAACTAGAGCTACCAGTTTTAAACAAGTTTCTACAACATCTTTAGGTTTCTTTTATTTCATTAATCTCATTAATGAAGTCCCATTTTAATATGCTTCACAAGTATCTCATTTGAAACGAAATCTGCAATATAACATATATCTCATATATATAATATTAACATTCGTCTCAGGCAGTAATATGATCTCATCACAGAACATTGCAGCAGAAGATAACATATGAAATATTGGATATACTAGGATTTCCATGTTTTATGCGAGCCTATATAAAACGCGGATTCCACGGTCGCGATGAATAGCCAAACCCACATCCCTAGACCCCTACGAGAGCGGCAAGCAACACTGCCAATTCTAGGGTTAGGAGACCCGGTCTCGACTCCTCGAGATGGTCTCCCACTGGACCCTAGAACCCGGTTACTTGTGCTCCCCGTCTTGGGTCTACCTAATGCGGAAAAGTAAATAATATACAATAGTGACATCATCCTCAGCCCGGAAGTGCCCCAATAAAAGAATATTACATACAAATGAATTTTACATGAATGAAAAAGAAAAACTCTCATCTCACATAAAACCTCCGGCTATTCAAAACACGACGATCCAATATAACATATCACAGCAACACATAATATCTCATATCATCAACGTAAGCAAGTATGTGTATCCTGATTGCCGTTGATGCATAGCAACGAAGCCGGCGATACACCACATAATACGCTTACGGTCGCAGAAAAGAAAGTGTAAAACTATAACAGTTGGAATTCGCAACCTCCTTAGACATTGCATGCCTAACCAAATGAATTCCTTAGACATCGCATGCCTAACAATTATAAACCCCGCATTTTAGTCTCATTATCGAAAACACTTTTCAATATCTAGTCGGGCAATTCAACAAGATTTCCGATATCCGGATCGAATGCTCGTCGCATACTTTAGTAGACGGCCGCACCCCTGATGCCGTCGACGAAGTGCACTAAGGCAGAACACCGCTACCGCGAGCATCCGAACGGATGCTTTTGGCGACGGGGTTCTCCTACAGTCACTTGGTCGGGGCTATGGGGCGTGGTTGTCTATTAAGTTTACCCGGCGAGTATCCGCGTACACTAAGTGATTGCAACGGACTTTTGATCACATCAAAATCCCATGGCAACCGATCAAATGAGACTGAACTGCTAGATTTATAACATTCAAATTAGTTATCTCATAACTTCTTGTGGATTCCAAATATTGTATCACATTCCAGATAAATAGACAATGTTAAACTTTCCAATCGAATAAACAAACACCCAAGTTTTCCCAAATGGCTCAACACTTGAGCAGAGTTCAAAAAGTATCCATCACATGCCACAGTACCAATGGTCCAGCCGTAGAAGGGTCAAGCCAACGCCTCACATGTGGCAACGTCATACTGCCCCAAACCCTAAGGTTTAGAGGCGGTTCAGACGGTCAAATAATCGAGTTAAGGTTTGTGTTCTTTTAGAGGGACCACCGCGTTACTTGCACGACTTAAAACGTTCTTAAACTATGGAAAAATCCAACACTTGGAAATTTTCCGGCAGGGGAAAAAGTGAGTTATTGATATCTGTTCTAACTTTTTAACACGTTCTATAATTACCCCGGAAAAATTAAACGAAATTAAACTTTCCGATCGAATCAACGAGTTCCCAATACAACCCAGAAAACTCAACACTTGAGTAAAATTAAAAATTCCCAGAAACATGAAATAGCACCTACGGATATTACTGTAGCAAAATCAAACCCTAATCCCCTTGTATGGCCGCGGAACCGCCGCGCAAGCTAGGGTATAGCCGCGGTTCCGCGGCGCTTTAAAGAGATTATTGGCTCGTTTTTTACAGTAATTCCTAGAATACCCTGCTTAATTTTCTGAGTATTTTTAATATGAAAAAAATCAAATTTTGAAAAAAATTTCAGAAACTAGGGTTTTACGGGTATTCGGAGTTCGATCAGACTTTAAACTTCGCCTAGACTTCGCCTAAAGCTCTAGCTTGGCTCTGATACCACTGTAGGGTTACTAGGCACACTCACAAGGTTCTACAAGGCATCAACCATGCCCGATTTAAAATTTAGACGTGCCGAACAACCCTAACCAAGATCTTTAAACTAGAGATTAGGCAAAACATAGCATGTTAAACACTTTAACATCTAATAGTTTGGGATTACAACCTTTATAGTCCGGTCCTTCACTTCTAAAGCTCCGTGTTGAGGTCCTTTCGCTGCGATCATCGAGTACCCAGACTCTAGAAAGGCTCCACGAAAAGAAAGATGCAAGCTTGCTTCCGATCTTCGATAACAAAGATGATCTACCTTGAAGTTTCTTTAACACAAGCTCTCACTCACTAATGAAGTGAACACCCTAATCTAAATGGCTAGGATAGATTAGGATGATGAAGTAGGAATTTAGCTCTCATTTGTTTTCTTAATCTCACTCATAATCATCACAAGAGCAAAAGCTAGAAAGCTTTTCTCCAAGGAAGAAGAAGAAGAGTAACCAAAACCTTTTGTGATGAATAATCAATCAAGTGAGGTTAGAAATGCAACCATGGGTTAAGTATGAAGACTTAACCTATGTAGATATTTAACTATGGTTAAAGGGTTGGGTTGGGTTAAAGAAATATCACAAAATATCAAGGTCAAGGTCAAAGCTTCAAGAAGCTTCTTGAAAGCTTCATGAATGTTTAACTCTAATCCAAACCCTAACCATATTTAAACTCCACAAAACATGTTGCATTTATCACCACAACATGTTACAATATTATATATCACATATATAATATTTATTGTAACAAAATAAAATAACACATTTAACATATATCGCATATATATCAATGTATTACCCGAGTGAGAAAAAGAATCTTTAAGTGAGCTAATATTAGTTAATGTAATTTAATATATCAAATATATAATTATACATTAAATCATCGAATCAACTCTTGATCCGATAATCCGGCTATTTCATAAATAACCGACTAATATAATCTGTATCAGTTCATCGAATTAACACTTGATCCGATGACCCGGCTATATCACATATACCCGGCCGATATCTCATATCGCGAGAATCTAATACGGTATCATATACACGTATTGTTCTCGGTCCCGCACATATCATATATGTGCTCCTGCTCCGTTTTCCCTGAGTCAAGAAACCTCTATGTAGGACTCTAAAGAATTGTCAATACGCCGGCAGTAGGTGATGATCATATCAAACACCCACAAGCTGCAAGAGGTCAGCTAAATATAACAGCCACCAAGGTATTGAGCGATCAGAAGATCAACAAGCAAGCCTGTACATTCTCCTGCGAATCCAATCGGTAACACTCCCGTACAGTCTGGTCTCTTCGTCTGATATGTCGCATATCTCGCCTAGGGGTGGTAAACGTCAGACCCCAGTAGCTTGATAAGTCGTGTCGATATGAGGTCTATAACAGTTCGAGAAACTACTGATAACACTTACCAGTAAATCTTAGCAACCCTGGCCAGGGATTTCCAGTTATAGCCAATCAAACACAGCGCAACATCAACTCCCTATACCGGGAGAGACGAATCCCCTCCTATCGCTCATTGCCTCCATGTGATTCGGGACTGTACCCAAAAGCTACCTTTTTGCACGCCCTCTTGGACGTGGTATGATGGAAATCAAAGCACAGTGGGAATCACACAAGACTTTATGATGATCTCGGGTCTACAGACTAACCTGTACCAGTGTCACCAGAGAACTGCCATCTGACGTGAGGTATAATACCATCTGGGAGTTCTCGATGAGTCCGTCCAGTGTACCCAGTCTCCACTGAGCACCCGTATACCTTCTTTGATGTCAAACACCAATGGATATGGGATCATCCATCGCCCATCATATGGGTCAAGAAGCGCATACGCTAGTCTACTCTGGAGTATCGATGCCCTGTCTCGGTACTCCCACGACTAGGAACATTTGAAGGATGTACTTGACGACTACACTGTCCCCACTTGTATGATCCGCATCACAGTCCTGGTAGTCAAGTACTCATCCTAAGGGCTTTATCAACATGTGACATAGAGACAATCATAGTACATGTTAAGATAAAGAGTAACCAGATAGCGTACTATCATATCGAGCAAGAAAGTCCCCCCTATATATGTCCAAGCATCCACTACAATATACATCGTATGTACAGTAATGGTCTCTAGGGCATACATATATCTAACATGAAGTGCTCACATGGGGTCACGTGAGGCACCTGAGGATTGGGTCAGGCTTCCTTTATTTTATTCTCAGAATATTCAAATAAGTGTTAAACACTTAATCTTTATGACCATCACGTGTGGACACATGATGGTGCCCACGCATTGGGTATTAACTCCTCAGTTTTACCTTATTTTCTCTTTTTTCAGGGGTCACGTGGGGACACGTGAGGCGCCCAAAATCTGTTCTGGCTTGGCTCTGTTCTCTTTATTTTGAGGAATTTATCCAAGGGTTACGTGGGAGCACGTGACCCTATCTCATTCATTCTTTTTTGACCATTGAGGGGAGGGTCACATGTTGCCACGTGATCGTGCATGAAAAGTCTAAGTCCTTTGTTTAAGAATTAAATTCTTTTATAGGGTTAAACCCTAATTTTATTTAGAGGAATTGAATTCCTATGTATTTGGAAGAATTAAATTCTTTAAACTCAATTCCTCCTCTAAGTTTTGGATCTGCATGGCAGAATCTCCCCGATGAGAATTAAATTCTCAACTTATGGGGATATCTGCTTCTGCAGATCTATTGCTATGAAGAAGAACTAAGTTCTTATATTAAGGGTCAAAACCTATATTTGTTAGAGGAATTAAATTCCTATATACTTTGTGGGAGAATATAATTTTCTGAACTTAGTTCTTCCCTTAGGTTTTAGATCTGCATGGCAGAATCACCCCGATGAAAATTAAATTCTCAACTTATGGAGAGATCTGCTTCTGCAGACCTTCAACTAAAGGAAGAACTAAGTTCTTATACAGAAGAGTTAAACTCTTAGTTTCAGAATTAAATTCTCTTTTTATTTTGTGGGAGATTATAAGATGATCTCTTTCCCTCCCTTACCTAGGGTTTCTTTTCTTGAAGAGACCTTCTTTTCTCTCTGGAGAATTAAATTCTCTTCTTTTTTCTCTCTGTTGTTGTCATCCCTTTCTCTTCTCTTCTTGGCTCCTATTTATAGGAGAAAGAAAAGAATCAGTTTGTTTAGTCAATCTTTCATTGAAAGATTTTATTGATTTTATAACCAACATGATCTGTTAGATCACTCGGTGAATTTTATTCACCATTGGATTTTTAATCCAAAAGATATTTTGTTTGTTGTTCCTGGCAGATTTTAGGAAAATCTTTCCTTGTATAGAATCTTTCTATAAATTGGTGATTTTTAATCACCATTGGATTTTTAATCCAACGGTGCTCTACTTTACAGAGCGCAATCGTTTTGTTTGGAAAGATCTAGAGAAATATTAGGGTTTTTTATTTCCCTTAATTAGAATTTAAATCTATTAATTCAGAAGGTTTAAGAGCCTATCACGTGTTAGCACATGACCCCACTGATTGACCATTTAATCAGAATTTAATTCCATTTTTTTAAAGAGCTCGGGAACTCATCACGTGTCGACACGTGACCCCTGGTCACGTGTGGGCACGTGATTCCCCATTGGGGGTTTTTCTTCATATTTTATTATACCTTTTAATTCCTTTCAGTGGGTTTAAAGGCCCATCATGTGTGGGCACGTGACCCCTTTTGATCAGAATTCAATTCTATTAGTTCAAAGGGTTCAGGAATCCATCACGTGCTGGCACGTGACCCCATCTCAAATTGTGTATCTCAGCGCCTATAACTTTGCTCATAGAAGGTCACGTGTCCCCACGTGATGCCTGACACGTGTGGACACATGATGCTCCTCTTGTGTATTTCCTTGCTGCTTTATTCAGTTCCCATGAGGGAACAAATGCCCCCACAGTGTTGTTCTCACGTGTTTGCACGTGAGTGCAACGCTGTCATCTTTGTGGCCGTTGGATTTGCCTAGGGAAGGGGCAGATGAACCGTTTCCCATCACTTCTTATAAATGCAAGGGTCTCTTCAGAAGTGCCTCCACTCTTTCATCTTCTTCCTTGTTCATTTTCCTTTGAGAATTTAATTCTCTTTCTCAGAGCTCAGTTCTCTGTTCCAAAAAAATTCAGAGTTTAACTCTGTTCAAGAAAGAATCTTTTCTTCAGGTAATGGTTTTGAATGACCGAAGAACTTTTATATATATAAAAAAAACTCTTTGGATTTTAAATCCACACCAAGGGTTTTTCCCTTCAACAAAAGCACATCTTTCCAAGTTCTTTAAGAATGTCCGATCTTTAAATAATAAACCCCCTCTGCTAGGTGTTTCTCTGATCTTAGAGGATTGATGATGATACTTGTCTGCCTCTGGAATTTAATTCCATTCCAAAGAGCTTAGCTCTGAAAAATTTTCTGGGAATTTAATTCCTCTGTTCAAAAGGAATTTAATTCCTCTAAAAAACTTAGTTCTTAAAAGAAGACTTCCTGGGATTTTTCATCCTGAGTAGTTCTTGGAAAAATAGTTTAGGAGAGATCCTTCTTGATTTGCATAGAGTTTCTGCAATGGGTTTTCTCCTTGGAGGAATGTGTAGAGTTGTTTGAATTTATTGAGAATCTTCCTTTTGTTCTCATAATGATTACCCTACCTCATCATTAGTGGTCCGCCATCTTGATTTTGTGGGGCCCATGTGTTTTGTAACCCATGGTCCCATGAAATAAGTTGTTTGTCGTTTTCTTCCACTATCCTTATATATATATATATATATATATATATATATATATAAATATATATATATATATATTTATAAATATATATACACGTGTGGGCTTCACTAACAGTTTCCTTTCCTTTGTTTCAGGAACAATAGCTTCTCTTCCATACTTCCCTTTCACCCGCTCAGAGGCTGCCTTTCCTCAGTCACCGTATGACGAAGAAGTGATGGCGATGATTAGAGCTCATGACCCGGACTGCGCCAATCTGCTTTTATGGGGGACCTGGTACGGTCATATCATCCGCGGTCGTCGAAGCTTTCTTTGCGAGGTGCCAACAGAACCTTTCCGCCCATTCATGCCGATAGACCGTCCACAGATTGCATTTGCTGTAGATGTGGCAGATTGGACTCCTACAAGCCGGCTCGAACCGTCAACAGTTGGGATACCAAACCAGCCTGTGCCGGCCATAGACATCTTGGGGCATCGTATTTGCCAAGGCGAAGCCCAGCCATGGGGACAAGTCTACAAGATAGGGCTTACCCCTCGCCATCCCACGGGCTATCTTCTCTGGGCTCGTTACATCCTGTCCGCCCATCGTGCACGACTGCAGAAGGTCAGGCTTCACCACGCGGTGTACGCGTCTCTCTTTCATTATCAGTCTCCTCACATATGGTGGGTTAAAGCCTTCCTTAATCAATAGAATCTTCCCACCAACACTTTCTTGTTAGGAGACCGCGAAGTTTCGATTTCTTTGGAAGAGTTTCGCGAGATCTCGGGTTTACCGATCAGGGGAGCGCCTTACGAAGAATTGTTGCCTTCTGACGAGTATGTCTTCGAGACTGCGCCCGCTACGCTTGACGGCTTGTCGACTGAAAATGCTATCCGCCACAAGTACCCGAGTCTAATCAAGACCCTGGGTATTTTTGAGAAGCTGTTCACAGAGTCAGAGAAACAGGGCGTCACTTTTAAAAGCTTTATCGCTTGCTTCCTTCATGGAGATGTTTTATCAAAGGTGGCTCCGAAGTTCGCGAATATTAATGACCCCTTCGGGTTTGGTTTAAATAAGCTACCGACTAGAGAAGAGGATTTGCCACAGTTCTACATTCCAATCTTGTCGGCTGTATCTTTCGAGTCGATCGCAGCTCCTGGCATGGATGAAGAAACTTTCTTCGTCGATTTTATCAGCTTTTGGCTTAGTTGGTTTTTCATTCCAACGCACCATCGATTCATGAGAGCCTCGGTCATTTACCCTGCTCATCGCATTGCCGAAGGGACGCGACTAGCTGTGGGCATTGCAGGGCTATCGCATCTGTACCATGGGCTAAGCACTGCAGCCAATACCTCAACCCCAGGCGTGAACGTAGTGAGTTTCTCTCTTCATTATTTTACGTCATGGATTGAGATGCACGTGCTAGGGGCATTTGCTGTGCACCAGAGACCCATCTTTTATGATGCTTATACCTTTCCGCGGCTCATGAGGTTGGTGGACGCTTCTGCTCCTGGCCTAACTCAATTAGGGGATCTTCGTGTGCTGCTCAATCCGTATGCCAACGAAGGCGGAATGGTATTTAATGATCGAATCCTCTCTGCTCCCTCGGGACCTGTTCAACAGTTTTTTGATTTATCGAAAAAGGGAGCACCATCCTTGAAGCCCAAGGAAGCCATGCACTTGTACTCGATCAGGCCGGGTTATCTGGTGTTCCGCCGAAATGATGCGGTTCTTTTTATGCGGTATAATCCACACCGCTTCGCCCGGCAATTGGGTTATGACCAGGGTGTTCCCTTTGAAGCATTCATGGTGGAGCCTAGCTCTTCTTTGGAAGCTGTTAGTGATGCCACCCACTATTTCATGAGGCTGAACACCGGTTCTCATTTCATGATCCCCGAGGCCGACTACATTCCAAGGTGCGTGGGGGATTTCACGGGTTGGTATCGCCACCGGGTTAATCCAATCATTGCTGAGGAGAGGAGGATACTTTTTAGGCTTAGGGCTCCTGCCCCGCTCCAGGCTACAGGAATCCCGCCGCGACCGCGGGTAATGGTTCGCCCTCCTTTGAGGGGGATTGGCGCCTTACTTATTCCTGAGGCGGTGGACGCGGGACCGACTCCTCCTACTGTTGGGCTGCCGACGCGCACTAGAGCTCAAGCGAGGGCTTCTGATAAGGCGCCGGTAACAGTTTCATTGGCTGCGGCGTCAATGATGGAAGTGTCATCATCAGTAGCACCGCCGAGAAAGGAAACTGAAAGCGAAGTGGAGTCAATGTCGCACCAAAGCACCGAGAGGAAAGAAGCGATCGTCCTCTGGTGTTAGCTCTGGGTCAAAGAGGCGAAAGAAGACAGTCACCAATCTACTCGACTTTTTAGTGGAATCCGAGCCTATCTTTCAAGATGAACCAATAGCTATGCAAGAGCCGGATGGTGGTCTTCTTTTTTCAGGTTCATCTGCCGAGAAAGCCGCACAATTGGCTGAGGCTATAAGATGCTCCCAGGATGAGACTGAAAATGTGAGGGTCCTGAAGAGTACTTATCCTGCCGTCATTTTCTACGAAGATCCTCCATCGTTACGGCGGACATTTATAGGTCCTTTGGAAGAGGGAGGCGAGATAGCCCTTAAGCGGCCTATCTCGGCCGATGCCGAAGATGAGCTCTCATTGTGGACCGGTGGCCACGAGTCTACCCTCGAACCCCGGCGAGCACAAATTCTTGAGAAGGAACGCCGAATTGAAAAAGCCATACTAGAAGCTCCTTGGCGCATTGGTATACTTATACATCTTTTTGTAGTATTTTGCACTGCTTATATATATATATATATATATATATATATATATATATATATATA
The DNA here is from genome assembly GCA_030015575.1 of Agapanthus africanus. NCBI lineage: Eukaryota > Viridiplantae > Streptophyta > Magnoliopsida > Asparagales > Amaryllidaceae > Agapanthus > Agapanthus africanus. The sequence goes on along the minus strand of CM057339.1, from coordinate 26,374,243 downwards.
TATATATATATCTTCGTGAAAACTTTGCAGGGACTTCGGCAATGGCAGAGAATCTAGGCTCGAGTAGCATCTTGACTGTAGACTTTGTAAATATCCTCGATAAGACACCAGTAGGTATGGAGGGGGATGCTACAGTTGCTATTCCTGCTGCAGAGCTTCCATTGGTGGCTTCCGTTCTCCCGGTGCTTACTCTCCCGGAAGAGGCATCTTCATTGGCCGTAGATTCAATGGATCTTTCTCGTGACGGCCCGGAGACTATGGGACAGGTAGTCGAAGGCATCGTCCTTTCATTGGATCCTGCAACAGTGGTCGCTGCTCCTCAATTGGAAGCTGTTATACCGGCCCGTGTCCCCGATGATGCGCCTGAAGGTACGGAGGAAGCTGCCGAAGCGGCTATCCCTCCTGTTCAAAGCGGGAGGAGCATCGAAGGTAGCCTTCTATATTTTATTTTAATAATCTCTCTATCATCTGAACCTTTCTGTCTTTTCAGAATTACGCGGATTGGCGGTGTCTATCGCTGATCTGTCTCCTCGAAAATCCTTTCAGCGTTTGCTAGAGATGGCCACTCCACAGGCAATATCCCCTCAACGCATCGTCCTCTCTTCCGAGCTAGGTTAGTGTTATTTGTCCTCTTGATGGCATTATTATTATTTCGTATAATGATGTCGATGTCTTCTGTAGTTCTGGAAGCTAACGATGAAGTTGAGATCCTTAACAGGCCTGGAGATTCGTCTAGTCATCCTTGCATGACCGTGGGTAAGTAAAGTTTCGACGTTGTTCCATCTGCTCTTTGCTTGCAAATCTCACTGATTGTTTATAAATCTTAATAGCTTTGCCGGTTTTTACCACGCTGGAATCTCGCATCGTTATGCCACCTGGCCCTTATGCTTTACGCGCATTTGAACGAATAGCGAAGCTAAGCTTTCACTCTTTGTCGAATCTGATCGAAGACCTTCGTGCTAGTAGCTCGCTCGCAGCCGAAGAATTTGCCGCCGAAGCCAACAGTTCTCTCCCTTTTCTTGCTGCTTACCATAGTGAAACATTGGTGCAAGTCTGGGTTGAGTTTTGTCATCGGGTGGAGGCTTGCTTGCATAGTCTTGAATGTACGCGCCTTCCTTCAGAGGTTGTGACTGCAAAGGCGAGCTTGCGGGGGCTGATTGAACGGTGCGCTGCAAATATGCTGTCATGCGGGAAGAGGCTCAGCCGAAAATTTTCAGAGAGGAAGCTGGCTTCAAATGCGCTGGGGGAACTTCAAGCTGAACTTACGGCCAAGACAACTCATGCGTATGAACTCTGGCGGGTGCTTCAAGAAGCTATCAGGGATGTGGTAGCTATTGATAAAGCCGTCATTTTTACCCACGAGATGGTTGAAGCCCACAAAGTCACTGAACATGAGCTTGAAAATCGGCTTGCCTCATACCAGGCCCAACAGTCTCAAGCGGAGGCCCGTCTCGTAGCGATAACAAATTATGAAGCCGAGGCCCAGCGGAAAAAGGATGAACTGACGAATCTGTTAAATCGTCCGCCGGCTTGAAAAATTGTATATTTTTCCTTTTATTCTTCTTTTGTACATACGCCTGAATGAGAGTATATATTTTTTTATAGATTGTAATTTGTATTCATTTTGATTTATGAATAAAGGACATATTTTTCTTGTCTCCCTCCGTCATTTTTCCTCTTTGCTGTATTGTCGCTACATTACTCTGACAAGCGTAGAGAATATTTTGTCCTAGCCTTCCTGTAGGGTATCGATGGCTTAGGAAGCAAGTTCAGGTCTGATGCCTAAAACTTTCCAACTTTATGAGTCGTGAGTGTTGGGGTAAAAATTTACACCCCGATTGACCAAGTCAAAATCAAAGTCAACCCCAAGCCAGGTGGGCCCAAGCCCAGGTCAAGTGGGCCAATGCCCGGAGCGAGCCCGAACATGAAGCGGACGGCCTCCCCCATGCCAAAATTTTGTTGTATTTCTTGTATTTTATTATATGAATAGATGTAAGAAAATGGGCATAAAGCCAAATTTTTGTAAAGCATATGGCTTATGTGCAAAAAGAAATGGCACATGAGCCATGGGATGGGCAAAATGCCATTTTTGTAGAGCCCAAGGGGCTATATGTAAAGTGTATAGCCTATAAAGGCAAAGATAATGAAAATATCTAACAACTTTTTCTCTCTCCCAAAAAGAATCAAGATCTGTGATCTTCTCCTTCCTCAAGGTTCTAAAAACCTTCTTCTTTTTTGAATTAAATCAAGAGTTTTACTCTTCCTTTTCCAAAACTAAGTAGTTTTTCACCACGAAACCCACAAAGGGGAACTCAGATCTCCCACCGGATCTCAAAAAGTAGAGATTTTTAAAATCTCATACTTCTTGTTCTTCAAGATCCTGCCAACAGAGGAGGAAGAAGGAGACCCATCTCGAAAGACCCCAATTTGGGGAAGATCCAGGGCTCCAGGGGGAGAAGCCCCCTTCATCAGCTTCAAAATATCCTAGGAGTTTAACTCCTCACACACACACACACAAAATAAAAAGTGTTCCTTTCTGGGAGTATAACACACATTGCAGGGACCAAGTCCCTTTTGCCTCGCGAGCGCCCACGTGCCTGACACGTGAGGCGCTAGTGCCCTTGCGCTCAAAGCGCTAGCGCCCGAGTGCCCACGTGCCTGGCACGTGAGGCGCTAGCGCGCAAAGAGATAGCGCCCGAGCGTCCACGTGCCTGGCACGTGAAGCGCTAGCGCCCACGTGCCTAGCGCGTGAGGTGTTAGTGCATAAAGCACGAGCGCCCTTGCGCCCAAAGTGCTAGCGTCCAAAGCGCTAGCGTCCGAGCGCCCACGTGCCTGGCATGTGAGGCGCTAGCGCCCAAAGCGCTAGCGCCCAAAGCGCTAGCTCCCAAGCGCCCACGTGCCTGGCACGTGAGGCGCTAGCTCCCAAGCGCCCACGTGCCTGGCACGTGAGGCGCTAGCGCCCAAAACGCTAGCGCTCTGGCGCTTTCTCCCATGCATCCTTTGGATGCCCTTTCCCTCTTTCATACACACACACACACATACTCCACACTAAATATACCTCCCCCGTTAGAAAAAAATTTCTAACAGGGCGCTGCCCCGCACCGCATAAGGGGGCTGCTAGCCCCCTTGACCCCTAGCCCGCTATCCGGGTAGCGGGACCCCCGTAAAAACTCTGCAGGGCCCTCGATGTATCCAAAGCCCCCTTTAAAACACAACACTTCATATTGAGTTCGCATGACCAGTTTAACCCATCAATCGGAGGTTCCCTCGCTCCAAAGGCGAGGGGTAATTAACGGCAGCTTAGTCCGCGGCTGCCGGAGATTCAGATCCCCGCAATCAATAAACCCCAGTCTACCCTAGGCGGGGGGAATCTGTAATGCGCCTGACAAGCGCGCGCGCATTCCCGTCTCAATGGGATGACGAAAAATACCCTACAGATTCTGGCACGCCTGGTGGGACTTTTCTCTCCTCCCATATCTTGGGTCAAGTGTTCATGCAAACTCATTTAACATATATGCCGATGTTTGTACTGAAATAATGTTTTTTTCCGTGCAGCAATCAACTTTCAACGACAATGTCTCCTAAGACGAATTCAGCTTCCAACACGACCCCGACATCATATGTGGTCAAGATCAATGCTCGTGTGGTTCTTCCCGCAAGTCTCAGTCGACAGTGGGAGGAACTGCCCCGCCAGTTTGGTTCCGTCATCATCTACCCTGCCGGAAGCGCTCATCTGGCAGAAATCCCGGCAAAACAGGTGGCCAAGCCAGTCTCAAGGGGCAAGAGGCCGAATGTTGTGATCGCTAAGGCACCACAACCGAAGCTTAAGACGGTGTCTGAACGACTCTCTGGCACTCCAGCTGGATGTAAGACTTCCGGTACAAAGGGCAACATCAAATGTTGCGGACGAGCTCAGGCGATGACTCCAACAAATGCACAATCGAGCGTATCTCCAAAATCTTCCATCGCCCGGTCTACGGCGTCTTCCCAAAGAGCCGAAGTCTGCCAAGTGCTTAAAGCAGAAAAGTTAAAGTAGAAGCGGCTCAGGTATCGAGCCATCAAGAGGGCCAGGACTTCGGCCAAGTGGAGTCTTGTGAGGTTCCGAAAGCAGGGTTACTCCACGACGACGGCTGAGTCGGCTGTAAAAATCAGCAATTCCTTCGAACCTCTGAAGTGGGTTCAGAAAAATGCCATGACCGTCAAGATCAAGAAGACAGCGGTCCGAACGTTGCTACAAAAAGACGTGTCCCTGTCCGAACAGAAAAAATGTGACATTGTCTCTTCAAGATTCTATCAGGCGCTCTGTGCCGCATGAAAACAGCGGAGCAAAACCAAAAAGGAAGTGTCAGCACCATTTAAGAATCCGGCCAGGCCAGCCGCCTTCAGTCGACTGCCCGTTACCAAAACAGGAGGGTCAAGACAGCAATCCGAGAAATCAGTCGCCGATAATAAAAAGACGGCTGGATATGTTATCCATACAGTCTATATGGCAGGCGGGCGCCCTAGCGACAACCTTCGCAGCAAAAGCAGGGATGGGGCCACTACATCTCAAACCCAATCTGGCTTGAATGTGGTTGCCGCTTCCCAAGAACAGCCACCTCCGCCGGATGATGAAAACCCTCTCGATGAGGACGATAGGCAGAAGGACCCTTCGGTCCGGGCAGAGTCAAGCTCGGACAAAGAGGAAGAGCCGACTTTCCGCCCCAGGACCGCGGAGCAAGAGCTGCTTCAAGAGCTTCGAAAACAGCTCAAGAGCAAAGCTCTATTAAAAAATTGACGACCTAACAAACGTTGTGATGCAGCTTACGGCTCAAATTGCTCGAGCGCCTCCCAATCAAGCACAAGTTGCTACTCATGAGCTGGATGATGACAATCCTAAGCGGCCGATGCCTGTCCCTTTAGGTCTAAGATTGGTCGAGCCGTATGAAAGCCGGCGACATTCCGCTTCTGGGGACGCCTTGGCCCCAGACGGCACTATCCCGCTAACACAAGATCGGATAATGGATTTGGTCACCAGCAAGGTTAAAACATTGGTGGCCGAAGCTGAAGCTTAGAAAGAAATTAGCAGTAGTGGGCGGCCATATCCCGCACAGTACAATCTGATCGAGTTCCGGAGCGGCTACATCATTCCTAAGTTCGGAAGATTTGACGGGACGGGGAATGCAAATAAGCATGTCGCCCACTTCAAAGCATCATGCGGAAATACATGGGGCAATGATGCGCTCCTTCTTCGTCAGTTTGTCAACATCCTGACCGGTGTTGCTTTCGACTGGTAAGCGAGTATACCAAACTGGTCCGTTATTACCTTTGCCCAAATGGAGTCTCTGTTTTGGCCAAGGTTCATGAGTGTCAGTGATAAAATCTCCATTGCCGACCTTGTGAGGACCAAGCCGGAGAAGAATGAAAACAACACCGACTTTATCGCCCGATGGCGTAATCTCACAGTCAAGTACGAACCGCCGCTGGAGCAGGACCAGTCCGTCAGCCTTCTCATTGGGAACCTTGATTGATCGTTCTTCTGCCTGCGTGCTTTTTAAAATCAAAGTTAAGAATACCGCAATCAATAACGGTGTCGCTTGGTAGCTAGCCAGTTGAGTACGGGTCGGTCCACAGGGAAAACGTGTTCTTTTCTTTATGTTCTTACGAGTTAATTCCTATTTTTGGTAGGTTTTGATTTTTATAAAAATTAAGATTGAATTTAATTTGGATTAAAACCTTGCTAGGGTTAGTATTAGGTTAGTTTGGAAAGAAAATTCTACTCACTGCTTCATTTGCCCTAATTAAGAACTTAGGTGTTAGGGTAATAGTTAACAAAAGGGATTAGCACGACTAGGAAGAAATATAGTTTCTTCCTTTTGGTCCTTGTCCGTCCTTTCTTAACTCTTAGCCCTAACCTCTATGTAAATCAACCACAACCGGTCTAACTAGGGAATCACCGCTATCTCGTTGGATAGGGTGCCGTAGTGAGCGGTGTGTGTTTGATTAATATAGAGTCCTAATTTAAAGTATTATACGGGCAAGAAAGGAGTGAGAGATTTCCATTTCTCAAACATACCCCAAACCTAACCCTGAGAAGTGAAGAACTACTCGCTCATTATAGTATTAACAATGGAATTCATTTTTATGTTTTATTTTAAAAACTATCTAAGTTGCAAATAATAAAAGACAAAATAAAATAGCAGATATTAAAAGAACAAATAAAAATGCAAGAATTAAATTCAGATAAAAAGTCTTACTTTATTGATGCACTCTTGACGATTACAAAGGAATTGAAATTTTAGACTAAAAAAAATTAAAAAGAGGCTGTAGGCTTTCCTATTTATAGATAGGAGAAACCCTAAGGTTTACATCTGATCCACATCTAAAATTACAAGACTACCCTAAGAAAGCTGGGTCAAAGCACCGACACCCACCGACACGTGCACTGCACGGCCGCGGATCCGCGGCGGAATGCCATGTTTGGCCGCGGTTCCACGGCCGTTTGGTGGGCTCTTGGGCTCAATTCTTCTGTGATACTTCAAGTTGTTTTTTCCTTCTGTTTTCTTCACTTGGTTCCTCAGAATCTTTTCTACTTTCTTCCAGATTTCCAACAGTGCAGAATTTGTGGACTTTTACCGTTAGCTTCACGTTGAAGTCTTGAATCTTGTGTTGCCCTTGTATTTTGTGCAATCGAACTGTTCATTGATCTTCATTTGTTCCTTAAACTGGTAGGCGGCATCTTGTAGATTCATCTATTTGTTGGTCGTAGTCTCACATTTATAGCGTCTTTTCCTGAATTTCACTGTATTGTTCTGAGAACCTGTAAGCTGCAACTATTTAGCAGACATGGATCAAAAACACCTATTTATTTGCAATATAATTAAGAATGGGAAATATAATAATACAAAATTCTGATATGAACAAATACCCCCAAACTTATCTTTTGCTCGTCCCAAGCAAAACTATTTTTATTCTCGAAAAAATCCTAACCTCACTTTCGCAGGGTATCGCGATTGCACAGAGCTCGTGCAACAAGCCATTAAACCTCTAGGTGTACCTAGTAGAGGGAGTGTTGTCTCCTGAGGGTTTTCAGCGGATACTACCCACAAAATCCGATCAATTTGGCTTATTGACTTTCATTCTTCAATTCGGTGTTCTAGCAAGAAATTCTATTATCTTCAACTCAGAAATCATCATCCCGTATTTATCACACTCACTTATCATTTAACTTAAGATCGCATATGTTCTGTAAATTTATTTAGTTTTTAGCATCTTTTGAATTTTCCTTCTAAGGTTCCATCTCAACTTAGGAATTTTTTATCATCTCTACTGAAGATATAAGTCCTATTTTTTATTCCTATCTCTCATCCCAACCCCAATCATATACCCCTACGTATGTGTATGTATCACCCCTACACTTGGAAATTCAATTCAAGCTATCATACTCTTGTCCATTGTCCAAAGTACTTTTAGTCGGTGAATTTTATATGAAATTGCTCACACATCTTTCATGCGACCGTTAATACTTCTTGAGATACTAACGACCGATTACAAAATGTGTTTGCGCATTAAGGCGTAATTCCTCGTCTTGTAATACCTAAGGCTTTAGCAGTGACTCCCAACCAGTTGTTCTAAGGCACTAGGTGATAAAGCACCCTCGCTATATATTTTTTATTTTACGCAGTCATAAGTAATTACAAAACCAGTGTTAATTTTTTTATCTCTTTATCCACACTTATACTTTTATTTAATTTTTTTTCATACTAAGGATATTAGACAAGAGCAATTCAAGGTATCCTCTACTATCCCAATTTTCAAGGTGCGTGTATGTGCGAGTTGTAGGGTATATACTTTCAGAATTTAGACTCAAGATTCGGAATTATTTTTTAGACTTGCACTTCAATAAAAATTTCAATACTCTTCCCTTATTTTGACTTAGCCCAAGAACTGAACTCACATATTTCTAACTAAACTACAAGGACATATATTTTCTACCGTTAAACTTTAAGAAAGGTTATTTTTAGGGTTTTTAATTTACTAAGTTTAGGATCTAGTTTTCCCTCGCTAGTTAACCGTCTTGTCAAACTCAAGTCAAATATGACCAAGTTGGAAAAAAAATTATCTTTTTAGTTTTTTATTTTTTTTATTTGATTTTTCTTTTATATTTTTTTAATTTTCATTTTTTTTAATTTTTATAATTTTTTTATAAAGATGCAATGCAGAATTAAACATGTAAAGAAAGAAAAAAATATGTACAAAAATTAAAATATGCAATGCAGTGATAACTATTTACAAACCACCCCTCCCCCCCCCCCCCAAACTTACCAAAAGCAGTGCCCTCACTGCTCAGGACCTCGGCGTCCTCTTGAACGTGAACGGGAACGCTCCTCTCGCACCAGCAGCGTAGATACACCATGTTCAAGCTCTGTCACTCGGTGATCCAAGTTGGTCACCATCCCCACCAAATTATCAATCCCCCTAATGGCTATTCTAAGAAGACGTGCATGTTCTAAGGGGGTAAGCTCTTCCTCGCCCGCGGTCGAGCTGGAGCTGGGTGTTCTGGCAGGAACATGTTCGGCCGGTTCTCTTCGCAGCCATACATCAGTTAGGCAGGTAAAGGACGTGGATACGCCCTCAATAAGAGGCCTAATGGGTATACCTCCATGCATGTAAAACTCAAATTCCTCCACAGGGAGGAAATAGCGACACAGTTGTGTCACTAATATAGGACATGGGTAATTTGCGGCCCTTTTGTCAGCACCAATTGAATTAAGTAAAACCGTGCACATGTCAAATCTAGGGTTCCTAGTCATTAAGGTGTGCACGATATGAAGAGATGGGGTGAAAAATTTTGTGTTATGTGAACTGCCAAAAATGTTGTTTTGTGCCCAACGGCACACGGTTAATACATTGGTGAAGAGGGTTCTAGCCTGTATGCCCTTCCTAGGTTCTCTCGAACAGTCATTACCCATTAAGGGTAAGTAGTCTTCAAATTGAAGGGGTTGGTCGTGAACAGGTAATCTAGGAATTAAAGTGACTTCATGGATGAAGTTCCTATCAATGATTATTTCCTTATCGCCCCAAAGTAATTTAATGAAACCGTATTGTGTTAGGCACCCTTTCTCCATGCACTCGTAAAAACGAGTGACTAGATCTGGAAGAGAGTAGGCATTGGGATGATTAAAAATTAAAAAGTTCCACCCTCGCCATGTGATCTCATCACCAAAATAACTCCCGTAAATTGTTTGTGAAAAGATTTGTAAAAAATCTCATTCTAATTGCATGGTTGGTGCCATTCAGAAAGTTCACAGATTTATAAAAAAAAATAACAGAGAGGGAGAGATGATGCAAACCTCCTCTGAAAGATTCAGAGGGAGAAGAGGTAGGGGCGCGGTGGATCAGCGGCGGAAAAGGGGATTCGGCGGCGGTTGCGCGGCGCTCTAGAGGAGACTGCTTGCTCTGGCTGCGGCGGCAGCTAGGGTTTTCTGAGAGCAATTTTTAGGGTTTGATAAAACAGAGAGGGGTCGTGTTCTATTTATATGGGGGATGTGTTGGCTATTTACAAAAAGCCCCTCTTAAAAAGAGGAAATTATTTGTAAATAAAATTTTTTATTTTTTTATTAAAACTGGAAATTTACAAAAATACCCAAAAAGAAAAAAAATTCAAAAATTTTTATTTTTTATTTTCTTTTTATATATTTACAAGTGATACATACCCCCAAACTTGTTTAAAACGGTGTTTTGGCTAGATAATCAAAATTTAGAGGTAGATGGAGGAAGATCAGTCAATGTAGACCGGCTCCTGCAAAAACAAGAGCTCCTCCGAAGGGTCCGCAGTGAGGAACGGTTTAAGACTATATCCGTTCACTTTAAATAGTGAACCGTCCTCCGGATTTTCTAGATCGACCGCACCGTGCGGATATATGGTGCGTACTAAAAATGGCCCTTTTCATCGAGATCTGAGCTTGCCGGGATGGAAATATAACCGAGTGTCGTAAGTAAAACCTGTTGACCAGGTTTAAAATTCTTGCGCATAAGATGTTTATTGTGGAACACCATCGTTCGGTTTTTGACGATTACAGCATTCTCGTAAGCTTCATCCCGAAGCTCGTTTAATTCGTTCAACTGCAGCTTTCTATTGCTGCCCGCATCTCCTAGAGATATATTCAACTCTTTTATTGCCCAAAATGATTTATGCTCTATTTCAACTGGAAGGTGGCAAGCCTTTCCATAAACAAGCTTATATGGAGACATGCCAAGATCGGTCTTATAGGCAGTTCAGAATGCCCAAAGGGCATCAATAAGTTTTGACGACCAATCTTTACGGTTTTTGGAAACCATTTTCTCCAATATCTGTTTGATTTGCCGATTTGAAATCTCGGCTTGCCCACAAGTTTAGAGATGATAGGGCGTTGACAGTTTGTGAGTAATGGAGTATTTCCGCATTAAGAACTCGAAAGTCCTATTACAAAAGTGAGATCCATTATCACTGATAATCGCGCGAGGATGCCCAAACCGAGAAAAAATGTTTTCTTTGGGAAATCTAATGACAACCTTGTTGTCATTAGTTCGGCTGGGCACAGCCTCGACCCATTTACAAATATAGTCAACAACGAGTAGAATATACATATTCCCAAAAGAGTTGGGAAATGGTCCCATAAAGTCTATCCCCCAAACATCAAAAATTTCAACAACCAATATTAGTTGGAGCGGCATTTCATTTCTTCTAGATATCCGGCCCAAGTGTTGGCACCGGGAGCATGTCTTGCAGTACTCATACGCGTCTTTAAAAAGTTGTGGCCAGTAGAAGCCACACTGCAAGATCTTTTCTGCTGTCTTTTTAGGGCCAAAATGCCTGTTATACGCTTGATCGTGGCAAAATGACAGCACACTCTTAAACTCATTGTCGGGGACACACCGATGAATAATTTGGTCGGGACAGTATTTGAATAGATACGGTTCATCCCAGTAAAAATATTTTACCTGGGATAGAAATCTGAGTCTGTCCTGATTTGACCATTCGTTTGGTATAAGTCCGGTGGCCAAATAATTTACGATATCTGCGAACCAAGGTTCGCATGACACAGTTAAGAGCTGCTCATCTGGAAAAACGTCTTTAATAGGAATTTGAAGTGTAGGCGAAGAAGGAAGTCATGAAAGATGGTCGGAGACTACGTTTTTGCATCCTCTCTTGTCTCTGATAACAAGGTCAAACTCTTGTAGTAAGAGGATCCAACGTATCAGCCGAGATTTAGCATCCTTCTTCGCGAAAAGATGGCGAAGAGCTAAGTGGTCAGTATAAACGATGACTGGAGAGCCGATTAAATAGGGCCTAAACTTTTCTAATGCGAACACAACAGCTAAGAATTCTTTTTCAGTTGTTATGTAATTCAATTGTGCCTCGTTCGTAATAAATTACATGCAGCATCTTATTAATGTGCTGTCCAAGAACAGCACCAATGGCGAAATCAAATGCATCGCACATAATTTCAAATGGATGCGTCTAGTCAGGAGATGAAAGAATGGGAGCGGAAATAAGTGAGTTTTTCAATGACTCGAACGCCTTTATGCAGCTTGAGTCGAAATCAAAAGTGGTGTCCCTGACCAACAAAAGAGTCAAGGGTCTAGCTATCTTGCTAAAATCCTTGATGAACTGTCTATAGAAACCGGCATGGCCAAGGAAGGCTCGAATGTCTCGGACGCATTTGGGAGGAGGAAGATTGGAAATGACTTCAATCTTAGCTTTATCTACCTCAATACCATTTTGCGAGATAATATGTCCTAAGAAAACACCTTCTCGTACCATAAAGTAGCACTTCTCCCAATTTAAGTAAGGTTCTTTTCCCTACACTGGGTAAGAACTGCGTCTAAATGTAGCAAACACTCATCAAAGGAGTCGCCGAAAATGGAGAAATCATCCATAAAAATCTCCAAGAATTTTTCCACCATGTCTGAAAAAATGCCCATCATACACCGCTGGAAAGTAGCGGGTGCATTGCATAACCTAAAGGGCATGCGACGGTAAGCAAACGTACCGAAAGGACAAGTGAATGTGGTCTTTTCTTGGTCCTTTTCGGCGATGGGAACTTGATTATAGCCTGAGTAGCCATCCAAAAAGCAGTAAAATTCATGTCCAGCCAATCGTTCTAGCATTTGATCAATAAAAGGTAATAGAAAGTGGTCTTTCCGTGTCGCGGCGTTAAGTTTTCTATAATCGATGCAAACTCGCCACCCAGTTTGGGTGCAAGTTGGTATTAACTCATTCGCCTCATTAGTTATGACCGTTATGCCGATTTCTTTGGGACAACGTGAATGGGGCTAACCCACTGGCTATCAGAGATAGGGTAAATGATACCACTATCAAGACATTTTACAATCTCCTTTTTAACAGCCTCCTTTATGATAGGGTTTAGTCGTCTCTGTGTATCCCTTACTGGCTTGGCATCATCCATCATATGAATATGATGTTCAACTATTAGGGGACTAATCCCCTTGATGTCCGCCATAGTCCAGCCAAAAGCTTGCCGATTATTTTGTAAGACCGTTAAAAGGGCTTTCTCTTGCTCTGTGGCTAGAGAGGCCGAGATGATAACAGGAAGGGTCTCATTCTCATCTAAGTAAGCGTATTTAAGGTGAAACGGAAATAGCTTGAGTTCGAGTTTTGGAGGCGAAACAATTGAAGGTAAAATTGGTGAAACTGTCTCAAACTCGAAGGATTCCAATAGAGGTTCAAAGAGAGTGTAAGCAACCGAGTCGGATGGTTCAGCTGACTCATCCAAAAATTCAAAGGATTCAAACTCGGTTGGTGATTCTTCAAAATCGTTCGAAAAAGTGAAACACTCGTAATCATTATCGGGTGTGAAAACCGTGTCAGATTCAAAGAGGAACGCACTAGTGACGTCAAAATTGTTGTGATTGAACAGTAATTTTTCGAGCTCACAGTCCTCCTGAGTGATCTCTTGGATCGAGCAAACATCAAGTATATTAGCATTAGATTCGGATGGCTGATTCCCCAACTTAAAAATGTTGAGTTCAATTGTCATGTTTCCAAAAGATAGGTTCATTGAACCATTTCGACAATTGATCACTGCATTAGAAGTTGCATGGAATGGTCGACCGAGTATCACCGAAATTTGACTCCGGGGGTTAGCTACAGGCTGTGTGTCCATAACAATGAAATCAACGGGGAATATGAAGTCCCCTACTTTAATTAGCACATCCTCTAACTCACCCTTAGGATGGATGATAGATCGGTCGGCCATTTGGAGAGTATAATGTGTGGGTTTCAGCTCTCCAACGCCTAATTGTTCATATATTGAATAGGGAAGCAAATTAACACTGGCACCAAGATCTAAAAGTGCGCGGTTGATGTTCTTATCCCCAATAGTTATTGAAATTGTAGAACAGCCAGGGTCCTTTCATTTTTGAGGTAAAGCTTGGGTAAGAGCATCACTTACTGCACTAGCCAAGAAAACTTTCTTGGGTACCTGTGATTTCTTCTTCTTGGTGCATAATTCCTTCAAGATTTTAGCATAAGAAGGGACTTGTTGGATTGCATCCAAGAAAGGTATGTTTATGTTAACCTGTTTAAATAACTCCACAATCTTCTCCATTTGTGGAGTTTTTTTATTGGATCTCAACCTGTTTGGAAATGGAACATTTTGAAAATTTGTTGAGTCCAATATTTGTGGAGTAAATTGCGAAGTTGGAACGGATCCCAGTGATGGTGTTTTCGTGGAGTGAGATGTGGGTCCGTTCGAATTAGTAGAAGAAGTAGAGCCTTGTGAAGAATGAAGAGCAGGCTCTGAAGAAGAAGATGAAGATGAAGAAGAAGAAGAAGAAGCGGTGGCCGGGGTGTCATTATTATTGCCAACGTTGTTGTGCAATACCTTTCCAGATCTCAATGTAGTCACTGCACTCACATTATGATTTTGTTGTTCATGAGCAACATGTGCATTTTGTGTGTGACTAGGATTTGGCAGTGGTTGAGATGGAAGTTTCCCCTTCTCTTGCTCGCTTAGAGCAACATTCAATTGTGCAATTTGGGCTTCAATGGTTTTGATGCTTTGCTCATGTGATGCAATGTGTTGCACCAAAGGCTGAATGGAAGACTGGATGTTGGCTGAGGATTGCGTAGATTGTTTTAAAAACGCATCCAGACTTCGTCCTAGCGAGCAAACCTTATCGTTATTTGGTTGAACAAAATTATTTTGAGGAAAAGAGTTGTTTGGTGCAAAATTGTTCATTTGATTTTGGTAAGGTTGGGGTTGGAAAGGCTGCTGATATTAAGTTTGTTGAGGGGCTTGTTGTTGTGGAGGAGGCCTTTGAAAATTGTTATTGCCTTGGAATTGTTGTTGATTTTGATTCCAAGCAAAATTGGGGTGGTTCCTCCAACCAGGATTATAAGTTGAAGAATATGGATCATTTCTTTGTCTCTGATGAAAGGCAGCATTGACTTGATCTTGTCCTTAAGCAGGTGGGTTGTAAGGACACTCTTCGGTTAAATGGGACGGATCCGAACAACAAGCGCAAATAGTGCGAGGAGGGAAAGCGGGGACAGGAGAAGGCGATGAGAATTTGCTCTCAATTGCTTCTAGTTTACGTGTAATTGCGGCCATTTCGGCTTTCATTGCAATTGACGTGTCAAGTTGATGAACACCTGCCCTAGACGAACCGGATGAAGTAGATGAAATGGATGAAGCGGTTTGTCTAGTACTTTTCACTGAAGTGTTTGTTCAGCAAGATCATCGAGAAATTGTCAAGCTTCCTCGTCAGATTTTGTAAGGAAGTGACCTTGACAGATGGTTTCCAACAACTGCTGAGTTGCTGGGTTCAGTCCTTCGTATAAAGTTTGGCAAAGTTGCCATCTCTCGATACCGTGGTGATGGCACTGAACAAGAAGGTTCTTAAATCGTTTGAAACACTTCCAAAAAGGTTCGGAAGGAAGCTGGGAAAATTGATTAATTTCATTTCTAATTCTCGCGGTCTTGTGGTGTGGGTAAAACTTTTTAAGAAAAGCCTTAACAAACTCTTCCCAACTTTTTATGGAATGCGATACTGTACTATATACCCACTTTTCATCTAGGTCACATAAAGTGAAGGGAATAACACGTAGCCTTATAGCATCATCGGAAAGTTGGGTGGTCTTCATCATTGCGCAAACATTCTGGAATTTGTTAATGAAGATATAGGCATTTTCGGATTCCAGCCCGTGAAATTTGGGCAACATATTGATGAAGTGGGGTTTAATTTTGAAGGTATCCCCATTAGCCGGTGGAAGTGAAAGACAAGTAGGAAGTGCGGTGCAGGTTGGATAGAAAAGATCCTGAAACGCGATTCGTTGGGGGGCTTCAACAGGAGGGTGTTGTGGGTTATTCGCACCCAGTTGAGGTGGAATCAGTCCCGAAATAGGTAAGGGGTTGTTACGATTGAATCCCGACATCTCCATAGAAGATGATGAATTTGAAGATGGAGGTAAAGAAGTGGAGGGAATTTCGACTTCGGAGTCGAACGCGTCGTCAGTAGACACTAACGAGACACAAACTAAACGGGCGCTAGTGTCCCTAGTCCAACCGGATATACACTAAAAAAGGTGTAGTGTAGTCAAAAAGTAGAAGGTGGGGGTAAGAAAACGTCGATGGAAGAATGTAGGTGCAAGTTGGGTGCAATGGATTTTTAGCGACAAAATGACAAGTTTTTGTAAAATTTTGTTTTGTGGTTTTTTTTTTGTTTTTTTTCTTTTAGAGTCTTTGCAAAGATTTTTTATAAGGAACTAAGACACACTTTCAAGCAATCACAATTTAAGCATGCACAATCAAGCCGAGAGCTAGGGTCTCCTAAGTCAACTAGACCGCTCCTAACTTGTCCAAAGGGCAAGTTGTGAGATATCCCTTGAATCGCCTCTTCACTGCCAATTGTGGCCAGGTAAGCACAAGTAAAGAAAGGAGGGAACCGCTCATGAATCACCGTGAGACGGGCCTTTTAAAATTACCTTTCCCACTTGTCTAACCTAGGCACCACAAAGTCAGGTTTAGATAAACGACCGGTTGCCCATAACCTTCCTTTGTCCTAATGAACGCGAAAGTCCTTATTGGCTGAGTCTAAATATTTTTTAATTAACTTGAGGGTTGATGCATATATTTTTTGTGATTTTTGGGGTCTTAGGAAGGGTAATGAAATCCCCACCCAATCTGGATTGGTGTTATAGCCCCTTAAAAGTCCGTTTTAAAAATGCAAAGCAGTAAACACACAAAATCTAAAACACTTGCTAAAAATTTTTTCTTTTTATTTAAGGCACAAAAAATCCTGCACAAAATTGATTTATTGGAGAGGGAGAAGAAGTTTTGCGCAAAGAACCCTGCAGAAAAAAATTTCAGTGGACTACAGAGGGCAGAAGATAGGAAAAAAAACTTACAGAGAATTTTTGGAAAGCTGACGTCAGCAACTTGCCACGGTTCCGCGGCCAAATGTTTGTTACTGCCGCGTTTCCACGGTGGAAAAGTCGGTTCAAGCCTCCAAAATTTTTCTGTTGTCTATTATGGTTCTCCTCTGTCTGTTCAGATCTTCTGTTTTTTGATTTGTTCACTGGGCTTTTCCAGACCTGAATCTGTCCTTCTTCCTTTCCTGCGCAATTCACACAAAAACCCTTCAAAAAATAACAAGATGATATTTTTTATGTTTTTATATTTTTCAGTTTTTATAATTTTTTTTCAATTTCAATTAACCCGAAATTACAAAAAGAAAATAACTACCGTTTTTCACGGCAACGGCGCCATTTGATTGATCGTTCTTCTGCGTGCGTGGGTTTTAAAATCAAAGTTAAGAATACCGCAATAAAAAACAGTGTCGCTTGGTAGCTAGCCAATTGAGTACGGGTCGGTCCACAGGGAAAACATGTTCTTTTCTTTATATTCTTACGAGTTGATTCCTATTTTTGGTATGTTTTGATTTTTATAAAAACTAAGATTGAATTTAATTTGGATTAAAACCTTGCTAGGGTTAGGATTAGATTAGTTTGGAAAGAAAATTCTACTCACTGCTTCCTTTACCCTAATTAAGAACTTAGGTGTTAAGGTAATAGTTAACAAATGGGATTAGCACGACTAGGAAGAAACATAGTTTCTTCCTTTAGGTCATTGTCCGTCCTTTTAACTCTTAGCCCTAACCTCTATATAAATCAACCACAACCGGTCTAACTAGGGAATCACCGCTATCTCGTTGGATAAGGTGTCGTAGTGAGCGGTGTGTGTTCGATTAACATAGAGTCCTAATTTAAAGTATTATACTGGCAAGAAAAGAGTGAGAGATTTCCATTTCTCAAACATATCCCAAACCTAACCCTAAGAAGTGAGGAACTACTCACTCATTATGGTATTAACAATGGAATTCATTTTTATGTTTTATTTTAAAAACTATCTAAGTTGCAAATAATAAAAGACAAAATAAAATAGCGGATATTAAAAGAACAGATAAAAATGCAAGAATTAAATTCAGATAAAAAGTCTTACTTTATTGATGCACTCTTGACGATTACAAAGGAATTGAAATTTTAGACTAAAAAAAATAAAAAGAGGCAAGCCCCAAAAGAGGCTGTAGGCTTTCCTACTTATAGATAGGAGAAACCCTAGGGTTTACATCTGATCCACATCTGAAATTATAAGACTACCCTAAGAAAGCCGGGTCAAAGCACTGACACCCACCGACACGTGCACCGACACATGCACTGCACGGCCGCGGATCCGCGGCGGAATGCCATGTTTGGCCGTGGTTCCGCGGCCGTTTGGTGGGCTCTTGGGCTCAATTCTTCTGTGATATTTCAAGTTGCTCTTTCCTTCTGTTTTCTTCACTTGGTTCCTCAGAATATTTTCTACTTTCTTCCAGATTTCCAACAGTGCAAAATTTGTGGACTTTTACCGTTAGCTTCACGTTGAAGTCTTGAATCTTGTGCTGCCCTTGTATTTTGTGCAATCTAACTGTTCATTTATCTTCATTTGTTCCTTAAACTGGTAGGCGGCATCTTGCAGATTCATCTATTTGTTGGTCGTAGTGTCACATTTGTAGCCTCTTTTCCTGAATTTCACTGTATTGTTCTGAGAACCTGTAACCTGCAACTATTTAGCAGACATGGATCAAAAGTACCTATTTATTTTCAATATAATTAAGAATGGGGAATATAATAATGCAAAATTCTGATATGAACAAACCTCAGCAATTGAATGGTACCATTCTTATGTACAGCAGGCCTTAAGACGTTTCAAGAGCTAACCAAGAAAGTACAAATGCTAGAACGCTCGAAGCAAGAGTCTACCCCGGACTCTCAAAGAGACAACACTTGGAAAAGCAAGCGGGACGACGACCGTAGAAGCGGGAGTTCCAGCAGTACCAATGTCTTCAATGCGTCCGACAATGAAGAAAAGCGAAGGGCGGGCGAATCCAAAACCAACCGGTCTCGAAAGTCATTGCTGGGAGGAGATGGGCATTCCCTAGAAGAGAAAAAGAACAAGGTTTACTCTTTCAGGAGGGACAAAGTCCGAAAGATATTTAAAAATGCCTTGAACAACGGTCTACAACTTCCGAAGTCGAAAAGACCTCAAGAAGCAAAAATGACCGACAATCCCCTATATTGCCCGTACCACCGAGTAGTGAGCCATGCGATCGAGGATTGCTATATCTTCAAGGACTGGGTCGAGAAGAAGCTGTCCAAAAGTGTGTTGGTGAACAATCAAGTTGCAACCACCAACTTTATACAGACAGAAGCTGAAGCCTTCAGGGGGCAGACAGCCGAACCCGCTGCCCAGAGAAATGAAACAGGCTCATCGCAGCCTCCGTGGAGTACGCACATATCTAATAAGACAAAAAAGATGCTAAAGCTACTTCAGAAAGAGCCCATAACGGAACGGGAAGGGCAGAAGAAGCCTACCGTACCAGCTGCCAATCCGGCTCCATCAGGCTCAAAATCCAAAAAGCTCAAAAAGAAGAGAAGTGCAGCTCTACGCGGAAAAGAATCTGCAGGGAGATCGACCATTCAAAAATATATTGATTCCCTCAAAGACTATGAACAGAAGGAAAGAACTCTAATTCAATTGAAAGAGTTCTTCCATGTAGAAGCGGGTGAGATTCTGGAGGAGTTAGAAGAAGACTCCAATGAAGAGATCCCTATAGTGACCTGCTACGACATCCACCTGGGAAGCGACTCTGAGGAGGAGCTCTGTTTTCCCAAAGAGGACGAAGAGCTCACCACTAAGGCCAACCAAATCCAGCTCAGAAGCGGCAGGGCTCTACCGCCAAATCAGGGCAACGCCCCAAAAGGGAAGGAAAAACAAGTCGGTAATGAAGAAGATAGCAGAGAACTTGCCCATGAAGATTCGAGTCCTTCCCCAATTGACTATAATGTCTTGGCTCATCTCCGAAAGCTTCCATCTCTTCTTAGCATCTATGATGCCTTGGTTCTATCTCAAGAGCTTAGAGATGTTCTCATTCATGCTCTACAAAACCCTGAGCGGTATCAGGCTCGCTTTGCGGAAATTAATATGAAAGAAGTCCAGTATCCTCTGCATGCCGCCGCAGTCACGTTTAAGGATGAAGACTAGCTACTGGGAACGGCTGAGCATAATCGGCCACTTTACGTGACCGGGTACAGCGACGGAGATCGGATTAATCGCATATTGATTGATCCGGGGTCTTCAGTGAACATCATGAACTTGCGGACTCTGAAGAGTTTTTCAATGGTCGTCCGACACCTGTCAAGGGAAAGGATTGTTATTCAAGGCTTCAATCAAAACTGCCAGCAAGTTCTGGGGTCTATAGCTTTGCCAATCAAATTCAGGGATCTGCAAACTAAAGCTAAGATATACGTGATCGACGCTGACACGTCTTATAAAATTCTCTTTGGACGGCCATGGCTCCACGATTACGGCATCGTTCCGTCGACTCTCCATCAATGCATGAAGTATACTAGAAATGGCGAAGAAAGACGCATTGACGGAGACATCCAGCTGTTCGGTGTGCATGAAGTCCGATATGAAGATTCCCGGTACTTTGTGAACCTCCAAAGCGCTGAGCCACAGCTGACCAAAGACAGAACAGCCCCGAAACTCAAAAGCAGGTCTGAGCCGGCTATGACTTTCAAAAGAAGAAACCCCCAAGTGCGCCCACTTTTCGGTAGCGACACTGATGAATCCGATGCTGGAAGTTCGTCCTTCCGTAAAACTCGCCCTCATTTCGGTAGCGATACGGACGAATCTGATACTGAAGGCCCATCCGACAGCAAAATCCGCCCTCATTTAGGCAGTGACACTGAACAATCAGAAGAAGAGGATCCGTCTTGCAACAGCTGTGCAAATCGGGCTATCGTGCGAACAGCGAAGCTACAAGAGACCTTCGAAGTTACAGAAGGGTCCCTAACCGTCACAAGGGTGCCGGAGCAGATGTGCAAAGAGCTCGATGCATTGTCAGTCTCCACCGTGGACCAGCTGAAAACTTTCTACGTTCCCGGAAGGAAGAATGGACAGAAGGGCATCATGTTTTATGGGTCAAACCCTATTGTGCACCCGGACGATTTGCCTGTCGCATGCCTTCCCTATGAGAGAGGCATAAGGGTCGTCCTTAATTCCGGATACTATGCGCCCGAGATGAGAGAATATTTCAAAAATTGCGAATGCCGGTTATATCAAACGGAGTCCGAAGCAAAGTTTTATGAAGGGCTATGGCATCCGCTCCAGGTCCGGGCACTCATCGATGGAAGAATTCCAGATAGACGGGGAATAAGCTTCATTCAACCTTATTCCAAAGCGTGCTACATGATCCATGTTGGTGAAGCCAGCGAAAGATCAAATGATGATGACGAGATAGCCGAGCCAGAAGAATCTCCTCAGGAGCTCGAAGATGGCGGACAAGCAACCTTCGATGAACTAGACGAGATTGACTTAGGAACGCCCGATAATCCAAGGACGGCCTACATCAGCTCATTCTTATCAGAGGAAATGAAAGCGCAGATAATCGCCCTACTGCACGAGTTCGTCGATTGCTTCATGTGGACATATAAAGAAATGCCTGGACTTTCCCCTGAAGTGGCCGTGCATAAACTGGCTATATCTCCTGATGCTAAGCTAGTCAAACAAGCTCCTCGAAGAATGAGAAGGGAACTAGAAGAAAAGGTCATTGAGGAAACCAAGAAGCTCATCGATGCCGGCTTCATCAGGGAAGAGAAATATGCGGACTGGATCGCATGCATAGTCCCAGTGAAGAAGAAAAATGGGCAGATCCGAGTTTGTGTCGATTTCAGGGATCTCAACAAGGCTTGTCCTAAAGAAGGCTTCCCGCTACCGATCATGGAAATGATGGTCGATGACACCTAAAATTACGAGCTGTTCACCTTTATGGATGGCTCGTATGGGTATAATCAGATCAAGATGTCACCTTAGGATGAGAAGCACACAGCATTTCGAACCCCGATCGGAATATACTGCTACAAAGTGATGTCGTTCGGACTGAAGAACGCATGTGCTACATATCAATGGGCAATGACCAATATCTTTGATGACCTAATTCATAAGGTCGTCGAATATTATTTTGATGATCTGGTCATCAAGACTAAAGCCAAGGCCGATCACATCCAAGATCTTAGGACCGTTCTCACCAGACTGAGGGAGTACGATCTGAAAATGAATCCTCTGAAGTGCGCTTTTGGCATGTCATCGGGAAAATTCCTGGGCTTCATAGTCCGACATCGAGGGGTTGAAGTTGACCCATCCAAGATAAAGGCCATCATGGAGATGCCCCCTCCGAAGAGTCTGACGCAGCTAAGATCTTTTCAAGGCAAGCTTGCTTATATACGGAGGTTTATCTCAAATTTATCGGGGAGATGTAGGCCCTTCTCAAAGCTCATGAAGAAAGGAGCTCCTTTTATCTGGGATGCTGAATGTCAAGAAGCGTTCGAAAGCATCAAACAGTACCTGTTGCACCCTCCAGTGCTTGCTGCTCCTATTCCAGACAAACCGTTGATTCTCTATACTGCCGCGCTAGATGAGTCACTCGGTGCGCTCCTTGCCCAGAACAACGAGAAGGGAAAAGAGAATGCCCTCTACTACCTCAGTCGAACTTTAGTCCGGGCGGAACACAACTATTCCCCGATCGAAAAGCGATGCCTGGCTCTGATGTTCGCTGTGAAGAAGATGAGGCACTATCTGCTCGCTCATCGGGTTATGTTGATCCCTAGGTTCGACCCGCTCAAACACTTAATGACCAAAGTAAGCCTAGCCGGTAGAATGTCAAGATGGGCTGTCATGCTGCTTGAGTTTGACATAGTTTATACTCCTCATAAAGCAGTAAAAAGGAAAGCTCTCGCAGACTTCCTTGCTGCTCATCCCTTATTAGAGGGGTCACTGCTTAATTGCGAGCTACCCGATGAACAAGTGCTGCACCTCGAGGAAGATGAGCCATGTTGGGAGCTCTACTTTGATGGAGCCTCATCAATAAGGACCTCCAGTCAATCAAGCGTCCCGGAGATAAAAGAAGGGATAGGATTGGTGTTCATCACGCCATCGATGGGAACCCTACGGCATTCTTTTGCTCTCACCAAGCCTCACACAAACAACGAGGCTAAGTATGAAGCTCTGATAGCTGGTCTGGAGCTCGCCATAGAAATGGAAATCCTTCGGCTACGGGTTTACGGTGAATCCCAGCTTGTCATCAAGCAAGTAAGCGGCGACTATAAGATATACAAATCCGAGTTAGCTCGGTACAGAAGCCGGGTGGTGGAGCTCATGAAACGGTTCACTCACATTGAACTAATGAGAGTCCCTACAGCGTCGGATGGAAAGGCTGACGTACTCGCTCGCTTAGCCAAGGAGCTGGCTGATCCTGACATGGACGAAATTCTGATCACGGTCAGGAGCCGGAAAATTCTACCCCCAGTCTCTCTACAAGAAGAGGAAAGCGCGGAACAGAATGGCAGTCCTGCCGAAGAAGCTTCGATCATCCAATACGAGCCCGATTGGAGAAAACCCTTCATAGCGTACCTCCGATACGACAAGCTGCCCGAAGGAAAATCTGCAAGAATTCAGTTGAAGAAGAGAGCTCTCCGATACGTGTTTGTAAATGACACGCTATACCGCAAGTTATATGACCAACTCTGGCTCAGATGTCTGTCATCGGCCGAAGCCCAGAAAGTCATGAAAGAAGTTCACTCGGGCGTTTGCGATGCTCACCAATCTGGCCCCAAGATGCGACTTCAAATTAAATGGCTTGGGTATTACTGGCCCACTATGATACGGGATTGCGGAGAGCATGCAAAGGAATGTCATATCTGCCAAATTCATGGTGATTTCATTCACAAGTATCCCAATCCGTTGCATCCTACGGTGGCGTCGTGGCCTTTCGAAGTCTGGGGCACCGACATAATTGGCCCAATTGATCCTCCGTCATCCAGAGGCCACCGGTTCATATTGGCCACAACAGACTACTTCTCCACATGGGCTGAAGCTTTCCCGCTAAAAAAAGTCAAGACAGAAGATATAATAGCATTCTTCCAGCATAATATTCTATACCGCTTCGGTATACCAAGAAGAATCATTTCTGACAACGGGCCTTCTTTCAAGAGCTTCAAAGACTCAAGGTTCGCTACTCAGCACAAGATAGACGGGAGATATTCCTCCATCTATAATCCAAGAGCCGATGGGCTAGCCGAAGCCTTCAATAAGACTCTACGCAAGCTCCTGAGGAAAAATGCTTCAGCCAACAAGAGAGACTGGAATCTTAAACTTCATGAGGCGTTGTGGGCATATCGTACCACGCACCGTACTCCAACTCAGTCCACTCTATACTCATTGCTCTTCGGAGTGGAGGAGGTCCTCCCCCTCGAAGTCGAAGTTCCGAGCTTAAGAATGGCCGTTCAGCACGAGTTGATGGAGGAGGAAAACGTGCTCCTTCGGTTTGAAGAGCTCGACGCCCTTGAAGAAAAGAGGCCCGTGGTGCAGAAAAATCTGGAGCTATACCGAGCCCAAATGTCACGGGCCTACGATAAGATAACCCATCTCCGCGCTTTTAAGAAAGGTGAATTGGTGTTGGTCCTCAAAAGACTGATCATCCCCAATCGACATGCCAAAGGAAAATTTGAGCTAAACTGGGAAGGACCATACGTCATCGAGAAAGTGTTCGGTGGAGGATCCTACCAACTAATAAGTGCCGAGGGAGAAAGGCCCATGCCACCCATCAATGGTCGATATCTCAAGAAATACTACGCGTGAATGCTCCAAGTCGCAGGCGAAT